>CM067360.1:48818572-49418572 GCA_034401795.1 Chaetoderma sp. LZ-2023a
TTAAAAAGTTTACAAACAAATTACGAACTATGAAAGGCCATGAACCTAAGTCTTTTTGGAAAGCGATAAATACACGGAAAGAGAAAACAGATACAGAGTGCCCACAGATTCCAGAAGAGAGGCTTGTAGACCATTTCCGAAAGCTAAACGAAGCCACAGAGGCAATCGACCACAATGCCTTTGGCTATGCTGCTACATTAAACTCAAATGATACTCTAAATTACCCTTTTTCTGCGGATGAAGTAATCGCTGCAATCAACAAACTAAAAAACAATAAAGCATACAGCACCGCTCATATAATTATCGAGTTCTTAAAACATTCAGACGATTCTCTAATAGTGGCATACACCAACCCTTTTAACCTAATCTTAGAGTCTGGACACATACCAAAAGCATGGGCCAAAGGCATCATACTCCCATTTTATAAGAACAAATGTTCAAAGGCCGACCCTGATAATTATAAGGGTATCACATTACTCAGCTGCTGCTGTAAGCTCTTTAATACTGTGGTCAACAATAGACTGACAAAATATACAGAAAGTATAGAGCTGATTGGAGAGGAGCAAGCAGGCTTCCGAGCTGGCTACTCCACATACGACCACATTTTTGTCCTAAAAGCCTTAATATATATATATATATATATATATACTTATCAAAGCATAAAAGACTATACTGCACTTTCGTGGACTACAAGAAAGCATTGGATTCAATAAATAGAACGTACCTGTGGACAAAATTACTGCTAAATAATATAAATGATAAAATCTTTTTATTAAGGTTTAGCTTATATAAAGAGGCCAAATCCTGCGTTAAGAGTCTGGCGAATGACCCCGTCTATGAATTTTTCAAATGCAATATTGGCGTCCGACAGGGTGAGAATCTATCCCCTTTACTATTCGCACTATTCCTAACCGATCTTGAACAAACGATCTCGACATCATACAACGGCCTCTCTGAAATTAAACACGCCGCCTACCGCGCGCTTTTAGAGGATAACTTGCAACTGTTTTTAAAACTATTTATTCTTTTATACGCGGACGATACGATAATAATGGCAGAGTCCCCGCAAGAGATGCAAAAAGCATTAAACACATTAAAAGAGTACTGCCAAACATCGGAATTACACGTAAATGTATCCTAAACAAAAGCCATAGTCTTCTCTCGAGGCAAATTCAGAAAGCTGCCCATCTTTAAACTAGGCGACGAAAAGGTGGAGATTGTGGAAAACTATTGCTATTTAGGAATTAAATTTACGTACAACTGGCGATTCTCTAGAGCTATAAAACACCTGCATACCAAAGCTAGTAGAGCCATGTTCCGCTTATTATCAAGAGCAAGATCACTTCATCTACCCATTGATGTCCAATTAGATCTTTCTCGAAACAATGGTGATGCTAATTCTACTATATGGATGTGAAATATGCGGAGTCGAAAATGTGGACATGACAGAAAAGTTACATAAACGATTCTGTAAAATAATAGTAGGGGTAAAAAACACAACACAATCAGCGATGATCTATGGTGAGCTTTGACAATATCCACTCCGCTTAAAAATAAATATAAAGATGGTCTGCTTCTGGGGAAAACTGGTTAACGGCAAAGCATCCAAAATTTCCGTCAAGTTATACAAATTACTTCTCCACTTATATAAAGAAAATGAGTTCAGATGGCCTTGGATTCTACATATGAAAAAAAATCCTAGATTACGTTGGCTTATCCAACCTATGGCTAAGCCAAACCCCTTGCAATATAAAATGCTACCTTAAAGCAACGACTTTGTGACCAGTATCTTCAAGCATGGAGGGGGGTATTATATAGAACAGGTAAGAAGTGGCGGGATCCTGCCGAGGCATGCACGATGTACAATATGCCAGGAAAACAGTCTGGGTGATGAGTTCCAATACCTGTTTGAATGTCCGGCTTTAATCAATGGGAGGAAACTTTACCTTGACAAATACTTCAGAGTACGCCCAAACACAATTAAGATGAATCAGTTATTCAACAGTCAGAAACAGAAAAATCTAATATCACTGTGTAAATTTGTGGACACTATTATACAACGATTCAGAAAAAACCTATGAACACCAACGGGTAATGCTACATGAGGTCTACGCACGAGTGGCAACCTGCGAGAACTTGCTATGCAAGGAGAAAAGAGCCTACGATACGAGCCCCCATTACCTCCTAGAACCCCCCCCCCCCGACTCATGCACAGCGAGTGCCCTCAATACTTAATGTATGGGACTGCAGACATGGGTACACTCTAAGTGTACCGTAAACGCCCAACCAATGAAGAATACATCTTCGTGTATACCCAAGTAACTGGCACGAACCAGGGACTATTTAACCCTTTATGTACGAATCCGACCAAAACCGGCCTATGCATTGGCCTTAAGGAATGTCCGTTTGTAGCTCGGGAGAGGGCTGGTGGGGATTTACCACTGGTAATACTGGAATGTTTGATCTGATAACCGAGCCAGTCATTCCAGTGGTGAGTTTTTAGAAGTACCCTTGTCTAGCGCTGCAAATGCCCAATCAATAAGCAAATATTTTGACTTTTTGATCAATTTAGTCATGAAGTGGTTAAAGATAACATGATGAAACATTTCGTTCACATAGAAGCTGTGGCTGCAGCCGCTGCCACAAATACTACTGCCAATACTGCTACTACTACCGCTGCTACTGCTACTGCTGCTACTACTACTACTACTACTACTACTACTACTACTACTACTACTACTACTACTACTACTACTACTACTACTACTACTACTACTACCGCTACCGCTACCGCTACCGCTACCGCTACCGCTACTACTACTACTACTACTACTACTACTACTACTACTACTACTACTACTACTACTACTACTACCATCCACTACAGGCATTCAGGCCCATAGTAATGGCATCCAGCCTTGTACGAGAGTATGAGGTCCTCCAGGATTAATGACAGAAAGCCCCTGAGTACACCTTGGAGGACAGCCAGCCCTGGCAACAAAATTCGAACATCCAGACTGGACATATTCATCATTCTCGCTCGAGGGGTGCTAACGGTTCTTGCTGGGGATTGTTGCTCTTTGTCGCATAGCGCATGCCATACAAAAAGCATGCGATTTTCAGCAAGAATTGCCTGCGGCTATCGGACTGGGGTCGTGGATGGGCTCAGTCAGGATGTAAGTCTAAAATTATGACGATTATGGGATTGCCTCTCATACACCACATGGCGTCCACTGGCGACTGGCCTGACTGGAGGAGTGTTGCTGCTGTCAACGCTGCGTAACCAGAACACTAGAAGATTACTATCAAATGAACCTGCAGCAACACTCCCAGCAGCCTAGAAATAATAAAAAAAAAATATTGGTTTTCCCCAATTTTTTTCGCACCCTCCGAGAATTGGTGCATTGCTTTGTTATGTGAAATTACTGAGCAAGTTCGAGTTTCAAGCGTTTGCGTATATTTTTTATGGCGTTATGTCCCCTTTTGACTTATGAAATACAAACATATCAGCTTTCAAGACTTTTTAAAAATGCTAATATTGGTGATCACAATACGGCTACAATGACGAGAAATATGATCATACAATTTTAATAACGATACTTAGAATATATTATTAATTATTTATTAGAAATATTGTACATAGCTTCTCTATAACACTGTTGTGTTCTCATGAGAATAAACTAATTGAATTGTTCGGACAGGTTCTTCGAATGCCAGAAAATACATTTCAGAATGGGTATTAAGTACGAAAGCCATACAATTTGCACACATAACGGACTTTGAAAAGAATATGACGGACTTGTTACGTTATTCATTACGCATTTTATAGTGACGTCATCCTGTATATGACGTAATTCATTATGAGGTCATATAATTGAATGACAGATTGGATTCCTCTGGTAATCCTTTCAGCATTCTGCTATTAAAAATCACTGATAATTTCTCCGCAGTGGTGCGACAGATTAGCCGTGAAAACGTGCGTTTCCTTCGGGAGCTGGGCGAGGGTGCATTTGGCCGAGTGTTTCTGGGTATCTGTCGGCAGCTTCTATCGGATGCACCTATGACAATGGTCGCCGTTAAGACATTGAAAGAGAGCACTGGTGAAGAGGTATGTGCCTATCCTAACACAGGTTTATTCTAATGTGTTGACATTATTAATTAGTAGCTTTTATGTGACTCAATCCCGTGGC
This sequence comes from Chaetoderma sp. LZ-2023a, assembly GCA_034401795.1. Classification (NCBI taxonomy): domain Eukaryota; kingdom Metazoa; phylum Mollusca; class Caudofoveata; order Chaetodermatida; family Chaetodermatidae; genus Chaetoderma; species Chaetoderma sp. LZ-2023a. The sequence goes on from CM067360.1 coordinate 48,822,763, forward strand.
TAGAGACGTAGCCAAGGGGGTGGTGAGGGCCAGGGTGCTCACTCAGCTATTTTTCTAAAACGGCCAAATCTGCAACAAAAAATTAGGTAGGGTGAGGTTTGTGGGGGTGCATTAGACTTTATTTCAGTTTAATTTCAGTTGGAATAATATGTTTTAAGATCTTTAAATGCAGGCTATTGCTTCTCATAGAGCATCATTTTCAAAAATGGGCCGCAGAGTCTATACTGGTGGGTGGATGGAGGGGTGGGGCGGGAGGGAGGGGCGTGAGGGGTGGGTGAACATTACCGGTATTGCACCGTTCCCCAAATATCAGCATCCTGACCGCGCCATTACCCTGTAGAAAAAATCTCAACCTAAATCTGATTTAAAAATTGGCAAAATTAGCGTTGAACATCAAGCCTATAGGCGCGCGCGTCTGGATAAAATGACCGCTATTCCTCATGAGTAAAAGCAGAGGTAATTTAGATGAAGAACGACGTTGACAGCATGTGTGTACGTACGTGTGTGAGCACCCGCGTGCGTGTGTGGGTGTGCTCGTGCGAGTGCATGCTTGCACAGATCACGCGGGCACGCCATCTAGGGGCTTACCTCTCAATTAGTCGCTTGCTAACGTATTAGAAGGTGTCCAGCAGGTGCCCGCCCCGGACATGACTGAAGATAGGCATTTCTCGTTATTCCGTCAAAACCAAATAATAATAGAGCAGCAAGAGCCTAAAAGGTGGCTTAGGTAGTGAGTTCCCCACACCACAAAAGTGTTAATTGTTACCATATATCAAAATGATCGTTAGAATGTGTGAAATCAGAAACTCCCGGATGACAAGCTTGAAAATTCTTACAAATCAAGCCATGACCTAAGTTCTGAAGGGGATGTGGCGCATTTTCCGTTATGAAGTAATAATCTCCGACATTACCTTTCTCACGAGGCAGACATAAACTATCTCAACCGCTTTAATAGATGTAGTGGATTGAAATATCATAACCAAAACCAAATTAATTAGAAATCAATCGTAGTATTAATTTTCTATGTGGCGTGAGGGTATGGGAGCAAGGGTGTGGTTGTGGTTGAGCGGGACGGTAGGCTGCTAATTAGTGTTTACTGTGGCTTGTCATTGTTTGGTGGCATACCAAGCGTTCATGCCGGATTATTATTTTTAAAAGCTCGCTGTTGGCATTATGCAAAACTGATCAGTTGATTTTTGTCATATACATATTAACCCCAATGCAATACAGAATTGATGTGCCATATTGAAGATTTCGGATCGTCTCCTGAATTGATGACGTGTGCTCTACCCCCTTCGATGAAACCTTGTACGGATGGTTGCTGCGACAACCGGTTCCACCGATGAAGATGGAGCGTGACACTAGCTCGCCTCGTAGGTACAGAGACCTGACGATATGTATATTAGTGCCTGGGCCTGATCTGACTGCGCGCTTCAGAACGATTGGTTCGACACGGTGGTCTTCCATGTTCTCCAGAATATCTCCCCGGGAGGGTGCTTTCTACCTAGCACTTGCGGTTTGGCTGGTTCTTGAGTGATGGGATCTGTCATCCCCCTAACTTTATTTTAGAATTCCAGCTGGCTTCCCATGTCATTCCTGACGATTAACCTGCCAAGAATGACGAATGCTTGTTTGATAACAAGGGTTTGGGCTGGATTACCATGCCATTTCTGACGGATGCCCTGCCAAGAATGACGAACGCTTGTTTGATAGCAAGGTTTACTGGTGGATTAGCACGCCTCTACAATTAATATGTTTTTGATAATATCTTTCGATTGCATACCTAATGCCTACAGGACGCTACAATGTCCATGTCATGTTCATTACCTATTAGCCGACAACTTGTAGAATGCTAGAGTTAATCGGCACACGAGTTACCATTTCTCATAGCCGGGTTATTCTCAGCTTATCTGGTCCCACGCTACGTGAGAACACAGACCGCTACGTAACTAACTAAGTCCGTTTGTCCTATCTAATCTCTTTGATTGATTCCAACCTGGTGCTAACCATACTCGATTCACTATCTGCGAAGCGGTACCTGCGCACTAGATGACGTACCTGCTGCCAGTCATCCAGTGCTGATAATATATATCCAAATAATAAGATGCTGGTAATGCATCTAAGTATAGATGATGATCAGTGCTAGTAACGTATCTAAACATAGCCGCTGATAGGTACATCTTAATATACATGGTGACATAGTCTATTAGCTCACCTGGTATTCACACCTGAATTTTACTCGGGAGTTACTCGTACATATAAGATGTCCAGCGGGGTCATGACTTCCCACAAGACAATCCCATATCTACACATGCCCCTCAACCGAAGTTAATTAGCCATCTCTTAAGGCCTAAAGAGAGTGATAATTAACTCGTTGTGCGCCATCAACAACCTAAACCACGTCCCACCAGAGTCCTCCAGACTTTGTCATACACCATAATTATAACATATCGTAACTCGACAATGTTAACTAAGCGTGTCCGGGTAACGGAATATCATGCGCAAATGACCGTCCCCGGAAACATAGGAAAACAGCATAATCCTATACAAAATACAAACTTGTCCGGGTAATGGAATATCATGCACAAATGACCATCCCTGGAAACACATTAATAGCATCGCGTTGACATAAATGTCATTGGGATGATTCCAATCGGTCACCAAGATCCACGTTAGGAGTTTCACCAATGTCATCATACAGCTCCACGTCAATCCAGTGGTCAGCCGTCGGATCGATCTCAGTCCTGGCAATAGCATTAGGCGACGACCCGGCCAACATCTCCACCATTACCGGCAGGGCTGCAGTTCCCAGCAGGGGCGGAGGATGAATCTGACGTGGCACACTACTATGGGCCGCAGGTGGCTTGCATTTGATCCAAGTCCACATGCGTTGTAGAACGCCACATTTATATAAGATAAATATCACAATAATTACTACAACGGAGGAGCCCGGCGCATATGACACGAAAGAGCGTACTCCAATGCCATCGACCATCACTGGGTGGATCGCGGATAGCGGTGCTAGTGGCACGTACTTGGATTTTTGTAAATGGTTCCAGGGTTGCATCTTCAAGTGATTCACAACCATGGACTGGTTCAGAACTCCGACCACATCCAAATGGGGCATCTCAATGGCCAGGTCAACCCGAGTGTACGTCCTACTGTAAGACGCAATAGGCTCGAATTGCCATCCTTTCCCGCTATAACCACATTTACCAGACATTAATGCATACACTCCATTACTCACCACACACCGGTCGGTCAGTCGTCCATCGCAGTGTATATCCATTGTTTCACCGAACGTTTGCAACACAATGCCTATTTTCTTATGGGCGAACAATTTACTAGCGGTTACGTTGGATTCCGACAGACGAACGCTACACGTACTATCGGTGGTGTTCGTTAATAGGCTTACTATGCAGGGCGCGTGGGTCTTATCGACCCTTAACTGTCCCTGACACACCCTAGGACCGGTACCGCGACACCCAGACGCTGTGAAGTACCATCCAGTCTTCGTATCGAGACCGATGCTAGTCCGGCCTACCTCTACTTGCACGTAATGCCCCACGGTGGCCAACGGTTCGGGCGACGAATGCAGACCGTACTATATATAATTGCCATTGTCAATCAACGGTAACGTCGCTACGTAGTGCAACATATCGTCGTTCTTCCACAACGGGTAAACTACCACATTCCGGTAGTACCACTGGTACGGACGTATCAGCTGATTCCCCACTGACATGTTTCGATACCGATGTCAGATCGGCGGGACCGAATATTTCCTCGGTTAGTCTTCCTAACTCTAGGGAGGCAGTTTGCCTATGAAACTGTGCTGCTGCCTTCTGGTAGCTATACACCACACTTTCGGCAGAGTCAATAATGTGTCCAAGTCGCACTAATGCGTATAAGTCGGCTTGTCGGGCGGCGTGCACCTTAAACATATCGCTCACATTTCTAGTTAATTCCACTAGGCCAGCGGTAATTTCGTTGATACGGTCAACGTTGGTATTGATCCCTACGAATGCCAGTTTCACGTGGGACGCTAGTTTGTTGGAGAAATGTACCAAATGATTCACGTCCCTCAAAGCAACTTTGACTACCTCTTTAATTGCATCTATATCACCAGAGGTAGCGGTACCGAATATAGACGAGGCTATGTCCCCGACAAAGTCAAATAAGCCACGTTTGCATCGTATACTGTCCCTACTCACCGTAGTTTGTTGTGTCCTAACAGCGATCTTTTTAATATTGTTAACACGATGTTGCAAACCGAAAATGTCTTGATTGCTCAACGAAGTCTTTTGACTGATGTCCGCAATAAGAACACGAAATTGCACTAACCGTTCAAGAAATTTGGCAGGCAAATAAGGGTGGTCGATAGATACCACTACGGTCCATTCAGCCCGGATAACGGATATATCCTCGGGGTTAGTTATCATTACCCCGTTCGGTAATCTATGTACACTAGACTGTTTACACAGTCCAATTACTAAACTCAGTATAGCTACTACCACACCAAATTGTAAAATATACATAATTCCATGCTCTGCGATGCTTACTGGTACAATCATAGACAGAGGGATGACTAGTGGCGGCTACGTCGCCTTATAACTGCCTCTATACGATCGATGAAGTCATCGTACAGGGCGCGGCCGAATGCGCCAATCCTGAGCCATTTGCTGTCAAACTCGACTTCCGGTACATGACTGCGCTTGCGCATAAAGTAACGAGGCGCTGGCAGCGTTTCCATTGGTTCCGGCACACTCTTGGGTACCTCCTCCGAGCTGTCCATCACCACCGGTTGAGGAGTCACGTGAGTTTCCATCGGTGACTCATAGTTTCGATTCTCGCTCGTGCCAGGTTGACTGATGTTATTATCAACCATCCTACCCCTCTTGCTCACCCTCGGCTCATCATCAGAAGCTGGTCGCTTCCTACGAGCTCTCTTACCAAGGGTTGCCTTAGGGTCGGATTCTGGCCCTTCTTCGGACCATGGGAGCATCATCACCATTGGATGATGGCTATCTTTCGTACCCTTTGCAGGGTTACGAATAGGGCGTGGCCGTACCTTGTCCCAGCACATTTCTGAGTCGACTACGCATAACTTAGACATATTCAGTACGCGCACCTTCCCAGACCTTTGATGCCGGACATGAGCCACTGGCCCATTGAGTTTAAAGATCTCATATTCGGGGTCACTATGAGAGGTCAACTTCATGCATTCCTCCGCCTTTACGACCACCAAATCACCCACCTTAAATACACCAGCGTTTGCACGCGTGTCAATCTGCTCATGGTGGACCTCACGAGACCTAGCCGTTCCCATACGAGCGCGCAGTAGGGCATTGTTGGGACAGGTCAATCTCTCACCCAGATCCTGCAATGCATCTACTGGGATAGCAAACGGCAGTCTTGCCCGTCGCCCGTATGTCAGAAAAAATGGCGTATACCCTGTCGTGGAATGATGAGTACTGCGGTAAGCGGTTAAAGCCGCACCCAATATGTCCTCCTACGCGCGAGAAGCATTGTTCACCTCTTTCTGGACTAAGTCCTTAAGGGTGCGATTAAACCTCTCGGTACGCCCATTAGTTTGTGGGTGGTAGGGACTCGATCTCCTATGGTCGATCCCATGCTCTCTAAATCGCTCTTCTAGCGATTTAGAGCAAAACTCTTTTCCCTGATCGGTTATCACGATCTCAGGGACACCATGACGTGCGACGTACTCGTTGAAGAATTTGTCCTCAACGTTTTGCGACGTCTTAGCCGGAATCGGATATGCTTCTGCCCACGCAGAACAGTGATTGACTATCGTCATGATATACACATTACCTTTACTCGACTCTAACAGTGGACCTATCAAATCCATGCCGATTATCTGACTCGGATAATTAGCCATGGGCATCTCACTGTACCTTGGTCGGGTGGTGACGGGTCGGTTGACCTGGCACGTCGTACACGTCTCTAGCATACATCCCACGTCTTGCCTTAAAGACGTCCATACAAACGAATCTCTTACCATAACGATGGTCTTCTGCAGACCTTGGTGACCGGCTCGTTCGTGAGCCATCCGGAGCACTTTCTCACGGAACAGGGTAGGTAACATGCTTCTGGGGTACTCAGCGTCCAACGCTGAAGGCGTAATTAAAGAATATAAAATACCGTTCTTGACAATATACTCCTCCGGGGTGTTCTTGAACAACTCCGGGTATTCCTTGGTCTGCTCAGCACACAACTCGTCGTAGGGAATGTCGAATACCTCGAGAGGGACATGCGGTAACGCACCCTCGTCCACATCCGGTATGACAAAATCTCCTGTGTCTAAGGTGGCGATCTCCACTGGACGACGTAACCTGGACAACATGTCCGTTCGATAATTCTTCGAGCCTTGGATGTATTCAATCTTACATCCGTACTCGGCAATCAGCACCGCCCAGCGCTGCACTTTCGTGTTCTTAACTTCTCCCACAAACAAACTCTTTAGGGGTTTGTGGTCAGTATACACGGTGAACTGCACGCCAAATAGATAAGGTCTAAGCTTCTTCAATGCATATATCACAGCATAAGCTTCCTTTTCTATTACAGGCCAGTTTAGCTGACTGTCCTTCAGAGTCGAGCTTACATACTATATCACTCGTTCTATACCCTTATCATCTACCTGTACCAATATTGCACCTATCGCATAGCTTGATGCATCAGTATATAGTGTATATGGAGCATTTAAATTTGGATAGGTGAGAACCGTCTCACTACACAGCAAGTTTTGCAATTTCTCAAACGCTTGCTGTTCCTCCTTACCCCATTCAAAACGTTTATATTTCTTAGTCAATTCTATCAAAGGCTCAAAAATTTCGGCATAGCCTTGCACACAAGAGGGGTAATAACCTGTAGCTCCAAGGAAACTTCTCACCTCCCCCCACGTCGTGTGGCGGTGACATTTCTCTTATGACCTTGACCTTCTGAACCTGAGGAGCCACTCCTAGTGCCGAAACACGATACCCCAACAAGTCCACAGACTCGCGGGCAAACTCGCATTTCTTTTTCTTAACCTGTAAATTGTATTCTCGAATCCTACGCATAACCTTACGCAAATGTTGTGCATGCTCAGCCGGATTTCTTGAATATACGACTACATCATCGACAAAAACATGCAAATATTTTCCCACGAATTCTCGGAAAATATCATTCATTGCCCTCTGAAATACGGCACCTGAGTTGCAAAAACCAAACAGCATCCGAATAAAGTCGAACAAACCTTCACTGCAAACGAACGCTGTTTTCTCTATGTCTTGGCTGTCCATTGGTATCTGCCAATAGCCAGACTTCAAGTCCATAGTCGAAAATATCGTTGCGCCACGCATCGAGTCAAAGATATCTGTTATATTTGGTAATGGATAACTGTCTTTGCGACATACAGAATTCAACTTCCTGTAGTCAACACAAAATCTCGTGTCCCCATCCTTCTTGGGCACTAACGTAATGGGCGACGCGCAGGGTGATGACGACGGTCTTATGACGCCCGCTGCCAGCATTTCAGCCACTTGATTCTTGACTACATACTGCTTGGCAAGCGGTAGACGGTAGGCTTTCTGCCTTATAGGAAACGCATCTCCTGTTGGTACCGTACACTTCACTTTGGAGACCAATCCTAAAGTGTTTGGGCGAGCCGTATCAAAGTTATCCGCAAAGTCCTCAAGCACTTTGTCGATAGCTTTATATCCGGTCGTTTCTTTACAACTCTCATAAACATAATTTGTCTGTTCCCTATAGGGATACCTAAAGGGATATATCTGGCCAAACCATACTACAACTTTGGCCTGATAGTCAATCTTTGCATTTCCCAAGTGCAAAGCATCCGCACCAAGCAAACATTCATGCCTCATTCTCGCTACTACCGTACTCGGAATAGGTTGGGCATTATTGAATTTTACTTGGGTCTCCCCCAAAATTTCTATCGGGGAACCATTTACTGCCAAGAGCATCTTCGCCCTTTTCAATGGCCTAGCATTCAACATGCTACGCCATATATCCTTGCGAATCAAGGATGTACTAGTACCAGTATCCACTAAGGCATGCAAGTACTTACCCTGATCCATTGGACCGTTTTTATCTATTTTCAGACGGATTGGAAACCGCTCGGTCGGTGAATTCACCAACGGTTTCCTCCGTCGTTGTTTGACGGACTCCTCCGTCCGCTAACCACCTCGGCATAACTATTTCTTCGGGAGGATGAGTCCTGTCCAACACCATATGAATAATGGCCATACTCATCCGTCCCTTCACCGGTCAACACGAATCCATCACGGTCCTCATAATCGTCCCGATCGCGCATCTTATTGTTCATATCCTTCCGGAGGTTTCGCGAACAGTCCCGTGGTGTGACGTTTCTCTCCGGATGCCGTCGGTCGACGATGTCGATGTCCATGTCGTCGGTGCGTGGTCACTTGATGGCCCTGCGTGCGGGTGGACTCTGTTGCTGGCCCCAGGCGGAACCATTCTGCAGTGGACCTCTTGATGGGCAGTCCCTCACGTAGTGGCCGTCTTTGCCACACGCAAAACACTTTACCGTTACGGCAGGAGTCGTATGCCGGTTCATATATGCCCCAAAACAATTCTGGGCCATGTGTCCTTCTCTCCTGCACTGGGAACAGGTCATCGGCGGCGCCCGTCGCGGTTGTCGGGGTCGCTGGGCAGCCTGTCTGCTGACGTTCTCCCTCGGCTGTACTGCTTGACGACAGTCACTTTTGTAATGGCCGACTTGGCCACAATTATAGCAGGTAATATGCTGCAAGTCTCGTCCCGTTCTGACCCGGGAGCAAGGGTGTGGTTGTTTGAGCGGGACGGTAGGCTGCTAATTAGTGTTTACTGTGGCTTGTCATTGTTTGGTGGCATACCAAGCGTTCATGCCGGATTATTATTTTTAAAAGCTCGCTGTTGGCATTATGCAAAACTGATCAGTTGATTTTTGTCATATACATATTAACCACAATGCAATACAGAATTGATGTGCCATATTGAAGATTTCGGATCGTCTCCTGAATTGATGACGTGTGCTCTACCCCCTTCGATGAAACCTTGTACGGATGGTTGCTGCGACAACCGGTTCCACCGATGAAGATGGAGCGTGACACTAGCTCGCCTCGTAGGTACAGAGACCTGACGATATGTATATTAGTGCCTGGGCCTGATCTGACTGCGCGCTTCAGAACGATTGGTTCGACACGGTGGTCTTCCATGTTCTCCAGAATAACAACAAATATGTAACAAACTTTTGCCTTGTATATATCACAAGGTGATCGTTTTACTTGCTAACTTTAACTATACAATAAACCTACAAAGTTGGTAACTTTTACTGTTACCTAGCGATCTATTCACAAGCATTAAATATTACAATTCAATGTTTCCTAAGCTTCCCACTTTGACCAGCTCTTGCCTACTTAAAACCATTCAGCAAAGAGTTTCACGAGGTGCGAGGCGGACCGAACTCTCGATTAAAGTTAAAGTCCCCCTTATATACTATCTCAGTTTCTATTCTCCCTCCATCTTGGTTTCGCACCGCCGGAGGTTGCTCTGATTCTCATTGGATTATGACATCACTTTGACTAATCAAAACTCCGGCCCTCCCTCCCCTGGAGGGTGCTTTCTACCTAGCACTTGCGGTTTGGCTGGTTCTTGAGTGATGGGATCTGTCATCCCCCTAACTTTATTTTAGAATTCCAGCTGGCTTCCCATGTCATTCCTGACGAATAACCTGCCAAGAATGACGAATGCTTGTTTGATAACAAGGGTTTGGGCTGGATTACCATGCCATTTCTGACGGATGCCCTGCCAAGAATGACGAACGCTTGTTTGATAGCAAGGCTTACTGGTGGATTAGCACGCCTCTACAATTAATATGTTTTTGATAATATCTTTCGATTGCATACCTAATGCCTACAGGACGCTACAATGTCCATGTCATGTTCATTACCTATTAGCCGACAACTTGTAGAATGCTAGAGTTAATCGGCACACGAGTCACCATTCCTCATAGCCGGGTTATTCTCGGCTTATCTGGCCCCACGCTCCGTGAGAACACAGACCGCTACGTAACTAACTAAGTCCGTTTGTCCTATCTAATCTCTGTGATTGATTCCAACCTGGTGCTAACCATACTCGATTCACTATCTGCGAAGCGGTACCTGCGCACTAGATGACGTACCTGCTGCCAGTCATCCAGTGCTGATAATATATATCCAAATAATAAGATGCTGGTAATGCATCTAAGTATAGATGATGATCAGTGCTAGTAACGTATCTAAACATAGCCGCTGATCGGTACATCTTAATATACATGGTGACATAGTCTATTAGCTCACCTGGTATTCACACCTGAATTTTACTCGGGACTTACTCGTACATATAAGATGTCCAGCGGGGTCATGACTTCCCACAAGACAATCCCATATCTACAATATGTTATCGAGAATTGCTATCAGACTGGCCGAGTTTGGCGTTGCTATTCCTAAAAAGAAGGCGAAACTTGATATATTTAATGCTGATTTATTTCTATCTTGTTTTTGTTCTTGTCCTTTTACTAAAAACAACACCTGGTATCGGGAAATTGGATTCGTTGTTTTCAGCCTGCAGTCAGCATCGTGATGCTAAGGGGTGGGTACTGATGGAAAATAAAACACACACACTTGCTGGTGTAAAACCATTCAGGTACCATAAAGCATGTAGACGGCGCAGGGCCAGATCTGGTTACCATAGGCGCGCAGTATCATCAGGAAAGAGCTGCCCTCTGAGTATGTATGATTACTGTATTCTGCGGCTGTAGTAGTAGAAACATCCTACAGCTGCAATCAGCCCTTCCTCGCTTTTGACCACTGTGTCTTGTCCTCAGCCAAAATCCTTAGCCTCCTCAGGTCCATTCTTGACTTGAGTGTACCGAGTCCTGCTTTCTTGTGGTCACCTCGTAGCACGCTTAGTAGATTTATGCAATGACGTCCTCTCCTGGCTTTGTATTTGCTGGCTCCGAGTAGGGAGAATTCCAAGGCTCTCTGTGTTAGTGTCTCTTCTGGCATCCTTAGCACATAGCCAAATACGGACCATCTTTGTTGGGCGACTTTTACAGACAGCGGCGACGTATTACACATCTTGTATAGTGCATCGTTGGAAATTATGCTGTCTGGTCATCGGTGTCCAATAATGGTGCGTAGGTGTTTGCGGTGGCAGGCATCGAGTTTGTCTAGAGCTGCCGTTGGAGCGGCCCAGCTGTTACAGTTATACAGCATCGATGATACACAGGTTGCATTATATAAACGTAGCCTCTTTATCAAGGGCATCTACGAATCCATAATTTCCAGAAGGACTGGGAAGCTATGTTCCCCATGACACAGGTGTAGCAATGTCAGCAGTACTGGAAAGCAGTGAGCAAAGGATTTTACTTTTCCTCCATGGTTCGCCGCCACGAAGAGGGTCATTTTCTTTAGTTATATGCTTTGTAGATAGGTATATGTGGGTGAACTCTGTTTTGGATTTATTCATAAAGACATTCTCAATTTTTAGTTTGCTTGCAGCTATTGGGAGAAGTTCGTCAAGGGGTTTCTTTTCCTCGTCTATGAAGTCTACATCGTCAGCATACTCCATCTCTGGCAGCATACTCAGTATTGACGCTTGGGGGTTTGGTCTTGTGGAGCCTTCTGAATGCTAATATACATACTGGCTGTTAAACATGCGTCTGAAGCATCTGATAATAGTCGTCTGGATATTGTCAAGCAGATAAAAATGTAATTCTACAAATTAATAATAACTGAAGAGAGGTTTACCTCTTAGCTTGTCTAAGGAATTGTTACCATTAGCATGCCGCTGGGAGCGATATCAGTAACCACTCGACATAGTCTTCCAATAAATTAAAACAACAATTAATCCACGAATGTCCAGAACATTCATTCATTCCACAACCTGGATCATCATATTTGGTGTGCTCAAGCGAAATATATGTAGGAAATGCCCTAATCAAGGTCGGTAAGTTGACAAATATTATCAAGACAGTTTGACACGGAAATCCCGAAATGTTGAAGAAATCATAGTTTACACGGCTGTAGGAATGCGTAAAGTACAGAACATTGCTAATCTTTAAAAGGGGTACTCTTCCTGTGAGTAGCATGTGACATAATTAGCCTGCCACAACAGTGACGTATCCCACACATGTGGGCTTATCAGTGCATCTGTATTACGAGTTAGGTAGTCAGAAACTGGTTGGGTGCATGTGCAACTTCGGCCATGGAATTTCGTACACAGAGATCCATCAATTCCTGATATCAGCCGATATTCAGATTACATTAAATCACGAGCATGGACCGGCTGGTTCCCTTGACCCACCAGAGTTGATATTGTAGTGATTTTGGGTATATCATTTAATATATAATATAACAACGTAACAATAGAATAGAGCAATATGCAATGACTAACCTTAAAGGCCAGAACGTCGCGGATCGAACGTCCTTTCTTGTGGCCAGCAGGAATGAGTCTGGTTCTATAGACACTTCTTGCCTGGTAACCGGCAACACTCGGATTTTTCCGGCTGTTCCCGCCAATGCTCGGATTATGCTCAGATTATGGTGGTGCATCGGCACCACACTCTTCCCCGTTATGTTATGTTCTTCCATCCTTAAGAACACAATTTCTGTTCACGCCTTGCAGTACACAAAGATACACAACACGGGTCTATGGATATATATTCCTTTAACTATACACCTGTCAGTCTTAAACCAAACAATACTGCATTGAAAATCATTGAAACAACTACGAGTCTCACTCTAAGAACCAGCGTGACAAAACTTCAGAGAGGTGAGACAACTCTAAAGAACATCCATTAGGAACTACTTTTCCCTGTTACATTTCTGTTTTAAAAGCCATTTATAATTTAACTACATGTAGTGCATTGAACTCATAGATGTACGGAACGCAATTAAAGTTTGAGAAGAGAGTGTTAGTGACATTAAGCTTCGCGTGAGGGAGAAACAATGCGGAGATAGTCTAGAACCGGTGGAACACAGATTCAAGGGCCATGCACACACTAGGCTACTCATAATGCAGGAGATATTACTGACACTGTACAAACAGATGAGTGTTTACATACATATCAACGTCATGTGACCTCATAAAAATCAGACCTTTAATGATGGGTGCGAATATTCATGAATATTACGTATTATTGACATGTGCAACAGTTTGTTGGTCTTTGAGGCCATACTGCTGGCTATGTATATTGTATCATTTGAAAAGGTCATCTAAAAAATACATGTAAAAGCTGTAACCTGTTGTGGATGTTATCAAACATTGCCAGATTGTCAGTCTTTATACATATGTCTGTGAGGATTATATCAGGCTAGCCATGGCCAAGACAGATTTTGACTCCGGAGTTTGCACACGTCTGATAAGAGACGAACGTGTAATACAGATGTATTAAACTGAACATATGATTTCATTGGGCTGGCCAACCACGCAAATCAGCTATGTTCACGTAGGTATGGGTAATGTAAATCATAAATAAATTTTATGCTTAACGAAATAGAATACTGAGCATGATATCACTTGCTAGTTGGCCTTGCTAGTTTCTTTCAACACTAGAATTACCTACATGGAGTATATCCGAGGTGTAAGAAGGCTTCTTATCTATGCCCATAGAAACTAAGTAATATTACGGGAGTAATCCCCAAGTCTAGATCAATCAAGCCACCAGGAGGAAAGGAAACTACTAGGCTATTAAGATAATACTCACATGGCAAGAATAATCAAGCGTCCTGAAGTACTACCAGGCAAAATCAAATCAGATAAGGATTTCTAAGAGCCAGTACAATTTGATCCACAAAGAAAGGGTTAAACAACCTACCAAGTAATATATTTGACTACGTGTAGCACTGGCAAGAATACACACAAATAGAGAGGTGAATGAATCAGTAACGCAAACCCATACACATTTTGATATCTACTTACACCTCAAAGATGATTTTAGGATTTGTAGTACGAGACCTTGAGAATCACCCTCAAAGAGCCAGCGTGGCCAAGCTTCAGGGAGGATCTCAATTCTCAGGCCTGAAGTGGATACCAAGTAGGAATGAGATGAGCGGAGAGCTAAGAATAAATGCAACATCCCTCATTCATGTCATTGCAAGTAGAGTTCAACAAAAAGACTGGTATGCATCATCCTCAAGGCCCTGTGTAATCGTGCCTCGGGATGAATATACAACTATGAGAATGAATACATGTAAGTTATACAAATATGAACACTGGATGCAGTAACTGTCATAACTCAGCTATTTAGGCCCAATAGGAAACACTTTGGAGGCAAGTGGCCAAACCAGCTCAGGGTAACTCACACATTGAAGGCAATCTATAAACCCATTGACATATCAGCTGATCAATGTGATGGATCTAATGGGTATCAGTCAAATTAAACATGTAAAAGGAAATGAACAAAATAGGACAATAGTGTAAGCTGAACTCCTGAGTGCCGGAGGAGGACATTAGAAAAGAGATGCAAACAGAATATCCAATAAATTTAGCATAGACAATGGTGACAACTCTCCAAGAACCAGTTTATTCTAGCCTCTTGGAGACACATCTAAATTGCCTCAGTCACAGATCGTATGTAGTCAAGAAGACAATTTACAGAGTGCAAGCTATGAGGACATGTACAAGTATTTACAGGGGAACATTACCATCAAGCGAATCTGTTGAATCAGAAGAACTGCTTCCAAGGGTCAGAAGAGCCGAGAAACTTCGAGGAGAACATCATATGTACAACTACCAAAGGTATGTCAACATTAACCGTGATCAGATACCAAAGATTCATAAAACTGTGATGAGATTTCATCTTTGGCGCCGACACATTGAAATGGTTCAATTTTTCACCACGGTAACCGAAATTGTATGTACATGCAGAAAGGAAACTGTACTGATATGCTGAACATATATCAGATGGCTCTTTTTTTCACAGATATGCACAAAGTCAGACCAGTCGTGGTAGAAGCCACATGTTGAAAGCTCATATTGAGAATAGACTGCTGAACTCGGACCACTTTTTCACCAACCAGCAGCTCTTCTGACAGGTCTGACTTGATCGGTAGTTCTGTGAATTGAAGCAACATCAGTCGGCTCTTCTTCTACTGATGCTGAATGTGCTTGGTATAACTCAAACTGCCCTTCGATGGAGCCTATAACAGGCGGTCGCTCTTTCACTGATAGAGGTGTCAGTAACCTGGTCGTTTGATTCGTTTTTGTGGCGCATGGCTCAAATTACTGCAAGACAGGCCATAACAAAGATATAGACTTGTAGTCGGGTGGCACTTCCTTTACTGACACAAATTTTGTCAGTTGTGACGGAAACTAATCACCAAAAGGGCCTATGGTTGATGAATCAGTGGCAAGTCATGAACAGCATCTGCATTTGATATGGCCGATATAACGTGACCAATGCTGTGTGCCATCGCAGAGGCCGGTGTTGGTGAAGGCATCACAATGGGAAAGCAATGCTCATGCTCACATAATGGTGTGGACGGTCCTGTCTCAGAACTGTGGTCCGATACCACGAGCTGCTGATATACGGCAAACTCTACTAAATCTAGAGCCATCAGCAGAGTCAAGGGTTCCTGATCCATGGCAAGCATAGCCACCTTCCGATTATCCACACCCCACCGCAATGCTTTCACGAACATCATCTGGAGCGATGGGATAGGCATCAACGGTCATGTCGTCAATCAGGTCGGCGAACTCGACCTAGGAGAAATCACCTTGTTGTATGACCTGCAACCTGCGACGTTGACAGCGCATACCCTCAAACCAGTCACTGATCTTCATGATGCCCACTTAAGTTGAAATAGTGTGAGCATGGACACCAATGATGCTACTTCTTCCCTCCGTCAAATCAATGAAGCAGGTGTGATGGTATTGGAGGAAAGAAGCCACTCTAAGCAATGGGAAATGAGGAGAAGACAATAGATATTCACATGTACAGAAATAGGTTTTCAGTCAAAGTTAAATCAATAGAGAAAGACGACTGAAAAAATAGTGTGCATGTGAAAGACATTAACTGAGCACTGGCACCTTCTCACATCTCAGATGTCACAGACAAATTTATTAAAGTAAACTAGATATAGTGTTGATGG
Organism: Chaetoderma sp. LZ-2023a; assembly: GCA_034401795.1. Taxonomy (NCBI): domain Eukaryota; kingdom Metazoa; phylum Mollusca; class Caudofoveata; order Chaetodermatida; family Chaetodermatidae; genus Chaetoderma; species Chaetoderma sp. LZ-2023a. The sequence goes on from CM067360.1 coordinate 48,838,914, forward strand.
TTTGGTCTAGCTAGACACATTAACAATAAAAAAAACGATGAAATTTCACAAGCACTTCAAATTAATGCAAGAAAGCTACACCAAAACATCTCTGCGACTACAAAATATTATATGAACAATGACAAAATTAAATCTTACTATAACTATGGAAAGTAGGTGGTCGTACAATAAGTTTGAACGATTACCAACAATAAATAGGAAACATTTGCTGAATTGGAAATGATTGAATGGTCACTGGTTTCCAATGTGCAACAATTATACTCATAGGCGCATGAATGTCACATTTTCGTGAGGAATGCATGTTACAGTGAAACATAACATGAATTTGAATTTTAGCAAACACACATTTCACTGTCACGAAAACATATTACATTTTAAGCATTGCGCTTTTTGGAAGTAAATATTCCTATAAATTACCAATTATATTACCTGGCAATTGCAACAATAAAGATGTACGTCTGTTGAGATTCCAAATTAGATGAAATTGGCTCATTTAGAGAAGTTGCATGGCCTTATTTGCAGAGCGGAAATAGTTTGTTACAAATATTTTGACAACACAGCTTTCGGTTGGAAACTCAAGGTTATTCGAGATTCTTGAGGATTTATCAAAATATTTATGAGCAGTAACAAAATCGTGATTTCATCATATTACTTTCCTACCACCACAATATTTGAAGAAGAAGACTAAAGCAGAAACATTTGAAACTCAATAAAACAATGAAAATACAGAAATATTTCAGAATCACATGTCAAGATGGCGGGAAATTTAAAAGGCAGAGAAAAGATAGAGATAAATAGAACCACAACCTTTCCCTTACTTTTTTAATTTAATTAATAATGGGCGTCAACCAATTTTTCTTGATACCAATGTGGTGCTTTTGGGTGTATCATTTAATATTTAATATAACAACGTAACAATAAAATAAAGCAATACGCAATTAAATTTAAATACTTTAAAGGCTAGGACGTCGCGGATCAAACGTCCTTTGTTGTGGCCAGCAGGAATGAGTCTGTTTCTATAGACGCTTCTTGCCTGGTAACCGGCAACACTCGGACATTTCCGGCTGTTCCAGCCAATGCTCGGATTATGCTCAGATTATGGCGGTGCATCGGCACCACATTATTCAACCCTAAAGGTGGGAAACAGGTGATAGCAGTTGCAGACAACTGGGATCATAATGAATGTATTGTCGATTGAAAACGTACAACTCATGCTATGCCCAGTATCAGCGTCAGCCCTCAGTTGGATAACGTGTAGTTTCCTAGAATGCCCCATCAATACTCTATAACATCCGACATTTCATCACTTCCTTGGGGCAGCTCACATACCAGAAGCCTACAAAATTTTCAATTTAAATAAGTCAACCACGAGTAAGGGCAGAAATCAAACCAGAAAAGGAAGATTCTTAATCAATCAGTGAGCGATAATCTTGCTGGATCAATTGCTATACTTTCAGAAACCGAGTCAAACGACGCATGCCAACATTGGCGCAGTTTCATGTTCTCCTGTCGCCTACTGTATCATCAACTGCATCAACTGTGTCTTCTAATCTCATTATAACGACAAATTCCACAGACCTTGTCACAGTTCAAACAACCCTTATGCGGAGAAAACAGTTGCGAATGCACTCGGGCATGAACACATTCCAATATTTTTATATGGTAATATTAACAAAATCTTTGGAAGTCGTGTGGTGTAGGCCAGAAGAGCTGCCTGGTGATAGTCCATTTGAAGGAGGCATGTCCCAAATCATGACTGTGTTGGCTGTGATTGTATTTCTCTATGGAGATGCAGGGTTACACAGTCTTTTGCATGAGTCAGAGGTATTTACTGAGGGAACCGTAGGGTTAATTCTAGCAGAGAAAGACTTTGCACATGGACTCATTGACGATGTTTAAGATTACATAATTCTGCTTTCGGCACGACTTTAATATTAAGATATTCAACATGTTAAACATGATTAATGATCAGCACCTATCCACTCACTGACATTTTTATAGCCGTAGCAATGTCTAATAGCAGATTAGAAATACCTTGATTGTCACCTATTCATAATTGATAAGCTCTCTCCATGCCACGAATTGCAGTAAACCAGAAGAGGCAGCAATCTTTTATCTCAGGACAGGAGATGCGGATTTTATGTATCAACATATATGATATACACTCCTACACTCGCGCGGTCCTAACTCTGTTTGTATTAAAAAGCCAGTTTGTCATCCTATATTTCCCGTTTTATTGCGTGTCAAGGAACACAATGATATATGGTGGCATTTATTATTAATCCGGTGTGGGCGTGTGTGGCTCTGATATCGATCATTGATGCAGCGCTATAATGAAACTTGGTTGGTGTCCATATTGAGAATGGTGTTGCTGAAAGGGGTTGTTGGACAGCAAGCCCTTTCAACACCACCTTTCTCAGAATTACAACCAGTGAGCCAAAAACGCGGAGCTGGATAACAGCAGCGGGCAACCCATCGTCCCACATATTGATATTACTTTGTATTCTATGGGAATGTGCACCATCAATCTGTCTGATTAATCCTGTTTCAGGTGAAGCGTGATTTTAACCGTGAAGCTGAGTTATTAAGTACACTACAACACGATAACATCGTCACATTCTACGGTATTTGTACTGATGGTGAGCCGGTCATGATGATCTTTGAATATATGGAAAATGGTGACGTTAATAATTATCTCAGGTAAGAACAATTTATCGATTGCCATCCTTTCACCCACGCGCGCATGTGCGTACTCGTGCTCACATACACACGCGCTCGCACCCACAGCCATATACTCACACTCAACTATGCCCATCCCACAGTACGTCCGTTCGAAAGATAATCGCGTTGGCAACAAAGTGACATCACTGTTTTACCTGGCTACATCCTAGCATCAGGTCCTTTTCGTCGTTCCTAAAGCCGTATTATACACCAACTCGTTGATATCTCTAATAGATCTTGAAATTTAATATACGGAACCATGTCGATAAAACCTTTCCCGTGGGTCAATAATATTATTCAACATCAATTCTTAATTATACGACTATCAATATCCAAGAAGATGCAAATTATAAATTACACAAATATTAAAAGCAAACAGAAACCTGACAGTCGAATTTATCTTCGTTTCGCAGAGAAACCATAGTATTTGCTACTTAGTGGTCGCTTGCGATTCATCACTAGTCTTGTATAAACAAAAATATTATTATGCAACTTATTTGTTTGTCATGATATCATTTTTTGCGGTTTCGGTCTTCCCGGTGTGTAGCTCTTTGGGGTTTTCAAGCGCCGATCGTTGTGGCGCAAGTATTTTTAGACATATTGACGATATTCTGAGGTCTTTCCATTTGGATAGTTTCGTAAATATAATGCTTATCTAAATTGAGGGACTTCCGCTCACATCAGTTTACAGAAAAATAACAGATAATAACAAAAACGTGTGAGGCAGCCGATATTTGTGTGTAGCAATTAAGCCGGCTGGCCATCTACCGATTTTGCCGGGTACACCGCCAGCCGGAATAAATCGTAGGATCTGTAGATGATTTGACAATGTCAAGAATTTTCCCGATTTTGGTGGCCAGATCGTTACAGAGCGCTACCGGCAGGCTCGCGTCTGGAGGTATGATGACGGAACCAACAAAATCGACCCGATTTTTGTAGTACGGTTGCGGTATATTGACCTCCCGAGTCCATGGAAAATTGGTTGACAGATAATTGATGTGGCACACTCAGCAATCTCGGAATCCAGAGGCAAATCAAAAAAGGCAACGGTAGAGCCACGTGTGGCAGTAATCTGAAGAAGGCGCAAAGATCACTATACTAACAGCTGGATGCCGGTTTGCACGGTAAAGGAGGTCTACCTCCAGCTGTATTAAGGAGTATGCTGTTAGCACACATAATGTGTCAACATGTGGATTAGAAGTGGTGCTGCCAAATAGGAAAGAAAGTGACTTCATAGAAATGAATTCAGATACATGCTGAATAACCTACTCACTCCTACCACAACAGTGGCATCAGTTGCATGTTACTCTCTGCTGGGAATTCGCCCAATAGACCTTTCCACTTTAGTTATGCCCCGCCCATCTCTATCTAAGGTTCCTGACTATCGATTTCCAGAAAACAATACAGGTAAACTGTTGAATATTTTGAAACTAATTTTGACCGGGTATGTTGCTTCTTTAGGCATCAATAGCGCCTCATCAAATTAGCTTCAAAATAGTCAACAGCATGTTTATTAAATAGTAGACATACAATTCTTACAACGTGTCGGACTATTAAGAGTTAAAGACCGGCCTGGCCGTACAGAATCATTTATGACGTAATGATTATGACGTTATCCTACACACCTCCTAGCTGATTATGACGTCATATGACGTCATTACTCTGGAAACGTCTATTGAAGCAATCTTAGATGCCAATGTGTTACTTTTTCTAGGAAATATTTCTAGAGACAAAGATACAGCGGAATACAATATACTCAATGGCAGGTGATCATGAAAGTTTTTCATGACGAGAGCTGGAGCTGTACGGCAAGGAAGCTGCTATCCAAGTATCTACTCCCATCAATTCCTATCATTCTTGACAACACAACGGGAAAAGCATCTTGAAAGGTCAATGGTGAATAAAGCTATAGACAAATACTTGCTTGAATACATCAGAGGACAAGTACTACTCTACCCGCCATTAAGAATATCCACAAAAATATTACCTTTAGCAAGCCACATCCTGCAATAGCATCTATTAGTAACATCCCGAGAGATGTCTACAGAGCAGTAGTCCAGACATGGATGTTAACCGGAACCTTACAATTACAGTCGAGTAGAAGCTAGATGTTACAATTGCGCAGACGTGGACAACACTTGCCCACTGTGCTTAAATCATGCAGAGACCTTGGTACATTTCATGAATCAATGCCGAGCCAATGAACAGGTGAGGCGTCCTATCATGAAGCAAATCGTGTCCATACTGTAGTTCAACACACATGAAAAATCCGACATACTGATGATTCTGAGCCTGGGCAATAGAACCGAAAGATAATAGTGTGTGCAGTATACTCCTAGATCCTAGCCAACTCGACCTATCAACTAATATACTGGACCAGCTAGAATTTACGACGCGCAGACTTTGTTACGCCCTTAACCAGCAGCAGGAGCTAAAGATGTCACTTTTACCATCCACCAAGAGAACCGGCTTATACCAGACATGCCAGAGAATGGATTCAAGAATGATAAACTAATTCGTTTGACAACAATAGTTTAATTTTAGGTTGTAAAACTGTCACTAGAAGTGAGGTAAATACATCGTCACGTCGAGTTAAGGTCACATGATATGTCATATGGTACCCCTCCTCTCTCTCTATCTCTCTCTCTCTCTCTCTCTCTCTCTCTCTCTCTCTCTCTCTCTCTCTCTCTCTCTCTCTCTCTCTCTCGCTCCCTGACTGCCTGCCTGCCTGCCTCCCTCCCTCCCTCCCTCTCTCTCTCTCTCGCTCCCTGACTGCCTGCCTGCCTGCCTGCCTGCCTCCCTGCCTCTCTCTCTCTCTCTCTCTCTCTCTCTCTCTCTCTCTCTCTCTCTCTCTCTCTCACACACACACACACACACACACACACACACACACATGCGTTGCAAGTAAAAATTTAAGTTTAGACTAGAAATTAATACAATCCAGCACAAACATATTTGTGTTGTTTTGTGTTTACTGCCATGATGTGTTCCTTGTAGATTTCAAGCGATGTCTCCAAGGCACACACGGATCCTAAGCAATTTTAAAACCAAACATATACAAAAACCGTACGCGTATGCGTACCTGACTGTGTAGCGCGGATCGACCAGGCGGGTACTGGCCGTCCAAGCCAAGCTGGGTATGGGCCGCCCGTCCTGGATTCGTTCCCAGAAGCGCACCCCCTGGGTAGAGCAGTAAGCGTGTATACGCCTATACGAGAGGCGTTTCGTCGTGAAAACGACTAAGTTCGTTAGAATGCGTGCTGCGCATGCGCGCACTCTGACGCTTCCTCGACGACACGTGTGTCGAGATTGGGAGTGAGTGTGTACCTATAGCATACCGAGATGGTACTCATAAATATTTACTGGTTACGTATATATATATATATAACTAAATACACAGTGATTTGTGTACACGTGACCTGCTACGTCACTTCACATATCTATACATATCTAAATACATAGTTATTTGTGGATGCGTCACAGTATTCTAGTACGCTGATTGGCTGGTACATCGGCCGCTGATTGGTCCAGGCAGCCAGTTCTGACATCCCAGCAAGTATAAAAGGGGGTGAAATTCGAAGATCAGGAGCATCGTCGGAGAGTCGAGAGCTGATTGGAGGTGTGGATTAGACGAGTGGACCGGAATACCTGCGGATAAAAACAATACAGAACATCCCCGCGGTTCCTTACGCCTTTGAGATCATCCACACGTAAAAGCAGTACTCAGCTAACCCGCATTACGTCTAATTTTGGATGCTCCCGGACGGCCATCCGAGAGCAATAATAAACTAAAGTTATGGTTCCCATTTCCGAACACCTATAAGAAGAACCTTTGCGACCCGATATGTAAATTCTACATAATGCAGAGCAGCGATGTTTCTTGGTGGATGACTCGCCGGATCTGCCAATCACGCGAAAGTGGACTTCAACTACCGCACTGCATGTCGTGTGAGATACCTTTATAACTTTCTGACCGCAGTCGAGTAGACTTTGCCCGGTGCGCCGCAAGAGCTATACGACGCACCCCGCACCGTGTGCTTGAATATGTACATGCATTAATTACATTTTCATAAGTAACCCTCTTTGTTAATGGGTTATGCTTAACTTTTATACTCCCGTCGCCGGACAAACAACTTTCTCACCACCGTATAAATTATGATTTAGTTATAGAGATGATCTAGTAGACATTACTTCATTGCTCTGTTTTACTGTTCGGAGTTTGTGTCGTATCTACCCTGGAGTCAGCATGCGGAGACCCGTCTACGGAAACCAGCTGCGGAGACCTGCATGCGGAAACCTTCCACCCTCAGAGAACGTGTCGACTCGCGCTACGAATATGTTAGCGCCTCAATTTCAGTAACATAGTAGCCTGTTCCGTCCAAGTAACTACTAGGTAACCAAATAACTATACATATTATGTCTTATTGCCATGATTTACGTTTGTATAAGGTACTGTATATGTATATTTATTAGCCTGTATATACTTATTATTGTTGTTGCTGTTCCCTGAGGGCCTCAGGAAGATCACATGTTGATGATTTACCCTCAATAAAGAACGATTATTATTATTATTATTATTATTATTATTATTATTATTATTATTATTATTACTGATGACTAATAGGTACCGTACCGGTCTTCGGACCGCAATTCATGATTTCTTTATTACTGTGTATATTATCCTTGTTTACTGTTGGTGCTTTGACTAACTGCACCGTTTAGGTTATTGACCTATTATATACTTACTACCTCACTTAATCATTATGTAAATTGTTTCATTGTCTTGGTTAGTTATGTATATGGCAGTTAGCCATCCAGTTGATATGTTTTGTTTATTTATAAAAACTCTGGACGGCAGTACGCTAGGAAATACTAAACAGCAACAATATACGCATCACCTATTCCCGCCATCAACAATTTTACACTGATGTCACTGACGGGGGCTCTAAATGTTCGAGCCCGGCATGCTACCGACTAACCTTAATATTCAGCTCGATAGGATAGGTTAATAGTGGTTAGGGACAATTTCTTCGAAAGGAGACATATAGTGTATGCCTCTTTTCCAGCTGTTGCGGTAATCTAGCCCCGCACTCTGGCAAGGTTGTGTAAGATTGGCCAACTACCTATAGGGCCTCATATTTATCAAGTTATTGTCTCTTTCCACGATCCACCAAGCTGTAAGCCTTCTTAATTGTTTGGATACCCCACCCGCACATTGGACTGATCTGACTCTAGGAAGCTATCGGAGGTTTTCGAGTGGTGATGGCCAAAGTGCGAGTTCACATACATCTCCCCTGTATCCTCGGATACTTGATAGTTAGATACTTTGCTAAAGAAGGAAAGCACTGCGAAAAACATATAGTTATTATTGTAGGATGATATTTTATTCCCGGCCCGCAGTGCATATTGGGCATATTGGAATATAACCCTACGACAAGTCAAGGATTAGGTCCATAGGACTGGGGATGGACGAGACGCGCATCTCCACCCAACTCATTGTAGTGTCTGGGCAGAATCTTGGAATCCGCCACGCCCTCACGCCACGGGAAGGACACTTGCGGTGGATATTCGTCTCTCTAACCCCACCATAACGATATGTCAGTCATTAAATTTGCTTGTGTAAAATGTAGCCATCGTCCAGTGATGTTTTGTGTGGTTACGGAGCAGGGTATCCGGATTCTCACCCAGTTCAGATATGTTGCGAAGTAACATTTACGCTTGCTATCCATGGAGGTAGATGCTTTCTAAGGCAACCTATGGGAAGTGGGGCATCTGCGCCCGTTGGATGGCCATATCTAATGATAGGTAGGAATCACTGCCACTTGCGGCCAAAACTAGTTTCTGTTTTTAACACCTAAATGGTAGGTCAGGATTAGCAGAAGGCCCACATAAATAAAAGTGACACCCACCAATATGGTATCTTAGAATAACATAAGACGGGGACTGGTGAATCCTTCAGGAATTGCTCGCCCCGTCTTCACGTAAACCAGTATGCATCACGTTCATTATATTTTCACTAGGATGGTCTTTTTCCCTTCCATTTTTGTTGAACAAAAGAGTGTCCCTTTTTGCCAGCTCTTTTCCTCCGCTTCAGCGTCGAAGGCATTTTCCTGTGACGGAGGCCTGCGCGAGGACGGAGGCCTGCATGAGGCTACTACCTCTCGCACCATCATGAAAACATCTAGGTAAAGGAAGCCTGCGCGAGGCACTTCCCTCTCACAACATCAGGAATCTCTGTATTTGTATAATGAAGGTATAATAGCTTATATTAAGTTAAACAGTGACCTCGTTGTGCGGATGCTTCCCTTGCGGTGATACCTCTGTGGATTTACGAATCCGTGTGGTACCTCCAGCGACCCCACGTGCAAAGTACACCAGCTAGCTCTACTTTATGTATTATCATCATATGCTCAATTACTATCAAACGATTCACCTTGTTTGACTAAATAGATACCTCTTTTGATAATTTATTCTCCATAATCCCAAATTGACATGGAAAGACATACCGGTGACACCAACAGTTGGGATGATACCGTACAGTTAAATCTCAGCGGCAATGGTCGCACGGGCCCACCGGAACGATTGAGTTCCATCGGCCTTAGGAGCCGGTCTATGTATTTCGCAGAGCGACGTCACACGGGATCCGAGACTCGGAGCTAGCTAGCCCGCTCGTTCGTCGTGCACGTGTGGCGTGACGGCCGAGCATTTCGTGCCGGAATGACCCGACGGACCCCCGTGATCTACAACTGTCTACATGCCGGTGTTGAAGGTCCAGTAAGGTTGATTGGCCCGATTCCCTACTAACCATTCACACCACCGGCGAGATGTGCGGACTGAAGGGTTGTGAATATAAGACGTAATGTTTACTCGTTTAAATGCCAATGTTCCGGAAGGCAGATAGTCCATAAATTTTTGTCCTAGTTTCACTCAAGCTTCTTATCCTCCAACACTGTTAAGGTTAGATAAAATATACATAAAACTATTCAGAGAAAACAAAGTGTTTGCCCTCTTTTAAAATGCAGTTGATGCATATGGAATGAAACTATCATATGTTAAGATTAATTGTGTTTCATTGCATGTAGGCACACAATTTAAGCGCTAAAGGAATATAATTTTAACAATTTTATTTTCAAGCATGCTGGTCTGAATATGCACCTTTAACGGCCACACGATTAGAAGTGATATTTAGCTCACAGCAACAGACATAAGAGAGTGACCGGTTGCACTCGTTTCTGACAAGATCCGGCGAGCATTCAGTCTGGTTTCTAAACCCTAACTAGTACTGGTAGCCAGTCTTCTAGTAAGATACCCCTTAAGTTGGTTTGCCTCCGGACCAGCTTTATTAGCCCAACCGGTTTTGTGAGTGGACATGTTTCAGAGTTACGTTCTCTCAAATATTGAGTTATTATCTCCGTCTGACATAATATAGAAGCATTAGTAGTGGTATGTCTCCGGAGCTGCTGATCCTTCCGTATAGCTAGAGTAACACCCAAGTTATCGAGTATTCAGTTTGGGGACAAGCTTCGGTTATTCTACTTAACATTTCTCCAGGCATCAGCATGTCAGATAGCAATTCACCTTTCCAGAGTATCCATCTATGATCTGACGTCATAATGACGTCATAATTAACTAGGTGACGTATATACTGACCTCATGAATGATTCCATATCGCCCATCTTTAGCGCTTAATTGTCCGACACGTTGCATGAATTGTATGGCATTGCTATTTAATAAACATGCTGTTGAATATTTTGAAACTAATTTGACTGGGCGCTGTCGCTGCCATAGGCAACAACAGCACACAGTCAAATTAATTTCAAAATATTCAACAGCTTATATGTATAGTTTTCTGGAAATTGATAGTCATGGAGTTCAGAGATCGATCGACCCCAACACGGATATGGTGTGGGTGGGACTTAGATTGAGATGGGCTGGGCTTAGCAAAAACTGGAATGGTCCATTGTGCCGTGATATTTTTGCTGAGCGCACCGATGTCCGCCACACCTCTCTGATCCCTTAAGCGGGGATGACTTACCAGGGAGCGGGAACAAAGGGATCCATTTCTAGCTTTGTCATATCATTTTCTAGCTAAGCTCCTCCCACCTTTTTCCACTTGTTGCAACCATCATGGCTGAGCTATAGATATGTCATTCATTATGCATTTTGATCGCGACCTCAGCCTACATATAATGCAATTGATTATGACGTCATAAATTTGAGCGACAGATCTATCCACCCATAGTGGCGCAACTTAATGGTGTAATAGCTGCTTCCAATATTGCATATACGTAAGTCCAGACGTAACCAGATGCCTCTACGCTAGACCGGTCCAGTCCAGATTCAGAGCTCACTTTATTGGGATCGTCTTCCATCTTCATAGACTAGTCTGTGTTCTCACTGGAATAACGCCATACTGAAGAATGGCCTTATTTCCGCTTAACTCTCTAGTGAGAACACGGCCTTTGAACCGGTTTTTATTAATCCTTCCTTAACTATACACATAAACTTAGCTCTATTCCGGCTATTCTTTCCGGATATATATGAAAATCATGAGAATAATAATATCTTTATTATTCTCATGATTTCCGAATTTATGGTCCGTATTCCTATTACTAAATCGGCTTTCAGGTTTTTAGTCCTAATCAATTATAAATGTGGCTACTTATTGATTCAGAAGAAGATGTAATTGTAACTCGAACAATACTGACTGGAACAGTCGAACCTCGTACCCAAACTGAATACTCCGAGAATTTCTACATGCACATTGGCGAGCTTGTGAGCTGGCGTGGAAAACCAGATTCCTCCATTTGTCCAGTACCAGCCCAGGAAGCTGCGTTGCCATGGTTAATTAAGACTTGGCAATGATTGCAGTCAATGAACACGGCACATCCTGTTGTTACTGCGCAATGATATCAGAGGATTTGCTAGCTTTGCTATCCGTTGTGTGTATGCACGCTCTGCGTATGATGGGATCAATGGTGTAAATGATACGTTCAATATTGCTCTTAAGAAAGGCAACACTCCCATATTATATGATCTATTATATTGTCTGGTCTCTCGAGCACACAGATTGTAAGACATGTTGAGTTTTCAGACCGCAATTTTCGTAGATTATCGCATTCGATAATTGACTTATTGAATGAGTTGTACGTGCTGCGTAAGCACACATCCAGCGCTTCGGCCTCTTGACGCGATTGATATCAAGGAGACAATATCTAGTTATCGAACAAATTAATAAATTAGCATATTTGAAAGTCCGGGTGTTGTCAGCGTGATGGTCTCAAAATAGTTCTAGAAAACGTAATGTACGAACGGAGGAATCTAGTATTAGCTATGCCCCGCCCACCTCTAGCTAAGCTCCACCCACGTTTTTGACCGTGTTAAGATCAATCGATCCATGCACTCTCTGAAACTCAATTTCTAGAAAATATATACCGGTAAGATGATTATGGCAGCAACAGCGTCCAGTCAAATTAGTTTCAAAATATTCATCAGCATGTGTATTAAATTGTAAAAACCTACAATTGCACGACTTGACGGACTATTTATTATATTAGTAAGCGTTTATGACGAACTAACTCGCCGCATTTTAAACCATATAATTTAAGTCATACATCACTGGAAAGCGCATTCAATTGCCTAAACATTAATGTATTATTTTTCATATTTTTGTTAAATATTCAATGAGTTAATTGCGTATATAAAATACACCATTATACCGAGATTCATTAAATCAAATGGACAATAGGAGCTATTTTAAAAGTACAATCAACGGTATTAAATTTTATAAAACTATAAAAACGAATACAGAATTGTATAAAAAGTTGGCTTGGCTTTCCAATGATGTATGACTTCACTAATATTATGAAATTAGTTCTTCATATAAACTGCTTAAAGGGCATTGTATCTGATTCCCATGGTAAAGTACTGCTGTTTGCGCGTCGGCTATCTCGGTTACCCGCCAAAATTGGTATGCTCAATGCATTCTGGGAACGTATTTACCCAAAATACTCTAATTGGTGAAAGGTCTATTGATTATGACCTCAGCCTACATGTGACGTAGTTGAGTGCTACGGCATATGATTGCCTGAGAAATTAGATTCCTCTATTGAGGGGTCTGCGACTCAAGTATATGACGTCATAATCAAGCGTTTGGTGACGGTACAATCAAAATCACGTACGTCACGAAGGTAGTAATAGTATGTCACGAAGGTCTGTGAATTGTATATTTTGGGTAACGTTACAATTTAATAAACAGTCTGTTGAATATTTAGAAAATATCCCTCAACCAAATTAATTTTAAAATATTCACTACTCAGTATATTTACCTTGAAACCCATAGTTTGGAGAGTCAGGTTACAAAGTTTCAAATCGATGCCAATATGCGTATGATGTAGTCAGAGCGTGGCTAAAAATGGGCGTGGCATAGCTAGAAATGGGTGTGGTATAGCTTGAAATGAGCGTAGGATAGCTAGAAATAGATGTGGCATGGCTAGAAAAGGGAGTGGTATAGCTTGAAATGGGTGTGGCATAGCTAGAAATGGGTGTGGCATAGCTAGAAATGGGTGTGGCATAGCTAGAAATGGGTGTGGCATAGCTAGAAATGGGTGTGGTATAGCTTGAAATGGGCGTAGGATAGCTAGAATTGGGTGTGGCATAGCTAGAAATGTACGTGACATAGCTAGAAATGGGAGTGGCATATCTAGAAATGGGTGTGGCATAGCTAGAGATGGGCGTAGGATAGCTAGAATTGGGTGTGGCATAGCTAGAAATGTACGTGACATAGCTAGAAATGGGAGTGGCATATCTAGAAATGGGTGTGGCATAGCTAGAAATGGGTGTGGCATAGCTAGAAATGGGTGTGGCATAGCTAGAAATGGGTGTGGTATAGCTTGAAATGGGCGTAGGATAGCTAGAATTGGGTGTGGCATAGCTAGAAATGTACGTGACATAGCTAGAAATGGGAGTGGCATATCTAGAAATGGGCGTCGCAAAGCTAGAAATCGGTGTGGCATAGCTAGAAATGGGCGTGGCATAGCTAGGAATGAACGTGGCATAGCTAGAAATAGGCGTGGCATAACTAAAAATTACGCCCTCTATTCAGTTAAACCGTTAAAGATTTACCCAATTTCGGTAAGTGTATCCCAAATTAGAAAAGTGTTAGAAATGCTGATGTCCTAAGAAGCCCTTTTTGCACTCGGAGTGATAGAATTTTGGCTAAATATGCATGATACTCTTGATGGGTGCATTGTTAATTAAATTAATCTCTAAACCAGTGGACAGTTACCTAAAGACATTAACTAGAGACTAACTACGGACGTACGTGTGTATTAGAACGCGTAGTGACTGCGGTGCTACTAGTGAAACAGCTGAAATGTGTTGGGATGAAAAAGGGCACGGCAGGCGGGGGAAGAGCAGGGCACCCCTTCCAGGGGGGGGGGGGTCCCACCTGCACCACCCCATCCACTCTGGATCCGCCTCTGAGCCTACGCTACGATGCTGAGATATAGACACCAATATATCCGGTCTACACAGCTAGCAGTACAAAGTTGAATCGCTCAGCAATAACTTATGAACTAACAAGTGCAAAAGTGGTATAGTTGCGAATTAGGCTAAATTGTCCAAATGTTATAGATACGAGCAAACGACCGACCGACAGACCGACCGACCGACCGACCGACCGACCGACCGACCGACCGACTGACCGACCGACCAGCCAACTGATGAACAGGCGAACCAACCAACCGACCGACCGACTGACCAACCAACTGACCAACCGACTGACTGACTGACCGACCGACCGACAAACTGTTCAAGCAACTAACCCATCATCTGATAATCCGACGGACCGATCGACAAACCGTGTGGTCACAAATGTGCTCTGTTGTATGAAAAGACATGCACTTCAAACTAGATTTCACTCCAGGGAAATGCTGTCTCGAGCTTCAGCGCTTTTATCTTGACAAAGAACTTAGTGCTCCCAGTTCCCAAGATAGTTGATCTGTTGTCCTCGAACTCAAATCCATCATAAACTGTCGTAATATGAAGGCAGGTGCTAAATCTGATCACACTAACTTTTTGCATTTCAGATCTATGGCCAAAATGTGCATTTTGGTATTACTTCGTAGCCCCATGACCTAGATATTTGATGCTTGTCCTAAAACTCATAGCCAACTATAAAATATACACCTGTGCAAAAGTTAAGCACCAGCAAAAACAATAGAACGTAGAAACATGATGGTACAACTAGGCTGCCATACTTTTTGTCCCCGCGTTAGCTGACATAATTCCAAGTACGAAATGCACATGCATGCATGACTTCACGCCGCTTGATGTCCGTGCGTGGCGGGAAACAGCACACGTGTTCAGTTATGTAAAAGTCCAGTTTGAGGTGTAGAACATTACATACAGATTTAGGCGACAAGATTAGGAATTTTGTGTTCATGACCGTGGTTTATTTGTACAGAGAGAATTAGCTCTTGATTGTGAACCGCTATGGCAAGACGAAGGTTAAGTGATCGTGTGAAATGGCAAATCATAGGCATGCATACCACTGGTATGTCATGCAGAGAGATTGGCAGACAGCTGAACATTAACCATACTGTAATCAGTCGTTTGATTGCAAAACATGGGCAAACTAACGAGGTGAAGGACAGGCCTAGATCTGGAAGACCGAAGAAGACTACTGCCCGTGATGATCGAGCCCTAGTACGCCTTGTTAGGAGATCTCCATTCACCACCAGCAGAGTGCTCAGCCAGCAATGGGAAACGCGCAATAGAGTGTCAATGTCTACCATCAAAAGGAGACTGTATGCTGCTGGCATGAAAGCTAGGAGACCTGTCAGACGTCCTCTCCTCACTGCACACCACAAAAAGGAGCGTCTGAGGTGGTGCAACGAAAGAAGACACTGGAACATGAGGTCCTGGAGACGGGTACACTGGTCCGATGAAAGTCGGTTCCTGCTTCATGCCACAGATGGTCGAACTCGTGTATGGAGGTCCAGACGCACGGCGTACGACCAACGTAACATCATGGAAGAAGTTCCATTTGGTGGAGGTTCCGTTATGATATTGGGGTGCATCTCATTTGATTGTAAGCTGGATCTGTTGACTGTACCTGGAACACTAAATGGACAAAGATATCAAGATTCCATACTGGATAGAGTTGTGGTCCCTCATTTTGTAAATCATGCACCTGGAACCCACCCTATATTCATGGATGACAACGCCCGACCACATCGTGCTAGAGCTGTGCATGAATACCTCCGCCAGAATGCCATCGAAACCCTACCATGGCCAGCAAGGAGCCCTGACATGAACCCTATTGAGCATATCTGGGACATTCTGGGAAACATGGTGAGAAGGAGGGATCCTCCTGTGCAGAACCTACAGGAATTAACAGACGCACTCCATCTTGAATGGCAACGAATACCACAATGGCGTATCAGTCGGTTGGTGACCAGCATGAGACGTCGTGTCCAGGCCGTCATCCAGGCACAAGGTGGATATACCCGGTATTAATAATGACAGTCTCAAACTCGTGCACAGATGTTAAACTTCGTTTTCAGACACCATTAATGACAATCTAGCCACGTGTGTCAACTGTAGGGCAATAGTTGTCAGTTGTGTCAACGTAACCATATTCAGGCCTCGTTTTCAAGTTCGAACAAAAACATACAGTGTTTCCCCACCATCATAATCAGCATTCCTCTAGTTGCATTATTACCTCTTGCACTAAGATGGATGGGTACATAAATGTTTATGCTATTGCTTTCTTCATAGCACATGAATATACCCTCGCATGTGCGTAAAAATAGGGTGGTGCTTAACTTTTGCACAGGTGTATAAATGGATGTGCAAAAATAGGTGATTCTACCTACTTTCGTTCCCGATTTATGGCTAAGAATGTGTATTGCTGGATGCACTGAGTAACCCCGTGACCTAGATATCTGAACAGACAGACAGACAGACAGACAGACAGACAGACAGACAGACAGGCAGGCAGGCAGGCAGGCAGGCAGGCAGGCAGGCAGGCAGGCAGGCAGGCAGGCAGGCAGGCAGACAGACAGACAGACAGACAACTCAGTGCCCGACTGAAGTGTATATGTCCTTTGTGAATATACGATTTAATAAACATTCGGTTAAATATTTTGAAACCCATCTGACAGGGAACTGTTGCAGCCATAGGCAGCCATACAACAGCTCCAAATCAGATTAGATTCAAATTATTCAACAGCTTACCAACAGCTTAAATTTGAGATTCTATGAATTTAAGGTTCAAAGTGTTAAAATCAAGATACGCGCTCATACAAAGTCTCCATTGTGCGTTTACAGTCGCGCGTGAGTGACAGATTGGATACGTGCAGTCGCATCGCAGTTTATCATTTGGTTCAATGTACCGTGGACAACATAAGATCGCTACAGTGAGATAAATGGTCGTGTCCAGAAAATGGTTAAAATACATTAAGTTTTCCATCAGCAAATTACCGAATGTTGCCAGTCACTGCCAATCATCCCTCAAAGCGCGTGCTAAAGATGGGAATCTGTCTCCGTGTTTGAGACATAATAATGCATTACGGGTTTTTTATTTTTTCCTTAGATTTAACTATTTTGTGTCTGCAAATCCCATTGAAGATACCGGTAACTCAATTAGGCTGTAGCTAGCTACCAGTTTATAACTGAAAACGTATTTTGACCAAGCCTACATTTCACTTTAATCGGACTGTGAATATAACTTTTGAAAACGCTATGCAGTAAAATTGGTAAACGGTTTTCCAAAATAGATTTTCATTGGCTGTGGATTGTAACTTTCTGTGCTGAAAAGCTATCTCTGTTCGCGATGGCGGGTGTGGTTAATGCCAAGTATCTGTCCCGATAGTAATAGCGGTCTGAGCATAAACGCCGTGTTTAACAAGCTTTAACACTAAAATCGATAAAAACAGTTTCTACAACGTTCTTGAGAAAGGTCCAGTTTGCAAACCAAGAGAATATCGACAACTGAGCCAGTCATTCCACTAGTAAATTTTGAAAATAATCTCTTGGACTGCAAGTGGAAAAAGTCTGTGAGAAAATTGAAATTTTCATAAACAAATTTGATAATTAAAGGGTTAATACCGTTAAAACCAGAGGACGTAACACAAGAAACCATTCAGGAATCTTATTGGACATTACCATTAGGAATTTGACTCTAATTTGGCTAGATAGTCTTGATGACATTTTCCCTAATTCCAAAATATTAGCCCCTCGTATGTCAACTTAATCAAAAGCGGCCTATATAGCGATCGTCAGGAATGTACATATGCAGGCTACGAGCTAACTATGTTTTAAAACATAGGCCTACCACTGGAATGTTCGTATGTTCCAGTGGTAAATTTTAAAAGAAAATTGTCTTCTCTTGACCTGCAAATTGTCATAGGCTAAGCAGGAACTTGAATTTTCTTGACTATTACCACTGTGACGGTCAAGCGGGTCAGAAACGACTGGTCTGGATGATGTCTAATTGCAGGCCAACAGAAAGCTTCTGTAAATTTTAGCAGTCCAGTAGTAAATTTTCAAAAATAGTCTTCTCTTGGTCAGTAAATGGACATTTATCAAGACCACTGCAGAAGCCGTTTTCGGCTGATATGAGTGGTAAAGTGTTAAGAGGCTATTGAGACAAGAGAAACATCTTATTTGTACGAGAATCTTGTAATTGACGTTATGTAGTAAGCCTACTACAGTGGAACGTTTTAATGAAATCCGGCAAAAGACACCACGATGTCATGATTAGTCGTGAGATTAAGAAATATCACGACAGCTGATGTGCGTGATCTCTCATCTCTATTACCGTGGTTCAATTATCTCGCCAGGAGCGATAACCATGGTGATGTATGTCTGACATAGTATACGTGATTTTTCACATGAAAAAGGCATCATATTTCAGGAATTTAATCAATAAACGTAAAGGCTTTCCCTGTATAACGTAATTGGAAAGCTAATTCGATACAGATTTTTGTGTCTTTGATACTAATGATGTGCGATTATGCAATGTAATAAAAGATTATGGTTATTCCAATATTACTGATTTTAATATTTTGAACATAATTGGATTGGAAATCATGAGCACCTTACGCAGCAAGGTATTCCAATCCAATTATGTTCAAAATATTCAGCAATACACTTCATTTTGTTTTTAAAACATGTTAAGTTATTTCTGCGATGCACTGCATCTTAATCCGACCAGAATTTGGACAATATTTGACATATTTCCTCGAGATGTTAAAAACTTATGCCCCAAAATACCTATACCCAGCAAGCCATTAGGGATGATGATGATTATTCGCCTATCCCTTTTATAATTTTTCAGCTTTAACAAATGTTCATGGCTCGCAGTCGAGCAGATAAATAATGTATGCTTCCAGATACTTTTTACTGTATTTTCACCAGTACCTCATTAGGCTTTCCCTTTCTCATCTATTTACCACGTTTCCTTCCAAAGTCAATTGATGAGTCCCATCTGTCACTCAAGTATATGACGTCATAGTGGTCTACGTCACGTGTAGGCTTATGCCACACGAAATGCGTAATGAATGAAGTAGCTAGGCACGTCTGTGAAAGCAAGACTGTAAAATGCAACTTTCTATTTAATAAACATTCTGTTGAATATTTTGAAACTAATTTGACTGAGCACTGAACATGCTGCCATTGGCAGCAACAGCGCCCAATCAAATCAGTTTCAAAATGTTCAGCAACTTACGTCTATAGTTAGCTTGAAATTGGAATTCTGGGAATTCAGGATTCAAGGTATATAAATCGATACCAACACGTGCAAACCCTTGGCAGAGAGATGGGCGGGGCATAGCTAATAGTGAATTTATCCATTCCCGCGATGTCTGGTGAATTTGTATATGAATGAAATAATGCACTATTTCGTTTGCTGAATTGTTCTAATGATCGAGATTGTCGCATCAATAATCTGGTGATATAGTATATATGAGACTCATTATTTCTCTTCCAAACAATTTTTAAGTTATAGTTATGCATTTGATGGCACAGAGTATCACTTCGGTATGTTGCTGTTGGGAAAATATACGCCATCAAAGTTGTCAGCTTCAAATAATTATTTTGTTATTTAATTCGAAAATTATGAAAAAAATCCCAGTGTGGCTCGTCTAAAGAATCTATTTACTCTTATAGGAAATCTCAACTTAGCTTATACTAACCATTCATGTGATAGAATTTGCCACCCATAATCCATCGCTGGAAGTTAGTGCTGCCATATGCAGCAACAACTTCTAGTCAAATTGGTTTCAAAATATTCAACTGGATGAGTATTACGGTACATAATCAAG
This sequence comes from Chaetoderma sp. LZ-2023a, assembly GCA_034401795.1. NCBI lineage: Eukaryota > Metazoa > Mollusca > Caudofoveata > Chaetodermatida > Chaetodermatidae > Chaetoderma > Chaetoderma sp. LZ-2023a. The sequence continues at coordinate 48,858,965 of CM067360.1, forward strand.
AATGTAATACATTAGCACTAACATTGGCACTATCGCTCGAGGAGACAAAATGGCGGCGATCACTATTTTACATATGCGCGTTATTTCAAAGTAGATAATTGTGATACAGATAAGAAAATGTGACAGGATATGAATGATATGGAAACAATAAGTCATAATCTATCTATACAATACAAAATTTGAGATGAGATTAGCATCACTTTAAGTTATCGGCATTACAATTTTAATGAATATAAAGCAAATTGACAATTTGGCAGATTAACTTAAATGCCAGATATCAATGAGGAAATCATCATCCGGGCTTCTATTGAAGGAATCGGTACCAATCTGAAGGGGAGCTCGTCCTTGGTGGTCCGAAGAACCATATCGATTTTGGTGTCAAACAGTCAAAGGCCAAGGTCACTGTGACCTAACTAATGTAATATTGTGTTTCCGGATGATAACTCGAGTTCTATTGAAGGGATTGTTACCAAGCCTGTACGAGGGCTATTCTTGGTGGTCTGAAGCACCCTATCGACTTTCGCGTCAAATGGTCAAGAATCAAGGTCACGGGGACACTAATTAATTATGTAATATTGCGTTTCCGGATGATAACTCGAGTTCTATTGAAGGGATCGTTACCAATCTAACATGAGAGCTTGTCCTTGGTGGTCCGAAGAACGCTATCAATTTTTACGTCAAACGCTCAAGGGTCAAGGTCACGGTGACGTAATTAATTACGTAATATTGCATTTCCGGATTGATCACTTGAGTTCTATTGAATGGATCTTTACCAATCTGGTGTGGCAGTTATTTCCTTGGTGATCCGAAGAGCCCCGTAGATTTGAAGTCAAAGGTCAAGGTCACTGTGACCCAGTTAATGATATAATATTGTGTTTCCGGATGATAACTCGAGTTCGATTGAAGGGATCGTTACCAATCGTAAGTGAGAGGATGTCCTTGGTTCTTCGAAGAACCCTATCGTTTTTTGTGTCAACGGTGACCAATCTAGGGTGAGACATTGTGCTTGGCGGGACAGTGGAGGCATACTTTAACAATATCCGATTGACGTTATTATTATTATTATTATTATTATTATTATTATTATTTTATTATTATTATTATTATTATTATTATTATTATTATTATTATTATTTCAGACACCATGGTGCTGACGCTGCATTTTTATTTAAGAACCTTCGTGATTACCGGGTATTGATAGTTCCCGAGCTACTTCACATTGCTGAACAAATTGCTGCTGGTATGAAATATTTGGCCTCGCAACATTTTGTCCATCGAGACCTGGCCACCAGGAATTGTCTGGTGGGGGAACAAATGGCGGTCAAGATCGGTGATTTTGGCATGTCGCGTGACGTGTACAGTACCGATTACTACAGGGTATGTAGATAGATGTAACATAGGGAGCCATTTCTAGCCATGCCACGCCCATTCCAGCTAAGCTCCACCCCCTTTTTGCGTGTGTTGTAATCAATGTATATACTTTGATCTCAGAATTCCCAGTGTCCCACGGTCAAGGTAAATATACAGGTAAGCTCAGTGTCCAGTCAAATTAGTTGCAAAAAAACAAAATATTTAGTAAATAGTAGGTCCTAACCTAAATCCAACAAATGCATACAATTCGTACACTTGACGGACTTTTTAATCTTCATGACGGAGCTAAGGTAGATATGTCACAATGTAATGGTGACGGCAGGCTACATATGACGTATTTGATTATGGCGTCATATACGTGAGTGACCTATTGGATGTCTTCATTGAGTCCACTGTACTCAGGAATGGGAGAGACAAAATAAATAGAGGAATCCATTTCTGCATGTGCCACGCCCATTTCAGTCTACGGTCCGTCCACCGTGTACGCGTGCTGAACCCCGTATTCTCATAATTTCAGTTTCAATGTTAGCTCGCGAATATTATGAAACTTATTTGACTTGGAAATGTTATGGCCGGTGACAAAATTCAACTGTTTCTCTATAGATTTGCACTGGCACTTCCAATTCATGATATTTGGTCTTACCGCGCAGTGTTGAATGCTATTTGAATATGATAAGTATGGTCATATTAACCTGAAACTGAGCCTCCAATATAGTTCGAGCTTATTTATTACATTCAAATAGCATTCAACAGCACTGTTTACAGAATGGACACGGCTTATACTTTAAACCTCTCATACCGGAGCCAGCTAATTAATACAGGCCTTTACAGTGCTCATGGAGAATGTTCATTTGCAGGTCAAGACATGACTATTTTTTTTTCATTTTACGACTGCAATGACTGGATCGATAACACAAACAGCTGCTTGTCCTGCAAATGTACATTCAATAAGCAATTAATTTTCTTGACCAAATTTTGCCACCAAATGATTAATCATTTATGTAATCCATTAATACATCTTATTCGTTGTCTGAGGCACTGGGGACAGAAAAGCGTTAGCTGGGCAGTAATTATTAGCAGCGGCTTGTGTATCATTCCATGTCATTTAATCTGGCGCGAGACGGCAGAATTAACTCACTACTGATAATTTAAAAGCCGTCTGATCCAGGCTCAATTCTATGTTATCGTTTTTCCCCTGCCCACGCGTCACCCATGCCCACGCGTCAACGCGATCTGTGATTCCGACCTAAATAATAAATATCCCGGTATGAATGCACCGTAGCATCCTTACAGGAGCTCCAATGTAGCCTGCATCTTATGGGCTTGAATGGAAACAATATTCACCCTTCCAGAGTATCCATCTTTCAATCTGATGTCATGTGACGTCATAATCAGCTAAGAGGCGTGTAGGATGACGTCATAATCATTATGTCATAAATGAGTCTATTTGGCCCGTCTTTAACTCTTAATAGTCCGACACGTGTACGAATTGTATGCCTCTACTATTTAATAAACATGCTGTTGAATATATTCAATAGCTTACCTGTATAGTTTTCTGGAAATTGATAGCCAGAGAGTTCAGAGGTCGTTCTATCCCAACGCGAGAGTGGTGTGGGTGGAGCTTAGCTAGATATGGGCGGGGCATAACTAAAGCTTGAAAGTCCATTATGAAACGACAAAAATTCGGATTTCTGCAGCATTTGGTCATATGAACGCGATTCCCCATTTAATGATAATAATATATTATGACATCAGGGAATATAATTGAGGAAATATTGATTTGCAAACAGTCAAATTGACCAATCTGAATTCTTTATCACATTTCCTCCCATTGACGTTCTACTGCTCCATGTAGACACGGCTGGCGGCAGTTTCTTGTTTTAAAAACTAAATGTCTGTCTGACACGAGGATTCACCACTGTAGTACAGTTTAATATTACTTATTATCTTATGGGTGTTCTTAGAAGACAAGGCTTGACAGGTTCAAGAAACTGAGTGATAGAAATGATATGCAATGGCTAAAATAAAACAACTTACCCGCCAACTTGCCTAGTGGTCCAATTTTACCCTTGGATATGCAGGAGATGTCATCTGAAACTATCTAGAATTCAAAATTGTCACGAGGAAGACCCATGAACCCATTTCTGCCTGTTTTTGGGCTTTTACTTTACACCAGCCCAGTGGATATTCTTGGCCCTCCGCACTTACAAAACTTAATCCTGTATTGTCTGTTGATAATGGTCAATGGATCAATCAAAGTGAATGCAGAATAGCAGCTTAGCAAATAGTTTAAGCTACTGGCGTGGCTGGCTAATGTATTATTGGTCATGCTGAGCACGTGGATCATGTCGCGCGTGATTGGTCTAACTTTTGTTGACTAGATGGCTTGTTTGTCCAGTCTCATTAGTAAAATATCCCAATACACACACGGTTCCTAGTATTTTCTAAACCCCTTCAACCCGGCAGAGCAGCAGATATTTAAACCTACTTTTCTATGTAGAAATGAATTGCCCACGGCTAATAGCTGGATACTGGTAACCTTTTAAACCTTAATATCCAGGTATCACAATTCTAAGACAACCATGCAGGAAAACTGTTGAATAAGTAGAACCTAATTTGACGTGAACCTGTTACACAGCAACAGCTCCCAGTTCGATTATTTTCGATATACGCAACCTAATATCCCCTCCAAAATAGCGAATGTGGTGTTTGTGGTCTGCAAGCATTGACCCTTTCACGACGAAGCCGGCCAAAACCGGCCTCTGTAGTGGTCTTGAGGTATGTCCATTTGCTGGTCAAAAGAGGAGGATTTTTGAAAATTTAACACTGGAATGACTGGCTCGATAATCGAGCCAGTCATTCCAGTGGTAAATTTTCAAGATTTTCAAAAATAGTCTTCTCTTAGCTTGAACAGTATATCTGTTAGCTGGCAAATGGACATTTAATAAATAAATATTTAAATTTTTTAACAAAGTTAGTCCTTAAAGCGTTGATTAGTACTAGCTTCGCTATATATAGTCAAACCATGTAGGGTCATTTAATTTTAGTCCGCAATATCTCTCTCTCTCTCTCTCTCTCTCTCTCTCTCTCTCTCTCTCTCCCTCTCTCTCTCTCTCTCTCTCTCTCTCTCTCTCTCTCTCTCTCTCTCTCTCTCTCTCTCTCTCTCTCTCTCTCTCTCTCTCTCTCTCTCTCTCTCTCTCTCTCTCTCTCTCTCTCTCTCTCTCTCTCTCTCTCTCTCTCTCTCTCTCTCTCTCTCTCTCTCTCCTCTCTCTCTCTCTCTCTCTCTCTCTCTCTCTCTCTCTCTCTCTCTCTCTCTCTCTCTCTCTCTCTCTCTCTCTCTGTACAGCCAGGGATGATGGTGTTTTGTGATATCTGCCCATTGAAACAATGTGGTACCCCTCCCACCCCCGTCCACCTCATCCACCACACACCCACTGGCCACTACACGGATAACATGTGCCGATGAAAGATGAGGAAACATTATCTTGCACGAACATGGCATTGAGGGTGTGTGTCGTTGGACACTCAATCCATTCTTCTTTAACATGTTTGTGAGTACACACAATCTAAAAATAGAGGCGTAGATTCGTGCCGAGAATATTCTTTCCTCGATCTCATATCGAGTGTGATCTCGCGAGACACGAATGGTGAGTAAAGGTTACGGCTGCGCGGTATGGCAGAATTCGCCTGACCGGTGACGATGTCAATTTTCACACCGGTTTGAACCGTATATCCGTTTTATTGGGTGGTTGGGGCCAAGGATTAGTGGGTAAAATTATTGCATGTAATTTTTTCAATAAGCATGTAACAAGTATGCGTGTGTTGCCTGTAACCTTTGACCCAAAATACACGTTCATCACTTACTTTCTTTATAAGCATCAGGAATTAGGTAGATAACATCCATTTCTGATTAAGCTAGTCATTGTTAAAATCTAACTTCTTACCGACTAGCAATAATATGTGTTCTATTTATAATCGATTAATTCTAATGCGCGAGGTTTATCGTTTGTTTCATCATCACGCGTCGAGCAAACGGGATATATACCTTAATTGTTGTTAATCAGTTACATAATGTGCTATTATTTCTAGACTGCTTGTTGAAAAGTGTAGGTGTCACGAACAGCAAAAGCCTTCAATCAATTATTCTCATTTTAACATTCTTATGGCAAGCGGTCATCGAGTAATATTGTTTACATTGATTAGACATCCCGGCAATTGCGATTGTGTCCAGTTACAAGGGGTTAGAACATACGCCTACTGAATTAAGACTATTACCGGTATATAACGCAAACTGACGCCACTGGCCAAAGTGGTTGTTAACTTGTGATCTTAGCTATAAAGACGTATCTAAACATTAGGTGGGTCACTTAGCTTTGTTGTGCTAACTCCCTTGCTCAGAATACAGCGCCAGTAAAGAATTTTATTTTGTCTCTGAATTGCGACAATTTAAAAATCCCTCGGAACTAGTGATGTGGACTAATTGTTTAGATTGGCTGAAGCTTTGAACAATTAGTTTTAAATATAGGTAATCATGTGATTTATTCATGTAGGATGAGACTCATACATTACACGTCAAAGAATATAAGACAACGTATATGGTACAAGGTGGCTTTGTTGGTGTTCAAGTGCCTAAATGATCTGGCCCCACCGTACTTAAAATCCTTAATCCAGCAAAGAACAGCACCAAGGTCTCTTAGGTCTAGCACACAATTACTATGTACCATACCAAAATCAAACTTAACTACTGGTGATCGTGCATTTTCTCGAGCCGGTCCGCGATTCTGGAATTCTCTTCCACCTGAAATTAGAAACTGCTCTAAAATTGACTCATTTAAATCACTACTAAAAACATATCTTTTCCAAAGAGCATTCTAAATTTTGTAAAGCGCTTTTGAGCAATTCAGTTTGGAATTGGCGCTATATAAATCCGACATACATACATACATACATACATACATACATACATACATGGAGTGTGTCAGTATATCAGACATGTGAAAACTGGTCGGCCAATCCTTGACTTTTAGTCTTGGTGCGGTGGTCCAGTGGAAAGATGCCTGGTTGCTGATGCTATGCGGAGTTGCAGGATGACGGTTCGATCCCCCGACCGGGAGATGGTGATCAACAAATTAAACTAACGGGTGCAGCACTGTCGGCTAAGTTAGCACATGGAAATTGAAGCCGCACGTTGCCAGTGCGTCAATAAAATAAAAATACATATACTGCCAGAGCCGTGCTGGAGTCAGAGTACAATAGGCGTAAAAGCCTAGGATTGATTGTGACAGATGCATCCACAGATAGTCCCATATGAATCGTCAGTGTGTCAGTATATCAGACATGTGAAAACTGGTCGGCCAATCCTTGACTTTTAGTCTTGGTGCGGTGGTCCAGTGGAAAGATGCCTGGTTGCTGATGCTATGCGGAGTTGCAGGATGACGGTTCGATCCCCCGACCGGGAGATGGTGATCAACAAATTAAACTAACGGGTGCAGCACTGTCGGCTAAGTTAGCACATGGAAATTGAAGCCGCACGTTGCCAGTGCGTCAATAAAATAAAAATACATATACTGCCAGAGCCGTGCTGGAGTCAGAGTACAATAGGCGTAAAAGCCTAGATTGATTGTGACAGATGCATCCACAGATAGTCCCATATGAATCGTCAGTGTGTCAGTATATCAGACATGTGAAAACTGGTCGGCCAATCCTTGACTATTAGTCTTGGTGCGGTGGTCCAGTGGAAAGATGCCAGGTTGCTAATGCTATGCGGAGTTGCAGGATGACGGTTCGATCCCCCGACCGGGACATGGTGATCAACAAATTAAACTAACGGGTGCAGCACTGTCGGCTAAGTTAGCACATGGAAATTGAAGCCGCACGTTGCCAGTGCGTCAATAAAATAAAAATACATACATACATGGAGTGTGTCAGTATATCAGACATGTGAAAACTGGTCGGCCAATCCTTGACTTTTAGTCTTGGTGCGGGGTGGTCCAGTGGAAAGATGCCTGGTTGCTGATGCTATGCGGAGTTGCAGGATGACGGTTCGATCCCCCGACCGGGAGATGGTGATCAACAAATTAAACTAACGGGTGCAGCACTGTCGGCTAAGTTAGCACATGGAAATTGAAGCCGCACGTTGCCAGTGCGTCAATAAAATAAAAAATACATATACTGTCAGAGTACAATAGGCGTAAAAGCCTAGGATTGATTGTGACAGATGCATCCACAGATAGTCCCATATGAATCGTCAGTGTGTCAGTATATCAGACATGTGAAAGCTGGTCGGCCAATCCTTGACTTTGTCTTGGTGCGGTGGTCCAGTGGAAAGATGCCTGGTTGCTGATGCTATGCGGAGTTGCAGGATGGCGGTTCGATTCCCCCGACCGGGAGATGGTGATCAACAAATTAAACTAACGGGTGCAGCACTGTCGGCTAAGTTAGCACATGGAAATTGAAGCCGCACGTTGCCAGTGCGTCAATAAAATAAAAATACATATACTGCCAGAGCCGTGCTGGAGTCAGAGTACAATAGGCGTAAAAGCCTAGGATTGATTGTGACAGATGCATCCACAGATAGTCCCATATGAATCGTCAGTGTGTCAGTATATCAGACATGTGAAAACTGGTCGGCCAATCCTTGACTATTAGTCTTGGTGCGGTGGTCCAGTGGAAAGATGCCAGGTTGCTAATGCTATGCGGAGTTGCAGGATGACGGTTCGATCCCCCGACCGGGAGATGGTGATCAACAAATTAAACTAACGGGTGCAGCACTGTCGGCTAAGTTAGCACATGGAAATTGAAGCCGCACGTTGCCAGTGCGTCAATAAAATAAAAATACATATACTGCCAGAGCCGTGCTGGAGTCAGAGTACAATAGGCGTAAAAGCCTAGGATTGATTGTGACAGATGCATCCACAGATAGTCCCATATGAATCGTCAGTGTGTCAGTATATCAGACATGTGAAAGCTGGTCGGCCAATCCTTGACTTTGTCTTGGTGCGGTGGTCCAGTGGAAAGATGCCTGGTTGCTGATGCTATGCGGAGTTGCAGGATGGCGGTTCGATCCCCCGACCGGGAGATGGTGATCAACAAATTAAACTAACGGGTGCAGCACTGTCGGCTAAGTTAGCACATGGAAATTGAAGCCGCACGTTGCCAGTGCGTCAATAAAATAAAAATACATACATACATACATACATACATACAAACAAGCGTCAATCATACGTACACGAATTAAGGAGAAAACTCAATTTATACACAATTAGATTCTGTTAACACTGACCAATAGAAAGTCAATCATTTACAGTGTTAAAAATATTATCGTGTATGTTAAATATTTAGAGATTCAAAGTACAATTCATCATACGCAACTTAGTGGGAATAAAAATAACGGAAATGTTGAAGTTTGTATGTTCAAATAGGTCTGTGTTTTAACCCTTTAATCGCCAAATTTGGTTAATTTAATTATAATTTTCTCATGAAATTTGCAGACAAAGGAAGATTATTTTAGAAAGTTTACCCCTAGAATATCTGGTTTCGCTTTCGAGCCAGTCAGTTCAGTGGTAACTTTTCAAAAATAGACATCTTTAGGTCTGCAAATTAATAGTCCTCAAGGCCAATACAGAGGCTGACTTAGCAGCAATATTTGTAATTAAAATAAGATTAATCAGTAATGGCTAAGCCGAAAAATTTAGTCAAACTCGGTTTTTCGGTTTGAGCATGATTGCGGCGGTTTGCAAACCGTCATCATATCGAACCGGTATGCGATGTGAGATCGGTGTATCGTGCAGTTCTAGAACAGGATCGTATTAGGAGCAATAGGCACTGAAATGAGTACGGTGTCCCCGTATAGGGCATATATATAATTCAAAATAAAACACGGCACTACACCGTAAAATAAGAACAGAACGGGCAATTGAGTTGTTCTGGTAACCCTGAAATGCAAATTTATCTAAATGGTTATTTCGACGTCGGATACGGTCACGTCATAACCCTACTGCCACGTAATAAAATAGAAGATGGGGGACCAATGTGTAGTGGAGTGTAACTAACGAAGTGAAACAACTTCAGATTTTTCCCTATTTCCATGCTTTCTTTAATATATCAAATATGAAATTATTTCCAACACAATTTTCAATACCCTACTTTGCTGGTGCCATAAGCACGCGTTTGGTCTGGTATTTGATACTCTAATCTGAAAGCGGAACGATCACATCCATTAGCAAGGACGACGCACCCCAAGCATCTCGTCAAAGGGAATTTGTTGCAATTGTATGTTGATTTAAATGTATTGGCACTCGCCATATTGTTAAGTAAGGAAACAATGGCTTCCAATAAAATTAAGTCCAAAACACGGCAGCTCTTACATCGTGTTTAAAGTTGGACTACTAACATGTTTTTTGTATCGGAAACGTGTTAACATATTTATGAGCTATAGCCTAGTGTGTTTGCCTAAATATCAGTTACATAGATCATTGTAGTTTGCGTAGAATGTAACACGTCACACTCACTATGTGACAATAGAGTGTTCCCATCTGTCACTCAAGGATAAAACGTCATAATCAATTACGTTACTATTCAGCTGACGTCAAAATTATAATGACCTATCCTGATCCGTCATGAACATAGAAATGTCCGTCAAGTCTTTGACGAATTTACTCCTTATTAAACACTCTGTTGAATATTTTGAAACTAATTTGACTGGGAGCAGTTGCTGCCATAGGCAGCAACATTCCCCCAGTCAAATTAGTTTCAAAATATACAGCAGCTTACCAGCATAATTACCATGAAATGGGAATTCAGGGAACTCAGGACTCAAAGTATATAACTCGATTCATACACACATAAAAACGTGGGCGGAGCATAACTAGAACTGGGCGGGGCATGGCTAGAAATGTATTCCCGTGTTTGTGTGGAACATTCAAGGCGCCAGCATCAGTGTTAACTAGAGGCCTCACTGCATTAGGCATCAACGATTTTCAGCCACATTAATTTTTGAAATATTCCAGCTTATTCTTTCTATCATTTTAGAGATTTCTTCGGATTCAACTGGTCATACCACTTCATAACGCCACATCGTTATTGTATTTTCTAACAGGTAGGTGGCAGCACGATGCTTCCGGTGAGATGGATGCCACCGGAAAGCATAATGTACCGGAAGTTCACTGTTGAATCAGATGTGTGGAGTTTTGGCATTGTCTTGTGGGAAATATTTACATATGGAAAACAACCATGGTACGAGCTTTCTAACCACGAGGTGAGCTGAAAGAGGATTCATAAATGATTGTTTTGCTTCAGTCCTGCAGTTGATGTCCCACTATCTAACATCAATGCCTCGTTAACCCTTTATTGCCTAGATTTGGTTAGGAAAATTTGAATATTTGCTTGTTGAATACCTATTTACAGGCCAAGAGAATACTATTTTTGAAAATTTACGACTGGAATGACTGGCTCGATTATCGAGCCAGTCATTCCAATAGTAAATTTTCTAAAATATTTTGTCTTGGCCTGCAAACGGACATTTTACAAGACGACAGCGGAGTCCGTTTTGACAGGCTTTGCCATGGAAGGTGAAGGCGCCTTGATTCAGCCATGTTTATTCATTTGTTTATTTGTCAATCTCACGTGATATAGGGCCTAACGCTTAAGCGGGATCAATCCATAAATGTAGGAATTCTAGGAGCATGTTGTAGTGAAAGAAATAATGGACAGATTATTGGTTAAAAATCCTTTGATATTTATTTTAATTACATCTTTTGATGAATTTTGTCAAATTTTCTGGTATTATTTTTGATCGACAATCTTCGCCAAAATTACATGAAACAGTAGGATATAACGAGTGGCTATTATTCAACAGCGTGCTCGTATCACTAACACTTTAATGGCCAATCCGGCCAGAACTGGCCTTTGCAGTGGTCTTGAGGAATGTCCATTTATTGAACCAGATAATACTATTTTTGTACTTTTGCCACTGAAATGACTGGTTCGAAAATCGCGCCAGTCATTTCAGTCGTATATTATCAAGAAATGTCTTCTCTTGGATTGCAAATGGACATTCACTGGGAAAAAGTTTAAAATTTCTTAACAACTCTTGACCATTAAAGCCGAGCGAAAAATGGATGATTCCAGTTTATTCATCAATCATATGACGTCATAACCAACTGCGTGACGTACATGCTGACGTCATAATTAACTACTAAACGGTTTTGAATTGCGTAGACAAGTTCGTCACGAACTCTTAATTGACGACAGACTAAGCGTTGTTGTACGAATTGTATATATTTACTATTTAATAAGGCCATAGACAGTAACAGCATCCAGGCAAATTACTTTCAAAATATTCAACAGCTTACCTGTATAGTTTTCTGGAAATTGAGAGTCAGAGAGTTCAGGGATTGATCGATCCCAACACGGGCGGAGTGTGGGTAGAGCTTTGCTAAAGATGGGCGGGGGATAGCTACAATTGGATTTCTCCATTAAACTGGTGTCTAGCCACTTCTTGCACGTATTGTATTAAATCACCAAAGCAGAAAATGATTATTTTGATATTTTTAGTTTGTATTTTTCGTTTAAAAAGTACGGATTTTAATAGCATCTTGCCAGAATATTGAAATGTTTAAGCGTTTCAGAGGCACGCAGAGCAAGCAGTATGAAGCGCTGTAGCTAAGCGTTAAGATTTGAGGCTTAGCTGCGCATAGGTACTTGTTCAAAAAAGCTACGAATTAGATCGCATTGTGTGTGCTGGCTGAGGAAATGTCCATTTGCAGACCAACAGAAGAAGATTTTTTACAATTTCTTATTGGAGCGACGGGTTCGATGACGGAGCCAATAACTGAGTCAGTCATTCCAGCGGTATATATAAACAAAAAAATAGCATTCTCATGGCACACAGATGGTCATTCACTCTGTAACGTTTTGCATTTTCCTGATGAAATGTATCAAATAAAGGTTAGTCAATGTCATCAAGTTCTCATCATTTCTCTTGTTGTCGTTGTGCTTTTTTCAGGTGATACAGAAAATCCAGAACGGGGAGTTATTGGACTGTCCGCGCAACTGTCCGGAAGAGGTGCGTAAAATCATGTTAGGCTGCTGGCGAAGACAACGAGAAGAACGTCTGAGCATGGCTGCTATCCATCAACAGTTGAAAAATATCTGTGTTCCTCAGCCCAGCTATATCGACATCATTGCCTAGTCAGTACAACAGACGCTATTCACAGTTCTAGTCTTGCCATTATACAACTAAACCTGATGCAGGCGCCGATTTAAGGGGTGGGTGGGTGGAGGACCCGAGCCACCCATTTTGCTCAAAAAAATTTTCATAGCACTTGATTATGTTTACCGTTTCAATAAGGCAGGCCAGATACAATAACGTCTCAAAAGCGTAAGAGATATCCTGTTGAATATTCTGAAACTAGTTTTCTGCCTAATTCACTATGTATTTAATGTGGAGTTCTCCTGGTACTAGACATTAGTCTCCACCCCACCCCCACCCCTCATATTTCTCTCTCTCTCTCTCTCTCTCTCTCTCTCTCTCTCTCTCTCTCTCTCTCTCTCTCTCTCTCTCTCTCTCTCTCTCTCTCTCTCTCCCTCCATCCTTCCCACCCTCACTCCCGCCCTACCTCCCTCCATCCATCACTGTCTGTCTGTTTGCATGCCTGACTGCATGCCTGTCTGTCTGTCTGTGTCACTCCCATCCTCCCTCCCATCCTCCCTCCCTCCCTCCCTCCCTCACCCATCCCTACCTCTCTCCCTTTATCTCTGTCTACACCCCCACCCACCCCCTTCCTTTCTCTCTCCCTCCCCCTTTCTCCCTCCGTCCCTCTCGCTTCCTCCCTCAAACCATACTACTACTACTACTACTACTACTACTACTACTACTACTACTACTACTACTACTACTACTACTACTACTACTACTACTACTACTACTACTACTACTGCTACTACTACTTGTACCTGATGTGAGTATTGTATGTGGAAGGGTGGAGAACTGCTCGTTTGCGGGATTATATCTGTTTATCCCAGATATTCCACTCGGCGTAGGCATATATTATGCATATCTATAGATTTCAGAGAATTACTCTACAGTCGAGTTAAAGGGCACGGTGTCATTTGTCTGTACGAATTCCTATGATAAGTGTCTTATCTTTGGAGATTACACATCAGTTTCTGTCTTTAGAGTCCACATCTGTAGCGGCTTTTCTTGAGACAAGATTGCGTTATCGGTAGTTATTTCACTATTTATCTTCCGACTGAACCATTTCACAAGCCACACATGTTCGCGGAATACTCTTCATTCCTTCAGTCGTACTCAGGACCGGCGACTCGGTATGTGTTTTCTCATTGCAGTTGTAAGAGATTATGTTCTAGACACTCACGTGGCATAATTTGCATATTAATGAGTGCCTCACAACAATGCTATTATGGCAGGTCTTCATGATACGACACTCCACTTAGCTAGAACTCGGCAATACAGGATGCAGGTAGCCGTTTTACTTCTCTCGAAAATATATAATACAACTCATTTAAGATGTATTTGTTTGCTAAGAAGATTGATGGATGGTGGGTGGTTGTATTAACACAGCCATAAAATAACTTAAGATGGTACAGTAAGATTACAGTATGTAAATCTTTTGGCAGCACTGCTGAATTTTAGTGGCATTACGTTTCCTGTATATCAAGAATATATCATCCAAATAAAGACAGGCGATTAACATGAAGCAGGATGGCGGAAAACAAGTCTGCTAGGAAAATACTAGCAAAACCCTCCGAAACTCCTGATTTCACAGCATCCAAAATGCACGTCCTTAAGCGAAATATGCTTTCTAGCAAAGAGGGGCGGTAGAAGTTTGATCTTGCTTCGTGTACTTGATACTGTGCTGTTGAAAACTCATCATAAAAAGCGCCATCACAGGTTGGATTTCTCACATGCATAGAATAACCTTTTACGAATTCACCCGAATTACTCACACGTAACTTGTAGCTAATCGCATACACAGCCCCAATCAGTGACAACTGTGTGTCATAGTGTGAATTAGTGGCTCGCATTCCAGCGCATGTGCAGAGCCTCACCCCTACTTCGATGATTTGTTCGAAACTTATTGGACAATAGTCAGTAGAATTCACTGAGCCATTACACATTGCTATATTGGCATAGAATTGTTTGCATAATGGGCATTCCTTTTCTATTTCCAACGGTTTTGTTGGACGTATTTGTGCCATTTACTTAGATGTTGATATTGAACTTTGCATCTGTAACTCTAGTATTTGGTGAGAGGCATCCAATGCAATTGAAACAAAATGTATCGACTACTGCTATCCTTTCTGCATGAAACGCCAAGTATTGAGCTACATTTGGAAGATAACTGATAAGATGGCTTGAGCGGAATGGATGCCACACACGACGGAAGCATGCTTCAAAGCTTATGGTTTATGTGTACCGAATACGTCGTAACAAACACACAAAGCAAGCTCATGTTTGACATATCTGATGGTCTGAAAACTGACCGATATGTCGATGGGGATAAGAATTCGCATTTCCAGAGGATCCATCTATCAATATGACATCATATGACATTCTTCTTTTCGTTCGCTGATCATACCGCCAGTCCTGTAAGTGACTATCGACATGATCATAAGCGTTAAGTGCGTGGATCCATGGTTTATTAGAGTGCGCCGTGCGGCCTGGAACCTCCGTCTTCAGCACTCGAGGTTTCTGTCAGGGTTATCTCACCCTTACCTCCTTTAGTCGCTTCTTACGACACGCAGAGGATACGGAAGGTGTATTCTAAGCCCCACCTACAGGGCAAATCATATGACATCATAATCAGGTAAGCCGCGTGCATGATGACGTCATAATCATTACGTCATAAATGATTCTATTCGCCCGGCTTTAACTCTTAATAGCCCGACACGGTGTACGAATTGTATGTCTCTACTATTTAATAAACATGCTGTTGAATATTGTGAAACTAATTTGACTGCCCTGGTCAAATTAGTTCCAAAATATGCAATAGCTTACCTATCAAGTTTTCAGGAAATTGATAGTCAGAGAATTCGGAGATCGATCGATCCCAACACGAGCGAGGTGTGGGTGGAACTTAGCTAGAGATGGGCGGGACATGGCTAAAAATGGAAAGGTCCGTTGTGCTATCTGGTGGTTGTATTATGGCATAGAAAGTAGTCTTCCTTTTGTTTACATCTCTACTGGATGATTGACTCTGAGGTGGCATTAATTAGTACATTTCGTCAGGCAATCATGAGGAGGCAGACATGTGTCTGCTTGTGGTAAAGGTGTTCCATATCCTAACCTAATTAACAACCTCGGCCAGGAAGATGTCTTCCTTAGGAGACAAGCCTCAATTATCGTAATCCATAAAGTGGATATCTCAGAGAATGGAGCTAGTTAACTTCCCCGTTATCCACGCTCTTAGCGCTTATGCTACCTGTAGTTTCGTGAAAGCTGCTAGCAAACTACTTTGAGCGTGCTAGAATATCAAATTAGAAAGTAAAACACAATTCCAGACAAGATTGTGGTGAAAATTAGAACAGTGGTGGCAGGGCCGAACTTAAGGCGTGCAACACGTGCATTTGCAAAGTGCCCCCAAAAAGTGGCACAAGAAATGTTTGGATCTACAATTCTCGCCTCCGTATATAAACATTTTATAAGATATCAAAGTGTAAACAATGTGTTGTCGTTTTTGAAAGAAATTTGATAGAAATATCGCAATATCATCAAACATGAGGAAGGTAATCAATCTAAAGGCCTGATTCCATTACAGCGGATTACCGTCGCGGAAACCGCGTGAGATTGGATTAATGAAATTCTATAGAACTGATTCCACTAGGGCGGCGCTGTGAAAGCCACTCAATATCCACACTGCGGCTCCGCCAGGCATTAAATTTGGAATGCCAAAATAGCAATCTGAGCGGTATTCCGACGCGGTTTTGTATATCATCAACCAATGAAATATCATAATTAGCGATGACATCATAAAAAGCCCGACCACATGTACATTCATTTAGTAAAATGGCAGACAACGTAGAACGTTTGGTTTACAAAATTGAGAAGAACCAGTGTATTTACATTAAATCTTTACCCGAATACAAAGATGTATAAACTCAGAATCTGAGTCGTCAGCCATGTTGATATGAAGGCTCTTGAATTATCAAATGAATGACGTGAAAAAAGCGATTCGGTACAGTTGTACGATTTCCCGCTCTAGTGGAAACAATATATCGCGTTCAGACCGCTGCGGATTTCCGCTGCGGTAAATCGTGGCGGTTTTGCCGCCACGGTAATCCGCTGTAGTGGAGTCACGCCTTCACGGGCGTAATGTCGCTCGTAAAATAACGCAAGGATATCGCGTGCAGGTAAATGGTACACGTGATATTTTACCCACATTCCGCATAAGCGCTTTCTGTTCCGCGTTCCGCATTCTGCACCTCGCGTGCCAGATAAACGCAGATTTAGTCATTAAAGGGTTAAGCTGCGTTTACCTGGCACGCATAATGCGGAAAGCGGGTTGCGGAAACGGAACGTGGAATATACTTCAGATCACTCTTTACTATTTTCCATCATCCATTTACCTGCATGCGTTAAGCGATATGCGGAACGCGGAACGACGGGATGCGGAAAAACCGATCGCTCGGTGTAGTGTAATAGAGCACATGTAACCTAGCAACGAAACGGTAACCCAAGTAGATAATGCTGAATGATCGTCCAAAATTATAAGAACTAATTTGTCAAAACAATTAGGAAATCAGTAATATTATAATTACATGTTGTAGGCCAAGGTATCATTTTCAATCTAGTCGTCAGTATACGCCCATTTTAGATCTACACCTCATTTTGTAATGGTCTCAGTGGAAAGCTAAATATCAAAGCCTAGAAAAATGTCTTGTCGCTTTTGAAAGAAATTTGATAGAAATATCGCAATATCGCCAATAAAAATACAGTAAAATAACGCAATGATGCCGCGTGCAGATAAATGGTACACACGATATTTCACCCGTATTCCGCATACCCACTTTCAGTTCCGCGTTACGCATTCCGCACCCAGCATGTCGGGTAAGCGCAGCTTTAGAGCGTTTTAATGCACATAGATATGTCAATAGATAGGTCAATAGAAAGAAGTTCGCGGTATTACTTCTGTCGAATATTGTAATAGTTACAATTCGGCTCAAATTGCTATCGATATGTTGCCTATTTGGCATGTTTTATATTATTTTTGTAAAGCACTTACCAGGCACGATAGCTGCCATTTATAATAAAAAAGTTCTCAATCTCACATAGTTTAGCCACTACACCACTGATATTTCAAATTCACAAAATTTCCTTTCACATAGAATTAACAGCCGGTGTTAATTTTGACAGTGGATTTGTGGTAAACATCATTATTTCCAAGATGTACAGGAACCTGCTGACTGTAATAGTGTAGGGAACCGATCTGTCATTTATTTATCTGACTTCATAATCAAAACACGTCACTTATTAGATGATGTCACAATCAGAATGGCGCCCGTCACGATGTCAAATAGGTAATCACGAAAGTGTATGAATCGTATGTCTTTGGTGAATTTGCAATTTAATGAACATTCTGTTGAATATCTTGAAAGGCAGCTCCCAATCAAACTAGTTTCAAAATATGCAACATCTACCTGTATAATTACCTTGAAATTTTGATTCTGTGAATTCAGATTTCAAATCGATTCCAGCACATAAAATGTGGCTGGAGATTAGATAGAAATGGGTGGGGCTTAGATAGAAATGGATCATTCCATCAGCTTTGCGACGTATCAGTGTCAGTGTTTGAGGCATTCACAATCCCAGCTGTTGGCATTATAACATTACAGTCCAACCTGTTCAAGCAATCACCTCTCATTTGTGAACAATGGATGGGGGTTCCATAGAACAGGAAGTCGCAAGACTACCTCACCTTGAGAACCGACATATTCCGCTCGCCAGAAAGCATATTCTGTGGCGAACTACCTGTATAAAGAGACCATCTGCCTTTTGTGACCACTTAAAGGTGACTCTTATGGTAGTCATGTAAGGTCAGTATGGCTGTACCGATCAGAGCATGTATATACAGTTTATTAAGATCTTAGTGAGTTCATTTTTAACAGCAGACAATATGGCTGTCATTGATTATCAAAGTTACTCCATATTGTGGTTAGCCGTATTACTGCTGAGGTTTTGCAGACGACATAAGCCTCTTCCAAGGGTTATATCGCTTGACCTGCTAAATGTTTTGGAAACAATTTGACTGAAAGTTGATAGTGGGCAAACCAACAACAACTTTCAGTCAAATTACTTTCTAAATATTCAGCATGTCGAGTGTTTGCTCATTGAAAGTTTTGTTTGATGGCTTGTAGCAGTGAGACAGTTAAAGGCATCCACAACAATGTTTATTAAAGGTGCATATTCACACCATAATGCTTGAAAATAAAATTGTTAAAACTATGTACTTTTATACGCTTAAATTGTGTATCTAAATGTAATGAAACGGACAAATTTTTAACATATCATGATTCCATTAAGTATAAATCAATATAATTTTTTAAGCTGTGAAATTGAATTAGAGACACGAGTCTCTAATTCAATTTCCCAACTAAAAAATTAATTTCTATGAAATGAAATCACCATATGATAAAAGCATGGTGGTGTGTATATGTACCTTTAAATAATAAAGACATACAATTTGTACAATTTGTGGGATTATTAAGCGTAATTTGTGGGGCTATTATGAGGTAATTGATTATGACGTCATCCTACACACCGTGTAGTTCATTATGACGTCATATGATTGACTGAGAAAATGGAATCATGCATTCCTGCCCTAGAAGATATACCAGTAGAGTCATGTGTCATTCGCCAAAATTTGGCTGTTTTGTCTGTCTGCTATATGCCCTATATGTATTCATTTAACCCTTTCATGGCAAGGCCACGTAAAACCGGTCTCCGCAGTGATCTTCAGGAAAGGTCATTTGCAAGCCCTTCAAGTTGTGATTTTTTTTCTCCACTTAACGTGCAAATGGATATTGAACAACAAATATTTAGATTTTCTTGACCAAAATGTGCTCATTGAAGGGTTAACGCGTATCGGTAATATAAACTATGACCAGTATTATATTCAGCATTAACATACATGACTCATAATCTTGATCTTATTGGATCAGCGAATACTTTGAACTGTATGTATTAAAATGTACCTCGCATGCTGAACAGTTTACAGTGTCCACTCTTAGGACAACGTATTTATGCGTCAATCTGGCTAATCTTACTAATGCGTCCATGGATGAGCTTTTCAAGGGAGCTAATGTTAATATTTTCTTATTTAAAAAATGTATATATTGGAGAATGTGTATGATATAAAGTTGATACAGGCACTCAAATCAAACATCCGCATAAAACTGTGATCCTACATTCCTCTGTTCTCTATGAATACTATACGTATATCAAGTTAAGACCAAACAAGACTAGTACCACCGTCATTACCATCAACAGCATCATCATCAGCATCAGAAACGCAATCACTAAGGATAACAACAACACCAGCACCACCATCACGAGCACCAGCACCACCATCACGACCACCAGCATCACCACCACCACCACCACCGAAGATAACAATAGCACCAGCACCATCATCACGAGCACCAGTATCACCACCACCACCGCGACGACCACAAGCAGCATCACTACCACCACCAAGGATAACAATAACACCAGCGCCATCATCACGACCACCAGCAGCATCACTACCACCACGAAGGATAACAATAACACCATCATCACGACCACCAGCAGCATCACTACCACCACCAAGGATAACAATAACATCATCATCACGAACACCAGCATCATCACTACCACCACCAAGAATAACAATAACACCAGCACCATCATCACAACCACCAGCAGCATCACTACCACCACCAAGGGTAACAATAGCACCATCATCACGAACACCAGTAGCATCACTACCACCACCAAGGATAACAATAGCACCAGCATCACCACCAGCAGCAGCATCACTACCACCACGAAGAATAACAATAGCACCAGCACCATCATCACGAACACCAGTAGCATCACTACCACCACCAAGGGTAACAATAACACCAGCACCATCATCACGACCACCAGCAGCATCACTACCACCACCAAGGGTAACAATAAAACGCACAGTTGAATATTTTTTAACGTATTTGGATTAGGCAGAAATGCCTTCCACTATAATTATGTTCAAAATAGTCAACAGAACGTTTCTTACTAACTAACATGTTTCTGTCTTTTGTTTTGGAAACATGTTAACTTATTTATTATCTGTACTGTAGTCCATATTGATATTTGGCAGGGATAGCAATCGGTACGTTATGTAATATTTGTAAATATGAGAAAAGATATCTTACCTATATTTATGTAAAGTTGACCTCATAATATGTACACATTCCAATACTATATATATATACACCTGTGCAAAAGTTAAGCACCACCCTATTTTTACGCACATGCGAGGGTATATGCATGTGCTATGAAGAAAGCAATAGCATAAACATTTATGTACCCATCCATCTTAGTGCAAGAGGTAATAATGCAACTAGAGGAATGCTGATTATGAGGGTGGGGAAACACTGTATGTTTTTGTTTGAACTTGAAAACGAGGCCTGAATATGGTTACGTTGACACAACTGACAACTATTGCCCTACAGTTGACACACGTGGCTAGATTGTCATTAATGGTGTCTGAAAACAAAGTTTAACATCTGTGCACGAGTTTGAGACTGTCATTATTAATACCGTGTATATCCACCTTGTGCCTGGATGACGGCCTGGACACGACGTCTCATGCTGGTCACCAACCGACTGATACGCCATTGTGGTATTCGTTGCCATTCAAGATGGAGTGCGTCTGTTAATTCCTGTAGGTTCTGCACAGGAGGATCCCTCCTTCTCACCATGTTTCCCAGAATGTCCCAGATATGCTCAATAGGGTTCATGTCAGGGCTCCTTGTTGGCTATGGTAGGGTTTCGATGACATTCTGGCGGAGGTATTCATGCACAGCTCTAGCACGATGTGGTCGGGCGTTGTCATCCATGAATATAGGGTGGGTTCCAGGTGCATGATTTACAAAATGAGGGACCACAACTCTATCCAGTATGGAATCTTGATATCTTTGTCCATTTAGTGTTCCATGTACAGTCAACAGATCCAGCTTACAATCAAATGAGATGCACCCCATATCATAACGGAACCTCCACCAAATGGAACTTCTTCCATGATGTTACGTTGGTCGCACGCCATGCGTCTGGACCTCCATACACGAGTTCGACCATATGTGGCATGAAGCAGGAACCGACTTTCATCGGACCAGTGTACCCGTCTCCAGGATCTCATGTTCCAGTGTCTTCTTTCGTTGCACCACCTCAGACGCTCCTCTTTGTGGTGTGCAGTGAGGAGAGGACGTCTGACAGGTCTCCTAGCTTTCATGCCAGCAGCATACAGTCTCCTTTTGACGGTAGACATTGACACTCTATTGCGCGTTTCCCATTGCTGGCTGAGCAGTCTGCTGTTGGTGAATGGAGATCTCCTAACAAGGCGTACTAGGGCTCGATCATCACGGGCAGTAGTCTTCTTCGGTCTTCCAGATCTAGGCCTGTCCTTCACCTCGTTAGTTTGCCCATGTTTTGCAATCAAACGACTGATTACAGTATGGTTAATGTTCAGCTGTCTGCCAATCTCTCTGCATGACATACCAGTGGTATGCATGCCTATGATTTGCCATTTCACACGATCACTTAACCTTCGTCTTGCCATAGCGGTTCACAATCAAGAGCTAATTCTCTCTGTACAAATAAACCACGGTCATGAACACAAAATTCCTAATCTTGTCGCCTAAATCTGTATGTAATGTTCTACACCTCAAACTGGACTTTTACATAACTGAACACGTGTGCTGTTTCCCGCCACGCACGGACATCAAGCGGCGTGAAGTCATGCATGCATGTGCATTTCGTACTTGGAATTATGTCAGCTAACGCGGGGACAAAAAGTATGGCAGCCTAGTTGTACCATCATGTTTCTACGTTCTATTGTTTTTGCTGGTGCTTAACTTTTGCACAGGTGTATATATATATAAACATTAAATTATATGAAAACGTTATTAAATAAAACACAAAGAAATTCATATTTATTTGTATTGTTTATTATCTATAAGTTCACTTTTCCATGTGTCTTTTGAGGAGTGTTAGTCAATAAGATAAGGTCGATAGAATCTCTGTAGCTGCTGGTGAAGCGTGAAAGCTAGGTCACCTAGACCTAGTTTTGATGGTCTACATACATTAGACATACAATACATGGCTTTTGCATACACCAAGTTTGATTACTGTGTAAGAAGACCTCCTGAAACGACAACCCGCGATAAGCTTTTGTGACTGACCGACCAACTGACCAGCCTATATAATGCAATTATTGAATCGCACGTCAGTGAAAACACACAAGTCTTGGGCCACTCGTGATCGTTTTTGGGTGTTTTTGTTATAAATCGTAATTAGTGTTGTAATCATTGACCTGGCCATGCCCTTGGAAATTGAACCAGTACTTGCTGATGCGTTGTAAATGGGTATGATACAAACTGATGAAAAGGCAGTGTAAGTTCCTTTTCTGATTGGGTCACTTTATGCCGACCTGGCACATGCAGACATTTGTGCGTAGGCGCACGTGCGGCCGGAGGGCGGCCGTGTATATTTTAACCCCGCGCTGACTAGCCAAAGCAGAAAAGGACGCGGGAGAGCCTGGGCATCGCGTCTTATATTATGGGCTCACGGCATCCTTGCCACAAACACGGCGTTCATTGGCTTCAAGCACACATTCCCTCACTAAACAACGTGGACAGGAAACACCACAGACCATAGAGCAGAAACAGGCTTCAAGGCCACAATAACTGTTGTCACCCACCTTCAATTGAAGCGCATTTGTTAGCTGTATGAGTGCAATGACAACCAAAGTGGCAAAGTCATGTATGACCCAGATACGCTCATCAGTGACACAAACACGCAACAGGTGTAGACCATCCTCGGGGAACAGACAGCTGTCATCGACATCACTTCTAATCAAACCGATGTCATGTACAGTGTAATCAAGGGTATTGAAACATCAGTCACTAATGTTCTAGGAATCAAGGATAACAACAGATCTGGACACTATACTACAGACCACCTCGTGGTAAAGTTGTCCAAACAACAAAACCCATACGGCTCCATCTTCTCAAGGTACAGATGGCACAAACGTACGTTTAGAACCCAATGGCAAACTCGCTGGAGGATGTCATTGCAGCCACAGATGATTAGAGCGGACCGAGCTCTTAGAGCTCTTGTTCTACCAACATAACCTTCGGTGAATAACGCTGACGACAACTTCATCAGGGCTGACCAAGCAGATACGATCCAGACGATGAGCCATTTAGGCCATTTGTATTTGACTATATACCCCAATCGACGCAACTTAAGTAAAGAAGGTATTTAAGAGCTTGCTAAGTGGACGAGCATCTAGGCCTGACCAAATCATGCAGGCCATAGCGCGTGGAAACCAATCACACAATAAACTCTGACTTCAAACCACATCGCTCCCATCGACGCGGTTGACCAAGATATCCTTATCGGGCTGCACAGCCCAGCAAGTCACCTGGACCACCAGCAAACATGCAGCCACTGGACCTTTCCGGTTTTAGTTATGCCCCCTTCCGTCTTTAGCTAAGTTCTAACCACGATGTTCCCGTGTTAGGATCGATCGATCCTTGATCTCCGTGACTATCAATTTCTATAAAACTATATAGGCACGCTGTTGAATATTTTAATTAGTTTCAAAATATTCAACAGCATGTTTATTAAATAGTAAAGACTTATAATTCGTACAACAACATTTAGTCTGTCATCAATTAAGCGTTCGTGACGAACTTATCTACGTCATTCATGACGTCATTGATTATGGCGTCACCCTACACGTAGGTGATTTTGACGTCACATGATGTATGGATAAACTGGAACGGTCTAATGTGCTTCTCACCAGCATTCAAACAATCATGTCCAATATGACATTGGGATGCATCCACGAAAGGACTGACCGTTTCCACCACGACGCAACGGACCTTTCCATTTTTAGCTATGCCCCGCCCATCACTAGCTAAGCTCCACCCACACCTCGCCGTGTTGGGATTGATCGATCCCCAAATGCCCTAGCTATCAATTTCCTGAAATCATACAGGGAAGCTGTTGAATATTTTGTAACTAATTTGACTGGGTGCTGTTGCTGCCTATGGTAGAATATTTATTAAATAGTAAAAGCAAACAATTTGTACAACAACGCATAGACCGTCTTCAAATATGCGTTCGTGACGTACTTATCGACGTCATTTATAACGTCATTCATTATGATGTCATTGTACACGTCACGCAGTTCATTATGACAGCATATGATGGGCGGGTACTCTGGAAAGGTGAATTGTGGAGACATTGTGTGGTCACATCGACTGCTTCAGGTTGTGTCCAAACGGGGACGTTCACAAGATGAGCATGGGCATGTCAGATGCT
Source organism: Chaetoderma sp. LZ-2023a (assembly GCA_034401795.1). Lineage (NCBI taxonomy): Eukaryota > Metazoa > Mollusca > Caudofoveata > Chaetodermatida > Chaetodermatidae > Chaetoderma > Chaetoderma sp. LZ-2023a. The sequence continues at coordinate 48,883,929 of CM067360.1, forward strand.
TTCGACCCACCGAATATGAGCAAATAATGTGCAGTCTGCAGAGTTCAAGAACTCGTTCGATTAGATATGACCTATCTCAGTTGCTGTTTACAGGCTATCTTGCTGCTGTTGTGTCATCTGCACATAAGCATTCAACTAAACCACCACTCACACTCACACCCGTATACACATCACAGACGCCCGCCCACACACCTCACATCTGTATCTGCATTGAACATCCTATTAGAGATGGAGTACGCGAATGACTTCGACTTCATAGACGAGGGACAAAAGCTGATCGAGTGAGTTTAGTCCTCTCTTTAGACAGTCTATGGCATTACCAGACACAGACACACATACGAAATATAGCGGAAAGAAAATGCGGCGAAATAAAGGTGGATTTATTTTGACGTAAGTTACGAGTAAATCAGTCACCAGCCCAGGAATTGTTCCCGCGGCTCGTTGCTACATTGAGTAAATCACTCAAACCAAGGATTGTTTCCCTGTCCCCTTACTTGAAGTCAATGCTGCCTACTTGATGAAAACGAATAAATTTCTCTCCGCAAAACTGTTGTAATGACAAGAATTCGGGAGCTGTATCTTTTGCACGATATTTTGATGGCGATAACAACCATTAATATATTGCGCATCCTCTAGTAAGCGGCCAGTTACACAACATTTCTATTCATGATATCGACACCAGACATTCACAGAAGTCATAAATATCTCAGGGAAACCGTTATTAGACACAGGCTGAAGAGATATATGGATGTTAGTACGAGTTTGACTCTGACTCTGGCCTATAAAGATTCTTATAGATATCCTACCGCATTAGAAGCTAGAATTATAGAACTCGGGGATATATAGCTGCTGGCTAGTACGCTCTAACAAATTCCATTCTTTATTTTGATGTCATAGAATATCCATAGACACATAGCAGAAATATAAGGAATTATAAACGCTGACGAGGTATAGACTGAGAATTTTGAAACTAATTTGACTGCGAGATGTTGCTGCCTATGGCAGAACCCGGCTTCTGTTAAATTAGTTTCAAAATATTCAACAGCTTACCTGTACATTTACATTGAAAAAGATAATCTGGGAATTCAGGATGAAATGGGCTAAAAACGAACGTCCGCCAGCATGTATCTATACAATATCATGTGGCACAATGTGGCTAATGGTACTTTCGGTATTGTCTTGATTAGTTGCTCGTTGTGCCTATAGCGAGGCCCCTGGAACAAACCATCCCTGCTCATTACAAGTGTGTGGATGGCTTTAATTCTAGAACATCCATCCAACTGTTCTCCGGCAATTCTTGGCAATTTATTTCATGGTGTTTCAGGCGCTATACATGATAAACCTATTCCCTGCAACAATTAAGTATCGCCACGACGCCAATGTGGCCCCAGTAGCCATATCCAGGATTATTAATGATTGGTTCTATTGTAGAGGTGAAGCTGCTACATTATATTTGGGAACTGGTCTGACTAACACGTGTTACTTCCTATGGCTGCAGTCAGATTGGTCTCGGAGTATTCAGCGAAATATTTACTACATATGAATGATTTCTCATTTTCTGGTATTCGGTATTTCGGGGTCAAGGGGTAATCGAATGAGAGATAGCTCAAGTTTAATTACGGTATTGTGTACGAAATGTTTGAGGGTGACTATATATAGGCGTAAGCACGGCAGCAAAGACACGCCGGACATTTCTTGAGAGTCGCATTCCTGACATCAATTAAGAGTGTGCCATTGAAATCATTTTCAATTACACTTTCGCGTACATCTCCAATGTAGTATAATGACTGATTTAAAAAATGCAATTCAAGAAATGGAATTCACAGGCATTCTTCAATCGTGTAAGCATGGAAGAACCATTATTTATAATCAGCAAACGCAATGGAAGCGAACGATCGGCAAATGGAATGAAGTTCACCAGCACTCCACCCTCCGCACACCCTACTCCCAGCCACCTAGCCACCCACCCCTTCTCAACACCAACGCACTCATCTCTACTACACACGCGCGCACACACACACTCTCTCTCTCTCTCTCTCTCTCTCTCTCTCTCTCTCTCTCTCTCTCTTTCTCTCTCTCTCTCTCTCTCTCTCTCTCTCTCTCTCTCTCTCTCTCTCTCTCTCTCTCTCTCAGCATCGTCATAATGTTTAGTGGCTTGATTGGTAGAGAAGATCGGCCGGCTGCTTTCAGATCTTGCAGCACCCATCAAGTCATCTGCCTGCAATTAGAGGTGTATTATTCTCCGTGCTATTTCCTGATGAAACGCATTACCCCTCAGCATATTGGCCCAATTCCAACTTTGGGATGCCACTGCTACAAGTACCGCTAGTAAATGAGTGGTCGGACTGCTTACAAATTTGAGGGGATACATCAAAATAATCAGCAGTACCCTGGATCGGACAGGCCTGCAATAAAGGTGCCAGACAAGCCAATATCCTCAACCTGCTTGCCGCGCCTGTCCCCGCCGCCGTGGCTGTTGTTGCCGTTGTTGTTGTTGTTGTTGTTGTTGTTGTTGTCTTGTTGCTGTTGTTGACTTGTTGTTGTTGTTGTTGTTGTTGTTGTTGTTGTTGTTGTTGTTGTTGCGTTTAGTACCGGTGCCTTGCTAAATCACGGGAACATGTAACACCGACAGCGTGCATCTGATTTATGAGATTCTTGAAAGCATGAATTAATATGCAAAGATAAATCATAGAGCTGATGATAATAATAGCTGACACAGTTATGTCTTGTTTAGAGAATACACTTGCCAGGAGTATCAATAGAGTCTATGGTAGCTTCAGGATTGATTTATGTGTCGTTGTAAGGTTTATCAATAAGGATAGCTGGTACCCTAACATCAAACTCTATCTTTTTAGTTATAACATCCAAATTAACGTTTTCATCTCAGAACGTTTTCGTCCTAAAACAATGATATATATATATACAGAGGGCAGTAGAAGGGAGGTGACAATCTGGCCATAAATAATAAAACGCGTCACCATTGTTTACGCTGGCTATACACAGACATTGACTGGATAACTGACTGGCTGGCTCGCTGGATGTCTGCCTGTGTGGATGGCTCGCTGGTTGTTTGGTTGGTTGGTTGGTTGGCTGGCTGGCTGGCTGGCTGGCTGGCTGGCTGGCTGGCTGGCTGGCTGGCTGGCTGGCTGGCTGGCTGGCTGGCTGGCTGGCTGGCTGTCTGGCTGACGGACGGCGAGACTGATGGACGGAAAGCCTGACTGACTGACTGACTGACTGACTGATTGACTGACTGACTGACTGACTGACTGACTGGCTGGCTGGCTGGCTGGCTGGCTGGCTGGCTGGCTGGCTGGCTGGCTGGCTGGCTGGCTGGCTGCCTGCGTGCCTGCCTGCCTGCCTGCCTGCCTGCCTGACTGACTGACTGACTCACGACGACGACGACGACGACGACGACGACGACGACGACGACTGACTGACAGGGGCGGCACGGAACGGGGCGGGACACAGATAGACAGGCAAATTACAGAAAACAGACTACAGATGAATCATGATCCTGTCAATTATCGGAAAGATCATGGAGAAACTACTCTTAAACGGGACTAAACATAAACTTGACAACATTCAGTCTAGGTGACAAAGATTTGTAGAGGGGTCGAATAACGAACAACTTGCTATGGTTACCTTAGATGCGTGCAAGGCTTCAATCCCTCTGGGGAACCATCAAAGACCTATACACTGATGCCGAAACGGTGGTTAAGCGTAAAGGGCAGATCTCCAAGCCATTCCAGATACAGTAGGGAGTACGCCATGGTGGAACCCTCTCCAGCGCCCCCTATAAGCTATTTAATAACAATCTTATCCACATGATTGAGGATATAAACGCTGGATCAAAAAGTGGGCACATTAACTGCTCGTCACCAACTTGCGCTGCTGATATCGCCCTCCTTACGTGTGATACAAATCATCAAGAGATTCTCAATGCTGTTAAGTACTATAACTGTCAGGAACAGTGCACTATAAATCCCACAAAGAGTGCACTCGCCTTTCTCAACAAACGTCAGAAATATATGGCCAAGACACAGCTAGGAGGAAACAAGATTTTCGAATCGAAGTGTGAAATTCATCTGGTAATAGAGAGTTCCCTGCAGGGTAAAGAAGACGTATGGAAGAGTTTCCTGATGGGGGCGGGACTACACGGCAATGGTGGCAGGTCTCTCGCACTAGCTGCATATGTCTGGGAAATATACTGCCTCCCAGGATACTCTTCGGCATTGAATCTCTGGAAATTAAATAATCCTTGTTCAAAAGCACATCTTCAACAGCGACACTTTGTTTACTTGGCATAAGACCTATAAAGGATGAGAGACACAGTAGGAAACTGAACCTCCTGGGAAGCATACTCAGAAATCGAGAGGCATTAGAATATCAAATAGCTGCCAGATAATTAGCTGTAAAGAGCATCAGAAGCAGCAGCTGATTAATTTAATGGCAACACTTATTGACCTACTATGAACTGACTTCTTTGTTTCTATTTACCAGCTGATTCACAGCATACCGGCGAAAGCTCATTGGAAGACGGCAGTAGACACGCATATTAACAGGACCATACGCTCTAAGCAAGCCAGTCGTAGCAGCTACAATCAGTCCGCAGACATATGTCAGCTTTGCTGGTTATCAAAAGAAGATAGAACTCATATTCTGGTAACTTGTCCAATGTTAATGGAATCCAGAACCTCATTTCTAGATGATATCCTCCATGGCATGCATCGGGAAGTATAACCAGCAACATACAACAGCTTACTTGATGATCCAGAAAACATAACACAACTTATCCTGGATCACTCCAAAATCTCCAATCGCGTAGACCTCAAACTATCTGCAGAGAATTCTAACCAAGTAGCAATAAGGTATATCAGTAAACTGATGTATGCTCCCCGAAGGCATACTCAGCAGGGACACTGTAGAAACTAATGGTCCAGACAAAAATTCTCTGTAATGTTCAGTGAAGCATGTAAAGTGGGTCACCAGATTGTTCAGTGAACCGTGAACAGTAGGTCACTATTTTTCATACACAACACACCTTCAGCATATAAGGCATCCATACACCAAGTTTAGTTCCAGCATATCAAAAACCTTTGAGACTACAGCACGGACAAAAGATTTTCTGTAATGTTCAATGAACTGTGAAAAGTAGGTCAAAAGTAGGTCACGCTGAGCTACCTTTCACACACTGCAAGCCTCCTCCCTGAGATGCAGCAATATAGTAAGTGTAGTTCCCGTATAACAAAAACTCCTGAAACTAAATACTGGCAAAGGATTTTCTGTAATTTTCAATGAACCATGAAAAGTAGGTCAAAGGTAGGCCATGCTGACCTACATTTCATACGCAGTACACCACTTCCTTATGATGCATCCACAATAAATATTTAGTTCTGTATACTAAAATCTGCATCCCGGACAAAAATTCCCGGTAATGTTCAATGAACCATGAAAAGTAGGTCAAAAGTAGGTCGCAGTGACCTACTTTTCATACACTGTACACCTCCTCCATAGGATGCATCCACAATTTTGGTTCCTCTTGAAAATACAACCGGGACAAAACAATTTGGTAATGTTCAATGAACCATGAAAAGTAGGTCAAAGTAGGTCACGACCGTCACGGTGATCCACTTTTCATACACTGCACATCTTCACCCTAAGATGCATCGACATACCCAGTTTAAATTAATATATGTGAAAAAGTCTTGATACTATGGCGAACGGACAAATGAACAGATGAATGGATGGACAAAGCGGCGACTATATGCTCACCTGAAATTTTTTGGGAGCATAAAGATCACCCGCTCCCTCTGCTAAGCCCTCCTTCTTCTTCAGTATAATATGGGGATCCAATCTGGATATCATTCCATAATGATTGTGATGTGCAAGATGGGTTAAAAATTTGAACACTATTAAAATCAGTTATTTACAGTTAAAAAATTAAAAGCTGTTGGCATATGGTATGTACTGGTTAGGAGATCCATCTTTTAAAGCAGTCTTTGAAGATCGCAGCCGTTGTGGCGATCACCGCATTGCTGGTAAGGCTGTTCCTGATTCGGATTGCTGTTGAAAAGAAGGAGTGACGCTTTATGTCCGTTCTGGAATATGGTACCATTAGTCTGTGATGCATTCTACTTTGATGATGGCAGTGGATGATTGGGTTGACTCTAGGGTGGACATCAACAAGGCTGCTTATGGTTTTGTATATCATGATAGCCTTGGCTTGGTCCCTGCGTCCTTGGAGTAGTTCAAGTTCTTATTCTTCAATGAGGGATGTGATGCTTGAAGGCTGGCTGAGATCCCGATATTTTCTGCGTGCTGATCGTCCCTATACCATCTCAATGTCTCGTATGGACTGATTGTGCTGAGGACTCCATACAGTGGATGCATATTCCAAGTCCTTAGTAGCAGAGTGGCTGTATTTTGGCTTGGCAGCCCTTTAAGTTCCTGTATACAAAGGCACTTGTCGTATTGGCTTTGGTTGTGATGGATTGTATATTTTTTTCTACGTGAGATCATTTGTAAATGGCAGGCATAGGTACTTGGCGTCACTCACAGGTTCCAAGATGTGACCATGTAGTGTGTAGTCTGTCTTGACACATACACGCCTACATTAAATTCCATTTGCCAATCTTTCTCCCATTGTCCCAATTTATCGAGATTTGATTGTAAGCTGGTGGCATTCGACCTTCTACTACTACCTGTTGTGTCCTGTCCTTAAGTAAGTTTTCTACCCACGTGACTGTATGTCCTCTGATTCCATAGTGTAGGAGTTTGACGAGAAGGCATTGGTGTGGGACTTTGTCATAGGCTTTCGCGAAGTCAAGCGGTATGGTGTCAGTTTGGCCTCCATAATCAATAGTTGAGGCGAGGTTATTAACTGTCAGTATCAACTGTGTCTCGCAAGATCGCTTCTTACGGAATCCATGCTGGGCATCAGAAAGTATGGTCTGCTTGTTGTTATCGCTAATTAAATCACTGACAATATGTTCTAATAGTTTGCAGCAGATGGACAGTAATGAAATTTGGCAGTAGTTTGCAGCTTTGCTACAATCTCCTTTTTGAAGATTGCTTGTACATACACATGTTTCAATATGTCTGGAATTTCCCCAGTCTTGAATGATGTGGTGTAGAGCCTGGGCGCTGGTGCCACTTCTTCAGCACGAGTTTGTCTGGTCCACTGGCTTTCCTTGGATTAATGTTTTAGTAACTCCTTACTGTCACTATAGGTCAAGCCAGCTTTTATCAGTGGCGAGACACCAGATGAGTATGCGTTCTGGCTTTTGAAGTAGCGCCAGTTTCATGGTGCCTCCCTCTTCGCTAATCATCTCAGAGGCATAATTATAATAGGCATTTCTGTTGGCCGTTCTTGTTTCACGTTTCAATCGTTTGTATCTCGCCCAATCCTTTTTAGTATTTTGTTGCATTGCTTTCTGTCAGGCTCTGTATTTATGACGCGCAAGATATTTGACTTTGCGTGAAATCCATGGCTGGTGGAACTGGGTGGATGGAGTTTTAATAGGCACGTGGATTTTCTGCATATGTGTCAGATGGTTGGACAATTCTTGCCACATGTCTTTCACTGAGCTGTTCTTATTGGCATACATGAGACAGAATTGTTCTGAGAAATTTGGTGTTAGCTTTCATTTGTTATATTAGGTTTTTTCCATATGCTTACTGGCTGCCTAATGAGTTGAACTCTGAATGGGCGGATGCAGCTGTCAATCAGAACTATATCATGTTCGCTAAATCATGGTATGGTTTTAGTACGTGTGACTAGATCTGGTGTGTTGGTCATAAAGGTATCAAGAGTAGCATCGTACATGGTGGATTGGGTGAGCATTTGTTGAATGCCTATGTCGCTAACTTTATCCGTGAAAAGTTGGATAACAAATTTTAGATATTGATTGTTGACAATACAGCTGTTCTTACAATCTATATCTGGAAGATTAAGGTCACCACCTATCCAGAGGGTTGCTGGTTTGCAGTGTTTGGATGCTGTATCCATTGCATTACAAATGTCACGCATTTAGTCATCACTGGCGTATGACGGAGATCGGTATATGGAGCCAATTATAATGGGTTCCTTTTTGTTTTCAGTCCCCAGTCGGACAAACACAGATTCAGAGGCTGTCTTGATGTTAATCTCCTGAGATATTAGTGTGCTTTTTACAGCTATAAGGACTCCACCATAACCATATTTCCTGTCCATTCGGTATACAGCAAAATTTACTGGGAAGATCTGTGAGTCAAAGATTTCAGGTCTAAGCCAGATTTCTGATCCTAGGATGTCTGGGTTAGTTGATTCAATTAAGTTCTGCAGCTCAGCTTTCGTGGAAGTTGATCACAAGGATTCTAGTGGTGGAATTGTTTTTGACTGAGGTGCGTGGGATAAATTGGCTGGTGTTGATGTCGGAGATGGTGATGTTATGCTGGAGTTGGTAGAGAATTCAGTGTTAGCAACGATGGAATGTGATTGGTCAGCTTGGTGTTGATGTTTAATTGGTGATGATGTCATCATAGGCAAGTCCAGTTTGTGCAAGGGGGTTATATTTCCTTGGCTGTCAACTGACTATCTTCTGAAAATGTCGAGTAGCGATGGATGGCTCGTCTTAAAAAATTCACTTAGTTGTTTGAAAAATCGCATAAGAAAAATTTGACATTCCGCAAGTGCAGCAGTTCCATGAATCATTAGATGTTAGTAGTTTATAAAGATGGCAGGCCAGCACAGTCAATGTAAAACCATTGGTCGCTGCAGCTATCGCATGCTACCGTATTCTGTTTCCAGCTTACAGCTTTGTTGAATACACCAGATGGGTATTTTGGTACACGTGGGTCTGGATTCCGCTCTACATGCAATCAGCAAAAAATCAGAAGTCTGATGCGCCATGTTAGATGTTGGTACATTGGCGATTTGGAATGGACTGATTGTAGGAATCTGGTTGTTATCATATGGCTTGTTCTAGCCAGTACATACTAGGTCTATTGCACATAACAAAATCAGCAGGTATAAAGGATAATGGCCCAGCCGTCAGCTGCGTTTTGTCGCCCACCAGAAGACTGAAATCACACGCACGCATGTATTAGTGCAAGCTGACACATATTTCTGTTTGTGGAGCACAATCAAAATTTTACTCAATTAGATGACTGGATAATAGAATTCTAAATGTCGAAAACTGGCGACTACATTTGGACACCTCGAAAAACCAATTATCTTCCAAATCATTTTCAAAGTCCAAAATAGCGAAAAAAGCCATGAGAAATTCCCCAAAAATCTGCTTAGTAATGATGAAAATCGTATCCCTGCATTGCATAGAACCAGTCAGTAAAGTTTTATTAAAATCTGATGATCCATTCTTGGCTAATAAGGCTAATGGTAAACTTTTAACGCAAAAATCATCCAAAATATTCTAAGTCCAAAACCCCGGAAAAAACCCATGAGAATTCCCCGAAAATCTCCTTAGTAATGATGAAGATCGCATCCCTGCATTGGATAGAAACCGTATGTAAAGTTTCATTGAAATCTGAGGGGCCATTCTTGACTAATAATGCCAATAAAAAACTTTAATGCAAAAATCATCCAAAATATTCTCAAAGTCCGAAACGCGAAAAAAACATGAGAAATTCATAGAATAGCTGCTTAGTAATGCTGAGGATTGCATCCTGCATTGGATATAACCAGTCTGTAAAGTTTCATTGAAATCTGATGAGACAGTGTCGAATAATAAAGCAATTAAAAACTTTAATACAAATGACACACCAACAACAACGCAGGAATTTGTAATCCCTATGCCTCGCTTTTCCCTTCGGGGCGAGACAAAGACTACTGACTGACTATACGATATCATTTACCCTGATGGAGTAGGGTGAGCCCATCGAAGCTTGCATTCCTGATACAGATGCAGGTATGCATGCATGCGTGCAGGCAGGCAGGCAGGCAGGCAGGCAGGCAGGCAGGCAGGCAGGAGGGCGGGCATGCGTGCAGGCAGGCAGGCAGGCGTAATCGCTAAAGATAAGATAACTGACAAGTCACATGAGTTAATGAGGGACTCATAACAGACAAGAGATTCATGTCATTATTTTATATTTATATATAAGTCAATACTATACAACAATGTTAGTGCAAGAAGAAATGGCCAATAACAAATATGAGCGATATTAGTGAGAATTAGAAATATACAAACGAAGGCGCCGCCATCTGTATTTCTATTTCAGAGATATGGGTTTGATGAATTTCACGTCAATAAAACATCGTTCAACGGATAAAAGTTACTACAGATATAAGCTGTAAAAATAAGTTTAATGATGACAGTGGATGAATTATTTTAGATAATGACAACATAATTTTTGCAACACTGGAGTGTATGCTGAACAATCAAATTCATCTTGTCAAATGTGAAAGAATAAGAATCATTAAATAAAAAAGTTGAATTTGATGCTGCAAAATACAGTTTGATATTAGTTAAATTTAATTTGCTTTAAATGAAAGACATAGCTAATCATAATGTATCCTTTATACATCTTATCGACTGTTTATCCAAATGGATGTTCAAATTGACTTCAGATCTTTGCTATACATGGTTCAGAGTCAGTCAAATTAAAATTTGAACAGTATCAGATTTTGCTTCAGACTTAGCCGTATGCAATTAACCTAAACATATAAACTTGAATTAGGAATATTAGTATTTTGCCAATAATGCAATTGGCTCGGTTACTATGTATGATTGTCTATCATTCTGTCTCTTTACCTATCTGTTATATCTGTCATTCTATCTGTGCTTTATTTTGTAAACATCTACTTTTCATTACATCTATCTTTCAGCTCCACAAATTTATCATCTTATATCTCAGGATTGATTGACCCTAAAGGGGCTGGCCTGGACATACACTTACCTATATTAAGCGGACAGAGAAACATAATATTAGTTATGGGGTCATAGATAAAGGTCACTGTGACGCAGGTTCAAAACTGTTTTCTACAGCTAGGTTTTTAGTTTAGCTCTGCATCCTGCCATCTACTTCTGGATTGCTCAGGCTTATTTGAACTAAACTTGAACATATGGTTGCTTATACTCAGAGGACGAAACACAAATTATATGGCAATCATGGTCAGTGTGACTGGTAATCAACCTCAGATATTCAAGGCTAGATTTTATAGCTTAGCCCGGCATTTTGCTGTGTATTCCAGGACTCCTTAAGTGTATTGGATCTAAGCTTTGACATTGGTCAGCTCATCCTGCCTTTATTTCAGGATTAGTCAAGTATATTGGAAACATACATTCTGACCGTGATAAAAATCTATTTTACAATAAAATCTGTGCTTTTGACCAAAGTTTGAAGAGTAGTCAATGGACCGTTCCAGCTTTAGCTATTCCCTGCCCATCCCTAGTTAAGCTCCGCCCACACATCACTCATATTGGGATCGATCAATTTCCAGAAAACTATACCGGGAAACCTGTTGAATATTTTGAAACTATTTTGACTTGGCACTGTTGCTGCCTATCGCCAGTCAAATTAGTTTCAAAATATTCAACAGAATGTTTATTAAGTGTCAGACTATTAAGCATTAAAGACGGACTATATCAAGTCATTCATGACGTCATGATTATGACGTCAGACTACAGCCTACACGTCACATAGATGATTATGACGTCATATGATTGAGGGAGGAAATGGATTCATGGATTAGATATGGTTGGCTATAATGAGAGGCGGCACAACAAAGGCATTCAGATCAGTGATTGCGTGAAAATCTTCACCAATACGCTTTCAATGTAACCAATGTATTGTGCTCACTTCCGTAGTCATGAACATGAGGCCCAAGGGGCCTGTGTCGCTCACCTGGAACACTAGCATTTTAAGTACAAAGGCCACAGACCCTACAAGTACAGAAATATACATTTTTGTCAACATTTTTGGTGGGTGGTTTAACAGTAGACTTTCAAATGAGTTTGTGGACATTTTTTGGAGTCCAATATGGTCCGTAAAAATGCAACAGTTCTGGATAAGTATTTTCGCAAAAACTAGGTCATCCAATATGGCCACCAAACCATTTGGCCAATCAAGTTCATGTGAATAAACTTGGTTTAGCACTTGTCATAGATGACATTCCATGAGTTTTGAATCAATCCTCAAAGTTCTTTCAGACATTTTAAGAAGTTTCTAAAAAGCGTGCAAAATATAAGATGACTGACGGCTAAATTGGCCGATCAGATTTCTTTGAAAAAACTTGAATCTCTATGCCCTAAGGATGCGGGAAAGAGATCTGTTTATCCGACAGTTTCGAAAGTGGAAATTTGGAATCAGCATACCCAAAAAACTATATATAAAACCAATTTCGGTTTCAAAATCCATCAAATAAAAACATCCAATATGTAGAATTTCAGACATAAATCGGCTCACAACAGGGAGATGGTCTATCTCCATTGCTTTACACCTGTTACCTAATTACTGCATTGAAATCCGTGCAGGAAAGTTCCATAAGACCAACACCCCACCCTCACCCCTAACCCATGTCAATACTGGGTATGCTGATAGAGATGGAATATGCCGATGATTTGGACTTCATAGACAAGGAAAACAAACTCCTTGACGAACTTCTCCCAATAGCTGCAAACAAACTAAAAATTGAGAATCTCTGTGAATTAATACAAAACAGAGTTAACCCACATATACCTATCTACAAAGCATGAAACTAAAGAAAATGATGATCCACTTCGTGGCGGTGAACCATAGAGGAAAAGTAAAATCCTGCTTTGCAGTAATGCTGACATTGCTGCACGCTGCGTCATGGGGAACAAAGCTTTCCACCCCTTCTGGAAACTAAGGATTCGTATATCAAAGATGCCCTTGATTAAAAGGCTACATTTATACAATGCAACCTGCGTATCCTTGATGCTGTATAACTGTAACAGCTGGGCAGCTCCAAAGGCAGTTCAAGACAGACTCGATGCCTGCCACCGCAAACACATACGCACCATCACTGGACACCGATGGCCAGACAGCATAATTTCCAATGATGCACTATACAAGATGTGTAATACGTCGCCGCTGTCCGTAAAAGTCGCCCAGCAAAGATGGTCCATGTTTAACCATGTGCTAAGGTTGTCAGAAGAGACAGTAACACAGAGAGCCTTGGAATTCACCCTACTCGGAGCCAGCAAATACAAAGCCAGGAGAGGACGTCATTGTATAAATCTGCTAAGCGTGCTACGAGGTGACCTCAAGAAAGCAAGACTCGATACACTTGAGTCAAGAATGGACATGAGGAAGCTAAGGACTTCGGTTGAGGACAAGACACAGTGGGCAAAAGCGGAGAAGGACCGATTGCAGCTTAGGATGGTTCTACTACCACAGCCACAAGTTTACTTCCAATAGGATTAACCAATCCTGAAAGACAAGCCGAGAAGTTTTGACAAACACAAAAACTTGACAAGCCGAGAAGTTTTGCCAAACACAAAAACTTAACATTGAAAAAACAGGGCTTTGAATCAAGGTCACAGTTAACTTGACCTTTGACTTTGTGACCTCAGTATCATCATGCTGCTTCCTAATAGCATAGACAACCACATAGTCATGTTTAGTTGCAATAGGATTAACTGATCCTGAAATATAACCTGAGAAGTTTGGCTAAATGCCAATGACTTAACATTGTTTACACCATCGGAAAAGTAACACATGTCTTGCTTTCTGCATCGCAGGTGAGAAATAACAAGAGGCCCAAGGGGCCTGTATCGCTCACCTGGAACATAGACATTTAAACTAGAAAGGCGATTGGCTATAAGTAGATTCTGGAGTTGTTTTTGCGAAAACTAGGTCATCCAAGATGGCTATTAAACAAATTTGGACTTTTGCCATAGATGACATTTCACGAGTCTTGGTTTCGGAGACGTTTCCAAAAATCGGTCAAAATCCAAGATGGCCGCCGGGTAAATTTGCCAATCGGCTTCGGTTGAACAAACTTGAATCTGTACACCCTAAGGATGCTTCCTGCCAAATATAATTGAAATCGGCCCAGTAGCTCTCGAGAAGACATTTTAAATTTCCCATTGCTTTAGTATGGGAGCTTTTGGCGGGAAAATGATCCAAGATGGCCACCAACCGTTTATCCGACAGTTTAGAAAATTGCAAATTTGAGATCAGAATAACCAAAAACATATATAAAACCAATTTCAGCCTCAAAATCCATCAAATAAACAAATCCAATATGGCCGCCAAACACTATATTTTGATTGGCCCACCGCGGCCATATTTTTTTGGGATCAACTTCCCTTGAACAAACTTTAATGGCCCTTAGTCCCTAATCATATCTGCCAAATTTCCGCCCAATCCCATCAGCGGTTCTGGAGAAAACGTAATTTTTGCTAAAACCAGTTCAACCAAGATGGCCGCCAAACCATGGACCAATCAAGTTTCAAGTTCCCTTGAACAAACTTGGATCAGCTCTTGCTCTAGATCATATTTCATTGGGTTTCCTTCAATCCACCAAGCGGTTTCGGAGAAGATTTTTAAAGACGTTTATAAAAATCGCCCAAAATCCAAGATGGCCGTGGATAGGCTTCGTTTGAACAAACTTGAATCTCTACACCATAAGGATGCTTCCTGTCAAATGTAATTAAAATCAGCCCAGTAGTTCTCAAGAAGACATCTTAAATTTCCCATTGCTTTAGTATGGGAGCTTTTGGCAGGAAAATGATCCAAGATGGCCACCAAGCCGTTTATCCGACAGTTTCGAAAATTGCAAATTTCAGATCAGAATACCCAAAACACATATTAAACCAATTTCAGCCCCAAAATCCATCAAATAAAAAAATCCAAAATGGCCGCCAAACAAACTATAATTTGATTGGCCGGGTGCGGCCATGTTTTTTGACGGATCAACTTCCCTTGAACAAACTTTAATGGGCCGTAGTCCCTAATCATATGCACCAAATTTCGGCCCGATCCCTTCAGTGGCTCTGGAGAAGTTGTTTTCACTAAAACTAGGTCAACCAAGATGGCGGCCAAACCATCTGACTAATCAAGTTCCCATGAACAAACTTGTTTCAGCCCTTGCCCTAGATCATATTTTATGAGGTTTGCATCAATCCCTCAAGCGGTTTCGGAGAAGATTTTTAAAGACGTTTTCTAAAATCAGCCAAAATTCAAGATGGCCGCCAGCCAAATTGGCCGATCGGCTTTGTTTAAACATACTTTGATCCCTATGCCCTATGGATGCTTCCTGCCAAATATAATTGAAATCGGCCTAGTGGTTCTTGAGAAGTCATTTAAAGGAAAAGTTGACGGACGGATGATGAACACACGACGGACGGTCGCCATGGCATAAGCTCACTTGGCCTTTCAGGCCAGGTGAGTTAATAAAATGACATTCAACTTATAACATCTGTACAGCGCTTATAATTAGCTATGTCACTATTATATTACATATTTATATTTTAGAATGAGTGTGTGAAATTTCATTTTTCCTCCACCAGACACAGCCTTCTAAAAGTGATATGCTTTAATCACTAAGCTTGTTTTAAGTGTTACTCCTATTTCAACACCACACAATTTCCTACCATTCTCAATATTACTATAGTTTAATTGATCAACCAATTCATTATGGAGAGTGAGGACATAAATAAGAAACTGCCACAATTAATTGATTAAGAGTTCAATGAAAGTAGATGCGTGAATCAAGGGCTGCCAATCAACTTTACGTTTATCTATTGCATGTAGGTGCCTTGATACTCTTCCACAAGCTAGTATACTAAATCAAATAGCTTACTCTGTGTTCAGAGATGACATATGAATGAACTGTTTTAGTTTAATTGAATGTTAAATCTGACATTAATATAATTAATTTAGTTGTGATGCTGAATTAGAAATATGTCTCTCTAACTCAACTTCACAACTAAAAGTTATTTACATTGCGGTACACAATGGAGGAATCCAGTCTTAGCTATGCCCTGCACATCTTTAGCTAAGCTCCACCCACATTATTCCGGTGAACTCCCTAAATATCAATTTCCAGAAAACTATCCAACAGGGTGCTGTTGCTGCTATGGCAGTAGCAGTGCCCAGTCAAATTAGTTTCAAAATATTCAATAGCATTTTCATTAAATAGTACACACAATTCGTACAACAATGGATAGTCTGTCACTAATTACGAATTCTTGGTGAAACTTAGCTCCATTATTCATGACATCATCCTACACATCACGTAGTACACTATGACATCATATGATTGACTGAGCAACTGGAATCCTCCTCTACTTAAGCCTATAAATATATGCAATTTTAAACATTATTATTTTCAAACGTTCTGGTGTGAATGTTGGTCTTTACGTGAAGATATTAATGATGACCTTGACTGTTGACTTGACGTTGGAAATAAAATGCATCTTACTCTGGTCTTTTTGATTTATTTGGTGAACAAAAATTCTTTGTTAAAATTACCATAATCACTGATGCCTAAAATGTAGCCTAAAATGTGTCAGCCTTCCTGTACAGGTGCTTGAAATTGAAATTCTGGGATTTTAAGGATGGAAGGCGTGACTAAATATACTAGAAATTGAAACTTATTTATTATTATTATTAGTAGTAGTAGTAGTAGTAGTAGTAGTAGTAGTAGTAGTAGTAGTAGTAGTAGTAGTAGTAGTAGTAGTAGTAGTAGTAGTAGTAGTAGTAGTAGTAGTTTATTATTATTATTATTATTATTATTATTATTATTATTATTATTATTATACATACATACATAATTTCTCACTTCATAACACTATAGAGGCAGTCTTGACAAGCCTATTTAAAGGAATGTTTTCATCACTGCAGGAAAATATATTGCATTTAATTGAAGTTTCAGATAGCATGTATGGTCCATTTTAAAATAAATTGTATAACAAAATTTATAAATAATTTTAAAAATTAATTAACATGATTTATTATTCTAATTATCATTTCCTAAACCAATATTATTATTTTGTATCATTACCGCCGGTTTATAAATTTCAAACAACGATTGATAATTAACACACTCAACACTATTAAGCAGATTCATTAACACAGTACTGAACCATTAGAATTCACATGTGTGAAGTGGTATAACTATCATCCTCTATTAACAGCCACTCAAAAATGTATTTTCATAAGCTTGTTACTGATAAACCTCACAGTCAGATCAGGAAAATGCTTACAAGAAAACTATTTTCCGTGTTTGTAAATTGTAATACAATTAAACTTGTGGTCTCTTAGCCAGTACCACTCTGATGTTAATATTCTATCTTTTATTGTGCTAAGAGCAAAGAAACTAGTGTAGATTCATGACAGCAACATCTACCAAATTTGTTGAAAAATAAATACCAGTTCATCTTTTAATTTAATTTGAAAATTAAAAATCTTGATATCAGGTGGGTAAGGATAAAGACAAGCCACAAGATGATTGTTGATTAACACATTCACCAATAAATTCCCTGTACGTCAATCCCAGGGCAAACAAACAAGAAAACTGTTGAATATTTTGAAATTAATATGACTGGCAGTCATGGCTGCCTTAGTCATAGTCAGATACAAGTAATAATTTCAAAATATTCAACAGAATATGCCATACATCGTAAAGAATTTACATGTCTAGAGATTTCTTATTGAAAGGGTCAAATACCTAGATTAACCCTTTAGCACTGTTCCCACCCCACCCCAACCCCCCCTACATCTCTCAACACTTTCAATGATAGATGACCATAAATGACAATTTTTATGCTGCTAAGGTTCTATTGATTGTTTTGAATGTTAGTTGCTGGTAGGTCTGCTACTGTTTCCAGACAAATTATTTTCAAAATATATATAACAATTTAGCTGTATGACTGCTTTGAAAGTAAAGAGGGTTTCAATAGTGCAAGTGTTAAAATGCTAGGTACTTGTTTAATTTTATTCCCTATTAGCAGGTCTATAGAAATTGTCATTTTCAACACAAACATCCAGAAACTCAATTTCAAACCAAATTAACAGCTAAGTTTTTAATATTTTGAAATTAATTTAGCTGGAAGCAGTTGCTGCCTCAAGTAGCAATGGATTTTAGTCAATTTATGTTTAAAATATTCAACAGTTTCCTTCATGACAGCTTTGAAATTTAGATAAAAAGATTTCATTAGTGTAAGTGTCAAATGCTTGTTAACTTATTCTCTATAAGCATACCTACTACAGCAACTGTCCTTTTACAGGCAAACATCCATTGATTTCAATTTTAAAACAGCTTTTTAAAAACAGATCAGTATGAAAACATATTACTAGGCAAATTAATTTCAAAACTTTGAGCCTGTATCATCAAGTTAGTCAAATTGCTTTAAAAATTTACTAGATTTCATATCACCTCTGCCATGTCTGAGAAGCAGTGCTTGGAATTTTGAATGAAGAGGATAAAGTATGCATACATGTATAATTATATGTAGAAAATGGATAAGCACTCAGCATGTACTCTTAAGTACTCAAAAGTACAAGTATAGAGTATGTACTCAAGTACAAGTACGAGTACTTTGGAAATGTACTGAGGCCTAGTACAAGTACATGTACTCATAAAAAGCCATGAGTACTGTGTACATGCGAGTACTTGAAAATCTGTATGCGAGTACACAAGTACTGAGTACACGAGTACATTGGCCCCAACCCTGCTGGTGGCATGTGAAGGGTTTTCCCACAGCGTGTCACAATTACTGTCCATGATGAGTCAATCATAATCAATACCGAGAGCTTTATTGTTGGATGCCTTCACAAAAGATACCCAGTTAGCCTATAATGCACCCATAACTATAGATGCATTGAAAATAACCACAGGCAAAATGGTGGATGCACATATAGACAGATGGTCAAAGTCATTAAGTATACATACCTCATGTAGGGCAGAGGTATAATAATACTATTATTAATCTGCATTATGTACAAAAATAATTCAATTTATATTCATTAATCCATATATTATTATTATTATTATTATTATTATTATTATTATTATTATACCTTCAACATTACTCAATAGCATAACCAGTGACCTCAATATGAAACAAAAAGTTGATAATGCTGTCACTGTTCATTCATATGCTAATTGCTAGCAATACCAGTGCTAGGCATTCAATACAGGAATCCAATCTCGGTCAAATAAATGATGTTACAATCAATTACGTCATGAATCACATATTGAAGTCCGTCATAAAACACTTAAGTCTGTCTAATTGTACGACTTCCATGTCGTTACCATTTAATAAACTGCTGAATATTTTGAAATTAATTTGACTGGGCGATTGCTGCCATAGGCAGTCACAGCAGCCCATCAAATTAGTTTCAAAATATTGGATAGGTTACCTAATTTTCTTGGAACTGAGATTCCGGGAGTTCAGTGTTCGATCAATTCCAACACGGGCAAAACATGGGTGGAGCTTAACTAGAGATGCGTGAGTTATAACTAAAACTGAAAAGTGAAAATGATTTAGACTTTCAACCCTACAGACCAGAGCAACAGAATAATTACGATGTAAGATATTATGATTATTTTGAAACTAATTTCACAAGCTATTGCTGTCTCAAGCTTTTCAGAGAAGATAACTTTGGCAAATGTAGATCACAAACAAGCTCTTATAATGTGGTATTCAGGCACACCATGTTATATGATGATGAACGAGGCAGTATTCAGGCACACCATGTTATATGATGATGAATGAGGCGGTATTCAGCCACACCATGTTATTGGATGATGAATGAGGCGGTATTCTGGGACATATTATATGATGATGAATGATGCAGTATTCTGGGACATATTATATGATGATAAATGAGGCGGTATTCAGGCACACCATGTTATATGATGATGAATGAGGCAGTATTCAGGGACACACACCATGTTATATGATGATGATCGAGGCGGTATTCAGGCACACCATGTTATATGATGATGAATGAGGCGGTATTCTGGGACATATTATATGATGATGAACGCGGCGGTATTCAGGCACACCATGTTATATGATGATGAATAAGGCGGTATTCTGGGACATATTATATGATGATGAACGATGCAGTATTCTGGGACATATTATGAGACGATGAATGAGGCAGTATTCAGGTACACCATGTTATATGATGATGAATGATGTGGTATTCAGGAACACCATGTTATATGATGATGATGTGGTATACAGGGACACCATGTTATATAATGATGAATGAGGCAGTATTTAGGGACACACACCATGTTATATGATGATGAATGATGTGGTATACCGGGACACCATGTTATATGATGATGAATGATATGGTATTCAGGCACACAATGTTATATGATAATGAATGATATGGTATTCAAGCACACCATGTTATATGATGATGAATGATATGGTATTCAGGCACACAATGTTATATGATGATGAATGATATTGTATTCAGGCACACCATGTTATATGATGATGAATTTACCTTTGCAATCTAGTTTTTCTCTGGTAAATAGATCTGTATGCATCATGGAAAGATGGCAAGGAGACTAATACCTCTGTCACTTTGACGACGTGCATCAACAAATATGGACAAATATTATCTGGTATTAACCCTTTAGCATTTAAATTTTCTCATTGAAAATGTCCATTTGCAGACCAAGAGACTATTTTTGAAAATTTACCATTGGAATGACTAGCTCGGTTATCGAGTCAGGGATTTCTGTGATAAATTTTCTAAAATAGTTTTCTCTTGGTCTGCAAATGGACATTTCTCAAGACTACTGCAGAAGCTATTTTTGGCTGATAATAGTGTTAAAAGTTTAAACTACAGAAAGGTCTTTGCTAATGCCAGCTTTTTAATTACAATGTAGCCAAACTAGCCATACTAAACATGAGACCAGCTGATAGAACCGTAACTATATGACCGCCGCAAGCAACTAGACACTAATTTCAAAGGGCAATAACTCTGGGCCTGCTGAATATTTTTGAAAATAATCTGACTGAAACTTAAAGTTGGCTTAGCCACCAACAACTTTCAGTCAACTTGTTTTCAAAATATTCTGCATATCCAGAGTTAAACCTCATACAAAATGTAGTCTGCAGAAATTCAGCAGGCAGACAGTTAAATTAATTTCAAAATAGTCAATATCATCTTATACATATGCTATGCTGAAAGAACCTTGTTGTATCTGGTCTGTGGTGAGGCAAGTGTTAACATTTGTGGTTAAAACCTGGATGACAGATCAATGACTTAACCATTTAACACTCACATCAGCCAAAAACGGCTTCTGCAGTGGTCGTGAGAAATGGCCATTTGCAGACCGAGACTATTTTTGAAAATTTACCACTGCAATGCCTGGCTCGATAACCGAGCCAGTCATTCCAATTGTGAATTTTCAAACAGTCTTCTCTTGGTATGCAAATGAACATTTTCTATGAGAAAATTTAGATTTTCTTGAATAAATTTGAGGGTTAGGGTTAAATTTAACATTCTATACACAAGCCATCTTGTGTGAGCGTATCATCTACATAATCTTACGCTGCACCAAGCAAACACACAATTTATAGCAAAATAATGCAGTATCACATTGATAACAAAACTTTCAAAATAACAACAACAAAATAATAGATTCATTTTTGCCCAGGCAAAATGGCAACAAACTATACACAATTGATGATAAATTGATATTTTAGTGTTGATAAACTCATGTACAAAAAATAATTGATGAATCCGATCTGTTACTCAAGTATGACATCATTATGAATTACATTACATTAAGGTTGATGTCATAATCATAATTGACAGAGAATACTCTGTCATGAAACTGGAATAGGCTGTTAAGTGTCATGAATTGTATGCCTTTGATGGATTTACTATTTCATAAACATTCTGTTGAATACTTTAAAACTATTTTGACCGGGTGCTGTTGCTGTCATAGGCAGCAACATCAACCAGTCAAAATAGTTTCAAAATATTCAACAGGTAACTGGGATTCTGGGAATTCACCGACAATACAGTGTTCGTTCCATCTACAAGCGGAGCAAATTTAGCAAATTAAGCTGGAGATTACCAAAATAAAACAATTGCAATTAGTCATCGCTATGGTTTTCTCAGATGTCACAACTAGACGTCAAATATGACTACTATGAATTTCTGTCTGGTCAATTGACCATGTTGCATTGCACATTTTGCATTGTAGTGTAGACTCAGAAATTAGATGGCTGCTGTAAGGTCCACATTTTTAAGGAGAAATTGAAACGATAATGGTTGTCACAGAATTCGAAGACAAAAACCGGTGCTGTGTGAGACAGCAATATCTTTCAAAATATTGAGAAAACATAATAATATTACAATAAGTGGTTTAGTGGTTGGGAAAAATTGGTTTCAATTGTTAATAAATTATAATACAGAGCTGGAGATGGGGGCTCTGCAATGGACAGGCAATGTCATAGGTCAAATCAGAAGCCTATACTACTAGAAGTCTGCAAACCTCATCAACTAGTGTGGACGACATTGGTTCCGGCGTCTGTAAGGCCACCATGAACCATTTTGTCTAGCCGCTCCCCGCCCCACACACATGCCACCCCTGCCCCCGAAAAACAGCCAGGTGAATGTGCATTGAATCATGGGAATGTCAGTGAATGCGTTAAGACTGCAAGGTAGATTTAATGTATTTTAGAGAATATTTTGAAACATAAGAGGCATGCGAAAGGGGAATGATTGTTTAAGTCCAAAACTGAAGAGAATGGTGAAATTACAGGCCACAACATTTCATAAACATTTCATGTTTGGCCATGTGCTAAGGATGCTAGAGGACACACCAGCACAGAGCCTTGGAATTCGCCCTACTAAAAGCCAGCAAATACAAAGCCAGGAAAGGATGTCACCGCATAAATCTGTTCAGTGTGCTGTGAAGTGACGTCAAGAAAGCAGGACTTAGTACACGTAAATCAAGAATGGACCTGAGGAAGCTAAGGATTTTGACTGAGGTCAAGAAACAGGGGGCAAAAGCGAAGGACTGATTGCAGTTATAGGATGTTGGTACTAGTACAGCCGCACACTGAAAATTTGGGATTATATCGAGCGTCTCCATCATATCCCGCATTATAAAGCCAATTGCTGGGACCAATGCAGTCTAAATTTCCAAATGCGACATTAATGCCTTCCAGAGATGGGGTTAATTCCATTTTATCAATTCCAATTCCAATTCCACCTCAATTCATTTTATCAATTCCAATTCTGTTTCCACATCAATTCATTTTATCAATTCCAATCCCACCAAGAAAAGTTCAATTCCAATTCCAATTTCATTTGATCAATTCCAAGTCCAATTCCAATTCCATACCAATATTTACTTGAGATCAACATTGTTATATTTTAATGCCCAAGATTGGCCAAGAAAAACTAGATTTATCATTAGCAAATGTCCATTTGCAGGATAAGAGAATTTTTTTTTAATTTAATGTAATGACCTGCTCAGCTATGGAATCAGTCACTCCACTGGTAAATCTTCAAAAATAGTCTCTTAGCATACATATGACCCTTCCTCAAGACCAGTGAAGGCAATTTTGGCTGGCTTCTCCATTAGTATTTAAAACAATTAGTCTAAAAAATTGTTGTTGCCAGTAGGTAGTTATATCTTTCAGTCAAATCGTTGTCCAAAAAGTCAACATTCAGCATATCTTATTTTCAGTTTGACTTAATTATAGCTTAATGCCGAGGTTTTTTTCTGATGAATATGACTAAAGGTTAATGCCATGTCTAATTATTATAGATACATGTAAACTTTGCTATATAAATGTTTGCATTAAAAAGCATTAGAATACAATGTATATAGTACAGTACTGAGTGAGAGTACTGAGCACATGTATGTAGAGTTTGAATAGCACCTCTAGTCCATGTGTCTGTGTTTTAAAAGCTGAAACATTTCACAGAGGGGGTTGTTCAATGATACCTTTGTTATGTATAATTACAGGTCAATTATCATGCAATGTACTGTTTTCTTCACCCATTTCATCCCATGCAGATGATAGTTATTACTTTACTGAACACTATTGCTGACATCCTGATGAATAATTTCAACACAATTTGGTTATGTTGGTTCTAGCTTTTATATTTGAAATCATTTTAACTAATTTGTATGATTTTAAAGATGGCATGAGTTCATAGAGATGAAAACCTGTTTCCATGGAATGCAGAATGAAATCAGTTCAAGATCAGAGGCTGTGATTGAATAAAGGAGGTACAAAGCTCACATAGGATAAAAGGCTTAACTGGTCACTAGTCACAGAGAATTGAGTTAATTCAATTAATGTATTAAAGTTCATAGTATTTATCAGATCTTTATTTTGTCATTTCAGAGAGCGAGATGATTTTTGAAAATTTACCACTGGAATTACTGGCTCAGTTATCCAGCTAGACAGTCCAGTGGTAAATTTTCAAAAGTAGTCTTCCATTGGCCTGTCAATGCACATACCTGAAACTCATTGCAGGTGTTTTGGCCGGCTTAGGTGTTAAAGGGTTACGGGCTAACTTGCTCATCACTGAATTATCAGTATCTCAAATTCTAGTCTTCAAACCAAACATATAACTAAGTTGTTAAAATCAATTTTAATAGAAACTGTTCCAGCCTTAGGAGACAAAAGTATTTGTCAAATTAATTTTAAAATATTCAATAAAGCATCTAATAACAGCTGGCATAATAAATATCATCAACCTACATATAGAATGAAATGTGGTAACTGGTATCATATAGATCATTTAGGATGAAATGCATTACGGGCATATAAAGAGCGGTGTATAATACAGATATTACATGTACATTTTATAGCCACCAATGTTCAGTAAATCTATCACAAATTATGACTGGAATTGATTGGAATTGAACTGGAATTTATCAATTCCGGTCAATTCAAATTATCAATTCCAAATCCAATTCCAATTCCAGTGTCTTAAATTTTATCAATTCCAATTCCTGAGTCCTCAGATTTATCAATTCCAATTCCAGAATTGAATTGGAATTTACTGAACAATTTCAATTCCAATCGGAATTGACCCCAACCCTAATGCCTTCCAGTACCAGATTTCAGGTAGCATGGATTCTGTAGATGATAATAATGAGATGTGACCTTATTGTCATTAATATATTTAGACTTTAGTCAAAAAACATGGGTCAAGCAGCTTAGAGTTCTCTGACAGTGGCATCCCATTGGAAATTTCCAACAATGGAGGTATCTGAGCTGTCACGCAAGTATCCAATGTCATAAGCAAAATAACGTATTTGCTGACATCACAATCAGATTTCCAATGAACCTTTCCTGTTTATCCATCCATCATATGAAGCCATAATCAACTACATCACGTGTAGGACAACATTATAATCAATGACGTCATGAATGATGTAGATAAGTATGTCATAAATGCTTAATTGAAGACGGACTATGCGTTGTTGTACAAATTGTATGTTTTACTATTTAATAAACATGCTGTTGAATATTTTGAAACTAATTTGACTGGGCGCCAGCAACAACACCCAGTCAAATTAGTTTCAAAATAATCAACAGCTTACCTGCATAGTTTTCTGGAAATTGAGACAAAGAAGTGGGTGGAGCTTAGCTAGAAATGGGTTGGGCATAGCTAAAACTGGAAAGGTCCATTTAAGAACCATTCGCTTAAATATTTTGAAACGAATTAGAATGTGAGTTGCTGCTGTCATGGGCAGCAATGGATTCCAGTCAATTTAGTTAAAAATATTCAAAAGCTTACATATATAGTTACCTTGAAATGACATTCTGGGAATTCAGGGTTCAAATTGCTAAAATCTGTTTAAACGCATGCACATAGTAGACAGAACTTAGCTAGAAATGGACAGGCTGTAACTAGCAAAGGAATCCATTAGGAAAGTTAATTTCGCAGTTATATAAATGAATACATCGCACCAGTGTTATAAGTTTGTTAATCCAAAGGTTAGCGTGAGTGTTAAGTTGACTAAGCAAATAAAAAACACTGTTAGTTCCATGTTGGACTGAAATGCAAAACAGATGTGAATAAGTAATTTATTTTCTACTCAAGTCATTCATCAGCATTGGTTGAATCATCAGCTATGGCCGAATCACTGAACAGGTTGTGTGCGTGCGTGTGCATGTGTGTGTGCATATAAAAAATTATTTATTTTTCCAATGAACATAATTATTTCATGATCTTAACAATGTCATGTACAAATAATGATTTAATGCTATAATAACCTATATAACAGAATCAATCTCAAGTAGTAACTTCCCTAAGCTGCTCTAATTCTCTGTGAACTTCTTTGAATGTTGGACGTTTATTTGGGTCAATGTCCCATGCGTTGACCATAATTGTGTATATCTCAGCAGGACATGCTTCAGGGGCTTCCATTCTGTAGCCTCTTTCAACATGCATCACCACATCAGCTAAGGGCTAAAGGAAAGCAGATTACAGTACAGTAATAGCATGGATAATGTGGCAAAGGCATGTTGTATGTTACTGGAACGGATTAAGGACTAGATATACTGGGTCACGTGCAGTGGCGTAGAATGGCTGACCAGGGGCCCCCTACAAGAATTATTTCAAGGCACCCCCCCCCCACCTCCACAAACCTCCGTTCAAAGCCAAACCAGAAATTGGATTAGCGGAGGGTATGTGTGTCAAAATTATGAAATCTATATGGCCTCGGATGGACTCTTGCATTTCCGATCTCCAGAGGTAAGTGTGGAATTTAGCGATGCTGTGTTCACATGCGTGCGTGAAAGGAAGGGAGTCTATGAGCCTGTATGATATAATTGTGGGAGCCTCATGCCACATTGTCATCATGCAGCTGCAAAATAGGACTAGAGGAGCGGGGCCTGGATTTGATTTTGATTCATTTCAAAGCCAATCAAAGGTGAATCATACAATTTGAGAAGAGAAAAATAATCTCATTCGAGGTTAAGACAATATGAATTACAAACATGGGTTTAAGGTTTAACGGCCCATTGCTCGTAATGTTAAATTAGTCCCTCTGAAAATGGCGTGTCTCCCAGGGTATTATGGAAAATTTGATTGTGATGACGTCATTGTGATTCTATGAATATAATACAGGGTGGGAATATCGCCTCCAACAAGGGAGTACTTCTACTATTGCATTAACAATTTCAAACGACAAGAGAAAATAATAAATTTGTTACGAATGTGTCAAAATTCTGGTGAATATTTTGAAACTAATTTGACTGAAAGCCAGCTTCCAGTCAAATTGCTTTCAAAATATTCAACATCATACTTATATAATGACTGTAAAAGTGGAATTCTGGGATTTCAGGTTCAAATCGGTAAAATGTGATAATTCATTGGTTTAGATTTCCCTGATAATGCAGGTTACTAGGCCAATATTGGCCCAGTAACCTGCATTATCATTCTTGTTTTAGTAAATGTGATGTCACCGATAATGAGAAAGTTATTGATTGTCGCAAGAGAGCCGGACACAAAAAAAATATATATATATGTAATATCCATTTCGTCCTGGTCGCGAAAAAACAATGTTGAAGATAAACAATCCGATAAACTCGATCATCGACGCGTGTCTTTGTTTACAGTTTTTTAGATAACTAACTTCAAGCACTGTCAGTAATAAGCCTGAGTTAAGATGCCGAAGCGGTCAAATATATAG
Source organism: Chaetoderma sp. LZ-2023a (assembly GCA_034401795.1). Classification (NCBI taxonomy): domain Eukaryota; kingdom Metazoa; phylum Mollusca; class Caudofoveata; order Chaetodermatida; family Chaetodermatidae; genus Chaetoderma; species Chaetoderma sp. LZ-2023a. The sequence goes on from CM067360.1 coordinate 48,911,548, forward strand.
GCATCACACTTTCTGATTGGCAGTTTCGTTATTCCGTGTTATCTGTTTACTTTTTAGTCTGTGGAGTACACGAAATGTGCATAGATTGATGAATTGCCCACACAAAAATATGTTATTTTCTAAACAGTTGACGACATCTTTGCTAGATCTGATTAAATATGCGTGTATTCTCGACTAATCAGACGGTGATACTCGTTGCCGAAATAAACGAAATCGCAGATTTCTTTTTTCACGAGAGAGTTGATCCTTACCTCCCTAATACTCTTTGATATTGCTAAATATCGGCTTTCACTCAATAAAACACTCAGATTAAAAAGGTTAAGTACCCCTACTGGGCAGGTTGTCGGAAGACAGTCTGGCAGATGCTAGCCCCACCACCGCGCCTGCGCAGACTAGTACTTCCTCTGACTAATTTATTGGCTGACACTATGCAACTTACAAGAGCCTGAAGACCGAGCCTCTGTGGGGCGGAGAGGCCGGGTCCGTATTAGGGAGGTAAGTATCAACTCTCTCATGAAAAAAGAAATCCGTGATTTCGTTTATTTCACTTCAAGAGTATACTTACCTCCCTAATACTCTTTGATATTGCCAGAATTCATCAGGGAATTCGGCGGGAGGGAGGCGAGGGCAAAAGACCAGCTCTTCCCTATGCGCTTTTCTGCGATTAAGGCACTTAAACTTCTGAAATTGTGTGGAAACACAATCAGGAATAGATTGAAAACATCGGCTAACACAAACCGATGGCTGAGAGATGACCAAATGTCATATGCGCTTCCCCCCCTCCTCTTGGGAGGAAGACCGAATGACCTCAATGTCCCATACGCTCTCAACGTACAAGTGCCATGTACTATAGGACATTAAACGAAAAGGCTACATTTTCGTATACTCTCAATAATGAACCACATAAAAAAATGTACCATCACCATATTAATAACGAAGGGTCACGTGACATTACAAAAAACCATGGACAACACACAGAAGACTAACCTTGTGGAAGATTGGTGCTGTCATCATCTCCCCATTGGTGAAGACTGATGCAGCTCATAAAGTAGATGTTTCCATTGATTAAATGTGAGAAGATAATGGTCGGTAAAACTTGACTCACAGTGCCACTGAGCTACTGACATAATGTCATCCACAGGTACCCCATTAAATAGGGCAGTGGAGGCCACTACACCTCGGACACTGTGAGCCTTGGCCATGTCAACTTGTTTACCTGTGGCGGATTTATGGCAAAATTGAATACTCTACTATCCACCTGGAAATGGTGTCCTTTGACGCCCTGCCATGAGTTCAATATATGACAACCATAACGCTGTTGGGTCCGTCCGCCATTCCTGAGTACGTTGTTTGTACCGGATTAATGCTCGGACTGGACACGATAGTTTTGAACTAGGATCATACCTAGTCAAAGCTGGTAAAATCATAGGTTGACCCGGATATTTCAGACTGGTTTTTCGCCATGAAATTTATCCTAGGTAGAAGCCTAAGGCCCTCCCCTGTAACCACAAAACGGTCTGCCTCGGTTGATAAGGCATGAATCTCACTTCTATGCCTAGCCGAGGCCGCAGCAATTAAAAATACAGTTTTAAGCATCAACATTTTCATAGAAATGGAGCTTAGTGGTTCAAATGGCCTATCAGCTAGCACCTGAAGCACTAATGATAAACTCCAAGACGGAATCACTGGGGGGATTCCTTGGTCTTAGATTGCCCATGCCTTTGATTAAAGTATTTAATGTATTTACTTCATCACTTCCCCTATTAGCCAAGCAAGGGATAACTGTCATTAAAGCTGACTTATAGCCAGCAATAGAGTTAGGCTTGAGGCTATAGGCATCATACAGGTGACAGAGGAAATCGGCTACTACCTAAATAGATGAATCCATTGGATTAATACATCTTTTTGAGCACCATTTTGCAAATCTGTTGATTTTATAATTATATGCTCTGGAGGTTGACCCCCTCCTGGCGTTTGCCATAAACATGGCTGCTTGCTCAGAAAAGCCCTCCTTAATTCTAGATGCCTTGACAACATCCACGCAGTCAATTGAAACATTGATGGATTGTTGTGACGGTTCTTGCCCTGGAAGATAATATTGTCCATCAGAGGGAGAGGAACCGGATTGCAGACCAGACGGTCCAGCAGATCCGTATACCATGATCAGCTTGGCCAATTTGGGGCGATCAGAAGCACTTGGCATTCCTCCTGTCTGATTTTCTGAAGAATTTTTGGAATCAGGATTTCTGGAGGGAATGCGTATGCATACATTCCCACCCAGCTGATAGCTAACGCATCTGTTGCGATAGCACTCGGATCTGGAATCGGAGACACATACGTCGTCATCTTCGCATTCTTCTTCGTTGCGAATAAATCTATGTTGGGTTTCCCCCAGTGGTTGAACAGACGATCCGCCACACATTGATTTAGTTGCCACTCCGTAGGTAAAACACTCATCCTTCGGCTCAATGAGTCTGCTAGCAGATTTAACCTTCCCGGAATATGAACTGTTTTCAAGGTAATCCTGTGATCCAGGCACCAACAAAGCAGTCTCCATGTCATCATACAGAGACTGGGCGACTTCGTTCCGCCCTGGCGGTTTATGTAAGTCACTACTGTTGAGTTGTCTGATCGAATTAGAACACTCTTGCCCTGAACTTTCTGTAAGAAATGTTCCAGGCCCAGGACTACTGCTCGTAATTCCAGTAGATTGATATGTTCCTTTGACTGTTCCAGATTCCAAAGCCCTGATATCGTGGATTCTTCCAGGCAAGCTCCCCACCCCTCCATCGATACATCTGTATACATCATTAACTGAGGGTGAGGAGGGGTTAACATCACCCCCGCCAGGAGATTCTGTCTTCAACCACCATTGAAGGTGATGAATTAGAGGCTCCAACACTGACACGCTTGAGTCCATTGAACCTGTACTCTGGGTCCATTGTGTCATGAGAAATAACTGGATCGGCCGCCTGCGTAAGGCCGCCTGAGGAATGACTGGTTTCAGAGAACCCATCAATCCCAGCATTCTCAGATAAACCTGTGCCAGGACATGACGACTGTTGCACACTGACTGTATTACCGAGATGAGTATCTGAACCCTCCTCTCCTGAGTAGGATAAGCATATCCTATCTCCAGATCGAAGAACATTCCCAGGTAAACAAACTTCTGGGATGGAGTCAGCTCTGATTTTTGAAAATTTATTATCTAGCCTAAATCTGTGAGAGTTTTCAAAACTATCTCCAGATTTGCTGATAAACTTTCCTGGTTGTCTGCTTTTAACAGCCAGTCGTCTATGTACGTGTGGAGTGCTATGCTTCTCCTGCGGAGGTATGCTGTTATCGCAAGAACCACCCTGGTGAAGACCCGAGGAGCCATAGAAATTCCGAAGGGTAACACCATGAATTCCAACTGTCTGCCCTGGAATGCAAATCTCAGGAAGCGACGGAAACTCCTCGCTATTGGAATGTGGAAATAAGCATCCTTCAAATCTATTGACGCTGTCCACATTCCCTTCTCCAACCCTGCCAACCCTGCCAACACCGATTTCACAGTTTCCATTTTGAAACTGGGTGTGTCTATGAACTTGTTCAATGGCTTGAGGTTGAGAATTGGTCTCCACCCTCCAGTGCTTTCGTTACCAAGAACACAGTTGAATAGAAGCCCGGGCAATTTTGTGCCGGTTGAATTGCTCCCTTGAGTATGAGGGAATTTATTTCCTCCTCTATACACAACCGCTGATCTGGATCTCTTGGAATTTGAGTCCAGACTGGCACCAGAGACAGTCGTGATGGGGGGCCTGTTATCCAGTCGGGATGATACCTGACTGAAAGCCATCGCAAGACTAAATGGTCCTGAGTCAACCGTTCCCACTCTTGCATGTGGTTGGCCAATCGGCCTCCCACTGGTCCACATAGGGAGAGAGGTGGACATAAGGAGCGCAAGAGTGGCACTGTCTCCTGGTGCAGATGCACTGGGGTAGCTCTTACTGTGGTAATCACCCTGTCAGGTACGATTACCACGACCAGATCCTCGCGCACCACGGCCCGCACCGCGCATACTCGGTGCGCGGGCGGCTGCCTGCGCCGGAGGAGCCTGCACACACCTCGCTGCTGGCCGAAGCGCACGCGCCGTGGCCAACGCTGAGCTCGTGGCTGGCCTCTGACCTGGCCACCGCCACCTCGAGCCTACAGGGGATGATACGCAGGGGGAGCTGCGCGAACGCGCTCTCTACGGAGCACTTCAAATTGGTTATTGACCAGGGTAACCGTCTCCTGGAGATGCTTACATCCCTCACCTCCAAAGAGACCAGGACCTGTCATAGGCATACGCAGCAGCCTATTATATAAATCCTGGGACGGGCACAAGTTATCAAGAGCAAACGTGCGCCTCGCCCGGACACTCTTGGTTACAGACCGGGTTAAACAGTCCAAAGCCAAGTTAATTCCATCTTGGATGGCTCTCTGGACAGTCACCGGACTAGGCTGACGTAATGTGGATGCCGTTACTACCCACTGTAACAACTGTGAGACGTGCAAAAGCGCTGAGATAGATGCCCTCGAACTCTCTTCCGCATCACGTAACGCGGTGTTAGCCGAACGCAAAACGTTCGAACACAGTGCTCCCGTGTCAGACCGGGAACATGGCCGCGTATCTTCACCCAACGCAGCACGGTCATCCGTGCTTGGCTTAGGTACTACACCGTATAGCTGAGATTGATCAGCTATAATACGGCACCGCTTTGCCACTTCGCAGGGGGCCTTCGCTAAACATCCATGTGCCTTAATGGACGTCTCCGCCGCAGTGAACATATCAACAATATGATCAGCTAACGGCAAAGATGACATAGCGGTAACAATTGGTTTTCCTGCCAGCCACGGGCGCTGGTCCCATTGACTGACTGACTGATCCACGGCAAGATCTGGTCTGACGTTGATTAGCCACTGACAAGCGTCAGACCAGTCTTCCTCCGTGGCCACCTGCGAATGCTCTACAAGACGAGGGCCTTCGTCATCCTCCTGAGCAATCACAGGTGTGTATGTGGCTGGAGGAACTGATACGCCTGGCAAGCCAGAGAAAGCATGCGGGCCTGAAAGAACAGGCATGCTAAACTGACTGGCTTGACCAGGAGCAGGCACCGTGGTATTGCGTGGGGAAAATTTCGCCCCACCACGGCCCTGGCCAGCACCTGCTACACCATCAGTAAGCTGAGGTATGCGGTAAAACTGGCCATCAGATCCAGCCCGGGCTACGCTCTGCGCTGTGGACGCTACTCCTGCGTGAGTAGTACCATGGACAATGTCGCCCGTATTCCCCGCGAGGGGTGCATGTACGTTAATGTCCATGGCCACGGCGCCAGGAGAACCCAGCAGATAATCCTCTTCTTCCTGCCCAGAAAGATTAGACTCCAGGTCAGCAAAGAATGCTAACCTGGACTGGCCAAGAGAGGTACCATAGGAGGAACTGGTACCTGCAGGGTGCGGATAATACTGGCCTGATCTCACATTTAAGCAATGGCCCGGAGAATAAATGGGGGAAGAATCTATCCATTATAAACCTTCCACACGAAGGACAACCAGGCCTCTGAAACACACCAGAGGACGAAGACAATGAGTATTACAGATATTGAATTAGAACTCAACACGAAATAAACAAGGAGGTAGGGGCCATAAAGACCCAAGCTAATAATAATAAATCAGTGTTGGACAAAACTTTAACTGATAGTAAGGCGCAAGGCTGATTATGACGTCATAACTTCAAAAATAAGAAGTTAAATCGATCCGAAACAAACATTCAGGTGTAAGGACGAATTGTAATCATATCAAGAACATCCTAACTAGACAGGATAGTTTATACAGACTATACAAACATCAGATAAACAATGATAAATGGCAGTAAGATTTTATAAATATTGTCAAATATAATTGAAATGCCTCATATCATAACTAGAGTACCTGAGTCTTTAGCATAGACAAACCATCTGATCTGATGTACTGGACGCTCCACCAATCATTATGACCTCTTAACTCTCTCCACCTTATAGGCGAAGGAAGTGGACCAAGAGGGCAAAGTGAGAAGACCTTAATCCGAGGCCTCCAACTCACTGGGAAAAGATTTTTGGTTAGATAACCTAACAAAGTTAGTAGGAAATGGAACCTTGGTGGAGAGAAAAACAAACTCTCTGATGATGTGATGTCCTAACACTCCTAGGTAGATACCTGTGGACATAAACACAAAGAGAGATTAGCATGTCATAGCGCCATTTTGAAATAAACTATTTATTTTAGGCGCTTATCACGATAAACGCGAGTCCCGGAAACACATTACAACGGGATAAACTTGCTAAAATATACTAGAAGTCACCTGGTGGAAAGGTCCTGGGCGCTCCTCTGGAGTAGTAGCACGTTCAGCCATATTAATCCAGGTGAAAAAGAACTTCTACACAGACACAACTTTCAGAAATTAAGGAAAAGCCTATGAGCATAGAAAACATGAGTTGTCTCTCAGCCAATAAATTAGCAAAGAGGAAGTACTAGTCTGCGCATGCGCGGTGGTGGGGCTAGCATCCGCCAGACTGTCTTCTCACTACCTGTCCAGTAGGGGCACCTAACTTTTTTAATCTGAGTGTTTTATTGAGTGAAAGCCGATATTTAGCAATATCAGAGTATTAGGGTAATAATGTTATGTACTCAGATACTCCTGGAGTGAGTTCAGGAAGGCAAATGTTCGGCGAACGTTCGCGTTCTACGCGGTACAGTGTTCAGTTAATAACGGAGAACGTTTTTCGCGGTCCTGAACGCACCCCAGGCACAGGTAAAACAACTATGTACGCATGTGCATGTCCATGTAAAAGCAGAGATTTTCGGTTACATATTATGTATGAAATAGCGAAATCGAAAACAACCGAATGTCAGGTTTGCAGATTTTGTAAATCGCTTCCCTTTCCGTTATAAGACAAATTTGGCATAACACTAGCTGCAACTGGTGCATATATTGTTCTAAAAAGTTATGCCTATTATGTCGGCTCAAATTAGACTATATTGTAATAAACCCATTTCAGAGAATATCTTGGTTTATTCATCCAGATTTCAAAAGAAATTGTGGATTGAAAATTTATTAAAATATATGCACAGTCATCACACTAGCTTCATACTCAGTAAAGAATACCCAGGTGCGGAGTTCACACACGTCCATTTTATACAAAATTACGATTGATTACGGTGATGACATTTCGACAATTATCATTTACAGCCACAAAAAAAAGCTAAAGGCGATACATGTACTTAACACATTTACGGCTCAAATTGCAATTTAAATTTACATGCACAGGTCCTAGACAGACTATAGACCGATTCCGCTTTATGTTTAATGACGCGTAGTAAGAATCTTTGTAGCGTTACTGTATACATTTGATTGCGCGTTTGACTTTTTCCGTGACGGGTTTAAAATATTTCACGATACGTTTAACGTATTGTAGGACGGGGTAGACTTTCCGTTAGACGCGCCTATAAAATAAATAAAATGCGTTTGGTGTTTGGCCACGCCTGGAAACGCTAAGAGGTTTTGACGTGAAAAAGACGCATTTTTGTTTCGTTTTTGCTTCGTCAAACAGTAAAGCTAACTAAGATCTGTACTGTAGTGACATCACTGGCGCTTCACGCTCCACCGTGTATACAGGTACAGCATACCTGACCATAATGAAAGCACACCTGAATATAGTTTCGTAAGAGGTACGAATGGTATTCTCTATAGGCGCCGATATAGGGCGATTATCTCGCTACTGTTACTTAATTCACTGTTGGGCCTTTTGAAGGCATTATCTTTGAGTCATTGTTTCTGTCGGAAGCAACATGTTTTGGTCAAAATGTTATCAAAACACACTGCTTGTTTCCAGGGTCATATCATGACACCTGTTCATTGATCCTTCTGAAAACAATATCTATGAAGCTCACTGTTTCTGATGGAAACAACAGGTTTCAGTCAAATTGTTTTAAAATTAGACAGTATTTCAACTCTAGGATGTAGTGGCTAATCAGCTTAACACTAATATAACTGAGAGGCTGTAGAGGATCTTATTTATTCCATCAGAATACACCAGAGTCCAAAGGCCCAGCAGCTTGACTAATTGGTTCCAGCCCAAGTTACATAAATGGTAATTAGTTGCTTTTTCAAGTATTCCAATTTATTTCTCTTTTTAACTGCTGGTTATAGGTTGATTATTAAACAAAGTTATTATTCAACAGCATTTGTTAGTTCCCTGGTCCTTTTCATTAAGATCGGATAAATTCTTGATGAATTAAATGTCCTTTGAAAACATTACATTTCCCTTGGCGCATGCAGTATGCTGCACACATTTTGAATTGCTATGTCAAACCATCCTCCGCTTCACTATCAGATATTTAAGAGGCAGTGCGTGCGTGCGTGCGTGCGTGCGTGCGTGCGTGCGTGCGTGCGTGCGTGCGTGCGTGCGTGCGTGCGTGCGTGCGTGCGTGCGTGCGTGTTTATAATACCGCTGCCCACAATAGCACATGTAAGCCTGTAGATTAAAGTCTGAATGTATATTATATGTAGTAAATACCAGGTTAATACTCACTATGCGGGGATAAGGCACTCTACCAAAAGAATAGATTTCCCAGAGCAGTATACCAAAGCTCCACATATCAGATTTATTGGTGAATTTCTGAAAGGAGAATTGCCGGGTAAATATTTGCTGAATGGTTACAGAGGTTACAATAGAGGAATCCAGTATTAGCTATGCCCCGCCCATCTCTAGTTAAGCTCCACCCATGCTTCACCCATGTTGGAATCGAATGATCCGTGAACTCATTGACTATCAATTTCCAGAAAACTACACAGGTAAGCTGTTGAGTATTTTGAAACTAATTTGACTGAGTTATGTTGCCGCCTACAGCATGTTTATTAAAGAGTAGACATACAATTCGTGCAACAACGCTTAGTCCGTCATCAATTAAGCGTTCATGATGGACGTAGATACGTTATTCATGATGTAATTGATTATGACATCAGCCTCCACATCATGTAATTGATTATGATGGCATATGATTGCTTGATAAACTGGAATCCTCTGTACACAGCACTGTATAACAGAGGCATCTATTTATAGCTATGCCCTGCACATTTCTAGCTAAGATCCGCCCACTTCTCCCACGTGTTGGAATCGATATAAATACATATTTTGAATCCCAATTTCAAGATAACTATCCAGGTAAGCAGTTAAATATTTTGAAACTAATTTGACTGGATGGGTCTTGCTCCCAAAGATAGCAACAGCGGCCCAGTCAATTTAGTTTCAAAATATTCAAGAGAATGTTTTTTAAATGATAAATTAATCAAAGATATAAAATTCATACACTTGACAGAATTTCCAATCCATATAACAGAGTTATATGTCATTATGCTTGTGATGTCAGCTTACTACTCAACTCACACTCTCTCTAAGCGCCTCTGGGGATGTCCATTTTATAGGGAACTTTCCACCATCGAGGTTGACACCTTCATGTCTAGCCAAACCAAAATCAGATACCTGCATGAAAAGAATGAAAAATAACAATTTTATTATGGCTATGTATATTTTTTGGTCTCTTCAGTTCTAACGACATCTTGCAATACTAACTATAATTTGTTCCCGTAATTTATTTGTCATCAATAAATGTATAGGCTGCATAAGAAAAATTAAACGGCTTTTTATTACCTTAGTGTTTCCATCCTGTGTAGCTCATCTAGATAATTACATGTACACAGCCAGTCACATGTAAAGATCTTTATTGAATCTTGCACATTTACTGTCAATTTACTGATAGTGAAATAAACAAAAGTAACCCCCTCTAGAAATGTTAAACAGGCAATCAGTAAATAAGCTGATCAATCTTTATTCTGTAAGCAATCATTCAAATGATTTTCACTAAGGTTTTGAATTACCCAAGCTAAGCCATTAGCAGGGGGATTCCTATAATCAAGCAAATGGAAAATATAACAGCATACAGAATAAGCAGTAACTTCTAACCTTTGCGATGCCATCATCATTGACTAAAACATTTCTAGCCGCCAGGTCTCTATGTACAAGGTTACGACTCTCTACATATGCCATAGCAGCGCACGTGTCACTGAAATACAGAAAATAGGCTTAGTAAGGCTGAAATTATCCACATGTAATCGACACAGAAGAGTATCACTTTGCTGTTATTACATCATAACTGTGTGATTCTTGAGGGTTTTAGATCCGGAAAGGGATCTCTAAAGCTTGGTCATGTTCTTGTTGTTGTTCTTGTGGACATTTTGTTTCTTTTTACTACTCATTCAGTTTTCATACAATCTCGCTGAAAGTTCACACACCTATTTTAGGGGTAAGTAGCGACATCAGTACTGAGTCAGAGTTACGATTCACTGCCCACTTGGGTCTTAGGGTGCTCTACCATTAAATTTGTAGCCGTGCCACTAGACCCAAGTGACTAGACGCAAAGGTAAATGTGAGCATGGCATGCTTCTTATTCGTATAACTCTTGTTCTACTCGCGAGTTCTTATGCAAGTTTGGAGGGAAGCATGCCAGTGAGGTTCCAAACACATATGTCAATTTTTGGCTTCAAAAGCTAAAGCACAACAGCTTTCAGCAATGATTTTCAAAATAGAAATTTTTTTGCATTCTTCAATAACTCTGGTTTAACTGGCGCAATCTTCTCCAAACTTTGGTGGAACCTTGTCTGCAGCGTTGAAAGCAACATCATACCTGGAAAAATCTATCTGATGTTTCTTTGTGATAACACTACGACCGCGTGACCTCAAATAGTCCACCAAATTTCCCCTCTCCATGAACTCGGTAACTAGGAAAATTGTATCACTGATCACAACACCGATCAGACGCACCAAGTTTGCATGATGAACAGACCTGCAGGAGAAAATAAACATAGTCATTAAGAAATATCTTTAAAGATTTAACCATGTGTGAAGGATAAGTTCACTTTAAAAGGTTTATTTTTAAAAGAGGGGCTATCACCTTTATAATGTTGATTGTTTTCACAAAAGAAACAGACTAAATGGACTGCATCCCACGTGTTGAGCACTTTATGTTTTCTGCATACACACATCATGTGTGGCAGTGTGACGAAATAAGGAGTTCTTAAAACAACATCCCCGTGATGAATCAATGGACCGTTCCGGTTTTAGCTATGTCCCGCCAATCTTTAGCTAAGCTCCACCCACACCTCGCTCGTGTTGGGATCGATTGATCCTTGAACATCCTGACTATCATTTTCCTAAAAAACTACACACGTAAGCTGTTGAATATTTTGAAACTAATTTGACTGGGTGCTGTTACTGCCTAAGTTTAGTAAATAGCAAAGAATTACAAAGACAGTTCATACAACGTGTCAGACTCTGAGATTTGATGACAGTCTATATGGAACCCTTTGTGACGCAATGATTGTGATGTCATCATTCATGCGCTGAGCTGACTATGACCTCATATGAGGTCAGATGATGCATACTCTGGAAAGGTGAATTGTCTACTGAAAAACTCAAACATTCTTCTAATTCTTGAAATGGAGACAAATAACAGAAATAAACTATGTCCAAAACACATAAAAATATGTAAACGATTTGAATATCATTTTAATTATTATGTCCACTGGATGCAACCATGGCATTGGAACAAATCTGTAAAGTTTTATTGATATCAGACAAGCCTTTGATGAATTAAACGTTCATTGAAAACTATAAAATTTACCTAATTCTTGGTGCAAAATAAGCAACATGTAAGTCCAAGCCCGGTAGAAATATGGAAAAATTCGAAAATCGATACAATGATTGTATAGATCATATCTGTAGAGTTTTATTAAGATCGAATAATATGTCCTTGATGAATTAAATGTCTATTAAAAAACCTTAACATTTACACAATTCTTGGTGCAAAATAAGCTATGGCCATACCCCCTAAAAATATCGGACAAATTTGAAAATCTTTTCACTTATAATGGAGACTCGATGCAAAGATGTTATAGAAAATATCTGTAAAGTTTTAGTTAGATTGGATAATCCCTTGATACCTTAAATGTACATGGAAACACTTTACCATTCATCTGCACGCCACATGCTGGGACGCCATCACTATGTCGAGCAATCCTATGCTTCGCAGAGCTCAACAAAACATGCACACGCAGAGGGTGGCAAACAAGTGACCATTTTGTATCAGAGTTGGAGAACGGTGACAAAATAATTTAACATGTTTCCAAAACAAAATAAAACGTACAGTTGAATATTTTGGATTTAACCCTTTAATGTCCAAATTTGGTCAAGAAAATCTAAATATTTCCGTATATTGAATGCCAGTTTACAGGCCGAGATAAGTGTATTTTTGCAAATTTAACACTGGAATTGCTGGCTTATTTACCGATTCAGTCATTTCAGCGGTAAAATTCCAAAAATAGTCTTCTCTTGGCCTACAAATGTCCATTGCTCAAGATAATTGCAGAGGCCAGTTTTGGCCGGCATCGTCATGAAAAAGTTAATTTGATTGGAAGCCATTGCTGCTAATAGATAGGACATTTCAAATAAGATTGTACTAAATGAGTGAGATAAATCTGATACGAAATAGTAACAAGATTAAGATTCTATTTATCACATATGCTACATTTATTATTTCAAACTTTTATATTGATTATGGCATATTTCTTACCATCTTATATTATATATTTGTATCACCATAATGCTTCCAGTGAGAATTTTGTCCAATGTACAATGATATACAGTGGCAAAAGCACTTTATCATCACGTTTATTCTTTCAGATTTGAAATTATTCATATTTGATCTGTAAAGATTCTTTAGCTTTTCATCAAAATTTATCATCACATTTCAATGTACAGAATGTTTTGCAATAGATCAAAATAATCTTAAAACTATCATTGTTATGTCATTCATACACCACCAGTGAGTAACTCTACAATGTGACATGAGTTGCACAGAAAATCTTATGGCATCAAGAATTCACCTTTCCAGAGTATGCATCCATCATCTGACCTCGTATGACGTCATAATCTGCTCAGAGCGTGTATGATGACATCACAATCATTACATCACAAAGGGTTCCATATAGACCGTCAGCAAATCTCAAATACTCTGACACGTTGTATGAATTGTATGTATTTGTAATTCTTTGCTATTTAAGAAACATGCTGTTGAATATTTTGAAACTAATTTGAGATCGATAGTCAGGGAGTTCAGAGATCGGTCGATCCGAACATGAGTGAGGTGTGGGTGGAGCTTAGCTAGAGATGGGCGGGGTATAGCTAAAAATGGAAAGGTCCATTGGCAGTCGATGGCACGCCATTGCAAATACCCATGCTTTTGTCGACTTTGATGTTCTGCCACCACCACCACCACCATGGGGGTGAAGCCTAATGTAAAGTGTCTCAGAATCCGCTATCATATGGGTAACATACTAAATTTGGTTAAATTCTGCCAACTTTATGTTTCTGCATCAACTCCACCACGACCGCGGCAGCTCACCACGCAAGAGACCGATCTACCCATTAGCAAAATCGTAGTAAAACTCAAGTCTGGCTAATGAAAAGCAGAATTGGCTCAATTATGGACTAATGATTAAAATTAATTTAATTTTCTTGATTGGCAGATATCCTGAATAATTCCAGCATTTCAATTGCAAAGTAAATATTCCTGTTTAAAGCAGCAACAGCTTCCAGTCAAATTAGTTTCAAAATATTCAACACCTTTCTTGTATAGTAAGACCCTATTGTCTCTGGACTGTAGAATTGGTAGTCTTAACTGATGATGACGGACTACAAACATGTTTATAAGTAACATTGAAGTAAAGATGTGACTAAAATATTTAATATTTGGCTAACAAAAATTAAATTTTGTAGGTCAACTGGTCAGGAACTCTTCTTGTGGTTTTCTTACGCTGTTGGATCCAAATCCAACTGTCAGTGTTCTGTTCTGCACTAGCTTTTATACTCTCGGTCCCGGTTACAGTTCCTCCTTGGGTGTAACCGGAATGAGAGAAATCTGATCACGTGTAACCAAATTTTCTAGTTTGTAAACGGAAATGCTGAGTTTGTAACCAGAAATTTCATTTTGTAACCGGAATTGTGTTTTGTGTAACCAGATTTTTTATTGTTGTAACCAGAAATATTTTTTGTCTAACTGGCTTTTTTGATTGTTGGATTAGTTAAAGTTTTGATTGTTGTTTCTGAGGGCTAGTGTAACCTCCGGCTGTATGTGGAATTCACTTTTAACTTCCTCCACAAACTGTTAATGCTACTAACAGTTTTTGGAAGAAACCAAACGTGAATTCCACATACGGGCGGAGGAATATCGAAGGGATATTAAAAACACAAAGATACTCCTGTTGCTCAACATTTTAATTTGCCCAATTTTATAGTGGACAGAACGTGTTCTTTAAAATTATACATGTATTTCCTCATACCCTGAGGATCTCGACAAAAACCCATGTTAGAAAAGAACAAGTGAAGTACGGGATACACCCACCCGACACGCCAAAAATGATATTTTGGATAATCTATCGGCTAGAACATTGCGGAAGCCAGATCTGTCCTTGCCACCTGGGGGTGGAACCCAATGTAAATGCAGTCTGCAAAACATATCGGTAACTCACTTAACAAATTTGATTGAATTCCACCAAACAGCTTAGGAGGTAGCTGGTCAGACAGACGGATGGATGGAGGCGATTGCAATATACCCAACTTCTTTTCAAAATGCATGGGAATAATGAACAGTTATGTAATGGAATATGCACTTGTTTATGTGATAACAATCGGTTTAAGTTATTATGTATTATAAAATCTCAAAAAATTAGGCAATTGAAAATCTGTCTGCAAACTACTCAAGGGTTTTGCAGACAGCTTTGAACTTATTTAAAATCGCATCAGATTTTCCATATGAATATAAGTTAGAATAGGTTGTATAACTAACAGTTCAAAAGTGTATATATAAGTCGCCAAGCAGTGTGGTATCACAAAATTGTGTGTCAATACCGATTATGACATTCATATGTGATGCTGTGATAATCAGGACAGAATTAGCTATTTAAAGCTCATAGGAGCTCTATATCTCTTGGCATGCGCGATCAGAAATGTTCTAGCTTATTTCTGAAATTTATTTTAAAGGGATATTCCACTGGTGGATTTTATGCATCTGACGTAAAGTACTAATCTTCCGCATTAATTTGAGACCAAGAGCACAATTTTATGCCAACAAATAAAAAAGATATCCTCAATTTAAATTGCTAAAGTAAGCAGTAGATAGAGGCGCCATTTTGGACAAGCAACTGACGTCACCGACACACCTACTCTGTTTGCCCGATCGAGGATAGCCGTAACCAGGGGAGGTAAATCTTGCATCTCGTGGATAATTAGCGTACTGGCTAAACAACAGACACTTTGCCACAGTGTTTGGAGGAAATTAAAGTGCAATTAGTGTCCCAATGATCGCGCCAGTCATTGTAGTGCTAAATTGTCAAAAATTGTTTTCTTATGGGCAATTTCTATTTTTTAAAAACATTGAAGGGTTATGCCAGGAGCGTGTTTGCAATCAACCAGCTACAGCAAATTCTTGACAAATATGTTAGTTGAATAAATGTTGAATGTAATTTCTCTGAAAGCTGTTGCTATTGCAACTTCTGCTTCCAGTCAAATTCCAGTTTCAAAATATTCAACAGGCAGTAAATATGGGTCAACATTTAAAAATTTTGGATCAATTAGTTAACCCTTTCAAGGACAGAAAAGCAGAAAGGTTAAAATTTACCCTGCATAGGCCTATTGTGTGAAACTAATTAGTTTGGAAGCTACTGCAACATAATTCCAGGAAAATTTAATTCAGAATATTCAACACTCAGCATAGTTATTTTAAAATTGGGAGTAAACGTTGTAAATGATTAATAACGCTGGATTTCAATAGTGTGAAAGCACTAAACTACTAATTATGTCTAGCGTACACTTGTCATTATTTACTAGCCGTCACCTACTATCGTCTACGAAGTAAGCCGCTAAGCGGTTGCCTATAATTGACCGACCGTTTCATTTTGGTTTGCAAATCCCGTTTTACAATTGATGCAAGCAAATACGACGTTAATTGTCGCGTTTGATTCTGTTATATTAAAATTAAGTACCGCGCCTTTTGTTTTGAAATGCATGACACATTATTTTAAAATTATACAGACTATATGTTCTAAACTTGTGTCATCCAAATTTAAATGTGGAAGATATCCATCCAGTGCCGATGTTATGAAGCCATCTTTCAGTTAGCCTCTTTTCATGTGGATACTTCTGTGGATCCGGTATCTGAAAATGTGAATTTCCGTACCTTTTCCATGATCGTTTCTATTACTGCAAGCCCATGCTTGACATGCGGGCATGATGCGATTTAACCATTTCACGCCAGCACTGGCCTCTGCAATCGTCAAGTTGAGGACACAGGTCAAAAGAAGGCTATTTTGAGAATTTACAACTAAAACGACTGTCTCAGTAACCGAACCAGCCATTCCAGTGGTAACTTTTCAAAAATAGTCTTCGCTTGGCCTACAAATGGCCATTCAATAAGGAAATATTCTGATTTTCCTGACAGAATTTTGTCATTAAAGTGTTAATTAATATTCGGCCTTCATAACGCGAAGTAAACAGGTAAATCTAAAAACGCTGGTGATATTTTGCTGGTGTGTCGTTGACGTCATAATCTCGCGGTTTCTCGCTCTCGTTGCGAGAAAATGGATGCGCCCAGGAGTCACGTTTTCGAGCGTTTTGGGCATATTCATTTTATTATTTCTCGGCAATGGAAGTGTATTTTATATTTCTTTTGCGGGAACTATTTCGGATTATAGTATATTTTTAGTTGACTTATTCCCGATTTTCACTGGAATTTCCCTTTAAGTAGTAATGATTAATGAAGATATTCATTAAAGCAGTGAGCAAGTTTATTTATGACACCCTACTCATCCGGAAACCATCTCATCCGGAAACCATAGAAACAGGGCTCAACAGGAAAGATGCAGAATATTTTGAAAACACTTTGACTGAGAATAATTGTTTCCACGGGTATTGACTATATAGCGCTTGTAGTAATTATTCACAAAGGCTTTACTTACGTCATAACTGATGCTTCTTTAAGAAACGTTTGTGACCCTCGTGTTGTTGTGTCTTTCAGTTGTTTCACAGCAACAGCTTCATTCTTATAAGTACCTTTGTACACCTCTGGTGGTGACAAGAGAAAACAATAATTTGAAATCGCCATGATGTAATCCATCGACACCTTTAACTATTTCATCCTCAAAATCTCAGTATCCTAACCCTTTCACCTACATATCCTTCTTGATATAAAACTTATTTTGTTGAATATTTTGAAATTAATTTGACTGGAAGCCATTGATGCCTTAGGCAGCAATGGCTTCCCGTCAAATTAATTTCAAAATATTCACGATGAAAGAGTTAAATGCAAGTAATGAACAAGGGTAACTTCCATGACGGGCTTATGCCATTTCGATTGTGACATCTGCTAGGCGATGGATTTGATTATGATGTCAGATAAATGAGTGACAAATCAAATTCCTCCACTCACAATATAGGTAACAAGCATTCTGTAAGTATTGCAATACATGTCCCCTACCTGGTGATATAATTCTTTAGAGATTGACAGTGAAAAACCCCATTAAAAATTGACAGAAGCAGCTGAAACCCAAACTTCTCATACATGTAACAAAGCAATAAACAAGGAAAGGAAGGAAAACGAAAAAGTCTTGAAAGCTGATATGTTTGTATTTCATAAGTAGAAAGGGGACATACACATGTAGCTCCATCAAAAATTTACGCAAACGCTTGAAACTCGAACTTGCTCTGTAATTTCTCATAACTAAACGAAATCACAGATTTCTTTTTTGACGAGAGAGTTGATACTTACCTCCCTATTACTCTTCGGATATTGCTAAATATGGGCTTTCACTCAATAAAAACTCAGATTAGAAAAGTTAGGTGCCCCTACTGGGCAGGTATTCAGATGACAGTCTGGCGGATGCTAGCCCCAACCACCGTGCATGTGCAGACTAGTACTTCCCCTGACTAATTTATTGCCTGACACTATGCAACTTCATGAGAGCCTGAAGACTGAGCCTCTGTGGGGCGGACAGGTCGGGTCCGTATTAGGGAGGTAAGTATCAACTCTCTCGTGAAAAAAGAAATCTGTGATTTCATTTATTTCACTTCAAGAGTATACTTACCGCACTAATACTCTTTGATATTGCCAGAATTCGACAGAGAATTCTGCAGGATGGAGGCGAGGTCAAAAGACCAGCTCTTCCCTATGCGCTTTTCTGCGTTTAAGGTACTTAAACTTCTGAAATTGTGTGGGAACACAACCAGGGATAGAATTGAACATCGGGTAACACAACCGATGGCTGCGAGATGACCATATGTCATATGCGCTTCCCCCCCCCCCCCCTCTTCTTGGGAGGAAGACTGAATGACCTCAATGTCCCATACACTCTCTATGTACAAGTGCCATGTACTATAGGACATTAAACGAAAAAGATTCATTTTCGTATACTCTCAATAATGAACCTCGTAAAACACGTACCATCACCATATTGATAACGAAGGGTCAAGTGACATTACAATTAACCATGGACAAGACTGAAATTGTGGAAGTTGGCTGCTTTCATCATCTCCCTATTGGTGAAGACTGATGCAGTCCAAAAAAGTGGATGTTCCCATTGATTAAATGTGAAATATATAAAAAAAATGAGGATACCTCATCAAAATATGTACACCTAGATTAGCTTTTCAAAATCGATAAGGCGAGAGGATTCGAGGTGTCATGGAGATAATGGTCAGTAAAACTGGACTCACAGTGCCACTGAGCTCCTGACATAATGTCATCCACAGGTACCCCATTAAATAGGGCAGTGGAAGCCACCACACCTCGGACACTGTAAGCCTTGGCCATGTCAACTTGTTTACCTGTGGCGGATCTATGACAAAATTGAATACACGCTACAATCCACCTGGAAATGGTGTCCTTTGACGCCCTGCCATGGGGTTCAATATATGACACCCATAACGCTGTTGGGTCCGTCCGCCATTCCTGAGTACATTGTTTGTACCGGTTTAATGCTCGGACTGAACACCATGCTTTTGAATCAGGATCATATCTAGTTAAAGCTGGTAAAAATATATATAGGTTGACCCGGATATTTCAAAGACTGGTTTTTAGCCATGAAATTTATCCTAGGTAGAAGAAGCCATAGGCCTTCTGCTGTAACCAGAAAATGGTCTGCCTCAGCTGATAAGGCATGAATCTCAGTTCTACGCCTAGCCGAGGCCGCAGCAATTGAAAATAGTTTTAAGTGTCAACATTTTCATAGAAATGGAACTTAGTGGTTCAAATGGTTTATCAGCTAGAACCTGAAGCTCTAGTGATAAACTCCAAGACGGAATCACTGGGGGATTCCATGGTCTTAGATTGCCCATGCCTTTGATTAAAGTATTTAATGTATTTACTTCATCACTTCCCCTACTAGCCAAGCAAGGGCTATCTGTCATTAAAGCTGACTTATAGCCAGGAATAGAGTTAGGCTTGCGGCTATAGGCATCATACAGGTGACAGAGGAAATCGGCTACTACCTGAATAAATGAATCCATTGGATTAATACATCTTTTTGAGCACCATTCTGCAAATCTGTTGATTTTATAATTATATGCTCTGGAGGTTGACCCCCTCCTGGCTTTTGCCATGAACATGGCTGCTTGCTCAGAGAAGCCCTCCTTAATTCTAGATTCCATGACAATATCCACGCAGTCAATTGGAACATTGACGGATTGTTGTGAAGGTTCTTGCCCTGGAAGATAATATTGTCCACCAGAGGCAGATTGCAGACCACAAGTTCAGCAGATCCGTATACCATGATCGGCTTGGCCAATTTGGGGCGATTAGAAGCACTTGGCACTCCTCCTGTCTAATTTTCTGAAGAATTTAGGAATCAGGATTGCTGGAGGGAATGCGTATGCATACATTCCCACCCAGCTGATAGCTAACGCATCTGTTGCGAAAGCGCTTGGATCTGGAATCGGAGAGACGTACGTCGTCATCCTCGCATTCTTCTTCGTTGCGAATAAATCTATGTTGGGTTTCCCCCAGTGGTCGAACAGACGATCCGCCACACATTGATTTAGTTGCCATTCCGTAGGTAAAACACTCATCCTTCGGCTCAATGAGTCTGCTACTAGATTTAACCATCCCGGAATATGAACTGCCTTCAAGGTAATCCTGTGATCCAGGCACCAACAAAGCAGTTTCCAAGTCATCATACAGAGACTGGGCGACTTCATTCCGCCCTGCCGGTTTATGTAAGTCACTACTGTTGAGTTGTCTGATCGAATTAGAACACTCTTGCCCTGAACTTTCTGTAAGAAATGTTCCAGGCCCAGGACTACTGCTCGTAATTCCAGTAGATTGATATGTTCCTTTGACTGTTCCAGATTCCAAAGCCCTGATATCGTGGATTCTTCCAGGCAAGCTCCCCACCCCTCCATCGATGCATCTGTATACATCGTTAACTGAGGGTGAGGAGGGGTTAACATCACCCCCGCCAGGAGATTCTCTGTCTTCAACCACCATTGAAGGTGATGAATTAGAGGCTCCAACACTGACACGCTTGAGTCCAGTGAACCTGTACTCTGGGTCCATTGTGTCATGAGAAATAACTGGATCGGCCGCCTGCGTAAGGCCGCCTGAGGAATGACTGGTTTCAGAGAACCCATCAATCCCAGCATTCTCAGATAAACTATCTCCAGATTCGCTGATAAACTTTCCTGGTTGTGTGCTTTTAACAGCCAGTCGTCTATGTACGTGTGGACTGCTATGCTTCTCCTGCGGAGGTATGCTGTTATCGCAAGAACCACCCTGGTGAAGACCCGAGGAGCCGTAGAAATTCCGAAGGGTAACACCCTGAATTCCCACTGTCTGCCCTGGAATGCAAATCTCAGGAAGCGACGGAAACTCCTCGCTATTGGAATGTGGAAATAAGCATCCTTCAAATCTATTGAAGCTGTCAACATTCCCCTCTCCAACCCTGCCAACACCGATCTCAGAGTTTCCATCTTGAAACTGGGTGTTTCTATGAACTTGTTCAATGGCTTGAGGTTGAGAATTGGTCTCCACCCTCCAGTGCTTTTCGTTACCAAGAACACGGTTGAATAGAAGCCCGGTAAATTTTGTGCCGGTTGAATTGCTTCCTTGAGTATGAGGGAACTTATCTCCTCCTCTATACACAACGGCTGATCTGGATCTCTTGGAATTTGAGTCCAGACCGGCACCAGAGACAGATGTGATGGTGGGCCTGTTATCCAGTCGGGATGATACCCGACTGAAAGCCATCGCAAGACTAAACGGTCCTGAGTCAACCGTTCCCACTCTTGCATGTGGTTGGCCAATCGGCCTCCCACTGGTCCACCTAGGGAGAGAGGTGGACATAAGGAGCGCAAGAGTGGCACTGTCTCCTGGTGCAGATGCACTGGGGTAGCTCTTACCATGGTAATCACCGTCAGGTACGATTACCACGACCAGATCCTCGTGCACCACGGCCCGCACCGCGCGCACCATGGTGCGCGGGCAGCTGCCTGGCTGGCTGCGCCGGAGGAACCTGCGCCCCCCTCGCTGCTGGCCGAAGTGCACACGGCCGTGGCCGACGCTGCGCTGGTGGCTGGCCCCTGACCTGGCCACCTCGAGCCTGCAGGGGATGATACGCAGGGGGAGCTGCGCGAACGCGCTCTCTACGGAGCACTTCAAATTGCTCACGTAATGCCCTCTGGTTATTGACCAGGGTAACCGTCTCCTGGAGATGCTTACATCCCTCACCTCCAAAGAGACCAGGACTTGTCATAGGCGTACGCAGCAGCCTATTATACAAATCCTGGGACGGGCACAAGTTATCAAGAGCAAACGTGCGCCTAGCCTGGACACTCCTGGTTACAGACCGGGTTAAACAGTCCAAAGCCAAGTTAATTCCATCTTGGATGGCTCTCTGGACAGTCACCGGACTAAACTGACGTAATGCGGATGCCGTTACTACCCAATGTAACAACTGTGAGACATGCGAAAGCGCTGCAATAGACGCCCTTGAACTTTCTTCCGCATCACGTTAGCCGATAACGCCATTAGCGTTAGCGGTGTTAGCCGAATGCAAAACGTTCGAACACAGTGCTCCCGTGTCAGACAGGGAACCTGGCCGCGTATCTTCACCCAGCGCAGCACGGTCATCCGTGCTTGGCTTCGGTACTACACCGTATAGCTGATATTAATCAGCTCTAATAAGGCACCAATTTGCCACTTCGCGGGGGGCCTTCGTTAAACGTCCATGTGCACTAATGGACGTCTCCGCCGCAGTGAACATATCAACAATATGATCAGCTAACGGCAAAGATGGCATAGCGGTAACAGTCGGTTTACCTGCCAGCCACGTGCGCTGGCCCCGTTGACTGGCCGACTGATCCACGGCAAGATCTGGTCTGACGTTGATTAGCCACTGACAAGCGTCAGACCAGTCTTCCTCCGTGGCCACCTGCGAATGCTCTACAAGACGAGGGCCTTCGTCATCCTTCTGAGCAATAACAGGTGTGTATGTGGCTGGAGGAACTGATACGCCTGGCAAGCCAGAGAAAGCATGCGGGCCTGAAAGAATAGGCATGCTAAACTGACTGGCTTGACCGGGAGCAGGCGCCGTGGTATTGCGTGGGGAAAATATCGTCACACCACGGCCCTGCCCACCACCTGCTCCACCATCGGCAAGCCGAGGTATGCGGTAAAACTGGCCATCAGATCCAGCCCAGGCTACCTCCTGCGCCGTGAACGCTACTCCTGCGTGAGTAGTACCGTGGACAATGCCGCCCGTGTTCCCCGCGAGGGGTGCACGTACGTCAATGTCCATGGCCACGGCGCCAGGAGAACCCCGCAGATAATCCTCTTCTTCCTGGCCAGAAAGATTAGACTCCAGGTTAGCAAAGAATGCTAACCCGGACTGGCCAGGAGAGGTACCATAGGAGGAACTGGTACCTGCAGGGTGCGGATAATCCTGGCCTGATAGGCAGGCAGGTTCCAGCGACACCTGACCACGAACAACTGGCGCGGCAAGCCTGCTGCCAGTGTTCTTACCGTGGATTTCACCCTCTATTAGGGCCACCTCTGAATCATGGTCGAAAACTGATAGGTCCCTAAATAGTACACATTCAGAGGCGGGGATTATCTGCTCCGGAGCAGATGAAGAGGACAGCGAAAGATTTGGACCAGGAAGCATGCCACAAAGCAACTCTGGGACAAAATCTTTAATTGTCCTCTTCATCTCTCCCATCATCTCAATACGGAGGGCCTCCATATCCATAGCGGACGAGGCCTTCACCTTACCCTTCTTACCAGAAGCCTCTTTCTTACTCTTCCTCTACTCCTCTGGAGCCTTCTCCCTGGTCTGCAATGAGAGAAATTCAGACATTAGCTCCCCCCCCCACCTTTTACAGATCTCACATTTAAGCAATGGCCCACATGGGCTGCACTGGGAGCATAAATGGGGGAAGAACTTGTCCAGGATAAACGTTCCACATGAAGGACAACCAGGCCTCTGAAACACAGCAGAGGACGAAGACAATGAGTATTACAGATATTGAATTAGAACTCAACACGAAATAAACAAGGAGGAAGGCGCCATAAGACCCAAGCTAATAATGATAATAAATCAGCGTTGGACAAAACTTTTAACTGATAGTAAGGCGCAAGGCTGATTATGACGTCATAACTTCAAAAATAAGAAGTCAAATCGATCCGAAACAAAACCTCCAGGTGTAAAGACGAATTGTAATCATATCCAGAACATCCTAACTAGACAGGATAGTTTATACAGACTATACAAACATCAGATAAACAATGATAAATGGCAGTAAGATTTTATAAATATTGTCAAATATAATTGAAATGCCTCATATCATAACTAGAGTACCTGAGTCTTTAGCATAGACAAACAATCTGACCTGATGAACCGGACGCTCCACCAACATTATGACCTCTTAACTCTCTCCACATTAAGGGGAGGGAAGGGGACCAAGAGGGCAAAGTGAGAAGACCTTCATCCGAGGCCTCCAACTCACTGGGAAAAGATTTTTGGTTAGATAACCTAACAATGTTAGTAGGAAATGGAACCTTGGTGGAGAGAAAAACAAACTCTCTGAAGATGTGATGTCCTAACATTCCTAGGTAGATACCTGTGGACATAAACACAAAGAGAGATTAGTATTTCATAGCACCATTTTGAAATAAACTAGTTATTTTAGGCGCTTATCATGATAAACGCGAGTCCCGGAAACACATTACAACGGGATAAACTCGCTAAAATATACTAGAAGTCACCTGATGGCTAGGTCCTGGGCCCTCCTCCGGCGAATATAGACGATCTGCCATCTCACACAGGATATATAACACTTCTCGAGTATGAATTTAAGTCTTAAACAGCTAAGAAAAGCTTAAAGCAACAAAGCATGTGTAGAACCTCTGCCAACAAATTAGCAAAGAGGAAGTACTAGTCTGCGCATGTGCGGTGGTGGTGCTGGCATCCGCCTGACTGACTTCTGTCTACCTGCCCATAAGGGGCACCTTTCTTTTTAAATTTGAGTGTTTTATTAAGTGAAAGCCGATATTTAGCAATATCAAAGAGTATTAGGTCTTGAAGTGAAAACAATGTTGCTTCCATTTCAAGCAGCACTGAAAAGTGCTCAAAGTTACTTACTTCTGTTTCCTCTCATAGGTCTATCAGTTTCTGCAGAATATGCCTTCTTTGTTTTGTGCATAATGAGTGGATCCGATCGGTATGTATGATTACTGTATTCTGCGGCTGTAGTAATACATATTTGTAGAAACATCCTACTGCTGCAATCAGTCCTTCTTCACTTTTGCCCACTGTGTCTGGTCCTCAGCCGAAATCCTTACCATCCTCAGGTCCATTCTTGACTTGAGCGTGCCAAGTCCTGCTTTATTGAGGTCACCTCGTAGCACGCTTAGCAGATTTATGCAATGTCCTCTCCTGGTTTTGTACAATGTATTTGCTGGCTCCGAGTAGGGCGAATTACAAGGCTCTCTGTGCTGGTGTGTCTTCTGGCATCCTTAGCACATGGCCAAACATGGACCATCTCTGACCACCATCTTTGAGTCGTAGCTCATCTTCACTGCAACTGCCTTGGCGTAGTACATCTAGGATCTTTGACCGTTTAATCGTGTCGATGGCTCGTGACATGTCAATGCCCATTTTGTGGCAATCCCAGTGTTTGGACATGACTACCGACACAAGCATGTGTTGAACCCACACAATGTCTGTGCAAACATTTGAAGCCACTTTGACATGATCCAGTGAAGTCATCAATCATGTCTCTGAGTTATATTGGATAGGATTTTCCGTATGCTGTTTATGAGCACAATGGGCTGCAGATTGGCGGGGGGTGGGGTGGGGGTGGCAGGTGGTTTTTTGGGCTAAGGGTAGTGCGATAAGGGTGCCTTGGCCTACAGCGTTGATGGGAAGAGTGTGCATAAAAGCTGAGTTGATTAGGTGCTTGATCGGTTTGAGATAATGTCACCTGAATATTTGAATAGTTCATTGCTCATGCCATCAGTTCCAGATGTACATCCATTTTTCAGGGCTTTTAAGTGCCTTCTCAACTTCTGCTGTTTTAATTGGTATTAGTAATGGCCTGGGGTCTCCTGAGAATTGGTGCAAGGGCTCATCATCTTGGTCAGCGAACTGTTCCTTGAACCATTCTCGAATCGTCTCGGCTTTGCCCTGGTCAGTCCCGATAAAGTGTTCTTCAGAGGTGTGTACAGTGAGTGGTGGTGTCATTAACTCTTAGGGCTCGGGCTGCCCGAAACATTTTGTGACAGTCATTCATGGCAGTGATTTCATCAGCTAGGGAGTCTGCTTGTTGAATAGCAAGATCTTTTAAGCGTTCGCTAATGTGATAGTTTCACTACGAGAGGGTCGTCAGCATACCTAGTTCAGTTGTTTTTAAGAACACCTATGGTGCAGGTAGCTAATGACTCCATAGATTTCAGTATTTTGCTTAGGGCTTCGTTTTGGATCAGAGCTGACGTCGATGTTAGCTATCTGCTCCCGGAGGGCCTTTTTGTATGACATTTGCGTGTCAGTGTCGCTGATGAGTTTGGGTAGGTCGTAGGTCACTCTACCCTCTTTGCCTGGTAAGGCATTTATACATTAGGTAGAGATCATTCATCTGATGGCGTGTAATGACTGGCTTGTGGTCAGAATTGGTTTCTGCCACCATAGGAACGAGCATTCCGAAGTAGGGGTTTTGCTTCTGTCTTGCATAGTATGAAGTCTATTTGGTTGAAGACAGATGTTGTAGCCTTAGAACCTTTTGGGGCTTTGCGATCAGAAATGTGTCCGGTCCATCTTGTCCGGTGATGCGATGGGTGTTTGAAAGCCGCATTTGTGGCATAAAAGCCATTGGAACTAAGGAATGCCACCTGAATCCCTCTATTACTATATATTACGGTATTCGTCTAAGGCTTAGTATACAAATTGCTACCAGCCCAAGAACTGGTAACTCCAGAAAGAGTACAAGTCCGTTGTCCATTTCTAATAAACTCAAGCTCTTAGATTAGGCTTAAGCATTTAACACTCATGCTGGCCAAAAAATGGCTTCTGCAGGAGTCTTGTGAAATGTCTATTTGCAGATTAGGGGATTATTTTCGAAAATTTACTACTGGAATGACTAGTTCGATAACCGGGCCAGTCATTCCAGTTGTAAATTTTAAAAAATAAGCTTCTCTTGGTCTGTAAAGGGGAATGTTCTATGAACAAATCTAAGGGTTAATTATTTCAAACGCTATTTTGTGAGCTCCTAAAATAAGCACTGCCTCTCACATATCAGTTCAGAACACACACATACATGTATAGTATCCACGAAATACTTACCACCAAACTCTCCTTTGCCTAACGAATCGCCAATAATCAAGTCCTGCATGGACAGCGTCCAGCCACCTTTCTCAAAGTCATGAACATCTACTGCAACATCATGTGTACCCTTCTTGGGCACAGACCGAATGAGCCGTGTACATAAGCCATCAGCTTCGTGCTCGTAGTGCTAAAGAGAAAGGAATTATCACTAGAATTCTGCAGTCTTCATTCATGTCATGCAACTTTATAGAATATCCACATGCCACAAGTAGGTTGAAGAAAAAATGCAGGACATTATTAGAACAAGAGTTCCACAAACAAGACCTCCACAAACGCCATGATCACAAAACAGCGATTGAGTTCTCAGAAGATAGTAATTTCTTCCCCCAGACCAATCCTCGTCATCCCATGAGATTTCAATGAGATCCGATAAACGGTAGCAGAGTTATCTTTGCTCTCGAGAAAGAGAATTATCGTCCGCATACCAATTTTCAAGATGGCCACAGATGGCCGTTAGCCATATTGAATATCTGATCACTGTTAATGTCGAAAGCTTTCTTCCTCAGATCCAGTCCAGTCATCCTATAGTTTCGCTAAATGGTAATCGAGTTATACTCCAGAAACCAATTTTCAAGATGGCCTTCGGTAGCTGGCGACCATATTGGATTTCGGATCATCGTCGATTTCCATAGGTTTCTTCTTCCAAGTACTGTCATCCTATGAAGCTCCAAAGCAATTTAATAAACAGTAGGAGTTATCGTGAGTTAACCACTCTGCCACCCACCCAACAGCCCATAAACGCAATCAAATAATAACCCTGTAAATTTTTGTGGCGGGGTAGAAAAAGCAGGGCTACGATAATGAGTCAATTTTGGTAAAAATTGATATTAATTAAACTGTAAAAATTATTCTGCTCAATAGTTTGAAAATAATTTGAGTGGAAGCAACAGGTACAAATGGCTTCCATTCAAAATATTTTCAAACTTGTTTCAGGATGAATTCTATGAAACTGATATAGTGGAATTTCTTTTATGATTGACACATGTAGATTACTAAAATGTACACAACTACAGGGTTCTAAGTAAGCAGATCTAAACCTGATAAAATATTACCCCAAAATGTTCAACTTTTCCTAGAACTGGTTCTCAAAGAATACATTATTTTGACGTTGAACAAACTGAATTTTCACCATTCATATAATAAGTGCCTATAGAAACATTCTGACAAAATTTGGTATCAAATCAAAACGAAAAGTGTAATTTAAGCCAACTAAGCGATTGATACTAATTTGACTTGAAAATTAGCTTGAATATATTTAATAGTTCACATGTACGGTTGATTTGAAATCAAAATATATGATTCAAGGATTGAAAAAATTAAACCATTTACTTAATATTCATAATTCCATAACTTTAATAATTATTTAACCCTTACTACTCTGATGCCAAATTCTTTTTATTGAATCGACAGCAAAGAATCTGGTGTACCTTTTTCAACAATTTTGGTGGACGATGTTGCTGTCTACGACAGCACCATCTTCCACCAAAATTGTTGAAAAATGAACAACAGTTCATCTTTTAATTTAATTTGAAAATTTAAGTTTGACATCAGAGTGATAAGAGTTAATATTCATAATAACATACCATGACTAGTTTAATAATTATTTAATATTCATAATTCCATACCACGACTAGTTTAACGAGCGTGTCAAAAAACACCTCATCATCAATAGTGAGCCGGTTTCTGAGGCATTTGATATGGTAATGTTCAACTTTAGTTTGGAACGCCACACACAGAGTGTAGTCACCAGGATAATTACTGCTCTCACGTATTAAAAACAGGCCATCTTCTCTAGGCCACAACAAATCTTCAGCTTGCTCACGTGCTATCATGCCATGGTACCACCTTAAAATGCAACAACAGTAGGAAGTAAAGAACTCTGTGACTAAAATATAAATACATACCTTAACCCTTACCACTCTGATGTTAATATTTTTAATTTTCAAATTAAAGTAAAAGATGAACTGCTGTTAATTTTTTAACAAACTTGTTGGAAGATGGTGACAGCAACATCTTCCAACAAAATTGTTGAAAAATGTACACTAGTTTCTTTGATATTGACACAATAAAATATAGACCATTGACATCAGTGTGCTATGGGTTAAGCATGGATGTGGTCAATTACATTGCAGTTATTACTATTATTTTCACTTCCTTCTATTACTATTACAATTACTCCAGATTTTATCTATTTATATTACTATTACATGGAAATCACTGTAATAGCCTATTGGTATTACATATTACTTTTTTACCCCCCTCCCTGAATTCTTATGCGCTAGCCATTAATGGCCAACCTGGTGAAAACCAGTGTTAGAAGAAATGTACATTTGCTGCCTAAAGAATCTTCTCTTGAGATGTAAATGTGCATTTATCACAGGGCTTCATTTCTAGATAATCATGGCGAGCTAAAAACTGCCCTCTATGACCAGAGCTAGGTGAGTGATCACTCCTCTTGTAGAACAAAAACTTGCAAATATCTTACTAAATTTGCATTTATAGGGAAATATCTAAATTTTTTAGATTTCAGGTGAGCTATTAATTGCTCTACTCAGATGAAAAGTTAAGCTACAGTAGAGCTCCGAGTTAACTTAACGTACGAATGGGTCTGAAATGCGTGCATGATGCGTTGAAGGCCTGTTTCCAACACATCGGTTTTAAAAACACAATGCATTCACAATGCATTTATACACCTGTGCAAAAGTTAAGCACCAGCAAAAACAATAGAACGTAGAAACATGATGGTACAACTAGGCTGCCATACTTTTTGTCCCCGCGTTAGCTGACATAATTCCAAGTACGAAATGCACATGCATGCATGACTTCACGCCGCTTGATGTCCGTGCGTGGCGGGAAACAGCACACGTGTTCAGTTATGTAAAAGTCCAGTTTGAGGTGTAGAACATTACATACAGATTTAGGCGACAAGATTAGGAATTTTGTGTTCATGACCGTGGTTTATTTGTACAGAGAGAATTAGCTCTTGATTGTGAACTGCTATGGCAAGACGAAGGTTAAGTGATCGTGTGAAATGGCAAATCATAGGCATGCATACCACTGGTATGTCATGCAGAGAGATTGGCAGACAGCTGAACATTAACCATACTGTAATCAGTCGTTTGATTGCAAAACATGGGTAAACTAACGAGGTGAAGGACAGGCCTAGATCTGGAAGACCGAAGAAGACTAC
This sequence comes from Chaetoderma sp. LZ-2023a, assembly GCA_034401795.1. Lineage (NCBI taxonomy): Eukaryota > Metazoa > Mollusca > Caudofoveata > Chaetodermatida > Chaetodermatidae > Chaetoderma > Chaetoderma sp. LZ-2023a. Next base: position 48,941,778 of record CM067360.1, read on the forward strand.
TGCCTGTGATAATCGAGCCCTAGTACGCCTTGTTAGGAGATCTCCATTCACCAACAGCAGAGTGCTCAGTCAGCAATGGGAAACGCGCAATAGAGTGTCAATGTCTACCGTCAAAAGGAGACTGTATGCTGCTGGCATGAAAGCTAGGAGACCTGTCAGACGTCCTCTCCTCACTGCACACCACAAAGAGGAGCGTCTGAGGTGGTGCAACGAAAGAAGACACTGGAACATGAGATCCTGGAGACGGGTACACTGGTCCGATGAAAGTCGGTTCCTGCTTCATGCCACAGATGGTCGAACTCGTGTATGGAGGTCCAGACGCACGGCGTACGACCAACGTAACATCATGGAAGAAGTTCCATTTGGTGGAGGTTCCGTTATGATATGGGGGTGCATCTCATTTGATTGTAAGCTGGATCTGTTGACTGTACCTGGAACACTAAATGGACAAAGATATCAAGATTCCATACTGGATAGAGTTGTGGTCCCTCATTTTGTAAATCATGCACCTGGAACCCACCCTATATTCATGGATGACAACGCCCGACCACATCGTGCTAGAGCTGTGCATGAATACCTCCGCCAGAATGCCATCGAAACCCTACCATGGCCAGCAAGGAGCCCTGACATGAACCCTATTGAGCATATCTGGGACATTCTGGGAAACATGGTGAGAAGGAGGGATCCTCCTGTGCAGAACCTACAGGAATTAACAGACGCACTCCATCTTGAATGGCAACGAATACCACAATGGCGTATCAGTCGGTTGGTGACCAGCATGAGACGTCGTGTCCAGGCCGTCATCCAGGCACAAGGTGGATATACCCGGTATTAATAATGACAGTCTGAAACTCGTGCACAGATGTTAAACTTCGTTTTCAGACACCATTAATGACAATCTAGCCACGTGTGTCAACTGTAGGGCAATAGTTGTCAGTTGTGTCAACGTAACCATATTCAGGCCTCGTTTTCAAGTTCAAACAAAAAAATACAGTGTTTCCCCACCATCATAATCAGCATTCCTCTAGTTGCATTATTACCTCTTGCACTAAGATGGATGGGTACATAAATGTTTATGCTATTGCTTTCTTCATAGCACATGAATATACCCTCGCATGTGCGTAAAAATAGGGTGGTGCTTAACTTTTGCACAGGTGTATAGTTAATTTTTTTGATGCATTTAAAATAATAAATATATGCGTTGAGAACGAGCATTAAATGCGCAAATAAGCAAGTTTGAACATGTTTGATGTCCCCCAGAGATAGTGCCAAATGCATTGTTAAAAGCAAAACGCGACAGACGCCAAATTTTAAATGCGTTTAAAAGCTTCATATGTGCATTGCGTAATACCCGGTGTACATACCAACTCCACGGCTCCAACTACCCAGGATCCAATCAAACTTAGCGGTACATTACATTTCCTAGAAGGGGCAACGGTAAATATGATAAAGTTTTCCTAAAAAGGACAGCGGGACATAATATTAAAAATCAAAATTATAAATATTACGAAACACAAAATCATGATTCCCGGTTGAGAATTAATGTAACGATGTGCCCCTGAACATTTTGTGCCCCTGAACGTTTTGCATCTAGGCAAGAATCGTAAGCATCGGTTCATTTCACATTTAACTTCTATAAACATCCAGCGCAGCGAAACATACCGACTGGCGAGATTTGACATAGGTTAATCACAGTGAAAATTGTCGGTAAGCAACTTCATTATCACTTCTACGCGTCACCTGTGTTCGCGATGAACAGACAGCGAATAAACGCAAAATTATGGATTAAAGATGTCAAAATATAGCTTAAGTGTACCAATGCTCGACTAATGTACTCTTTCTATTAAAACATGCAGATGGTGTGGTTTTTATTGATAATATGATGCACAAATTAGCAGATTCGTGTCCGCTACCGCAATATCCCCATCGGTGCTCTACACGAAAAAAGACTAGTTCAGGGCTAGTTATGAAATACTATGCGCCCCTAAAGCTGTAACATGTACCCATATCTCATTGACTTTTTCGCGGAAATAAAACGCCCGTAGTGATTTAATGATTTTCTTTTTGTGACATTCAGTAGCTTACGGATTCACTATATTGCAATGTAATGTAGCCGAGTATAACAGTGTTGTTGCCTCACTCGCCGTACCCCCCCCCCCCCCTCCTCTACGTAGCAATAACATAGCTAGATGAAAAACAGTACCTTAATAAACCCATGAAAGTTAACATTATAAATAGGCAGGGAGCTAATTTCACTATATTTCATGAACCAGACATTGTTTGCTTTATTAATTTAAAAGTCAAAGTGGGCTTTAAGATATTGCTTTATTGCTTTTAAAAGCGGCACCGTGAATACGTGTACATTTTGCGTTCCATCATTGTTGATCGCGAGTCGCTCGGAGACTGGTTAAAATAAATCACGTCATTAATTCGCTATGAATGACAACGAGACACGTGATCAAAATTTTACTATGATAGTAATTTTCATTCATTCATAATGATGTCAGATGTCCAGCAAGCCAATCAAATTATGGCTACGCTTTTCCGAGAATCTACAAATGCGCATAATTATCGATCGGCGAGACAGTCGCGTGAGGCATTTCTCATTAGTGGTGAATTTAGGCAGTGAATAAGTAACTTGGTTCATTTTGTTCTGTAAGAATGGAATGTTTACGTTACCAGGCAGCTGTATCGGAACTGATAATGCCAATTATTCAACATTGAATGAGGCCTCCCCCTAAAATCATGACAGGAATTTCGCGAAAATTTAATTGTATAATGTGTGTATGCCCGAGTAATCGGTTGCCCTTCTTGGTCGACTCGCATAATGTCGTTATACCAGCGCGGCGTAATTATGAACGCGTTTCACGTTATCAGATTTCAAACGACTTGTCTAGCCAATATAATAAATGCGTTGTGTAATAAGTTTTGACGCATTGTCAAACTGTTCCCAATCCATTTGTTTTACTTTCACACCGCGTTGTTTTACTGTTCACAATGGGAAAGTGATGCATCCATTATTTTAAAATAGACCCGTTATGTACGCGTCATGCACGCGTTGCAGACACATTTTATTTTAAGTTAACTCTGAGCTGTACTGTAGCTGCATGGTCCAGAGTGACCGCTCTCCTAAAATACAATGCCCTGTTTATCAGGATGACTGCAGGACATTTTTGTCAGCTGGGTCATTAAAGTGTCTAACATGATTGACATATGACCACGATTCACTATGACAGTACAGCTCATAAATAACTTAATGGTTTACAAAACAAAAAACAAAAGCATGTAATTAGTTAGTACATGTAAGAAATGTTCAACTGAGTATTTAGAACATAATTGGATTGAACATCATTGCTGCCTTATGAATACTATTATAATTATTACAGTATGTTTTATTTTGTTTTGCAAACACATTAAGATATTTCTGAGCAATACTGACTAATAATCCATTGATAGATATGGCTGCTGAAGTGAACTTGAGAAATGTCCATTTGCAGGCCAAGAGAAGACTATTTTTTAAAACTTACCACTGAAATGCAACCCGAGCCAGTCATTCCAATGGCAAATATACAAAAATTGTCTTTTCTTGGCCTGCAAATGGACATTTCTCAAGTTGACTTCAGCAGCCAGATCTATCAATGGATTATTAGTCAGTATTGCCCAGAAATATCTTAATGTGTTTGTTTTCTTCAACAAATTCGAGGGTTAAGAGGTTACCGGAAAAGAAACGCCACCTACACATGTATCAAATGTTGTTGATTGCTACCTTCAAATTTATAACAAGAGCAATCAGAGACTGTAAAGCCTCACCCTCTTTGTTGTCACATTGAACATTTTTTCAAATTTTTTGATCGTGACCAAAGTTGTTGAATCGTGTTGGATGGCCACGCCCTTTCTTTCGTTAAAATTTCAGCCAAATCGGACCAGTAGTTTCTGAGATCTCTATAGATACACGCCTTTTTTATCCAGCTCATGATCAAAGTTAGCATATCCTTTCATCGTAAGATCCTTTGTTGTGCTGAAATTTGAGTCACATCAGACCTAGGCTTGCGCGATTATCCGATATTATCGAAAAACACGATTTTCTTTCCAGCCACAATTTTTTACGATATGATTTTGAAAAAGTCGAAATATTGTGAAAATTTTACTGTCACGCTGTATTCTGCTTATTTGTCATGTGTATGTAGCATAGCCTTCTATTACAGAAAGCTGTTCAATTTATTTCCAAACCAACATCTTTGCTAGAGTGGTGGACTTATATTAGAAATAGGTCAAGAAAAAGATGAGGTTCATATTTTTTTATTGTTTTAAAAGATGGACAATAATACGAAAATTTAACGCAATTTACGGGTACAATTTCTTGCCGCCGTACTGTATACCTCAAAACCATGATTGCGTGAGTGAAATTATTACCTGGGACGGTATAAATATTGTATATTTCTTTAATAAGTATGGTCTATAAAATCAAAATTAATCCTAAATTTCACAATAAATGGCGTCACGAAAATACATAAATCATGTGATATTGCTTGCTCTCCTGGTTTTGGAGGCGAGATCCACAAATGTGGTAGTTAAATGAGATGGTATACACGCTTTAACCTGCAAGTTGAACTATCAGAGATGTTTCTGAAGGCTAACTATTATTAGTAAACGGGTACTCGGTAAATGCGGATCAGATCTAAACATTAGATATCTATGGATCTAAAGTGCATTCCTAATATCATGTGCTTTGTAGATTTTCACAAAGACGACATGAAATGTCAAATTTTTTTGATTAATTTTGACATAATAAATGATGATTATAACAGAGCACACAATATTTAGATTGTCCAATGTAATAATTTCACCCCCGCAATGATGGACAAGGTATACATTAAGCCAAGGTGTAAGGCGTCACAAACTTATAACGGGAAATTGTGTCCTACTTTCGTGTTATTAACGATCGTTCTTTAAGCATCTTGGCGACTGCATTTAAAGTTTTTGTTGAAATTTACCAATTAGAAGTCATACTCGGTTAAAACAGATATGCAAACTCATAGCGAATCCGATATGTCTACATAAGCCAAACCGTGCAGTCCAGCTCAACCCAAGACCAATTCACTCCGCGAATTCATATACCATAAAATAGGCAAGACGAAATATCGAAATATCACGATTTTATCACCACAATATATCGCAATACCTCCTAGGACAATATCGTGCAAGCCTAATCAGATCTTACAGTTTTAGATACAACTGTGGACACACAAACACACAGACCCGAATGCAATACCCTCCTGTTAGGGAGTGACGATAATAATAAAACTATTATCACCATCAACAAGAGAGATCTGTTGCAGATGCGACAACAATGCCTTTTTCTCAGAAATGTCACAAATTTGACTGCAAAGGACATACATATACCAGTTGTGAACTACAGCTCAAAATTCTGAAATGCATCGGAATAAATTTTTTAAGAGAATCTAAACATCATTTTTATGAATGACTCAAATGGGCGCAGTCATTTTTCATGATCCAGTTAGTGACATGAGTGGGTCTTGCACTGCACTCTGATGTAGGTGAAGCTACACATAATATTCTCTATCGCAAAATATGGAACGGGCTAGAAGGCTTGTTTATATGATAAAGAATATTATGTAACCCTCCTACTGAACTATGTTCAGTTCAACACATCACAGCTCAAACATCACATACTGGTTCAATGGACCTTTCCAGTTTTAGCTATGCCCCGCCCATCTGTAACTAAGCTTCGCTTCACCCACATCTTGCTCATGTTGGGAGCAATCGATCTCTGAACAACCTGACTATCAATTTCCAAAAAACCACACAAGTAAGCTGTTGAATATTATGAAACTAATTTGACTGGGTGCTGTTGCTGCCTAAGGCAGCAACAGCGTCCAGTCAAATTAGTTTCAAAATATTCAACAGCAAAGAGTTACAAAGACATACAATTCATACGTGTCGGACCATTTCAGATTTGATGATGGTCTATATGGAACCCCTCGTGATGTAATGATTGTGATGTCATCATACACGCGCTGAGCTGATTATGACGTCATCCGAGGTCAGCTGATGGATGGATACTATGGAAAGGTGAATTCAGGTAAAATGTCTGCACCATTAGAGTCACATACCAGCAATGTTTTTAACACATCTAGACAGTTAATATGTATTCAATGTACTCACGGCATAGATTGTTGTGCAATCTCTTGGTGCAGAATTTGAGGTGGTGGTTGCTGCAGGCTGGGCGTCGTGAGGGGAAAGGGACGATTCTCTCCCATACTAATCACTGAATTCTGATACTGTGGCTGCTGAGGTAGCCGTTGTTGTTGTTGTTGTTGTTGTTGTTGTTGTTGTTGTTGTTGTTGTTGTGGTTTAAGCGGTGGGAATGGCTGGGATAATGGTTGTTGTTGTGGCTGTGACTGTGGTGGTTGTGGTGAGCTGAGTGTATGGCGCGCTACGTAGTTGGCCGGGATCATACCCTCTTTTCTCATTACATTTTGAGCTTTATACCAATTGGGATCCTGAAAAGCAACAGGTAATGAGTATAATAATTGTTAAAATCACAACATTCACATTCTGAACATAATTTTTCCAGAAGAATTTCTCTGTCTATTGTGTTCAATAAATATTAAATAAAATGTTACATTTAAAAAATATTATCTGTATTTATGCGTGCACGATTTCGCGATTAAATCGAAAATCGTGATTATTTTTTAAATCATAAATTTATATGATAAAAAGTTAAATAATCGAATAATCGAGAATTTTCTACTGCATAAATGTTTTTAAAATGCACTTTTCGTTACTCTTTAATGCAATAGATCAAGAAAATTGACATTTTGCCCAATGAATCTATATCCATTGTCAGGCTAAGAGAAGACTATTCTTTAAAATGTATGACAGGAATGCCTGGGAGAATCAAGCCAGGGATTCCAGTAGTACATTTTCAAAAATAGTTTTCTCTTGGCCTGCAAATGGATATTTCTAAACGCCATTGCACCTTTCATCATTGATATGCTTTTGCTTCCCTGGCTGGATAATTTGTACTCGCCATTATTCTTAAGCAATAGATTGTGATCACCCAAATCAATAATCACGCAAGCATATCTGTATCAATATTTTTTTTTAATGTGCCCTTCCCCTTCATTTTACAGTCACTGTGCCATATAATATCTAAATTGGCAATGATGTCTAGTAGGATGACAGTCCATATGCTTCAAGGATCATTGTGGTATATCACAACCTTTGACAGTAGACTGGTTTCGAAAAATCCAACTTGATCTTTGTTTATAACTATTTTAGCCAATGTTTCAGCTAAATGTTGTGGCATGTTTCCAATAGATAGATCTGATGTGTCACTCAAGTATATGACAACATAATCAACTAGATGATATAAATCAAATAATTCCCCGCAACGGCAGCCATGTTCGTGGGATGACATAATCCCACTGATTTGGATAGACATATGGATGGATACACACACAAATGGGAGCTAATAATCATAAACTAAGAAGTTTCGTCACAATACTCCAAGCAAAAATAAAGTTATTGAACGAAAACTCAAAATTTGCACGGATGGACAGACACAAAGGTATGGACGGACGGACGGACGAGCTGACTGACCCACAAAATAATGTCCATTTCCCTAGAAACATAGCCTATGTTCCCATGAAGTTTCGTCACAATACTCCAAGAAAAAATATAAAGTTTTTGAACAAAAGCCCAAAATTTGCACGGACGGACGGACACAAATTCAGAGACAAAGGGATGGATGGACGTAGGGATGGGCTGACTGACCCACGAAATAATGTACATTTCCCTACTACCATAGCCTATGTTCCCATGAAGATTCATCACAATACTCCAAGCAAAGATAAAGTTATTGAATGAAAACCCAAAATTTGCACGGACGGACACAAATTCTGAGACAAAGGTATGGACGGATGGAGGGATGAGCTGACTACCCCACAAAATAATGTACATTTCCTTAGTACCATAGCCAATGTTCCCTTGAAGTGTTGTCACAATATTCCAAGCAAAAGTAGTTATCGAAAGAAAACCTGTGTGTGACGGATGCACGGACGGACGGAAGCAAAAACATAATCCCCTGCTTTTCGCTAAAGCGGGAAGATAATTACATCACATGTTGAATGATGTCACAATCATAGATTGACAGAGAATACTCTGTCGTGAAACTGTCAAGCTGGGCTTCCACTAGTGAAAGTGTGAGAGTACTATACTCCCAAAGTTCATGTTTGAACTCCCAATACAAGTACCAAGGAAGTCCTGGACCTACCATTTTTTCCCTAGAATACTATGATTTGAAGCAAATTGCATTTATGTAAACCATTTTAAACTTCAATGTTTCCTGGTTGGACTCGCAAAACTATTACCCAGTCCGGTGTTTAGAAATTACTGGAAGTATGTGTAAAGTTTACGAATTGTCTTTGATGGATTTACTATTTATTAAACACTCTGTTGAATATTTTAAAACTAATTTGGCTGCCCGTTGGCACCCAACTAAATTAGTTTCAAACTATTCAACAGCTTATCTTCATAATTACCTTGAAAATGACATTCTGAGAATTCTGGGTTAAAAGTATATAAATCTGTAAAACATGCACAAGACATTGGCAGAGCTTAGCTAGAAATGGGCGTGGCATAGTTAGAAATGTGAGTGGCATAGCTAGAAATAGATCGCTCTATTGGTCATCATCAATCATAGATCTATCACGACTTCCATAGAGGACTCTGTCATCATCGGTAAATGCAATCACCAGCACAAAGTTGAACGTTTTGACAATAATTTGTTGTACTATGAAATGTTGTCTTTAACCCATACCACTCTGAAGTTAATATTCTATCTTTTACTGAGTCAATATCAAAGAAATTGGTGTACATTTTTCAACAATTTTGGTGGAAGATGTTGCTGTCGTAGACTGAATGAAATTTCAATTTCCCTTTCTCCGAGATCTAACAATACTCACCATTCTATTACTTCTGATAACAAGCTATCCTGATAGCTGGTTCTAAGAATCTATCTGAAGAAGGCGATAAGAGTGATTTACAGCACTCATTCCCCTCATCGCATAGGGCCAGGACTTCCTCATGGTGAACCTGGGATTTGTCCACCAGCTCCGGAGTGGGCCACCCGCTCCAGCACTCTGGACCCCAAGTACCCAGCGATCATCCTCAGTGACCGCTGGTACCACACCATATTTGTCGTATTCCGCAGGGAGCTGGCCCTTGGTCAGGAGCTGCTTGTTATAAATAGCATCTTACTCCATAAACCTTGGATCCAGTCCAATAGACTGGATTTGGGCTGCAGGCACGATCCCCATCCCAATCGATGCAACTGAAACCACAGACGGGTCCACCATGGCTAGCCAAGCCCGAGCCTCAGACCAGTCTGTCTCCGAAGAAGACACTCCCGTGAATACGCCACCCGTTGACGTACCAACGGCCCTACCAGCAACGGCCTCCCGGCTAGGAGCCATTGCTGATACGCCAGGAACTCCGGTACTGCCGGTTCCGCCGCCACCCCATGGAAAACACCAGTCCATGGAGTATGCCCGCACGGAAAACCATGCGGACCCGTAGCGGCTGTAGAACCGTGGCCATACATGGGTGCCAAAGGCAACCCCATGCATGACCGCTGGACCAGGCGAGATAGGTGTATACCATGCCTGGCCAGCCACACCCGTCACCGTGTCGGTTGGCGACAAACCAACCAGCACTGGACCGGTGCCCGGTACTGGAGTGGCCTCAACCACAGGCGGAGCCGCTGTCCTGGCTTGCGCCAAGCCAGACAGATGGAGGGCGGTTCCGTCCAGGATGGAATCGACCTCCATGCTCTCCACCCGCAGCATCTCAGGCCGCAGCAATCTCTCCTCCTCGGCCTCCTCATATTCAGACTCCGAAGAAACGAGGAAACACTGGAGCCGTCCTGGCGGACGGCTCCCCGGCTCCCATGCCTGACGGACCGGCAACCGTTACTGGACCACCCAGAGGTGGGCGCAGAGAAATAGAACTCATTAGGCCGGAACCCGACAGGACTGCCAGTGAGCCATACAAGATGGCTCCCTCGGTGGCCAGTCCAGAACCTGACGCTATGTAAGCCTTGCATAGCAGGTCCAAACCACGCCGGAGGTGCCATCTCCGCAACCTTCGGTTGTAGACGTGGAGTGCCCCAGGGGCCGAAACAGACGCTCCACGATTTACTTTCGGACCGCCTGACCCAACGTCAGACCCTGCCAAGTCCTTCTGGGAAAGAAACTTGACCATCATATCGGACGACCACACTGCACAAATGTCACACCTATTATCAAGATTACATTTGGCACACTTAAAGGGATATTACACTGGGAAATTTTATGTATCTGGCGTAAAGTACTAATTCTCCGCATTAATTTGAGACCAAGAGCACAATTTTATGCCAACAAATAAAAAAGATATCCACAATTTAACGTAACCAGTAGATAGAGGCACCATTTTGGCCAAGTGGCTGACGTCAACGACACACCTACTCGCTTTACGCGATCCAGGATAGCTGTACACAGGGGAGGTAAATCTTGTAGCTCATGTTACAGCATTTACTTCTGGATAATTAGCATACCAGCTAAACAACTGACACCTTGCCAGTATTTGAAGGAAATTAAAATGCAATTAGTGTCCCGATGATCACGCCAGCAATTGCAGTGCTAAATTGTAAAAAATTGGCATATTCTATTTAAAAATCATTAAGATCTATGCCAGGAGCATGTTTGCAATCAACCAGTTACAACAAATTCGTAAAAAATATGTTAGTTGAATAAATTTTGAAAGTAATTTCTCTGAAAGCTGTTACTGCCTATTGCAACTTCTGCTTCCAATCAAATTCCAGTTTCAAAATATTCAACAGCCAGTAAGTATTGATCAACATTTTAAAATTGGGATCAATTAGTTAACTCTTTCAAGGCCAGAAAAGCAAAAAGTGTAAAATTTACCCCGAATGTTGTGTGAAATTGTTTGGTAGCTACTGCAACATAATTCCAGACAAATTTAATTCAGAATAATTAACACTCTGCGTGGTTATTTAATTATTGGGAGTAAACGTTGTAAATGATTAATAACGCTGGATTTCAATAGTGTGAAAGCACTAAATTACTAATTATGTCTAGCGTACACTTGTCATTAATATGCGGACATGTTGCGATTTAAGCATTTCATGCCAGAACTGGCCTCTGCAACCGTCAAGTTGGGTTTGTCTGTTTGCAGGCCAAGAGAAGACTATTTTTTGAAAATTTACCACTAGAATGACTGTCTCAGTAACGGAACCAGCCATTCCAGTGGTCAATTTTAAAAAATAGTCTTCGCTTGACCTGCAAATGGACATTCAATAAGGAAATTTTCTGATTTTCCTGACAGAATTTGGGTTAATTAATATTCAACCTTCATAACACGAAATAAACAGGTAAATCTAAAGCGCTGCCGATATTTTGCTGGTGTGTAGCTGACGTAAAAATCTCGCAGTTTCTCGCTCTCATTGTGAGAAAAGGGATGCGCCCAAAGAGCTGCATTTCAACCGTTTTGGGCATATTCATTTTATTATTTCTCGGCAATGGAACAGTATATTTTATATTTTCTTGCAGCAATTATTTGGGATAATAGTATATTTTTAGTTGACTTATTCCTGATTTTCACTGGAATTTCCCTTTAAAGCAGACATGGTCCTTGAACAAGACCGTACAAACTTGTGGCACATGATGGCGGGGCTGGCTTGGCCTATAAATAAGCACAAACCTACAATAAGCAAGTGGAACGAAACAGGAATGGAAAGCAGACAAATAATTTTCAAATATATTGACAATAAATAAATTAATTGTAACCCTCCAGAACCCCACCCCGCAATGTTACAGCAAAGATCGCATTGATTATGACGACAAGAACGAAATGGACATGATACACCCATACACTGATCCTGACGGATGTATAAACGGAACCAGGAACCATATCGCATAACATTCGGGGTATATTTACTAATCAATATAAATTATACTCCTAACGAAGGCCAAAACGATATGTGAAGAAACAACAAAATGTAAACAAACTGCTGTAAAACACGGTAAAACCGCAAACCACACATCTTAATCAAGAATTTTGAAACCACCGATCATCGCAAACAGATCGTGATAACACGTAAAACTTGAAATTCCAAAGTTTTCTGGTACCAATAAAGTACGCAGCACCCAGAATCAGATGCACAAATTAATGAAACATTTTCTTCTCGGGTGTGACATCACCTGCTCGGATAATACGGAGAACGACATCAGCCGATTTTCGTGTTCAATAAACGTAAGCCAACACCTTATTTCATATCTGCCGATCACCTGGGGTGAAGGAAGGCGACCAATCTGGCATTTTTCGTTGTTAACACATGTCCCAGATTCGGGGTCAGAAATTAGAACATGCGACACAGACAAAATTTTATAGACCTAAGTCTTTTACAACTATGGAATAACATGGAAATATACAACCTGGATTTCAACGGCTCCTTCCATGGTAATCCAATAATCCTTTGAGAGCAAACAATTAAGCTATCACAACACAAAGATTACTTAGAAACTTTATGAAAAGGCTAAGACAATCCAATTGGGAAAAAGCATGTAGCTCTTGTTGCTATGCAAACAAGAATGAGCCTCACTGGCAGACAGGTACCCGTTTGTTGGGAGCCGGGTACCCGGTTCCAGAAGTAATAGAATGGTGAGTATTGATTGAAGGAGAAAGAACCATCTCCCACCAAATTTGTTGAAAAATTAACACCAGTTCATTTTTAATTTGAAAATTTAAAGTTTTGACACCAGAGTAGCAAGGGTTAATCTGGTCTACCCATCATCTAGTGCGTGTTATAATTTCACAGGCTTTATGGCTACACTCATAAAAACTTGGTTACAGAAATTACTCAAGAACTGTATGGCCATAAGCAGGGAGAGACTTTCCTTTTGCAAAATATCAGCGAACTATATGTATAATTTTTGTTATTCAAATCTTAATTATTTTAGCCACATTTTAGTTTAATAAAAATTTAATTAAATTACCAAGATTTCATTTATAAATTTATAATCGATTTAGAGGCTTCCCATGCTGGGTAAGTCATTCCCACATAAAAATGTAATGTTCTCGCTCCACTTCAACCTATCATGTCAAACTCTGATTAACCATTTAAAGCCTCAAAAATGGTATCTTCAGTGATTTTGAGAAATGTCTATTAATATGCAGGTGAAGAGCTTATTTTTATAAGTTTACCTTTGGACTGACTGGGTTGCTAAATGAGCCAGTCATTCAAACGGTAAATTTAAAAAAAAGCTCTTAATCTGCAAATGGACATGATATGTCTATGAGAAAATTGATAATAGGTCATTTTGTGGTATTACAGAACTGTAATAAACGAAAGGACCTTTTCAGTTTTAGCTATGGCCCGCCCATCTCTAGCTAAGCCCCACCCATACCTCACTCATGTTGAGATTGATCGATCCCTGAACTCCCTGCCTATCAATTTCACCGAAAACTATACAGGTAGGCTGTTGAACATTTCGAAAGTAATTTGTCTGGGTATGGTTCTGCCACTGGGTATTGTTGATGCCTATGGCAGGAACAGCGCCTCGCCCAGTTAAATTAGTTTCAAAATATTCAACAGCATGTTTATTAAATAGTAAATGTTTATTAAATAGTAGACTTAAAAATTCATACAAGAACGCTTAGTCCATCACCAACTATGCGTTCATGACATACTGATCTACGTCATTCATGACATCATTGATTATGACATCATCTGGTGTCACATAGTTTATTATGATGTCATATGATGGATGAATAAACTGGAAAGGTCCACTCCATGGCTGGTTTCACACTTTTCATGCTCATCAGATAAAGGCAATGTTCGAACCTATGACATTCGGGTTACAAATCGGCCAGGTCTCCACAAGACTTACATGTTGTATGGTGGTGTGTAAGTGGGTATAGAATGCAATTATACCACGGTCGAACAAGTGTTAATTATGCATACAGGATCTGTCAAGGCATCTACAGCCTTACGATATCCCATAGACCACACATCTTCTCGCTCCAAAGGGTGTTGGTTCGTATCCCACCTTTACTTAATGAGCAACAAAAGAGTGAAAACGGTCGTGGAGTGTATTAGTTTCACGGTGTGTAAATAATTCATTTATGATCAAATTTTAATTTTCTTAAACAAATTTGATGTTTAATTAAATGGTCAAGTGTAATAAGTACCCTGGTAGATCTGACGATCTTGAGCACCTCGCCTTTATGAAATGGGAGATCTTCATTGGAACGCGCAGAGAAGTTGTAATTAGCAATCACGGTTTGACCAGGAACCCATTTCTCCTGCACGAAGAAGACACAACAATAATACATATACACATGTGCGCTTAGTAAAAGTGAGCAACTCACCTCCACCAGTTCAAACCAAATGAGATTGAAAACAGATCTACAGGAATATCACACAACATTTCTTACATATTAACTCTTTTAAAGCGAAAGGCAAAAAAAAATAAAATCCTTGCCAATTCTGTAGATATTCAGTTAAATACTTTGAAACTTATTTGACTTGGAGGTGTAATACTGCCTATGCCAAATTTGAGGTTATTATAGTTCAAATGGTTAAAGAATGTGTCATATTCAGTCTGTAAATTTGACGATCTTAGGATTAATCCTTTCACTGATAAAATCTTAGCCATACAGTACAGCTCAGAATTAAGTTAACAAAAACCGCAACAGCAGAAAAACATATGCACACAAAAAGCAAAGCATTTCGTGCAAAAAGCAAAACATTTTGCACCAAATGAAAACACAAAACGCACCAAATGAAAAACATAGTGCGCCAAATGAAAAACACAAACAGGATGAGGTCGAAATGCCAGGTGACTTTTTCCATGATGTAGATGAATTAATTACGAACAGGATAAGCCTAAATGCGCCAAAACACTTCCCGACAAGATTGTTTTTCTAAAACGCGGTCATGTTTTTCTCTGGCTCGCCGATAATAGTATTCTCGATATATAATATAGACAGGGATTGAAATGAAAATAAGTGCTAAAATCGTCGGCAGCCCTACTATTTGTCTATCGCGTAAAAATAATCTACATGTATGTTAAATCCCGCAAGCCGGCATGTTCCGCTGCACTGGATGGTTATAGAAAGTAGATGCGAAAGCAACCGGATGAGAATAAACTATGTCAAATCTCACCAGGTCGACATGTTTCGCTGCGCTGGATTTAAAAAAAAGTAAACCCGAAAGCAACCCAATGAAAACACTGGGAAGATTCGTGGGACTAATATTTCCGGTAAAATGTCAAACAAAACCACAAAATAGATCTATCACGATCAACTGTGGATGTTTCTCGAGCTTCCGTTTGTCTTCATTGTAAGGTTTTATTCACAATAATATGTTAGATATTATAAATTATTGCTCGGAAATGCCGCTATTGAATGGTCATAAGCGGTCTATAGCAATACAGTTCAGTGGATTTAATAGATGGCGCTAGCATACTTCTCGTAGTATCGTACAAATACAATGACAATCACCAACAACAGGAATACATTTGTGCATAAGTACATTATGTAAACCATTGCAAAATCTCGTCGCAAACATTCATTTCAACAAATAAACTTTACAATTCTGTTTTATTCCCGATACAAAACTAATTTAATAGAACATCGTGAAAATATGTGTTGTCCTTTCTTGCCGTTCGTGAGACAACATTCTGAAACTGTTCTAGAATGCCACAGCGAGAACAGTTTAGCATTCACGAACTAGATTTCCACTCCTCGTCCGATAGGGAGTAGAAATTTTGTTTGGGAAACACTGTTCCTGTGCCATTGTCGAATGGTAGGGCTCTTGTTAAATCTGTTCGCGAACAGCAAGAACTGACAACTCGAATGGGTAACACCGACTTCTACTTGTAACGAGCCAAAGTCCACAGGCATTCCAATTTACTAAGCATGTGAAACGCGCCTGTTTTTCACAAATGTGCCGGGTATTTTGAAGACATGGCATGCTCTCTACAGTCTAGCCGTGTTCATATTTTGTTTCCAAATTCTTTCTGATACTTTATGGCACGCTAAAAAAATGTCACTATTATTTGTTGTTTTTCTCCTGGTGCGGTGGTGTTTTTTTGTTTTCTTTGTCGCGTTTATGTTTTCTTCGTCTAAGTTTTTGTTTTGCATCTGGCATGTTATTTTTTTCTTCTTGGCACATTTTTGTTTTTGTCTGTTGCGTTTTTGTTCTCAGGACATGTTAACTTAATTCTGAGCTGTACTATACAAGAAAGCCATTAGATATTCTAAAAATACACATTGGAAGCAGAAACAGCTTTAAAGCAAAGGGGTTTCAAAATATTCAACATATTATGCTTAATGTCATAAGAATTACAAACTACATCTCAGGTCGATAGCACTGTCAGGTAAGCAGTTACTCATTGAGACAATTCTAAATTCTATCAGAGACAAGAGTCACAAGACAAACTGACTTTGCAGATTTAGTGTATCTTTTTTATCCCATTCATTTACAAAACAAGAGTCACCTTGAGACTGACATAAACTCATTCCCCACATCCACAAAATGTTTACCAATATCATTTATACAGAAAAAGTGAATGCAAATCCATCAGGCATAAACATTTAACATTAGACACATCTTTGCCATTCTTTGGGTGGTGTACAATCATCCTGTCAAGTTTCAAACAGTTTTCTCAAACTGTAGGAGAAGTTGGAGCAACAATAGCTTCGGGGATGGACGTACGTACCTACAGATGGATGGGATGCATGATGCAAAAGATTTTAACATTAGGCAGATTTTTGGGTGGTATACAGTTATCCTGTCAATGGTCAAACAATCCCAAATTTTTGGGATGGACATGGCAAAAACATAATAACCCTGCTATGCATACCACAGGGTATAAGAAACTCCAAACATAATATAGAAAAGACAGCATCTAAAGCTAAGAGTTGTGTATATAACATAGCGTCTGCACACGATTCTGAAAGCCTGTATAGTTGTATATATTGTACACACGCAATAGAGTGTGTAACTGTAACATTAACCTAACAAGCATCATATGCATTATCAGTATATACTCATTAACATGTGACAAGAGGTGATGCTAGATGATGCTACTTCATTGTACAAAGGGGAAAGTAACAGACTATACACATGTTGACCCGAAAATCAACTTACCTGAGCCATGTTAAGTTGATGTGGCATCATCAAGACGGGCCATTAGTTATCAGGTTGGTGGGTCACATGACAACTCTCATATAACATGGTGGTACACTAAAGCTTCTGCAAATGAATTCAAACAGGATATGATCATGACACAGATATAACAATTATCTACTAGAAAATAAGGATACATTAAGACGAAAAAATCCCACTCAATGGACCTTTCCAGTTTATCCATCCATCGACCATCGGTAATCAACTACATGTACATGACGTGTAGGATGATGTCATAATCAATGATGTCATGAATGACTTAGATAAGTATATCATGAACGCATAATTGGTGACGGTCTAAGCGTTGATGTACGAATTGTACGTCTTTATTATTTAATATACATGCTGTTGAATATTTTGAAACTAATTTGACCGGACGGTGTCAAAAAACAGCACCCAGTCAAATTAGTTTCAAGATATTAAAAAATTGCCTGTAGTTTTTGGAATTTGATAGTCAAGGAGTGCAGGGATCAATCGATCCCAACATGAGAGAATTGTGGGTGGAGCTAAGCTGGAGATGGGCAGGGGATAGCTAAAACTGGAACGGTTCATTACTCCAAAATTTGGGAAGGCAGAAATCAACTTACATGTATTCTACATCAAAATACAAATTTAGGGAAACTGTTAAACATTGTATGATAACTTTCTATATATTGCTCTTATTAAATAATGGATTTAATAATGACCTATTCACATTATGAGATGATGTAATCACTGAACATTTTGATCTCATTGGTACAAGTTGTTGAAATATTGATATTTTCGACAGGCATCTCATGGAATGTACATTTGATGTGATGCCATCACAAATCTCACGCTTTCACAAATTCTGCCATGGTACAGTCGAAGATTGAAGGAAATTTCAATTTCCCTTTCTCCGAGATCTAACAATACTCACCATTCTATTACTTCTGACACAAGCTAACCTGGGTAGCTGGCCCTAGGACTATAGACTTAGTAAGCTTTACCGACTCCTGGAACCGGGTACTCGGCTCCCAACTGCCGAGTACCCATTTGCCATGAAGCTCATATTGTTTGCATAGCCACCAAACAAGAGATACCCATGGCGTGCCTCCGTGGGGCCGGGAGGCTGGGTCCGTAATAGAATGGTGAGTATTGTTAGATCTCGGAGAAAGGGAAATTGAAATTTCCTTCATTCTCCTTCGATCAATACTCACCATTCTATTACTTCTGATATACACCAGATTTAGACAGTAACCTGGTGGGAAGGGGCAAGCCATCAATTGCTACTTTTACCCCTTGGAGAAAGAGCTAGACCATAACTTGATTAATGGAGACCTAAAAGGACCATCAAGTTAACGGAACCGAATCACATTCGCATGACTGCCCTTCCCCCCCCCCCCCCTTTTTTTCCTAAGAAAAGGGAGAGAACTCACGAACATGCATTTCGCCTGAAACCCAAATATGCCAAGAGGGTTAACTGCTCTTTGCATATATTAGCCTGGGAATGAGCATGAATATATAAGATGAATGAACATGATATATAGACATAATACAAAAAACTCTCAATCTTGAATTACCTCATGATATTTGGATTTCAGACGTGGAGCCTCCAACCATTCACTCGTCCGGCCATCAGTGATACAATCTGGTTGACATCCTCTCGCTCGACCATGTCTGCTTCTTAAATCTTTCTTACAAATGCCAAAAAGGTGAGAACAGCAGTGTGGTCATATAACTATTGTTTCAAAACAGCTAAAGCAAGTGGATTGGCGGAGTCTGACACATCCCTCATATAGTAATCCGTGAAAGAGGACTCACAGTGCCATTGTGCAACAGCCATGATGTCCTCTAACGGAACACCATTGTAAAGGGCGGTCGAGGCGGCTATTCGTGGCACCTGGTGCCCAATCGCAATCTCATGGGTAGTCTGAATGCATTCGACTACCCAACGAGAGATAGAATCCATGGATGCGGCGCCATATGGCTTCTTATGGCAGATCCACAGATGTCTATCATTCGACCATAACGAGTCTGGCCGTCTTTTGTACTTAGTCAAAGCAAGGACTGTGCACCAGACACTGGCATCACGATCAAACCTAGTTAGTTTCGGTATAATGATCGGTTTGCCGGGATTGATTCTTTGACATAAACTCTGCACTTGGCAGTAGACGCAGACCCTCTCCGGAGACAATAAATCAGTCCTCTCTGCTGAAAGTGCATGGATCTCACTGCGCCTTCTAGCTGAGGAAGCTGCCAATAGAAAAACCGCCTTTAGAGTCAAATGCTTTAGACTAGTCGAACGCAATGGTTCGAAAGGGTGCTTGGCCAGTACATTAAGCACCAAAGATATACTCCAGGCTGGAATGACTACCGTTGTCTCGGTCGGAGATTACTCATTCCCTTCACCATCACATTCAACTGGGCCACCTCTGGAGTATCCCTGTTGGCTAGACAAGGGATAACTGATGCCAAAGCTGACTTGTATCCAGCAATTGTGACAGGAGCTAGTCCTGAAAAGAACAGCTCACAGAGAAAGTCTGCTATTTGCTGAATAGTGGATTGAAAGGTATCAATACCCTTTCCTTCACACCAGTCTGCAAATCTGTTAACCTTGTTGTTATATGACTTGAAAGTTGACCTCCTTCTCGCAGCTGCGATGAAATTCGCAGCTTGTTAAGAAAAAACTTCCACGCAGTCAATTTGAACATTTCGAGACGCTCGTGTAGGAAGCGTCCCTTGGCCTGGGAGAATATGTTCGGAATCTCGGGTAACTGCACTGGATAGTCCACCAGCAGATATAGAAGATCCGTGAACCACGCCCTGCTGGGCCAAAATGGCGCTATTAGCAGGACCAGGCACGGTTCCTCCCTGATCTTCACCAATGTCTTCGGCAGAAGAATGGTGGGTGGGTACGCGTAAGCGTGCATCCCTCTCCAGCTTATCGCCAGAGCGTCTGTATCGATGGCATTTAGATCTGGAATCGGCGAGACATAAGTCATGATTTGAGCATTTTCCTTTGTGGCGAACAAGTCCACGTTGGGTTTGCCCCAATGCTCCAAGATCCTGTGAAGAACTGGAGGGTTGAGAGACCATTCTGTTGGGAGAATTCTCTGTCTCCGAGACAAAGCATCCGCCAGAATGTTCAATCGCCCAGGAATGTGGGCTGCTTTCAAAACAACCGAGTAATTACTGCACCATTGAATCAACTGCCACACTTTCATGCATAGCCTTGGTGATTTATGTATGATACTACTGTCGAGTTGTCCGACCGTATCAATATCGCCTTGCCCCTGACTTTTGGAAGAAGCTTTTCCAATGCCAGTTCCACTGCCATCATTTCCAACAGATTGATATGCAGCTGGCTCTCATGGAGAGTCCATATTCCCGAGACCTGGTGTTCTCCCAGGCAGGCCCCCCCCCCATCCCTCCAGCGATGCATCCGTGTACACGGCTGGGGTGGGGTAAGTGCAACGAAACCCCTACTAGGAGATTCTGACGCTTTTTCCACCATCCAATATGCGACATTATTGGCTCCAAAACTGGCACCAGCTTTGACAGGGGTTCTGTTCTCTGTTTCCACAGACATCAGATACAACTGGATAGGTCTTCGCATCAGAGCAGCGTACGGGATTACCTGCTCCATGGAGAACATGATGCCCAGCATTTGAGGAAACAACCCTCGCCTGAATGTGGTTTCCCAATCGAAAACTCTTGAGGATGGCCAACAGAGACACCACTCCGGGCTCTGACGAGTAAACCCTGCCTTCCTCGAGATCGAATCGCATCCCTAAATAAACGAACTGTTGAGTGGGTGTCAACTCGGATTTCTCCTTGTTGACTATCCAGCCTAGATCTGAAAGTAACTTCAGAGTCAGACCAGTATCCACCTCTAACACCTGGCTGATGTGTCTGCTTTGATCAGCCAATCGTCTATGTAGGTGTGAAGCGCCACATTCTCTTTTCTGAGAAATGCTGTCACCGCAAGGACCACTCTGGTGAAAACCCGTGGAGCTGTCGACAGGCCAAATGGGAGGACTACAAACTCCCACACTTGTTTCTGAAACGCAAATCTCAGAAACCTGTTTCAACCCCTGTTCATTGGAATGTGGAAATATGCATCTTTCAGATCGATCGATACACACCACATTCCCTTCCTCAATCCTGCCATTACCGACCTCGGCGTTTCCATCTGAAACCAAGGCATATCGATAAACCAATTTAATGGCCCGAGATTGAGTACGGGTTTCCATCCCACTGTGCTCTTGGGGACAAGGAACATGTTTGAATAGAAGCCTGGAGTGTTCCGGTTTGCTGGTTTTATTGCTCCCTTCACAAGCAGACCTGACACTTCATTTTGAATGGCTTCTAACTTGTCTGGTTCCCCTGGTACAGGCGTCCAGACAGGTGTCAAAGACAGATTCTGTGGTGGAAAATCCCACCACTCCGGCATGTACCCCTGGGATAACCATCCCAGGACCAGACTGTCTGACGTCACACCTCGCCAAGCCTCGACGAAACGCATGAGCCTTCCACCCACTATAGATGCATCGACGCCTAATGCGGGTGTCTGGCTTGCGATCCACTCCCCCCTCCTCTCCTGACGAGAGAGAGTGAGAGCCATTTTGGTCTTGGCTTGGCCGCGATCCGCTCCCTTCTTTCCGCCATTAGAAGACTTACCCTTCCCCTTCCCACCTCTCGGGTGATCAGGAGCAACATTGGGGAGGGTAGGGGACTCCACAACCTTCTTCGCCGGAGGCGGCTGAAAAGACCCAGTAGAAGCAGAAGTAGCACTAGGCTTAGCTTTCGCCTTGCTTTTGTGCTTCTTCTGCTTCTTAGGTTGCCCGGTTAGCGGCTTGGCTACAGCCCCTAGTGCGTGCGCCTGACGCACTAGCTCCAGCTGTAGATTAACCGCCAACCGATTCTGCGCGATGTTGGCCGTGTCTTCTAAGATGGCCCGCGCTTGGCCACCAAAGATGCTAGGGCCAGTAAGGGGCATCCAAAGAAGATGCTCCCTAACGGCAGTAGCTGGACCCATATGGTCAAGGACCATCTGCCTCCTAGACTTCGTCACACACACTTGCACCCTTGCCAATGCATCCACAGACAGCACCAGGCCATCATTGACACATGAAAGCGCCACAGGGTGGCCTGACCCCGCTTCAGCCCACACCGACTGAAGAAAGTGATAAGAATGATTGACAGCACTCATTGCTGCCCTGACCCCCTCATCGCATAGGGACAGGACTTCGTCATGGTGTACCTGCAACTTTTCCACCAGCACCAGAGCGGGGCCACCCGCTCTAGCACTCGGGACACCCAGCGGTCATCCTCGGTGAAGATTGGGACAACACCATATCTGTCATATTCACCCCGTGGAATATGACACCTCACCCGCACCTCCCTGGAGGCCGCAGTAAGCTGGCCCTTGGTCAGGAGTTGTTTGTTATAAATAGCATCCAACAACTCCATAAACCTTGGATCCAGTCCAATAGACTGGATCCTGGCTGCAGGCAAGATCCCCGTCCTAATCGATGCCACCGATGGATGGGGTGCATCCTCCTCAACCGTGGTCGAAACTACAGACGGGTCTAACCTTGCTAACCAAGCCAGAGCCTCTGACCAGTCTGTCTCCGAGGAGGACACTCCCGTGAACACGTCACCCGTTGACGCATTCATGGCCCTACCAGCAATGGCCTCCCGGCTAGGAGCCATTGCTGATACGCCAGGAACTCCGGTACCGTACGGTTCCGCCGCGACCCCATGAAAAAACACCAGTCCATGGAGTAGGCCCGCAGGGAAAACCCCACCAGGCGAGATAGGTGAGTACCACGCCTGGCCAGCCACACCCGTCACCGTGTCGGTTGGCGGCAAACCAACCATTACGGGACCGGTGCCCGGTACTGGAGTGGCCTCAACCACGGGCAGAGCCGCTGCCCTGGCTTCCGCCAAGCCAGACAGATGGAGGACGGTATCGACCTCCATGCTCTCCACCCACGGCATCTCAGGCGGCAGAAATCTCTCCTCCTCGGCCTCCTCCCATGCCTGACGGACCGGCCACCGCTACTGGACCACCCGGAGGTGGCCGCAGAGAGACAGAGCCCATCAGACCGGAGCCCGACGGGACTGCCAGGGAACCGTACGAGACGGCTCCCTCGGTGGCCAGTCCAGAACCCTGTCTACGGACAGGGTCCGAACCAAGCACGGGAAGAGACTGCCCTACAACTTTTGGCAGCAGGGACGACACCAGCGTAGGCAGAACGCTATGCAAGAAGCCTTGCATAGCAGGACCAAACCACGCCGGCGGTGCCATCTCCGCCACCTCCGGTTGCAGACGTGGAATGCGGCCCCCCCCCCCCCCAAAAGCCGAAACGGACGCTCCACGATTTGCTTTCGGACCGCCTGACCCCGTATCAGACCCTGCCAAGTCCTTCTGAGCAAGGAACTTGACCATCATGTCGGACGACCACACTGCACAAACGTTACACCTACTGTCAAGATTACATTTGGTACAACGGACACAGACATGGTCCTTGAATAGAACCCTCACGAATTTATGGCACTCGTCACATGATGGCGGGGCTGGCTTGGCCTATAAATAAGCACAAACCTACTATAAGCAAGCGGAATGAAACAGGAATGGAAGGCAGACAAATAATTTTCAAATAATTTGATCATAAATTAAATGTTAACCCTCCAGCACCCCCACCCCGCAACGTTACAGCAAAGATCGCATTGATTATGATGACAAGAACGAAGCGGGCAATAATACACCCATAAACTGATCCTAAAGGATGTATAACGGAACCAGGAATTATATCGCATAGCATTCGAGGTATATTTACCAATCAATATAAATTATACTCCTAACGAAGGCCAAAACCATATGTGAAGAAACAACAAAATGTAAACAAACTGCTGTAGCACACGGTAAAACCGCAGACCACACATCTAAATCAAGAATTTTTAAACCACCGATCATTGCAAACAGATCGTGATAACACGCAAAGCTGGAAAATTCCAGTTTTTCTGGTACACATAAAGTATTCAGCACCCAGAATCAGATGCGTGAATTAATGAAACATTTTCTTCACATAAAAATCTGAGACAACACGGGTGTGACGTCACCCGCTCAGATCAAACGGAGAACGACGTCAGCCAATTTTCGTGTTAAAACACCGTAAACCCAACACCTTACATGTATTTCATATCTGCCGATCGCCTGTTGGGGTTTAAAGGAAGCCGATCAATCTGGCATATTTCGTTGTTAACACACATCCCAGATTCGGGGTCAGAAATTGGAACATGCGACACAGACGAAATTTTGAAGACCCAAGTCTTTTAACTATGGAATAACATGGAATTATACAACCTGGTTATCATCAGCTCCATCCATGGTAATCCAGTATAATCCTTAGAGAGTGCACAAAGCTATCACAATACACATAAAAAGACTTAGAAACTTAAGACTCCAACTGCACAAAACAGCATGTAGCTCTTGTTGCTATGCAAACAAGAATGAGCTTCATGGCAAACGGGTACTCGGCAGTTGGGAGCCGAGTACCTGGTTCCAGGAGTCGGTAAAGCTTACTAAGTGTATAGTTCTAGGGCCAGCTATCCAGGCTAGCTTGTATCAGAAGTAATTGAATGGTGAGTATTGATCGAAGGAGAAGAATGCTGTCTCCCAGTCCACAATCACACCAGTAACCCATAAAAAAATTTGGTTGAAATCCGTCAAACCGTTTCAGCACAGATAGCTGGATAGACAGGCGGAGAGAGGTGATTAAAATCTCACCAATTTTTTCTAAATGTTTGGTGATGATTATAAATATTATCACTTAAATCTTGACTCATGTTTAAATTTGCTATATCGATGAATTAGTCAAAGATCACTGCATCAACCTCGAAATGAGAGAATTAGACATACCTTTTCTGCAAATGTCAAAGTACGGTACATGTACATGAAACCTTGAACGGCTCGAAATGCATGAAGCTAAAAAATGCACATAATTCTGTGTTCATGCATGTATTAGATAATATATCCAAGTGGAGATTTGTAAGTGATCTATTCGGTGTTGAAATCAGTTTCCAATGATTATCATTCATTTTACAATAAATTGTTAGTCGCTAGGCTAATATCAGACTGTGTGGCCAGTGATAATTTGCAATGGCTAGATGTCTGTGGTGACATACATAAAGTTTGGTCAAAAGGGTTTTTGGAACTGCCCAGCTGGTGCAATTCTATAGAACTATGGACACATAGGTAGCTCCATATAGTTGATTTTCATAGGGAATTTAGAGCCACTAGTCCACAACTTTAAAACGCACTGCAAAGTGATATTTCCTCCTACTCATCGAGTTCCAATGTCAGTAGAGCTGCAGAGCAGGTAACCCAAGATTCTGCTCTTCCTCCACTTCTCAATGCCGTGATTCCACTTCTCAATGCCGTGATTCCACTTCTCAATGCCGTGATGGGAGAGGCCATCATCATTTATTTCTGTGGTGTCGGGTAGGTATGCGTGAGTGAACTCTGTATTGGCTTCATTCACCAAGTGGTTTGCACCCTTGAGCTAGTCTACAATGGACCTTTCCGGTTTTAGCTATGCCCTACCCATCTCTAGCCAAGCTCCACCCACACCTCGCTCGTGTTGGGATCGATCGATCTCTGAACTGACTATCAATTTCAAAAAAACTACACAGGTAAGCTGTTGAATATTTTGAAACTAATTTGACTGGGCATTGTTATTGCCTTCGGCAACAGCGCCCAGTCAAATTAGTTTCAAAATATTCAACAGCATGTTTATTACATGTAAATAGCAAAGAATTACAAAAACATACAATTTATACGTGTCGGACTCTGAGATTTGATAACTGTCTATATGGAACCCTTTGTGACATAATAATTGTAATGTCATCATACATGTGCTGCGCTAATTATGATGTCATATGAGGTCAGATGATGGATGGATGCTCTGGAAAGGTGAATTATATGAAGTAGTGTATCAAGGAGCTTTTGCTTGATCTTGTCGGCAAAGTCAACATCATCTGTATACTACATCTGTAGTCACATACCTAGCATTGAGAATGGAGGGGTTGGTTTTGTGGAGTGTTCTCACACAGATAATACAGTAGCGGCAAGGTAGCAAGGATAACGCACTGGTGAGAAACTATCACCATATAGTGATCGTATTAATGATTTGAAACGAACATTTAGTTTTTGGGATGATGTTCAAAAGCACCATTGGTTTCCGTTTGGAAAGAGTGCAAGTGTTTTCTGTTCTTTAATTGTTACCTACCTGTAGCTGATGGAGCTGATTAGCTTTTCTAAACCTTTATATATATATATATATATATATACTGATCCAAAAAAGTTTAGCAACATGGAAGTTTGGTTTGTTGTATTAAAACTATGCGTCCATTTATAGCAAATTTGCAGGCATGTTTCGTCAATGTAATATCTCGTTAATCATGCAGAAATGCAAATCATTTCTTGCATTTCTCGGCCGCACGCTTACTGCATGTGAAAATGCATTTTTCGTGCACTGGCCCACACTGGCGGGCAGCGAAGGCAAAAATTCACCATATTGCAAAAGCAGATAACGAACGTTAACAGAAAACGCTTAAAAGTTTACCCTACCGAACATGGGCCGGCGCCCAGGGCTACCCGAAAATCAGCACCATGAAGCAATGGGAAGACTCGCTGCTGGGCAGAGCGGTCACGCTGTTGCTCGATATTTTAATGTTCACGCCTCAACCATTTCCCGTCTCCGCCAATGTGAGCAGGAAACTGGACATGTTAATGACCGACCACAATCTGGCAGACCGATTGCAACAACACCACGAGAAGACTGCTACTTAGTGATGTCATCACGACGTCACAGGTTTGAGACCGCGCCGCGGCTGTCCCGAAATTTGCACACCGCTACCGGCACTACAGTGCATGCACAAACTGTGCGAAACAGACTCCATGATGCTGGACTGCATGTCCATTGTCCACTTGTTGCTATTCCGCTTACAGAGCGTCACATTGAGAATCGGTTTGCATGGGCAAGAACTCATCAGCGATGGCGTGCTCAACAATGGAGCCACGTTTTGTTCAGTGATGAGTCGAAGTTTTGTGTGGATGTGGCGGATGGTAGGCAACAGGGTTGGCGACGTTTAGGAGAATGGTATGCTGCAGCCAACATCATTCAGCACGACAGATTCGGTGGCGGCAGTGTCATGGTGTGGGCTGGAATCCATGAAAATGGCAAAACAGATCTTATTGTGATTCGCGGAAATTTAACGGCTCAACGTTACTGTGAAGAAGTTGTTGCCCCTGTTGTCATCCCTTTTATGCAGCATCATGCAAACTTTATGTTCCAGCAAGACAACGATGTCCTCATTCAGTTAGGGTCACCAGTGATTTCCTTGAGGCTAACAACGTTCCGGTGTTGGACTGGCCAGCGCGATCACCGGACCTGTCTCCTATCGAACATGTGTGGGACATTCTTGGCCGTATGGTGCGTGAGAACCATCCACATCTTCACAATGTGCGGGAGCTGGAAGCTGCACTTCTCCAGGAATGGGATGCGATTCCTCTTCGTGACATCATGTGCTTAATTCGAAGCATGAGAAAGCGATGTATGGCGGTGGTTAATGCGCGCGGCGGTCACAACCGGTATTGACAGCTCAGTGTCATTATTTAAATTAGACCCTTCCGTTGAATGATGCTGTGTTAAAGGCGCGATGCTAGCATTACAGTAACAAGAGACTGTTGTTCAAATTGGAAAATGACATATCAATTAAATAATATATTTGAATCAATTTATTGTTTTTGTTAAATAACATTTATACAGTAATATTCTGTGTTGCTAAACTTTCTTGGTTCAGTATATATATATATTATTCATAGATGTGTCTGAAACAGTAGTAGTCAATTTGTTAAAGAATATTCAGAAAGGATATCAAAGAGTGTGCATTGTATTCCATTCATGTCATAAATGCCACTTTACAGGATGGGTTTAAAACAATCTTTCCAAAATTGAGGACGCATTTCTGGTCACTTGTTTCAACAGAGTTGATCTGAAACATAATGCTCCTATGAGTACACATCCGCATAATTGTTTGTTACAACTGATGCGATGTGTGTTAGAGTAGATTTCATCACAGCAGCTTCATAGTCATACATAATACCCTGGTTTGACACGTGTCTGTCCAGAAGGGCTTTGAACACTTTGACAGTTTCGGCACTCACCACTTCCTCAGTCACACTATTCCAACTACTCTAAGTTATTTTCTATCAGCTTATTCTTAAAAATTCTCAAGTAGTGACCTCCAGTCGCTGCTTTTTTTCTAAGTCAAATTTTTTGGAGATACATTCCTGTCATATATTGCTCTCAGCATGTTAACACTGTCTAACTGCTCCAAGCCACTAGACAATAATTTCAATGGGCAATAACTATGGACCTCTGCAGAATGTCACCTGAAAGTGTACGATATGTAAGTGTTGACATGGCACAGCTTCAGTTTCCTGAGCCTACCCTCATACATTTGGAAATTCTCATCAGGTATGGGCGAAGACTGAGCGTAAGTACTTTTTCAAAGGGCTTGCAAATGTTCCTATGCCCTTTAGTCCAAAAAGGGCTTTGGACTTGTGCTTAAGCACACTAAAAATACCATGCGCTTTCAAGCGCTTTTTCAAGTACTTTTTAAATTTTTACCTTGAATCGATACTTATAGTTATCAAAGCATTGCTCTTTAACATTCTACACATGCTGTTGCTACATATTACGGATTAACTTTTGCTGCTTATTTTGAAATTAATTTGACTGAAAGTAAGGCAACAATATTTTTTGACAAATCATTAGATAACATTTAGTACCTTTCAAAGCTTACATGTAAGCATTTGTTTGGTGAATTTGGAATGAAATGGCTTAATTACATTTACTCATTAACAAAAGAGAGAGGTAACGAGTAAAAAGGGTAAGAGGAAGGCTTTGTCCTCAGTGGACATGGAGGCCTTCCGTAGTGAGATGTTGGGAGAGATGAAGAGGACAATCAAGGATTTGGTTCCAGAGTTGCTCCGTAGCATGCTTCCTGGATCAAATCCTTTGTTGTCCTCTTCATCTGCTTCAGAGCAGGTAATTGCCGCCTCTGAATCTGGTTTCTTTAGGCCTCTACCAGTTTTCGATGATTCAGAGGTGGACCCATTATAGGGGGCGTTCCAGGACGCTGGCAGCAGGCTTGCCGCGCCGGTGGTCCATGGACGGTTGTCGATGGAACCTGGTGGCTGCTTATCAGCCCAGGGGTATCCGCACACCGCAAGTGCCAGTACCTCCTATGGCACCTTTCCTGGCCAGTCCGGGTTAGCTCTCTTTGCTGACCCAGAGTCTAATCTTTCTGGCCAGGAAGAAGAGGATTACCTGCTGGGTTCCCCTACTGATATCGTGACCATGGACATTGACGTCTGTGCACCCCTAGCGGGGAATACAGGCGACATTGTCCAAGGGTTCTACTCACGCAGGAGTAGAATTCACGGCTCAGAAGGTGGCCCGGGTTGAACCTGACGGCCAGTTGTTCCGCATACCTCGGCTTGCCGAGAGTATAGCTGGTTCTGCCCAGGGCCGTGGTGTGGCGATAA
This sequence comes from Chaetoderma sp. LZ-2023a, assembly GCA_034401795.1. Classification (NCBI taxonomy): domain Eukaryota; kingdom Metazoa; phylum Mollusca; class Caudofoveata; order Chaetodermatida; family Chaetodermatidae; genus Chaetoderma; species Chaetoderma sp. LZ-2023a. The sequence continues at coordinate 48,971,639 of CM067360.1, forward strand.
GCACCCCACGCAATACCACGGTGCCTGCTCCTGGACAAGCCAGTCAGATTAACATGCCCGCTCTTTTGGGCACGCATGCTTTCTCTGGCTTGCCAGGAGTGTCAGGCTATCCAGCTTCTAGCTCGCCTGCGAATGCTCAGGAGGAAGACGAAAGCCCTCGTCTTGTAGAGCTTTCGCAGGTAGCCATGGAGGAGGATTGGTCAGATGCTTGTCAATGGCTTGTAAGCGTCAGGCCAGACCTGCCCGTGGAACAGTCGGCTAGCCAGCGAGACCACCGGCCGTGGTTAGCTGGTAAGTCGACTGTTAGTGATGCCATCTCTGCCGTTGGCAGAACATATTGTTGATATGTTCTCGGCGGCGGAGACATCCATCAAGTAAAGCTGGGCAGTATTGACATTTACAGGACGGTATCGGTACCATGAAAAAATACCGCAGTACCATGGTATACCGTCATCTGAGGTTGAGGCATGCCACGAAATTAGAACAATTTTTTTCATTTCCTTTTCATTTCCATCTCCAATCAACGGTAAATGTAGGTAAAATAAATAAGTTGGCTTTCTGATTTAGAGAAGAAAAACATTATGCCTATTGCGACTGTTTAGTTTCACGACTTTATTAGGTCAATATTTTTATTGACAATATCATTCGCGGGAATATCGGTCAAAGTGTGTGGTCGACTCGCTAACTATAACCCGCTGTTTTAGACATTGGAGCGCGCTATTTTCAATCTGGATTGTTCTTGCTATTAATGCGTGCGACCAGCAAACGGTAAATTTAATTTTGGCAATCGAGCGCGTTGACAAACAGTCCAGACAAAATCTGCGAGTATCTAAACGAGGCCAGTGTTGTACTCTATATTCGGTTACTCGCGAAAACAGGCCTATACACATGCATATAACACGACATTCTAAACAGTTGAAGCTTGCCCTGTAGGTGGGGCTTAGAATACACCTTCCGTATCCTCTGCGTGTCGTACGAGGCGACTAAAGGAGGTAAGGGTGAGGTAACCCTGACAGAAACCTCGAGTGCTGAAGACAGAGGTTCCAGGCCGCATGGCGCACTCTAATAAACCATGGATCCATGCACTTAACGCTTATGATCATGTCGATAGTCACTTACATGACTGGCGGTATGATCAGCGAACGAAAAGAAGAAGAAGACACTACATTGAATATAGCCGATTCCAAAGCTTCTGATAATTACCGAGTACCCGATGTGCAGACTCGTTACTCGCCATGCTTCATGTGAACAAAGGCTATTTCCGCGAACTTCCGACGTGTAGCCAGTTGAAAAATGAATTACAAAAACTAAAACACTATAATTTGTAGGTGTCATTACTTAAACTGGATTTAATCCTTAAAGAAATTTCTTAAAACAAGCCAGAAAAATAAAAAACAACGACTTCAAAGCTGGTCGTTGTTAATAAATTAGCACGTGATCAAAATGGCGCGAACAAATACTACGTTTTAGTAAATTTTCATTGATAAATTCAACATAGTAATGTATTTTCCCACGGTCTAGTTCACGAACAACCAATCAGATACGTCTTTGCGAGGTTGCTGTTGTGTTTGAATAGCACGCGGTTTGTATGTTATTTTGTTATTCTAGCGTGTTTGATCGGTGACAAAATGCTCGGAGTAATAAATTACAAATACTAGAAACGGGAATAGGGAATATATTATAGTATAATTACTACCGACGGACGGCCAGAGAATGAGTTTAGATGTTTTAAATAAAGCAATTTTACCGTGAGACTTTCAAGACGTATGTTTGACATACAATTATGCCTGTCATTATTTTGTACTTGACGTCTTGATGTTTGTTTTAACAACGACCCTGTCATTACAGTGGTCAATTTTCAAAAATAGTCTTCTCTTGGCCTGCAAATGGACATTCAATAAGTAAATGTTTTAATTTTTCGAAGAAATCTAGTCATTAAAGGGTTAAACAAGGCAAGAGAGGAATATCTATGAAATTTTACCACTGGAATGATTGACTGTTATCGAGCCAGTCATTCCGGTAGTAAAATGTAAATATATAGTCATAGACTTAGTATCGTGCGAGTTAATTTACCATTACATTTTTCGATAGAAATTTATTATTTTTTTGCAATGTGCATATGTACATGTATCACCTTTATCTGTTCTTTAAAACCGGTCATCTTTCTGTATGCTGTCGCGCATACACATGTCTATTGAACTTTTTTTATTGGTATTGCAGCATTATCAGGTTGCGCTGAGCGCTTCCACAAAGTTCGGTGATTATTTTCCACATTTAGACACCAAAATCAGAAAACAAAGACTGAAATCCACTGCGCATAAACTCTCATACCGCGATCACGGAAATATATATTCCCAGGAAATTCATGTTACAATATTTCGGTAAAGACTTATTATATTAAAATATAAAAAGATTATTTTGATTTTCTCACGCTTTGAATGGATGATTTCCGATTTACATCAGCATATTTATATAGTTGAATTGAATATCTGTAGCCATCATGAACAAACAAACTTCCGGGATTCCTGCATAATGCTAACTTTCGCATTCTATTAATCCAACGATGTAATAAGGCGAAAAATGCTGATTAATGAGATTAGAGAATCTTGGCAGGCTGTTTCATAGATATAGAATAGCCGTAGAGCGTGTATGTTAATTCTATTCCGTAGTTGTGATTAATATAGCCAATACGTAGTGTCAGATTAATATAGCCAATTCCCTTTTCATTTCTCATAAAAATATATAAATTTGCCTCTATTCAAATGCCCTTCCAATTATCAAAAGAGAATTGAGTCTGTTTTGGAGGCTACATGCATATAATACGCCGAAATAAAGGTATGAGCATAAGCACTCTACTGCCATTTTAGCTCTATGGGCTGTTCTCAAATGTCGGCTACATTGAGCAATGAAAACATCTTGACATAATGGACGCCGACGTGTTTTGATAAGCGGTCGCCGTTTTTATAGCCTCACAAACAGAAATTCGTAATTTAACCACCTTGTCCGTATTACCGTAATTGCACAATTTTTTATTTCCGTTTTTTCACTCGCAACCCGTACATGCGTAGTTTGGATGCTATTTCCGTACAAACTATGGACAATCCGTAGGGGTTGGCAGGTCTGTAATTGAAATCGGCCCAGCGGTTCTTGAGAAGAAGTCATTTAAAGGAAAAGTTGATGGACCGACGGACAACGGATGGTCGCCACGACCTAAGCTCACTTGGCCTTTAAGACCAGGTGAGCTAACTAGAATCGATCCAGTCATTCCAGTAGTACAATGTAAGAGTTAACCTTAAATTTGGCTCCAAATAGAGATTTCTCAGGCTGACTGCAGAGGCCATCTCGGTAGTACAGATATGAGAAATGCTCTATGATGTATGGAATATTTTGTTGAACATTTTGAAACTAACTTCATTGGGAGCTGTTGATCTATGTCAGCAACATATTTCAGGCAAGTTAATTTCAACATACACAGCTTCTCGATGGATTTGTATATTTAATTTGAAAATGAGAAACAGAAATCTCTGGTGTTAAATGGATGACTTGGAACTTGTGAATGTACACCTAGCTTAAATAGCTTTGTCCCTTTTCCTTCTACATGTTAGTTGCTAATTGCTGTTTATTCTAATAATACCACAAGATGTTGCTGAGAGACATTTTAACGGCACTATTCTCAAAATTAATAAACTGTTCTTTACAGTTGTTCTCTACATGTATGTATAAAGTTTTGACCAACCCTTAAATCAAACAGAATTATCAATTGGCTACATAATTTCCTCAAGTGCTTAAGGGCTTGTGCTTAAGCCCTTCGCAGAGTTTGTGCTTAAGCCCTCTAAAAACAGGGAGGGCTTGTGCTTGTTAATAAGCCCTTTTTAAGCGGAAAGGCTTGTGCTTTCAAAAGGGCTTCGCCCCATGCCTGGTTTTCATGTCCTTGAATCCATGCATCAGCTTTGTGGCACTTCCCTGCACATTCTTAATACACATTTCTATGTTTGAAATTACATAACTTTTCATGACCAAAATTAACAAATTCCATAACTCCCAAGAATTAATATCTAGTAGATTTGTGGTTATGACATAGTCTATGATCCGAGTTATTCTGCAAATGTTTGAATAAATTATTGTGTCTTGAAACAACCAAGCCCAAGCTTTGTTTTTATAAGCTGTTGCCATGTTCTTACTGGTTAGATGTGACGACTGTAATTTATGCCAACGGATTTCTTTTATTTCTCATGATTACCATTTTCCATGATTTTCCATGACCTATGATAAAAAATGCTGATTTTCCATGATTTTCCAAGCCTGGAATAGTAACTACATCCTTTCTCCTTAAAGTTCTCATATATTGATAATAGATATGAGGAAGTCGTAAAACCCACGATATGAAGGCCTTCGAAGCACGCTTGGATAGACAACAGTTTACCAAGGAGATGATTTATAATTTCGAGTAAATTCTGGAAATATCTGTTTCAAGACACAATGTAGGACGTTGTTTTACTATCGAGTATTGAAGATGAGGAGATCTGTATTATGGCTAAGTCTTTCATCCAGAATCGACATAAAGTACAGTAATTATCAGAAGTAGCTAATGTAACTGATATGTAATTAGTTACCTTGCTTACAAATGTAACTGTAACTGACATAGTCCAATGTACATGATGTAACTGTAACTAGTTACATTTAAAAGTAATTGGCACCAGACCCGCTCGTGCGAACCCTGTTATCAGTCAGATAATATTTAAATCTATTGATTGAAAAGCTGTGAAACAGCGACAACTGGCACTTATGAAATTTTGACACTTGCCTGGCCGTTGCTCCCCTAGACATCCCATCTCACCCTCCCTGTCTCGTTTAGACGTGAAACGGCCAAGGGTAAACAGGAATATGGGTGAAACAGTTCAGGGTGAACATGTAGAGGTGTGAACCAACTCAGGGTGCGAGTGGGAATGGGAAGAAATGACCAGGATTCGTAACCAGTGCATTCTAAATGTGTTATGAACACCCATCTAAATGTGTTATGACTAAATTCATATTAGTTTGATAGCTGACATATCTAGTGGAAATTGACTGAGTTGACACGTCCAGATGATGATGGAATCATTATTAAGTGAATATTATGTAGAAATATAACAGAATTTAACTATTTGTTTTATCGAAAACTGGTGTTGTGCTATACTTTTGAGTCAAAAGGTTACCTTGGATTTATTGCCTGCCAACACCTATTAGCAGAGGTAATTTTCTGGTATTCAAATTGTATTATGTTGATTGATAACGAAATATTAAGAAGGAAATGTATAGTTCTTCAAAATTAACACAAGGAAGTAGAATATTAATTTTACAACGCAGGTGTATTTTCACCTCGAACATACAAAATAAATCCGTATACTTACATAAAAGGTACACCTGAGTAGAGATTAAGGATATACTTTACTAAAAGGTTCCCAGCGGACTAAACATTACTTAAAAGACCCGGGGGCGGTTTCAACTTCGTCCAAAATAGGGCTAAGTTCGGATATATTATTGCGCTCGTCCGATCTAATGTATCACGTGGTTGGTTTAGCTGTTTACTCATGCACACACTTTCACTCTTCCCTGAAGCAGGTGTGCGTTCAGGAACGCAAATAATTTCAGTTCGCCAAACATTTTTTTTGGTCACGGCAATTTTCAACGAACTGAAAATAGTCATGCTCATGAAAGTGCCCCTGGAGTACTAAAGTACAATTTGCACCTTGTGATACCGTTATCCGATTATGCTCTCAGATGGTCGGATATGTAGTCGGTATTACGTTATCTGGTAATTAATGTACCAAGGATAGATTGCATTTAGAAGTAACAGAGGCCAATTGGAACTTGGGTATAAAACTTATCCCAGGAATGTGTAACCTACCATACAACGAACGACTAAAAGTACTCAACTTACCAACTCTCACATTCAGAAGACTGCGAGGTGATATGATTGAGATATATAAAATACTTCACAACAAATATGATCAACCTCCAAACTACCTGAACACATTATCAATGCACCTTCTATCAACTCTTTTAAATTCAGATTAGACCAACTATGGAGTAAACACCCACTGCTATTCAACTTCGAATCTGATTCAATCTGTCATCCCACTTTTTTTAAAGAAATGCTAACAACACATGAATGTGGTGACAAACTACAACTGAATCAGCCATCCAGTATATGCAGCCCAGAACTAACGCCAGAGGCCATTTGATGCCTTCTGTCAGAAGAGGATTCTTGTGAGAGTTCATGTGAGTTCATTTAATTATGATATAAAGCTCACGACCATTAATGAGAACAGCAATCACGATAAACCGGGTTGCCATATAATTGTAATTTTCACGTAAAATCTTTCCTCTTTTGGAAAAGATAAAACGATTACCTATATTAGAAAGATATATTAAATATCATTATGAGTATACACTATATGGATATATGGATTAATTAAGGTGTCAACTAATTACTATTAATTAAGCGTTATGATTAGATAATGTCAAGGGATACTTTAGTACAGTCATAAGTTCAACTTTTCGACAGTCCTTACCACTCTGCCTGAATGGGTTGCGTATGAGTCCTTTACTGAAGTTACCATGGTGGTTTGGTTGGTTTGACTAGGCACTTGTTGGATAGTGCTAGTTGTTGATTCAGAGGCAGAAACCATTGATATGACAGGACCTGTGGCTGATGAGGACATCGTATCTGACAACTTGAAAGGATGTGACCTGGCTGGTTTCCGGAGAAACTAACGATTACATTGATATGTTCGTCCTTCATTTGTCGAGACATCCTATGTTCTAGATTTAAGTCTCTTACTTGCTGTAGCTCCGTGCCACTCGCATTTACCAGAGTCTATTGGCTGCAACCACACAACGTCACCTGGGTGTAGCAGTTTCAAGTCCTTTCTGTAGTCATACAATTCAGCGATTTTCACACGTTTATCATCGTGAAGCAGTTTGTCTGATTCACACGACTGATTTGTTGACTTAAGCGTAGATGAAGTTGTAGGTACTAAAGATTTTGTTCTGCAACCGATGAGTCTTTTGGCTGGACTAGAATGAAACCCCTCCGTAGGCATATTACGAAGGTTGAGAAGACCTACGTATGGATCCTCGTTTTGCGACTTTATTCCATTTCATCAGTGACCTTCACTGCAGCTTCTGCTGCACCATGTGCTTTGTTACTTCCTGGTCTAGGAAGCTCGTTATTGAAACACCACTTACTGCTGAATGTTTTGATGGTATCCGAAGTGCACTGGTGACATCCATCAACAATCACTGTGTCTGGAACACCATACCTAGCGAAATTCAGTTTGCGCTTTGTATTAACTGATTCTGACGTATTGTCTGGTAGGTAGTCAATTTCAAAGAAGTTACTGTGACAATCGACAGTTACAAGAGAGTTTCTCCCCTCAATGGAAAGCAGATCAGTACCAACCTTCTCCAAAGTCAGCTAGGCGCTGTGTGCAAGTGTAGCCATTCTGGAACCTGTTTTGCACTGTCTATAGCACAAATGCCACATGACTCGACACACTGACGTATGTCACTAGATATATCTGGCCAGAAGATTAGGTCACGAGCATGGCGTAAACACTAATTTATACTGTGATGACCTGCATGAACTTTCTGTTTCATTTTGGCATGCATGGATTTAGGCAGTGTTCCCTCTATGCATCCTTTTGCTCTCGGGAGATCTGGCATTTTTCATCATGTAACTGGCTCCTCTTAACTTGGTCACTTAAAACGTTTATTCTAATTCTAACTCGCCAACACTAAAAGAGAATTGTATTCTCGGGAGTTCAGGCATTTTCCATCTGGCTCCTCTTAATTTGGCCACTATAAAAACCTATAATCTATTTTTACTCCATTCACTCCGGTAAAGCGGTGGATAACGCATTTCATGCAAAATATTAATTTGTAGATCTTCTATAACCCGCAAGGCTCAACGGGCCATGATTATGCAATACCGACACAAGATGAGATATTTTTATACATTTTTATTCAATCCTTGTCTTATGAGGCCAAATAAAATAAGTTTGCTTGTCTTTTCCCCCAAAAATGCATTCGGATATATAACCAGATTTCGTACACGCATCAGTAAATTTATCAAGCTGTCTGGTCTCCCCGACAATGACCTGATAGCTTACAACTTCCGGGAATAAGATAAACAAATGTCAAACTAGCATCATTTTTTAGAGTTAATTCTTTTTTCAGATCGTAGACGGCGCGAACAGGAGCTAATGTGATAATTTCTTTTATCTGATCGAAGCTGTCTTGCTGACATTTAGACCATGCCCATGGTACGTCTTTTTCCACCAGTCAGATTATGAAGTGGTTGTAACACATCAGTCATATGAAGAAGACATTTAAGAAAGATAGTTCAACAAGCCTAGGTAATGCCACAATTCTTCCAGCTTTTTCGGTGGTGTCATCTAAGAGAGGGCCTTAACTTTTTCAGGATCAGACTATAGACCATCTTGAGTAATGTGTTGACCTAGGAATGTGATTTTATTCATCTGAAGCTAAAGTTTGGCCTTGTTTAGTTCGATACCTTTTTCTTTGCAACGCACAAAGAACATTTCGAGGTTACAGTCATGTTCTTCGAGATTTGCATCCTGTATCACAACATCATCAGTGATGCACATGACGCCAGACAAATTATCTAAAGCTTCGTTAAGTTTTCTCTGAAATATTTCTGAAGATACACCGGTACCAATTGACCAAAACTAGTAAAATGTAGTCAATAGGCTAGACTCTTCATCAATCTTCACAGGCCAGTAGCCCGACAACAGGTCTACCTTAGAGAAGACACAAGATTTTCCGAGTTCATGTACAGCATCGTCTAAAACTGGTAAAATATAACATCATGATTGAGAGCTTTGTTGAGTTGAAATGGGTGATACACACACAGAGCGCTCCAGACCTTTTAGGAGCAATAACGGCTTGATTCAGCCATGGAGTTGGTTCTGACACTGGTACTATAACACCCATGCTGGTAAGTCTGTCTAGTTATGTTTTAAACAGGAACGCAGTGCAAAGGCATTACAACTGGCTGCACAGTGGTGTCAAGTTTCAGATAGTGTGTGCCAGGAAGCATACCTAGCTTACCATCAATCAGTTCAGAATGGCTTTTCATCGATAGAAACTGATGCAACTCTGTCAACGTTTTTCACCGATATTAACTTCATTTGTTCAGCAGCACTGAGACCTAAGATCGGGGTGAAATTTTCCTTCCCTACAACAAATTCAGCCGAATATTTCTCATGGTTCATTTGGTCCTGAATAGTGTTACGACAAGTACCGATTGGTGACAGTTCTGTATCATTCCACATTTTCAAAGCCAGGCTAGTAGAGTCAGGTTTGTCAGCAAAATACTCTGGAATAATGTTAACTGAAGCACATGTGTCAATTTGGAATACAACGTCTGCATCCCCAACACTTGTGTGGCACTTGATGTTGTAGTTCGGATCGACCGGTCGGGTACGGGCTATACCAGCTAAGCTGGGTATACGCCGCCCGTCTTGGATTCGTTCCATGAACGTGTCCCCCTAGTTGCGTAACACATGACTCACCACGTCATCTTCACATCTATATCTATCATGATATTTAGATAATTGTGTACACGTCACAAGATTACAGCGCACTGATTGCCTGGTTCAGCAAATTCTGATTGTTTGAGGCAGCCAGTTATGACGTCACCATGAGTATAAAGGGGGGATGATTTCTGAAGATTGGGAGCATCGTTGGCCGGTGGCCGATCAGTCGGGAGCTGCCCAACATATGGGAACCTGACGAAACAACCGAAGACAGATTTATACATCATCTCAGTGTCAAGAGGTTTTCCGATCAGCCTGCACCAAAGCAGTTCCCGTCTCACCGCATTAAGAACTGTAGAACTTAAATATGTTCCTATTTTAATTACCATCTATAAGGAACTGTTCTTGCGGTGAGCCCTAGTGGGCCAGTCATGTAATTATACGTGACATAGAGTGGCGATGTTCCTCAGTGGATAACTCACCGGATTTGCCAGACACCCTGAAAAGTGGACCTTCAACCGCCATACTGCATGTCGTATGCGATGATTTAACATTTTGACTGCAGCCAAGTAAACTTTGCCCAGTACGTCTTAAGAGCTAACTGACGTATCCCGCACCGTTAAGCTTAGTTAGGTATCTTCAACAGTATTCAACAACCCCCCCTCCTGTTAGCGGGTTGTTCTCAACTTTCATATTTACCGCCATTGAGCGGGAACATTTCTCATAGCAGTAATGTTATCGTAGAACTTACTGACCATTCGTTAGACATTCTTATATTGTGATTACCATCATGAGTTCGCACCGCTCCCGTCCTGGATTAGCATGCGGGAATCCTGTCTGTGGGAATCTACATGCAGAAACTCTTCCAGCTTCCGGAGAACGTGTCGACTCACGTCACACCAATGGTAAAGTATCAATTTCAGTAACACGATAGCACGTCCTTAAGAATGGCTACTGACTATTCAAGTAACTATACTTAACATCTTTAATTATTCTGTTAATAACAAGTTTACTGATTGTATCTCATCTTTGTAAATGGTCCCAATGACTAAAATGCACCGTAACGGTCTTAGGACTGCTAGTTATAATTTCTTTATCTGTTCATAGTTATTTTTATTTACTGTAAGGTGTTTTCACTAACCGCACCATAATAGGTATATCAACCTGTACCATTATTGTTATCCTGATCAATTCACATTGTTATTACTTGTACATGGTTAGTTTTGTATATGGCTAGTAGCCATTCGTTGATATGTTTTGTTTATTTGTAGAAAACCTAGGACCGCTGTGCATGTAGGAAACACTATACAGCAACATTTATATATGCATCACCTTTTCCTGCCACCAACAATTTTTCACTGAGGTCGCTGTCCGTGCTACTCAGCCGTCAAAAACAAAGGCAGTAGCAGAGTGGCCAATGCCCTCTTCAATCACAGAAACTCGGAGTTTTCTTGGCTTATGCCAGTACTATCGTCGGTACATCCTTCACTTTAGCTAGATTCCTTCACCCTTGTATAAGATCACTGAAAAGATCGACCATTCGACTGGACGAGTGAGTGTGAAGGTTCCTTCAGGGCATTGAAGGAACTCTTGACGACCTCCCCTATTCTTGCTCATCCTAATCCAAACCTCAATTTCATCTTGGACACTGACGTGTCAGATTACGCTATCGGCGTGGTTCTTGCTATGTCACAGAGGATAGAATGGAGCATGTGTTGGGTTACGGTTCGCATACTCTAAATAAAACAGAAAAAAGATATGCGACCACGAAGCAAGAACAACTTGCGGCGGTACATTTCGTCAAGTACTATAAAAACTTTCTGTACGGCCACCCATTTACACTCCGTACAGACCATGCCTCACTATGCTGGCCCAGGAACGTTAAAAGTTTGCGGGGGGGGGGGGGGGGGGGGGAGGGGGTGGCAGGTAGCAAGATGGCAGGAATCCCTGCAGGCCTACAACTTTAACATTGTTCACCGTCCCGGCAAATTGCATGGTAATGTCAATGCCCTTAGCAGACTGGGGCAAGGAGATGAACACGAAGAGGCCGCAACTATGACACAATCTATATGGCCATCTCCGTAGTTCCCCGAATTACGGTGCGCAGAGTGGAATCCGGAGAAAATCGCACACGACCAAGCAACAGACGCGCAAACATCAATCATATACATGTGGCTCCAGGAGGGGGTATGTCCTCCTAAGGAATCGGTAACACCGTTATCCACCACGGCTAAATATTATTACCAGCAGTTTGAAGAATATCATTTCAACAACAACGTTCTCTACATCAATAACCGTCTGGTAATCCCGGAAAGTTATCGGAATATGATACTACAACAACTACATTATAACACCAGGCATCTGGCCGTGGAAAGGACCGTTACCCACATCAAACAGAGATTACACTGGATCGGGATTCGCGATAGTGTAACGGCATGGGTTGCCAAATGTATCCCATGCCAAAAACACGCTGTTGGCCAGCACCATTACGCACCATTGCAAGTAAAAAAGGTTGGGTGCACCGTGGCTGTGAGTGGCTATTGATGTGCTCGAACCCCTGAATATGATGGATGACGGAAACAAGTACATCCTCGTATTACAAGATTACTTTACGAAGTGGGTAGAGGCATCCAGCATAGCGGAGGTGGTGGCAGGCAATGTATTCTGTCATTTCTATCCCTGGATCTGGCTATGCCTCTGATACCAGGAGGGAAAAATTCATCATCCCTCTATGTTGGACTCTTGCGGCAGTGGATAGAACAGGCCCATGAGTTAGTGAGAGCATCATTGTCCACTGCACACCAGCGGCAAAAGACATGGCACGACCGGAGAGTGCATGGAAATCTGTATGAAGCAGGAAGGATGGTATGCGTACACGATTCACGATGATTTGCAAATGTGCCAAGTAAACTGAGTTACCAGTGGAAAGACACCTATGTGGTAGTAGGTAAGACGTCAGACGTGACTTACCATGTCCGTGCTTCAGATGGCCTGACCTCAGTCATCCACTTCGATTGGCTTAAACCATGTGTCAGTGATGACCCAGCACCAGAGCTCGGGCTGGACGTTTCCCGTGCCTTGGGCACCCAGACAGAAATTTCTACGGAAAGCAGTATTCCCACGATCAGCACAAAGCACCACGGTGCCAGTTCAACCCATCTTCTACCAAGCCAGAACACCGGTGAACAAGCAGCTAACACTGAGGACGATGACAAGATACGTACTCGCCCGCTCCATCGTCAGCATGGCTCTACTCGATCTGGGAAGCCGTATCTGAAGAACTTTTCGTTTGTTTTCTCCAAGGGACCGGATGGAAAAGCTGTTCCACCGATCCCTTCCCACTCCCACCCACTTCATGCTATACACCCCACCACCCACCGCCCCATCATAGAGCTACCGCAAGTGGAAGCTGGGCTGACCCAAGCCATGCTTCCTGTGGAGTGGAATATATGATAAACAGCATGGAAGTAAAGAGGCTTGATGAAGCCTTGGCGTGTCTAGGACCGCAAGACCGCACAATTCAGTGTACCCGACCATGCCCCGAAATCACCGGACCACTCTCCAACCAAGCAGAACCGTTATCCAATACCGCACCAACGCCCCGCTCCAACTGGTGTCCCTTATCTATACACCAAGTTCAGACATCATCGACCAGGTCCATTTCACACTCCACTCGTCGTCTGTGGACCGTCAATCTTCAGATATGAGAGAGACTGCTGCTACAGAGGGGGTGGCGTCCCGCACCGCATCGACCAACAATACCCCCTCCGGTGGGTAGGGAAGCAGCCTGTTCAGCAGACTCTCAGCTCGAATTTTCCCGGTGTCTAAAAACTATGAGAAGGCACCAACCATTGTGCAACGGGAGGTGACCACATCCCCCTTGTACAAGCAGCAATAAAAACGTCACATTTCACCACAGCGCAGGAATCATTCACGGATAACCAGCCATAATCATAAACTGTGTGCACTCATATATCCGAGTTGTAGTGTAATCATGTATATATTAATATGTCTGGTCTAGGTAGGGATGAGGCTAGTCCTACCCATAGAGGAGGATGCTTGGCAGTCCACCCACTCGGAAAACACAGCTATCTTGGCGGGATCAGTAACTTTGATTAACTGCAAGATTAGGACTGTTTAAACCACACATCAGATTACATACAGCTTTACTGTCAAATTTGTTTTTAAGAGCACAACTGCTCTACCGTGTATACAAATCATTAGCGCACGGGCCGGTAAAGCGACATCAAAAATATGATAGTATAATAAAAAATTCTCTTACTTGCAATTCCAGCCACAAATCAACATTGGTTGGGAAATACATATGTACGGACCAGTCAAGCGCATAGTAAAAGAACTCGCCCACAATGGGGATGCTGTTTCAAGTAACAGGAGATCAAACATATATGATTCCACCTTTTACAACATAGGGATGTATTTATAACATCAATGATCCACCATTTTAAAAAGTCGTATCTGGTACATACGAAAACGTACACAATACATAATTACAATCTCTAATCAACCACGTGTTTAAACAAGAGACATGTGACTTCTACTTATCATTTCCAGTAAAAATTGGATAACAAGGTCGTAAACAAAAGCGTCGCCGAAATACGCTACTACCACAGCGGGATGGAGGACTGGCGAGGGTGAGTCAGGGCATGGACCACTGACGTCACCGCTCTCACACACCCCATCAGGCGCTCCAGCCTGAAATTAAGACAGGCGAGTTTATAAGCATCCAATCTGTTAAACTGCTTCACTCTAATTAAAAGGTGATGCTCCACGGGAATAAGTAGTACCAGGTTTTTACGTTGATCAGAGACCTGCGAATACACAAAAATAAGACGAGGTTAATGAGCCATTCTTCCTCTAATTAAAAGTACTCCCTTTATATGGGAGGAATTTATCCCTTGATGCCGAGAAGAGGAAAGTGAAAAACCTTCCATATAGGGCAGGACCTAATCACTTTCAAACTTCCAGCTGTGGTCATCCACCCATCAGTGACATCACTAAATCGTATAAAAAGGGGAAGCGCGCTCTAAAACTTTGTCTTCCCATCAAAACTCGACACCAGGGAAGAACAAATAGCATTAGGCTTCTTTCGTGCCGAAAACTCTATTCTGCTGTATCTTTTATTATTATTATTTTCACTATAACATACTAGGCCTGGAAAGTTGAATGAATAGATAGGGTTTTATGTTTTAATTAGGTACCCGCAACACAGTTACTATTCGTAGTTCAGATCGACCGGTCGAGTACCGGCCGTACCAGCTAAGCTGGGTATGCGCCGCCCATGTAGGATTCGTTTCCTGAAAATGCCCCTCTGGGTAGAGCTATATGCATATATAGGCCTATGGGAGAGAGAGCGTGTCTAAAAACGACTAAGTTCGTTAAAACGCATTATGCACATATGCGCGCGCCGGGACGCTGTTTCTATGGAGCATGTAGTTGTGACCTAGATAGGATGGCGCTTATAGTGTACTGAGCTGGTACTCTGTAATCCTTATTAATTTCTGTTCCCGTTAAATCTGGCTTGAATCAAGACCAGAATTTGATGGGCTTTCCAAATCTGTAAACCATTTCAAAATCGGTTGAGAAATCGCTGAGTTATCCAGGGAAAACTCTTCTTGATTATCTTCAAAATATTACCCTGACGTCATAACCACGTGGACGTAAAGCTTCTAGAATGTTCTAGAACGTTCGACGACGCTATTATTAGCTGTGCGCTGATTGGCTGTTGCTCGAACAATGATTGGATGAAGCCTGCGCCTGTGACGTCATGGAGAGTATAAAAGGAGAAGCGATCCAGTGATCGAGAGCATCCTCGGCCAGCGGCCGGACAGGTTGGACCTGTACTAGACTTCAGTTTCCGTCGCGTTTCCGTTGCTACCAGTAGCCAACCCACCGCACTAAAACAGTTTTTGTAACTCTCCATCCGCGGGAGTAATTTGAAACTTTTGATAATCGTTCATGAATACTACATGTACAGGCTCACGGGCAGGAACAGAATTTATAACCATCTCGGACGTCCGCGACAGGCCAACTCCATCAGGGCCAAATCGTGGACGACTCCGACAAAGACCCGACTACGGGCATATCTACAGCCCTTCAGACTACTATCGTTCACCTGTGTCATCTACGGAGACAGTATGGCCGGGTGATAATCCACCACATAGACAACCTCCCGCACCACCCCCTTCTAGCGAAATGCTATATTCAAGGGAAACACCGCGGAGGAATCGGTACCACCATTTCGCCGGTATATTAGTCATGCCACATATCATAACTGTCAGCCACTTGCACCACCGCCATATGAGGAACGACAATCCTCACCGCGGGAGGGACGACCGCACACTCTTCACCGCAATCCACCTCCCGTTCATAGACCCATGCCAGTCAATGGCTCAACAAACGGGGCGGACTCAGTAAATTGGAGTACGCATGTCCTAGCTCCTCGGCATTGGCATCGACGGGAGATACCACCACCACCACCACCACCACCACCACCACCACCACCACCACCAACTACAGTTCAATCCTCACCTTCTCAGATACCCGCACCACCCGGATTTCAACCACTTCACTCTTCCCGCGGTTTTGGCTGAGTCATCCTCCCTCGCGAATTTAGCGGGGTGAATGACTGGACCAACTATAAAATCCAGTTCGAAATAATAAGTCGGACTAACCGCTGGGACGATAGACAGATGGGTGAGTATCTTGCAGCAAAACTTTCGGGAAAAGCCCTGCAAGTTCTTGCGGATCTGGAAATGGTTTGTACACCCACCTACACCCAATTGGAATGGGCACTCATGGAGCGATTTGGCGACAAAGCTCTCGGAGAAAGTAGTCGTCTGCAACTTAAAAATCTTCAACGACGTGTGGGAGAAACTCGTATTCGAAGGCTAGTCACCCGCATATATCTGAGCACCAATATGGAGGGCGTACTTCATTTGCATCTCGATACTTTCATCGATGCATTAAGTAGTGAATCCGCTCTAAAAAAACCTATTTCTCGGTGACCATGGAAGTTTGGCCCAAATAACGGCAACAGCGGTTCATATCGAGAACTTTCTAGAGCGGGAGAAAAATAACCGGAGCCAACTCCATCCTATCAATGAGATAGAGGGTGCAGCTATCGCCCTAGCCACTAGTGCCCCCCCTCCCAGATCAGCAACACCAACCGCACAGACACCACCACCATCAGATACGCAGAAGACCAGTCAGAATCAAGCACCTGGAGGTAGGGGCCATGCCTGCAGAGTAGGGTACAGCGGTGCCCCACGGTGCGGAAACCAGCGCAACAACAACAACATCGGCAACATGAGAGAGCAGATAGACGAGATCAATAAGCAGATCTCCGCACTCACCAATTTGGTAACCACACTCAGCACCAACTTCAGCACCACACAGTTTAGAACAGCAAACACTACCAGCACCGCACCGCCACCGAACACCTGTTTCGGATGCGGTCAGCCAGGACATTGGAGGGAGCGGTGTTCTGCCCGACCTCGCTCCACAACGCCTGCTCCAGACCGCAGCACACCACAACCAAAGAAACAGTCAAACTCCTGAGTGTACCGAATTACATGGAGCCACTTCGGTGCCCGTATCCTTCTCCCAGCTCAACTGCGGCTTTCACGCAACAATGTTCAGTGACTAACCATCATCAACAGAAATCAGCTTTCACATCAACACCAAAATGCACGGCTTCCAATATGTCCGTGCCTACATTGCCTCCCCCATCCGCAGCAAGGACATCCCCTTCTTTTTCCATACACCACAAACCTTCTTTCCTATGTAAAACGGCAGTAGTAGGTTGTAGTACCTCCGCTGAAACAACGTTTTTGAAAGCACCACATCCCACCACCAAGACATTAGACCCTCGGTGCCCTCTGGTGGTATGCCGAGCACCACCCCAATCAGCATTATCTTCCGCATCCAGAGACATAAGTGATTCGGGAGAGACAATTCATTCCACCTTATGGATTCGCAAGCGCCGACAAGGACAGAAGAACGCACTTCAATGGAAACCACGCTGTTTCTTCTGTGCTTCAACAAAACATCCTATGAAGCATTGCCGGAAATGGCTTGCACAGGTAGAACGCATCTGTCATCCCATACGCACCACTGTCTATACCAATACTGCTCACACAGAAACGACCAGAACACCACGACCATTGCTACCCCCAGCTCTGTCTTCACCGCAGCATACACCACAGTGGAGACGACGAACTGGCTATTCCTCACTCAGCCACCTCCAACATTGCAAGAAGCAATACGGAGACAGTCGGAATATATACAGAGTCATGCTGCTCCCACACCATTATCACGGACAGCATCATTGGAAACTCTTCCGCAGGGTCATCGTAAAGTAATCTACAAATATACCTGTCTGTTCAGTGGCGTTTCTACAAGCGCCACCATCGACACCAGAGCTTCTATTACAGTTTTTAACCAACGCTTATATGAGAGCATCCCACCTCATAAAAAAAACCCTTAAGCCTACAAATATTTACATACAGACGGCTACGGGAGCAGATGTACCCGTGGCCGGTGTGGTTAATTTAGTCATTCAAATAGAGGAAATGCAATTCATTCAGAGAGTTGTCATCGCCTCCATTCAGAAGGACGCCCTACTTGGCTCTGGCTTTCTCAGTGCCAGCGAAGCCATAATACACTGCAGACAACAGGAACCTGACATACATGGCCGACGAATACCTCTCGGACCAGCATCGTCATTATACGATGCGTGTGCAGTAATTCGATCAAGTACTGCCACGGTTGAGCCGGGACAGGAACGGATCCTATGGACCACCGCACCACAGTTAGGAAGCAACACACATATCATCATGCTGGAACCCGCCCCTGATTATATGATCGCCTCACAATGCACAAGTCCCTGCATAATAGTGGACACCACTGATAAAGGGAAAATACCCTTTAGAGTGTTCAATGGTACCGCAGATCCCATCACCCTGGAACCAGGAGTACGCTGCGGCCATTTAGTGGACATACTTTCACTGGAAACACCTGCACTTTCTGATACAACACCACCGCTGACTGATGATTTACCCGAACATCTACACGATTTACATATGTGTGCCACTGTTGGACTATTGCAATCACAAAAACGAGAAATTCGGAAATTATTACATAAATATCACGATAGATTTTCCTCCGGAGATATGGATATCGGAGAGACTCACCTCATACGACACTCCATCGATACAGGTAATAATTGTCCCGTACGACAACCGGTATGACGTCTTCCCATTCATAAATAAGCAGAAGCACACCAACAAGTAAATGACATGTTGCGAACGGGTATTATCGAACCCTCAGCTTCTCCATGGGCTAGCCCTATAGTGCTAGCAGGCAAAAAGGACTGAACATTGCGGTTTTGTATCGATTACCGCCACCTTAATGGTCTTAGCGTTAAAGACGCTTATCCATTACCCCCAGATAGATCAGGCCTTGGATTCCTTGTCCGGAGCCAAGTGGTTTTATACCCTTGATTTAGCTAGCAGTTACTGGCAAGTAGACATGGATGAAGCTGATATGGAAAAGACAGCATTTGTTTGTAGGGACGGTCTTTTCCAATTCCGTAAGATGCCCTACGGGTTGTGCAATGCTCCCAAAACTTTTGAATGACTCATTGAGCAGGTATTAACCACACAGCAATGGGAGATCTGTCTCTGTTATATCGATGATGTAATCGTCTTCGGACCTACGTTTGAGCAAAGCTTAATCAATTTGGACACCGTCCTTTCCCGTTTCCGCATGGCCAATTTGAAACTCAAACCAAAAAAAATGTCATCTC
The DNA here is from genome assembly GCA_034401795.1 of Chaetoderma sp. LZ-2023a. Classification (NCBI taxonomy): domain Eukaryota; kingdom Metazoa; phylum Mollusca; class Caudofoveata; order Chaetodermatida; family Chaetodermatidae; genus Chaetoderma; species Chaetoderma sp. LZ-2023a. Next base: position 48,991,007 of record CM067360.1, read on the forward strand.
TTCAGACAGAGCATCGAGTTCCTGGGACACATCATATCCGGTGATGGAGTGGCTACACAGCCATCAAAAACTAAGGCAGTAGCAGAGTGGCCACAGCCCTCTTCAGCTATGGAGACGCTGAGTTTCCTTGTGTTATGCTAGTACTATCGCCATTATATCTGACATTTCAGCGAGATTGCTTCACCCCTCTACCAGATCACCGAGAAAGATCGACCCTTTGAGTGGACGAGTGAGTGTGAAGGCTCCTTCAAGGCGCTGAAGGAACTCTTGACGACCACCCCGATTCTTGCTCACCCTAATCCAAACCTCGATTTCATCTTAGACACTGATGCGTCAGCTTTCGCTATCAGCGCAGTTCTATCACAGGTCAACGAAGATGGAACAGAGCAGGTGTTGGGTTATGGTTCGTGTACTCTGAATAAAATAGAGAAAAGACCACCAAGCGAGAATTATTGGCGGTGGTCCATTTCGTCAAATATTATGAACACTTCCTGTACGGGCGCGCTTTTACACTCCGTACAGACCATGACTCACTACGGTGCCTCAGGAACTTAAAAAATGCGGAGGGCCAGGTAGCGAGATGGCAGGAATCCCTGCAGGCCTATAACTTTCACGTTGGTCACCATCCCGGCAAATTGCATGGAAATGCCTACGCCCTTAGCAGAATCAGCGTGGAGGCTGAACACACAGAGCCCGCCACCGTGACACAGTCAACACAGCCATCTCCGGAGTTCCCCAAATTGAGGTGCGCAGAGTGGAATCTGGAGAAAATCGCACACCACAAAACAACAGACGTGCAGACAGGAAATATATATGCGTGGATTCAGGAAGGGGTACGTCCTCCTAAGGAATCAGTGACACCTTTATCCCCCATGGCTAAATATTATTACCAATGGTTCGAGGAATGTCAATTAATAAATAACGTTCTGTACATTAATGACTGTTTGGTAGTTCTGGAAAATTATCGAGAACTTATATTGAAACAACTACATGATAACGCCGGACATTTGGCCATGGAAAGGACTGTTGCCCGTATCAAACTGAGATTCCACTGGATTGGGATTCGCGATAGTGTCAAGACACGGGTTGCCAAATATATCCCGTGCCAAAGACGCGCTGTTGGCCAACATCATATCGCAGCATCGCAAATTAAGATTTTTGGTGCACCATGGGAGCGAGTGGCTATCGACGTGCTCGGACCCTTGAATACGATGGATGACGGTAATAAATACATCCTCGTATTACAAGATTATTTTACGAAGTGGGTAGAAGCATTTGCTTTGCCGGACCAAGAGGCATCCACCGTAGTGGAGGGCTTGGCCAGCAATGTGTTCTGCCGCTTTGGTATGCCTTATGAGTTGCACTCCGATCAAGGAAGTAATTTTGAGAGCCGGCTCATATCAGACCTCTGCAAATTAGTCCATATCGTCAAAACAAGGACAACTCCATACCACCCCCGGAGCAACGGGATGGTAGAGAGATTCAACAGAACTCTCGCGGTGATGCTTACCAAGAAAACACGCCTTGATTGTAGAGATTGGGATCCATGTCTCCCATATGTGCTCATGGCTTACCGCACTTCGGAACATTCCAGCACGGGCTACACCCCTGCTCGGTTAATGTTAGGCCGTGAAGTAGACTTACCCCTGGACCTGGCCATGCCACGGATACCAGGGGAGAAAAATTCACCATCTCACTATATCGAACTCCTGCGGCAAAGTATAGAACAAGCCCATGAGTTAGTGAGAGAAACACTATCCACTGCACACCAGCAGCAAAAGACATGGCACGACCGGAGAGTGCATGGAGATCCATATGAAGCAGGAAGAATGGTTTTGGTTCACGATTCACGACGGTCTGCAAATGTGCCAAGTAAACTGAGTTACCAGTGGAAAGGCCCCTATGTGGTAGTAGGTAAGACGTCGGACGTGACCTACCGCATCTGTGCTTCAGATGGCCTGACCTCAGTCATCCACTTCGATCGACTTAAACCTTGTGTCAATGACGACCCAGCACCAGATCTCGGACTGGGGATTTCTCATGACACCGGTACCCAGACAGATATTTCTATATTCCCATGGTTAGTGCAGAGCACTGCGGTGCCAGTTCAACCCATCTTCTACCAAGCCAGAACATGGATGAACAAGCGGCTAATGCTGACGACGATGACGAGATACATACTCACCCTCTCCCTCCTCAGCACGGGTCTACTAGATCTGGGAAGTCGTATCTGAAGAATTTTCTGTTTGTTTTGTCCAAGGGACCGGATGGAAAAGTCGTTCCTCCGATCTCTTCCCATTCCCACCCACTTCATGCTATGACCCCCCCCCCCCTTTCTTCGAGTTACCACAAGCAGAAGCTGAGGCTGACACAAGCCATGCTTCCTGTGGGATGGAACATGTGGTGAATAGCATGGAAGTGAAGAGGCTGGATGAAGCCTTGGCGTGTCCAGAATCGTACAACAAGGTGTACCCAACCAATTCCCAAAATCGCAAAACCACAATCCCCCCCAAGGGACAGCCTCCCCGAAAGTCCCACCCACGCCACCACTCCAATTCGCGTCACTAATCTACACACCCAGTTCGAACATCACCAGCCCAGTCCAATTCACACTCCACTCGTCATCTGTTGACCGGCAATCTTCAGGTATGAGAGAGACTGCTGCAACAGAGGAGGTGGCATCCCACACTGCACCAACCAACATTACCCCCCTCCCCCCCCCCCCGCGGTGGGCAAGGAAGCAGTCTGTTCAGCAGACTCTCGGCTCGAATTTTCCCGGTGTCTAAAAACTACGACAGGACACCAACCGTCGTCTAACAGGAGATGACCACATCACCCTATCCAAAGGCCACCCAATCCAATAGGCCTACCATACTCCCCCCGTGAGCAGTCAGAACATCACACAACAGACAGAACATCAACACTACAAAGAACACGCCTGCCTTCAAGACTGGATACGTCAATTCATCATTGCGCCTACATCAAATACTTGCTCATTTATACTCAGCATAACGGAGGCATTCAACATCGGCAACAACAGCATTTAGCAGCGCCTACCGGTCTTAATTAATTACCGGTAAAGACATAAATGTTCCCGCAACATGTTCCTCCTGCACAGAACTGTGGGAGGGGTAATACCTCCCGCAGACTACATCTCCCGTAAATAACAACAGACTTGGCATTCACCAGCATGGAAAACTGGAATGCACCCACTTCGCCTATAACATTAGCATCATACAGCAGCCCGGACATCCCAACAACAGCATTATCATCAACAGAACGCAACCAACAAAATCTCCCGCACACACCTTCTTATCCAGTTACGGGAGAACTGATCATATGGATATCAGGAATGCACCACAGCCATCTACAGTACGTGGCACAGGAGAGATGCTTGTCCAGCATCCTCCCCTACCCCTTTCTCCCGACGTCGTATGGAAACAGCTAAACTACATACTTCATCTACACGTAATAACAGTCAATATTATTAAGAGAGCAAGATGCCCACATTGTTGTCAGTCACGAGTAGAATTTTGCTACCGAAAAATTGAAATCGACAATGCTTTGATGAAAGTTACGACAGCATCCAACAGGTCATTTTCACTCTAAAGTAACTCTGTCCCACCCACGGGCTCGGCCATTACAGAGTGAAATACCCTCAGGGTTCGATAAAGCTGACATTCACGCCGCCTCTCCCTCCCACTTCCCGCACGCTGCGGCCATAAACACGTCACCATCACCACAGCGCAAGTACCATCCGCAGAGAACAAGTCACGCATAACAGATTCAAATCACCAACATGACAGAAACACAGACACTCAGGTTGACTGTATTCACAATCTCAGAACAACGGCATTGTAATCGAAAAATTTGTGACACACATGTTTGCGATTTGTACTGTAATTTAGCCATTACTAAAATGGTACAAAAATGTTTGGTCTAAGCTGGGACGGAGCTAGTTCTATCCATCAAGGAGAATGCTTGGCCATCCCTCCCGCTCGGAAAACACAGCTATCTTGACAGAATCAGTAACATTGATCTACCGCATGAATAGATCTGTTTAAACCATGCATAAAATTACTTGCAACTTCACTGTTAAATTTTTTATTAAGAGCACAACTGCTCTACCGTGCTACAAATCATTAGCGCACGGGCCGTTAAAGCGGCATCAAAAATCCTGCAGTAAAATCACAGAGAATTTCAAAAATTCTATAATCTATAATCAACACGGGCTGAGAACTAACTATTACAGACACCTACCAAGACGCATGTTAAAGAACTCGCACAAATACGGGACATCATAAAGATCATGATGTAACATATATATTTTTATCTCTCGCCTCTGCAACAGACTACATCTCAGCAACAGCATTTTGACAGTCGCCATAGACAGCATACACCGTTCTGATCAACCACATGCTTTTTAGAGCCACGTGACATCTACTACTATTTCCAAGTGAGTTGGATCAAACGCTTTAAACAAAAGAGCTGCCCAAAAACGCAACTACCACAGCATGCTGGAGGAGTGGCGAGGGTGAGTCCGGGAGATTACCGCTGACGTCACCTGGCTCCCACGAACGCCATCAGGCACTCCAGCCTAAAATTCGAATAGGCAAGTTCATAAGCATCCAACCTGGAAAACCGCTTCATGCTAATTAAAAGGTGAGGCGCCGCAAGGACAAAGTGGTACCGCATTTCTATGTTGATACGAGGCTGTTAAATGTGCACAATAAAGACAAGTTTGATGAGCCATTCTTCCTATAGTTGCAACTTCTCCCCTTATATGGGAGGAATTAGTCCTAAGACGTCCAGGCGAAAAGCAAGGAAATATTCATATAAGAATGACCGAATCACCTGTAAAACTTTTTAGGTGTGGTCATCCGCCGCCTGTGACGTCACCAAATATTATAAAAGGAGGAAGCGCGCTCTGAAACTTTGTCTTCCCATCAAAACTCGACACCAGGGAAGAACATAGCATTAGGCTTCTTTCGTGTCGTAAACTAAATTCTGCTAAAATATTATTTTGTTATTATAGTTGGCCTGGAAAGTTATAAACCATGAAGAGATAGGGCATTAGGTTTTTGAATAAAGTTCCCACAACTAACTACCATGCGGGAACGAGATGTCACTTCTTGAAGATCTCGCGTTGTCGGATTTCTCCAAAGAAGAATCGGTGCTGGATCACTCACGCGCTCCGTCATCATCATCGTGTGTTGGAAGTGATGTTAGTTCCTGGGGAAGAGAACGAGGATCGTGCCGTTCTTGCCACTCGGTTCGAATCTCGGCTCCCGGTCAAGGTTCTCCGGACCGAGAAAATGGCCCACACAAAAAACACCATGCATAGATATCCCATTGGACATCGTCTTCCAATGGCTACAGCAAGTAACGTACCGATAGCCAGACGTGCAATACTGCCCACAGTCACGTCTGGAAGTGTTACACCCATACCTATCACTTCATCCACACCGGTCCTGAAGTAAAGTAGGAAGCAGAAATCTCCTGTCAAATCCAGTGCGGCAGCTCCCGAATCAGTCAGCTACGGCTACCACACCCGCCACCGTAGAATCACAGACAATAGGAGCCAGTCAACTAATCTCAGTGGTGATTACGACACCTGCGGAGATAGACATTTCCAGTTATCCACGGTATCCATCTCCACCTGAACTTATCATAGACGAAGGACCGGGACCATCACAGCCTGTGACAATCAGCGTAACTCTGACCCGTGTTATTCGGCATCCACCTCCTTGCCTTTCTGACCCAGCAGTCAGGCAGGGAACCACGCCAGAATGTCCATACGCGGGAAAGAAATGGATCGCCCACACACAGGATATCCATCACATACCGAACATTACTGCTAGTCGTCTGCTAAAGTACGCTAAGTTCTGAGAGATGTTGTCTCCTGCCATATCCGTTCCCGCACCACGTTTTCAGCCAACGGTTCAGCTCAGCGCCAGCACCACAACAACTACAGCGACCACCACGCCAGCTACAACCGCCATCTACACGTCAGCTCCCGTCACCACCGCATCAGCAACATTGGCAACTACTAGTACCGCCGCTGCTACACGGACGGATATCCTAGAACCAGCGGTAACTGTGAGAGACATCATGGATGCCCATATTTCCGCCACCATCATTTCGGATGTTTTGACAGTGCCAATAGTAATAATGATGAGAGCATTTCAGCAATGACAGTGCATTCACTGCGATCTACCACCATTAGTCGCGGGACGCAAACTCGATGGGGAAATTTCGCTGCTGATGTGTAATCATGTGTAATTCAGCAGAAATATTAATAGGCGATTCGTGGAAATGTGATAATCATTACTTTATTTTTTGACATAATTTGCTTCTTATTATATATGTTAGATCAATTGAATCCCGTACCTTGGATGACTACGGTTATCCTACACAGCTGCACACTTTAAGTGTCCGGTTGTGTCTCATACAAAATGAGCACTGTGGACTCTAATGTTGTAAGAACGTCATGTGCGATATAAAGAATACAACCTCCCGCAGTGCAATAACGTCACAATCCCGTCATGCAGTCTCAGCCGCACTGAGGCTGCCTGATAAACCAGTCTTAAGTTATTATTATATATCTTATTTTTCTTATTAATTTTCTTCCTGTCTTAGACGTCAGGACGGATATGGGGTCAGCGAGAGCTGCCCGTTGCGGACCCGCAAGGATGGGCCACAAATAGATATTTTAGATATATATAGTAATACTTGGTGATACGTGTTGCATGCCCCTTTATTTACCCGGGTACGCAAGTAATTCGGTGTGAGTAATAAAAACATACCTCATACGGGTATGTTACATAGGTAATATTTATATACCTTGTCTTTTTGTTATTATATTTTTATATACATGTATATTTATAAACTTAAATTGGGGTACATTGGAGCTTTGGTGCTCTTTGCGGAGATTATGACTATCCGCACTAACGGGAACACCCATGCGAGCTATTGTTTAGGATCATATACTAAATAAAGTTATAGCATGCACCTAATATTAATAATAAAAAGAGCACAAAAAAAGAAAGGCCTGGAAAAATAATTCCAGGTAAAAAATTGAAAGACTAAAAGTTGGCTTCCCCTCCTTTTGCCACCCATATGTGCTCTGTTTCTTGAATACACGTCTATGCGTCACTACTCCTCTCCGGCCACGAGCCTACCCGGGAAGTCTATGATTCCCACCTAGCATATGTCCATGCGTCGATCCACCATGCGCGATCGTTTGCCATGGATGTCAAACTAGGAGGGGTTGGTGTAGTTCGGATCGAAAGGTCGGGTACCAGCCGTACCAGCTAAGCTGGGTACGCGCCGCCCGTCTAAGATTCGTTTCCTGAACACTCCCCTCTTGGTAGAGCTATAAGCATATATAGGCCTATGGGAGAGAGAGAGCGTGTCTAAAAACGACTAAGTTCGTTAAAACGCATTATGCGTATGCGCGCGCCGGGACACTGTTTCTATGGAGTGTGTAGCTGTAACCTAGATAGGATGGCGCTTAGAGTGTACCGAGCTGGTACTCTGTAATCCTTATTGATTGTCTGTTCCCATTAAATCTGGCATTAATGAAGACTTAAATTTTCTAGAATGTTCTAGAACATTCGACGACGCTATTATTAGCTGTGCGCTGATTGGCTGTTGCTCGAATGATGATTGGATGAAGCCTGCGCCTGTGACACCACGGAGAGTATAAAAGGAAAGGCGATCCAGTGATCGAGAGCATCCTCGGTCAGGGGGCGAACAGGTTGGACCTGTACTAGCTACGATCGACAGATATTACGTATATGACTTCAGTTTCCGTCGCGTTTCCGTAGCTACCAGTAGCCAACCCACCGCACTTAAATAGTTTTTGTAACTCCCCATCTGTGGGAGTAATTTGGAACCTTGGATAATCGTTCACGAATACCACATCTACATTTCGGAACACAAATTTGCGGTGAGGCCTTTGCGGCCTGAATATGTGAGTCTACAGATGTAGTGGCGTGATGTTCTTTGGTGGATGACTCACCGGATCTGCCAGCCACACCTAAAAGTTGTATTTCAAATGACGACGCACCAATCGTGTAGGTTCTTTCAACTTTCGACCACAGCAAGTAAACTAAACGAAATCTAGGATTTCTTTTTTCACGAGAGAGTTGATACTTACCTCCCTAATACTTTTGATATTGCTAAATATCGGCTTTCACTCAATAAAACACTCAGATTAAAAACAGTTAGGTGCCCCTACTGGGCAGGGAGTCAGAGGTAGTCCGGCGGATGGTCGCCCCACCACCGCGCATGCGCCGACTACTACTTCCTCTGGCTCATTTATTGGCTAACACATGCAACTACCAAGAGCCTGAAGACCGAGCCTCTGTGGGGCGGAGAGGCCGGGTCAGTATCTAGGGAGGTAAGTATCAACTCTCTCGTGAAAAAAGAAATCCTAGATTTCGTTTATTTCACATCAAGAGTATACTTACCTCCCTAATACTTTTGATATTGCCAGAATTCGAAAGTGAATCTGGCGGGAGGGAGGCGAGGTCAAAAGACCAGCTCTTCCCTATACGCTTTCAAGCGTTTAAGGCACTTATGACGTCTGAAACTGTGTGAAAACACAGTCAGGATTTGATAAACCATCGGATAACACAACCGATGCCTGAGAGATGACCGATTTGTCATATGCGCTCCCCCCCCCCTCCCTTGGGAGGAAGATTAAATGACCTCAATGTCCTACACGCTCTCTTCGTACTAGTGCTAAGTACTATAGGACAGAGACGAAAAGGCTCCATTTTCGTATACTCTCTCTAAAGAACCACAACCCACATAAACCATCACCATATTAATAACACTGGGTAACGTGACAATACAAAACAATGAACAACACATGAACAAGACTGACCTTGTTGTACTAGGAAGCTGTCATCATGAATCCAGTAGAGAAGGATGATACAGTCCCGACAAGTGGTTGTCACCGTCGCTGAATGGCGAAGTATATAAGCAATGCGGAGGCACTCTTCACAAACATAAAGCGGTTATTGTTTCAAAATCGACAAGGCGAGAGGGTTAGAGGTGTCACGGAGGTAATGGTCTGTAAAACTTGACTCACAGTGCCACTGAGCCACTGACATAATATCATCCACAGGGACCCCATTAAAAAGGGCAGTGGATGTCACGACACCGCGGACACTGTGAGCCTTGGCCACGTCAACCTGTCGCCCGGTGGCGGATTTGTGACAAAATTGAATACATTCCACAATCCACCTAGAAATGGTGTCCTTAGACGCCCTACCATGGGGTTCAATATATGACAACCATAACGCTGACTGGTCGGTACGCCACTCCGAAGTACGCTGTTTGTACCGGAGCAGCGCCCGTACGGGGCACCATACTTCAGAATTAGGATCATATCTAGTTAAAGATGGCAAAAAAATAGGCTGACCTGGATATTTCAATGACTGATTTTTAGACAAGAAATTAATCCTAGGTAGAAGCTTAAGGCCTTCCCCTGTAACCACAAAACGGTCAACCTCGGCTGATAAGGCGTGAATTTCACTCCTACGCCTCGCCGAGGCCGCAGCAATTAAAAATACAGTTTTAAGAGTTAACATTTTCATAGAAATGGAACTAAGTGGTTCAAAAGGCTTATCACCTAGTACCTGGAGCACCAGTGATAAACTCCAAGACGGAATCAGTGGAGGATTCCTTGGTCTTAGATTGCCCATGCCTTTAATTAATACATTTAATGTACTTACTTCATCACTCCCCCTATTAGCCAAGCAAGGAATAACAGTCATTAAAGCTGACTTATAACCAGCAATAGAGTTAGGCTTGAGGCTATAGGCATCATATAGGTGACAGAGGAAATCAGCCACTACCTGAATAGATGATTCCATTGGATCAATACATCTTTTCGAGCACCATTCTGCAAATCTGTTGATTTTATAATTATATGCTCTGGAGGTTGACCCCCTCCTGGCTTTGGCCATAAACATGGCCGCTTGCTCAGAAAAGTCCTCCTTAATTCTAGATTCCTTGACAACATCCACGCAGTCAATCGGAACATTGACGGATTGTCGTGAAGGGCCTTGCCCTGGAAGATAAGGTTGTCCATCAGAGGCAGCGGAACCGGATTGCAGACCAGAAGGTCCAGCAGATCCGTATACCACGATCGGCTTGGCCAATCCGGGGCGATCAGAAGCACTTGGCACTCCTGCTGCCTGATTTTCTGAAGCACCTTTGGAATCAGGATTGCTGGGGGGAATGCGTATGCATACATTCCCTCCCAGCTGATAGCTAACGCATCTGTTGCGAAAGCGCTTGGGTCTGGAATCGGAGAGACGTACGTCGTCATCTTCGCATTCTTCTTCATTGCGAACAAATCTATGTTGGGTTTCCCCCAATGGTCGAACAGACGATCCGCCACACATTGATTTAGTTGCCATTCCGTGGGTAAAACACTCATCCTTCGGCTCAATGAGTCTGCTAGCAGATTTAACCTCCCCGGAATATGAACTGCTTTCAAGGTGATCCCATGATCCAGGCACCAACAAAGCAGTTTCCATGTCATCATACAGAGACTGGGCGACTTCGTTCCGCCCTGGCGGTTTATGTAAGTCACTACTGTCGAGTTGTCTGAACGAATGAGAACAATCTTGCCCTGAACATTCTTTAAGAAATGTTCCAGGCCCAGGACTACTGCTCTTAGCTCTAGTAGATTGATATGTTCCTTGGACTGATCCAGATCCCAAAGCCCTGATACTGTGGACTCTTCCAGACAAGCTCCCCATCCCTCCATCGATGCATCTGTATACACAGTCACCTGAGGGTGGGGAGGGGTTAGCAAAACCCCCGGCAAGAGATTCTCTGTATTCAACCACCATTGCAGGTGGTGAATCAGAGGCGCCAACACCGACACGTTCGAGTCCAGCGAACCTGAACTCTGGGTCCACTGTGTCATGAGAAACAACTGGATCGGGCGCCTGCGCAAGGCGGCCTGCGGAATGACTGGTTCCAAAGAAACCATCAAGCCCAGCATTCTCAAGTAAACCCGTGCCAGGACATGACGACTGTCGCACACCGACTGAATTACCGAGATGAGTATTTGAACCCTCTCCTGAGTGGGGTACACATACCCCGTCTCCAGATCGAAGAACATGCCCAGGTAAACAAACTTCTGGGATGGAGTTAGCTCTGATTTCGGGAAATTGATCACCCAGCCCAAGTCCGAGAGAGTTTTCAAAACAATCTCCAGATTGGCTGACAACGATTCCCGGGTGTGTGCTTTCAACAGCCAGTCGTCTATGTACGTGTGGACTGCTATGCTTCTCCTGCGGAGGTATGCAGTGATCGCGAGAACCACACGGGTGAAGACCCGAGGAGCCGTGGAAATTCCGAAGGGTAACACCCTGAATTCCCACCGCCGGCCCTGAAATGCAAATCTCAGGAAGCGACGGAAACTCCTCTCTATGGGAATGTGGAAATAAGCATCCTTCAAATCTATCGACGCTGTCCACATTCCTTGCTCTAACCCCGCCAACACCGAGCGCACAGTCTCCATCTTGAAACTGGGTGTCTCGATGAACTTGTTCAACGGCTTGAGGTTGAGAATCGGCCTCCACCCTCCGGTGTTCTTTGTTACCAAGAACAGGGTTGAATAGAAGCCCGGGCACCTCTGTGCCGGCTGAATGGCTTCTTTTAGTATGAGGGAATTTATTTCCTCCTCTATACACAACCTCTGATCCGGATCCCGTGGAATGGGAGTCCAGATCGGCGTGAGAGACAGTCGCGATGGCGGGCCTGTCACCCAGTCGGGACGATACCCGACCGAAAGCCATCGCAAGACTAAACGGTCCTGAGTCAACCGCTTCCACTCTGGCAAGCGGGCGGCCAAACGGCCGCCCACCGGTCCACCTAGGGATAGAGGTGGACATAAGGAGGGCCAGAGTGGCACTGTTCTCTCGGCCTGAAACACCGGAGTGGTTCCCACCGCGGTAACCAGGCCATCAGGCCCGATTACCGCGACCAGATCCCCGCGCGCCCCGCCCAGCGCCGCGCGCACCACGGTGCGCGGGCGGCTGTCTGGCTGGGTGCGGCTGGGGAGCCTGCGCCCCCCTCACTGCTGGCCGAATCGCCCGTGGCCTAGGCCTACGTTGCGACGGTGGCTGGCCTCTGACCTGGCCAGCACCACCTCGAGCCTGCAGAGGACGATACGCAGGGGGTGCCGCACGAACACGCTCCCGCCGGAGCACCTCAAATTGTTCCCGCAGCGCCCTCTGGTTATTAACCAGAGTGACCGTCTCCTGGAGGTGCCTGCATCCCTCACCTCCAAAGAGACCAGGACCTGTCATAGGCGTCCGCAGCAGCCTATTATACAGGTCCTGGGACGGGCACAGATTGTCAAGCGCAAACGTGCGCCTCGCCCGGACACTTCTGGTTACCGCCCGCGTCAAACAGTCCAAAGCCAGGTTGATACCATCCTGAATGGCTCTCTGGACTGTTACCGGGCTTGGTTGGCGTGATGCGGAAGCCGCTACCACCCCCTGTAGCAGCTGGGAGACGTGGGACAGAGCGGCAATCGACGCCCTCCCACTCTCCTCCGCATCCCGCAGCGCGGCATTCGCCGAACGCAACGCGTTCGAGCACAAGACTCCCGTGTCAGAACGGGAGCCCGGCCGCGCATCTTCGCCCAAAGCCGCGCGATCATCAACGCTTGGCTTCGGCACCACACCGTACCGCTGGTAATCCAGGGGCACGATGCGGCACCGCTTCGCCACCTCGCGAGGGGCCTTCGCGAGACGTCCATTCACCTTAATGGACGCCTCTGCCGCTTCGAACATGTCCACGACATGCTCAGCAAGCGGCAGAGATGGCATAGCGGTAGCCGCCGGCCTACCAGCTAACCACGGCCTATGGTCACGCTGGCTAGCCGGCAGCTCCACGGGTAGATCGGGCCGAACACTTACCAGCCACTGGCAAGCGTCCGACCAATCCTCCTCCGTGGCTAACTGCGAGCGCTCTACTAGACGAGGGCCTTCGTCTTCCTCCAGAGCACTCGCAGTTGATGTCGACGGCGGGTAAGCTGATACCCCTGGCAAGCCTGGAAAAGCATGCGGGCCCGAGAGAGCAGGCATGCTAAATTCCGCGGCTTGACCAGGAGCAGGCGCCGTGGCAGAACGTGGGGTAAACACCGCTCTACCACGGGTCTGACCAGCACCAGCAATACCATCGGCAAGCCGAGGTATGCGGTATCCGTGGTCAACAGCACCGCCCGGGGACACCCTCTGGACCGTGAAATCTACTCCTGCGTGAGTAGAACCACGGAACACGTCGCCTGCATTCCCCGCGAGGGGTGCACAGACGTCGTATTCCATGGCAACGTCCTCAGAAGGCGACCCCAGCAGGAGATCCTCTTCTTCCTGGCCAGAAAGATTAGACTCCGGGTCAGCAAAGAGAGCTAACCCGGACTGGCCAGGAAAGGTGCCATAGGAGGCTTTGACACCTTCGGCGCGCGGATACCCGGGGTCTGATGAGCAGACCGCGGGTCCCAGCAACAACCGCTGTCCACGGCCCCTCGGCGCGGCGCCATGCCTGCTGCCAGGGTCTTGGACTGCCCCCAACAAAGGGGCCACCTCTGAATCCACAACCGGACCGGACCTAAAGAGACCGGATTCAGAGGCGGGGATCACCTGCTCGTAAGCAGATGCCGAGGACAACAAAGGAGCTGGCCCAGGGAGCATGCCACGAAGCAACTCTGGGACCAGGTCCTTTATTGTCCTCTGCATCTCTTGCAACATTTCGGACCTGAAGGCCTCCATATCCACCGCGGATGAGGCCTTCTTCTTACCCTTCTTACAAACTTTCTCCTTCTTCTTCCTCTCTTCCTCCATCACCTTCTCCCTTGCCTGCAATGCGAGAAAATCAGACATTAATTCGCCCCCCCCCACTGCTTACATACGTCGCACTTCAGCAACGGTCCACAGGGACTGCAGCTGAAGCACAAGTGCGGAACGAAGCGGCTTTTAAGAAACCTCCCGCAGGACGGGCAACCAGGTCTCTGAAACAGGACAAAGGACAGGGACAATGAGCAAGATAGTTAAGGTTAGCGAACTCAAAACCAACTAAAAAGAGAGGGACAGGATCATCCAGATCGGAAATCAAGAAGAACCAGCCATGGACAAAACGTTAATTGTTAATAAAAGGCCAAGGCCGATTATGACGTCATCACTCTCGTGACCAAATTAATCGATCCGCAACAAGCACCAAGTGCCAGAACGAATTGTATAAGTAACCGGAACATTTCCGTTGAATTGGCATTTCGAGTACACAACAATCAGATATACAGAGATAACTCCTTCCAATTCTAGCATTGGCAAAAAAGGAAATTATCTCCCCTTTTGTTTATCAATAATTAGATACCTGACCCTTGTATAGACAAACCATCCAACGTGATGAACCGGAGAACTCCACCATAGTACGCCTCTACATCCTCTCCACCTAAGGGGAAGGAATTGGAGCAAGAGGGCAAAGTGAGAAGACCTTTATAACAGGCCTCCAACTCACTGAACATAGACTTTTTGGTTAGATAACCTAACAGTATTAGTAGGAAATGGAACCGTGGTGGAGAGAAAACATATCCTCTTGTGCCGAGAAGTCCATCAAAGCGTCTATGCGATACCTGTGGACAAAACACAAAGAGAAATGAGACATATGAAGCACCATGTTGTAAAAAACCAACATAATCAGGCGCTAATCACGGTAAGCGCGAGTCCCGGAAATACATTAAACCGGGACAAAACACGCTAGCATATCAAAGAATTCACCTGATAAAGAGATCCCGCTCCTTCTAAAGGCGAATCCTCCCTTTCCGACATGCTTCCACCGTACAAGAATCGTCAAATGTGAGTAAAAAACAAGTTAATGCGCAGAAAAGTATAGAGAACACAAAACCGCATGTAACCCTTTGCCAATAAATGAGCAAAGAGGAAGTAGTAGTCGGCGCATGCGCGGTGGTGGGGCGACCATCCGCCGGACTACCTCTGACTCCCTGCCCAGTAGGGGCACCTAACTGTTTTTAATCTGAGTGTTTTATTGAGTGAAAGCCGATATTTAGCAATATCAAAAGTATTAGGGAGGTAAGTATACTCTTGATGTGAAATCTGCCCAGTGCGTCTTCAGAGCTGGTTGACGTACCCAGCACCGTGAAGCTTTGTTTTGTATCTTCATTTGCCTCTAACAACCCCCGCTAGTGATCGGGTTGTTTACACCTTCCATCCGTGCCATCGGTGTACAGGAACCTTCTTCACCATGTAGTACTATCGTATCTTTTACTGACTGTTCATTAGACATTCTATTAGGCCACCATGAACGTTCTTACAGGACTCTTGTTTGCAGAAAACAGCTTACGGGAACCAACTTGCGGGAACCAGCCTGCAGGAACTTTCCAGCTTCCGGAGAACGCATCATCTCACGTCGACTATGGATTGACGTGTCAATTTCAGTGACACGGTAGCCTAACTTGGGAATGACTACTAAGTATTCAAGTAACTATACTTCACCATTTAATTATTCCTCTCTATAGGTTTCGTTTATTATCTCATATCTGTATTAACGGTTCCCATGACTAAAAGGAACCATGATGGTCTTAGGACAGATAGTTATAATTTCTGTATTTGTTAAATAGTTATTTTCATTTTCCTCAATGTACTGCTAACCGCACTATAGTAGGTTCGTTAACCTGTATTACTATATATACCTTAATCATTGCCACCGTATCGTTTGTTCTGGTTAGATTACGTATGTATATGGCCAGTGGCCATCCGCTAAATTGTTTTGCTTAAGCTATAGAAAATATAGGAATGCAGTGCACGTAGAAAACACTATACAGCAACATTTATATATGCAGCATTTTCTCCAGCCCCCAACAATTTTTCACTGAGGTCGCTGTCCGTGCTATAACTCTGTTTAGCCCGTCATGTTACCGACTAAAACCTTTTCTATTCTGCTCGATAGGATAGGTTCAGAATGATTAGAGACACTTTCTTCATTATGTACTGTGTAATATACTCTTCTCTTCCGGTAGTGCGATAATTTAGCCCTGCACTCCAGTAAGACTCATAACTCCAATATGTTGTCTCTCTTCATATTCCTCTTAGCCTTGTGGCTTCTTAAATTGTTTGGACGTCCCTATCCGCACCATGGGCTGATCCGAAACTATTGGAGTTTCTGAGCGGTGATGGCTACGGTGCGGTATCACATACACATTCCCGTGTATCTTTGGATACTTCGTAGATAGTACTTTAAGCCAATGTAGGAAAGCACTGCGAAAACATATGTATTAATTATTACTATATTTACTGACAATCCTCCCGCAAAACTCCCGGCGAGATACGTATGCTCACCGAATTCTGTTTAAATGTCTGGGCATGATATTTAGATCTGCCACGCCATTACGGGAAGGACAGTCACGGTGTGCATCCGTCTCTCTCTCTCACACACACACACACACACACACACACACACACACACACACACACACACACACACACACACACACACACACACACACACACACACACACACACACACACACACACACACACACACACACACACACACACACACACACACACACACACACACACACACACACACACACACACACACACACACACACACACACACACACACACACACACACACACACACACACACACACACACACACACACACACACACACACACACACACACACACACACACACACACACACACACACACACACACACACACACACACACACACACACACACACACACACACACACACACACACACACACACACACACACACACACACACACACACACACACACACACACACACACACACACACACACACACACACACACACACACACACACACACACACACACACACACACACACACACACACACACACACACACACACACACACACACACACACACACACACACACACACACACACACACACACACACACACACACACACACACACACACACACACACACACACACACACACACACACACACACACACACACACACACCAGAATGATAGGAGATATGGCCTAACAATGCTTCCGTGAAATGTAAACCATGTTCTATAATGTTTCATGTGGTTGCAAGGCAGAATGTCAGGATTCTCACCCAGTTTGGAGATCCCGCTAAGTAAGATGTATGAGCGCTGTCTGCAGTATTGATGTCCTTGGGCATCTGTTCTCCGTGACAGCCGTGTCTAATAGCTAGGTAGTTATCGGCCAGTTGCGCCCTAAAATAATTCTTGTTCTGAAAACAACTAAACAAGTGATTAAGCAGAGCAGAAGGCCTGCAGAAATAAAGTGACAACTACTAACTCAGCATATTAGGAATCACATAAGACGGTGATGAAGGAATCCATCGGGAATCTTCCGTCCAGTCTTCACGTAAAACAGTACACACCCCTATAGTCATTATCTCACTAGGTAAGGGCTTTTCTTACTACAGCATATTTGTTTGGAATATTAGAGTGGGCCCATTTTTGCCTGCTACTCCTCTCCCCCCTTTAAGCCGTGGCAGCACCTTCCCGAGATGGAGGCCTGCACGAGGCACTTGGCTCTCGCAAGGATTCAGCGACGATGGTCCATGCCAGGATAATACTCCTCACCCTAACTTGCACTAGGAGTAGTGCCCGCGTGAGGCACATCACTTTTCGTCTGAGATATTCTTCTTCCTTTCAGCTTAGAGGTATAATAACTTATATTAAGTTAAATGGCTATGTCTCGTGTATGGGAGCCTCCCTTGCGGGGATACCTCTGCAGACCTACGAGTCTGTGTGGTACATCCGGGAGCCCCATGTTTAAAAGTTCATCTACCTGCCTCTATGTCTTGTATTTTCGTATGCTCTTATTGTAGTTTTATCTAGCATATTTTAGGTAAACACATTGTATAGACTTATATTTTTAGGTCACCAAATCAAATCTTGTAAGTCCATAGATCGCGAAATTGCTATGGACAGGCTATGAGACTGTTGTGTTTAATGTTCGCGGCAATGGTCGCACAGCCCCACCGGAATGATTGAGTTCCACCGACCTTAGGAGCCGTTTTTTGTTTCCCGCAGGGCAGTCTCGTTCAGGGTCCGTCACCCCGAGACCGGATGCTAACCAGTGTCGTCACTCATCGTGCACTTACGGTGATTCCTGGAAACTTACTAATTATTAATTTATTTTTTAAATACTTTTCTTTTTATTATATATGTTAGATCAATTGAATCCCGTCCCTATGATGACTACGGTTATCCGACACAGCTGCGCACTTAAGTTGGCCAGCTGTGTCCAACACAAAATGAGCACTGTGGACTCCGGTGTTGTAGGAACATCGTGTGCGATGTAAAGAATACAACACCCTACAGTGCAATAATGTCATAATCCCGTCATGCAGTCTCGGCTATGCTGGGACTGCCTGATAAACTAACTTTTGAGTTATTATTATTATGTTCTATTTTTCTTATTATTTTTCTTCCTGTCTTAGATGTCAGGACGGCTATGGGGTCAGCGAGAGCTGCCCGTTGCGGACCCACTATAACGGGCTGCAAATATATTTTTAAGCAAGGTACGTGTTGTGTACCCCTTTATTTAGCCGGGGTGCGCAAGTAATTCGGGCGTAATATTTTAGATACCCCATAAGGGTATGTTACATGAACATTATATATTTGATATACATATATTTTATATTATTATATATCTTAAACTT
Source organism: Chaetoderma sp. LZ-2023a (assembly GCA_034401795.1). NCBI lineage: Eukaryota > Metazoa > Mollusca > Caudofoveata > Chaetodermatida > Chaetodermatidae > Chaetoderma > Chaetoderma sp. LZ-2023a. The sequence continues at coordinate 49,009,768 of CM067360.1, forward strand.
AAATTGTGGTACGTTGGAGCTTGGGTGTTCTCTGCGGAGATAATAATTATCCGCACCCAAAGAGAATACCCATGTGAGCTATTGTTTAGGAATCATTAGCCAAATAAAGTTGAAGCACGCACCAAAATATTAAAACAAAAAAAAAGAAAAGACCAGCAAAAATAATTCCAGGTCAAAAATTTAAAAAAAACAACTAAAAGTATGCCTCCCCTCTCCTCTTTGGCACCTCTTTGTGCTCTGTCGCTTAAACACGCGTCTATTGCGTCACTACCCCTCTCCGGCCACGCACCTCCCTGGGAAGTCTATGATTCCCACCTAGCATACGTCCTTGTGTCGATCCGCAATGCGCGATCATTTGCCACAGATGTCAAACTAGGAGGGGGTGGAGTAGTTCGGATCGACTGGACAGGTACCGGCCGTACCAGCCAAGCTGGGTACGCACCACCCGTCCTGGATTCGTTCCCTGAACACACACCCCTGGGTAGAGCCATAAGCGTATATGAGCCTATGAGAGAGATCGCGTTATAAAAACGTCTAAGTTCGTTAAAGCGCATGGTGCGCATGCGCACGCTTAAATGCTATTTTTGACAGAGCGCGTAGTTTATGACCCAGATGGGATGACGCTTTTAGTGTACCGAGACAGTACAATGTAATCCTTTTTAGTCACCTGTTCCCGCTGAATCTGCCATTAATCAAGACCAGAATTCGACGGGCTTTCCAAATCTGTAAACCATTTCAAAATCGGTTAAGAAATGGCGGAGTTATCCACAGAAAACCCCTTTTGATTATCTTCAAAATATTGCCATGACGTCATAACCACGTGTACGCAGAACTTCTAGAATGTTCTAGAACATTCGACTGCGTTATTATTAGCTATGCGCTGATTGGCTGTTGCTCGACCGATGATTGCTTGGAGCCTGCGCCTGTGACGTCACGAGTAGTATAAAAGGAGACGAGATCCAGAGCTCGAGAGCATCCTCAGCCAGGGGCCGAATAGGTTGGACCTGTGTCAGCTACGATCAACATGACAGGCATTGCGCAGATCATTTGGCTTTCTGTCGGTTTCTCTCCCATAGCCAGCAGTTATCCAATCCACCGCACCAAAGCAATTGTGTAACTCCCGTTGCTTGCGGGAAAAATTTTTGAACTTTTTAGATATTGTTCACGAATATATCAAGAACTAATTCGGAACACGAACTTTCCGGATCTGCCGGCCATGCCAAAAAGTGGTTATTTGGCCGTCCCCGCACTGATGTCGTGCAGGTTAATCTAAACTTTTTGACCACAGCAAGTAAACTTTGCCCGGTACGTCTTCAGAGCCGGTTGACGTATCTCGCACCATTAAGCTTAGTTATGGATCTTCATCCGCATTTAACAACCGCTTATGATCCAGTTGTTGTCAACTTCCATCCGTACCATCGGTGTACGGGAACTTTCGTCATAGCAGTAATGTTATTGTATCTCTTACTGACTACTCGTTAGACATTCTATGTTGTGATTACAGTCCTGGGTTCGATCCGCTCCCGTCATGAGCTGCTTGTAGGAATCTTGTGTGCGGAAACCAGCTTGCGGGAACTTCCCGGCTTCCAGGGAATGCATCAACTCACGTCAACCTAAGAGTGATGTATCAATTTCAGTAACACAATAGCCCAGGTTTAAGAATGGCTACCGATTATTCAAGTAACTATACTTGACATTTTTAATCATTCCGTTAATTGTATTACTGATAATTATATCGTATCTGTATAAATGGTCCCGATGACTAAAAGGCATCGCAACGGTCTTAGGAACGCTAGTTATAATTTCTGTACCTGTTTATAGTTATTCTTATTTTCTGTAAGGTGTTTTCGCTAACCGCATGGTAGTAGGTTCCTTAACGTGTACTATATATATATATTATTCTGATTATATATATATTATTCTGATTATTTCACACTGTATTGATTGTTCTGGTTAGTTTATATATGGCCAGTGGTCATCACTTCATATGTTTTGTTTAATTGTAGAAAATATAGGACTGCAGTGCACGTAGGAAACACTATGCAGCAACATTTATGCATGCAGCACTTTCTCCCGCCACCAACAATTTTTCACTGAGGTCGCTGTCCGTGCTATAACTCTCTTTAGCCCGGCATGCTACCGACTAAAAACCTTTTCTATTCAGCTCGAAAGGATAGATTTAATATGATGTGAGACAAGCTCTTTGTTAGGAAACATGTAGTGTACGCCTCTTTTCCAGTAGTTGCGATAATTTTGCCCCGCACTCCGGCAAGGTTGTGCAAGATTGGCCAACATACCTAAAGGGCCTCATATTTCTTAGTTATTGTCTCTCTTCATGTTCCACTAAGCCTTATGGCTTCTTAATTGTTTGGATGTCCCTATCCGCACCATGGACTGATCCGACCCTGGGAAACTATTGGGGTTTCCGAGCGGTGATGGCCAGGGTGTGGTATTACACACATTCCCGGCATATCCTCGGATACTCAGTAGTTAGTTACCGTTGCCAATGTAGGAAAGCACTGCGAAAACATATCTTAATTATTATTTTCTTTAATCTGCTGAACAATCCTCCCGCACCGCAGTGCATACCTGGGCAACTTGTATTTAAACCTAACGACAGGTTAAAAGGTTAGTTCCATAGGACCTGGTGACGGGCGAGATGCGCACCCCCACCGAATTCTGTAATAATGTCTGGGCATGATATTCAGATCTGCCATGCCCTCACGGGAAGAACACTTACGGTGGGTATTTGTCTCTCTCACCCCCACCATAACGATAGATCAGTTGCCTAAAAATGCTTTTGTGAAAAGTAACCAATGTCCTGTGACGATTTATGTGGTTACGGAGCGAGATGTCCGGATTCTTATCCAGTTCGGAGATCTTACTAAGTAACATGTATGCATGCTGTCTTCAGTATTGATATCTTAGGGCATCCGTTCTCAATTCCAGCCGTATCTAAAAGTTAGGTAGATGCCAGCCATTTGCGGCCTAAAATAATTCTTGTCTCTAAAAACTAAATTTGAGGTTAAGCATAGAAGAAGGCACGCATAAATAAAAGCAGCAACTACTAATTCAGCATACTGAGAATTACATAAAACGGTGACGTGGGAATCCTTCGGGAATCGTTCGTCCCGCCTTCACGTAAAACAGCACGCAACCTTATAGTCATAATCTTACTAGGTATCGTCTTTTCTTTACAACATTTTTTGGTTAAATATTAGAGTAGGCCCATTTCGACCACTAATCTTCTCCCGCTTTAGGCAGTGGCGACATTTTCTTGTAACGGAGGCCCGCGCGAGGCACTTGCCTCTTGCAAGGATTCAGTGACGACGGTCCACGCGAGGATAATACTCCTCACCCAAACTAGCACTAGGAGTAGTGCCCGCGTGAGGCACATGATTTTCCGTCACTACAAAGATAATTTTCTTTACTTTCAGCGTAGAGGTATAATAGCTTATGTTAAGTTAAATAGTTAAGTCTCGTGTACGGGAGCCTCCCTTGCGGGGATACCTCTGTGGACCTACGAGTCTGTGTGGTACCTCTGGGAGCACCACGTTTAAAAGTTCATCAGGCTGTCTCTATGTCTTGTATTTTTGTATGCTCATTATTTTTATCTAGCACACTTGACCGTCTGTTTAGGTAAAACTATTGTATAGACTTAGTTTCATTAGGTCACCAATTAAATCTTGTAAGTCCATAGATCACGAAATTGCAATGGACAGGCATACTGGTGACACAAACTCTTGGGATGAGACTGTTGTGTTTCAGGTTCGCGACAATGGTTCCACCGGCCTTAGGGGTCGGTCTTTGTTACCCGTAGGGCAGTATCGTACAGGATCTGTCACCCCGAGACCGGAAGCTAACCAGCATCATCATTCGTCGTGCACTTGCGATGCAGCGAGTCGACACGAGACACCAGAACGTCCCGACACTATCCCGTGAGCTACAGTACGAGTCTAAGGACTATGTCTTATAAGAAGTATAATCAAAGTGTATGACAGCTGGTCCTACAAGAGACTCCGGCTCATAAAAAACATGATTGCATGGCTCGCAATATGAACGCTTGCCATGGCCTGACTGTACATTGAGCCATCTTGATCACACACAACCAGAAACGGGTTGGTGAACTGACATCATCAAGACGACCGGCCGGCACCCAGGCGATAGCAATCACCATCTGAGCTCATGCTCAGGGGCAACCGATTGTCTGATGTGTACCTATCTGCCAACAGAATACGAACTTTGACCATTTTCCCCGGCCTTGCCTGCAGGCCATCTCTCGCAAACACAGCGAACTTCTAGTCTGCTAGAGATGTCCTGGGTGTGGACTGTCATCCACGTACCACGCATGTCCACTTACTGAGACAGGATGAACCCAAGCCTCAGCAGCCCAAACATGACGCCGACTAGATGGTACCACAGTAGGATGTTAATTCATCCTTCATTAGACACGGAGACCTTCAGTATCTCCTTTGCACTATAACAACGATTTTACGTGTCCCCGGGCACTCACGGGCCCACTGCCGCCTGTTTCTGCAAATCTTCGAGGAGCCTATCCCTCTTAGTTTGCGGGTTGTTGGTGTTGTTCTTCGAGCCCCACATTGGGCGCCACTTGTAGCTCACTGGGTAGAGTCGGTCCGTTCCGGTGTCTGGTGTCGAATCGCCGCATTGCATGTGCACGACGATTGATGACGCGGGTTAGCTTCCGGTCTCGGGGTTATGGATCCCGTACGACACTGCCCTGCAGGTAACAAAGACTGGCTCCCTAGGCCCGTGGAACTCAATCGTTCCAGTGGGTCCGTGCGACCATCGTCGCGAACATTAAATACCACAGTCTCATCCCAAATGTTTGTGTCACCGGTATGCCTGTCCATAGCAATTTCGTGATCTATGGACTTACAAGATTTGATTGGTGACGTAAAAATTAAGTCCATACAATTCGTTTACTTAAACAGACCGTCAAGTTTGCTAGATAAAAATAAGCATACGAAAATACAAGACATAGAGTCAGCCTGATGAACTTTTAAATGTGGGACTCCTGGAGGTACCACACGGACTCGTAGGTCCGCAGAGGTATCCCCGCAAGGGAGGCTCCCATACACGAGATCACTAATTAACTCAATATAAGTTATTATACCTCTAAGCTGAAAAGGAAAGAAAGTTATCTTGTTGAAGTGGCGAAAGGTTATGTGCCTTATGCGGGCATTACTTCTGATGCTATTTCTGGGTGAGAAGTAGTAGCCTCGTGCGGGCCGTTGTCACTGAATCCTTGCGAGAGGCAAGTGCCTCGCGCAGGCCTCCGTCATGGGGAAATGCTGCCACCGCTTAAAGTGGAAGAAGAGTATTGGCCAAAAATGGCCTACTCTAATATTCAACCAAAATCGTATAAAGTAAAGACCATACCTAGTGAATTTAAGATTATAATGTTGCGTGCTGTTTTACGTCAAGACGGGACGATCAATTCCTGAAGGAATCCCATGCTACCGTCTTATGTAGTTTTAAGTATGCTGAATTAGTAGGTGCCGCTTTTATTTATGCGGGCCTTCTTCTATGTCAAACGTAACCTTTAGTTTTCAGTGACATGAACTAGTTTAGGCCGCAACTGGCGGGTGCCCTACCTAACTCTTAGATATGGCTGTCATTGAGAACGGGTGTCCTAAGACATCCATACTGAAGACACGGTGCATACATATTATTTCACAAGACCTCCGAGCTGGGTGAGAATCCGGACATCCTGCTCCATAACCACATAAAACGTCACAGGACAATGGTTACTTTTCACATAAGCAAGTTTAGGCAACTGATCTATGGTTACGGTGGGGGTAAGAGAGACGAATACCCACCGTGAAGGTCCTTCCCGTGAGGGCATGGCAGATCCTAACATCATGCCCAGACATTCTTACAGAATTTGGTGGGGATGCGCATCTCACCCGTCACCAGGTTCTATGGAGCTTACTATTTAACCTGATGTTAGGTTTAAATGCAAGTTGCCCAGTTGTGCACTGCGGTGCGGGGGAGACTTCCTTAAAGATGAAAAAGAAAATAATAATTAAAATATGTTTTCGCAGTGCTTCCTACATTGGCAAGGATAACTAACTATTAAGTATCCGAAGGTATATGAGAAATGTATGTGACACCACACCCTGGCCATCACCGCTCGGAAACCCCAATAGTTTCCCAGGGTCGGATCAGTCCATGGTGTGGATAGGGACATCCAAACAATTAAGAAGCCATAAGGCTTAGTGGAACATGAAGAGAGGCAATAACTTTAAATATGAGGCCCAATAGGTATTTTGGCCAATTTTACACAACCTTGCCAGAGTGCGGGCCTATATTATCGCAACTACTGGAAAAGAGGCGTACACTATGTGTTTCTCGACGAAGAAATTGTCTGTAATCATTTTAAACCTATCCTATCGAGCTGAATAGAAAGGCTTTTTAGTCGGTAGCATGCCGGGATAAACAGAGTTATAGCACGGACAGCGACCTCAGTGAAAAGTTGTTGGTGGCGGGAGAATGGGTTGTATATATAAATGTTGCTGTATAGTGTTTCCTTCATGCAGTGCAGTCCTAGGTTTTCTATAAATAAACAAAACATATAAATGAATGGCTACTCGCCATATATAAGACTAACCGGTACAAATAATACAGTGTGAAATGATTAGGATAATATATACGGTACAGGCTGGAAGACCTATTATGGTGCGGTCAGTAAAAACACCTTGCAGTAAAATAAGAATAACTATAAACAGATAAAGAAATTATAAATAGCGGTCCTAAGACCGTTACGGTTCCTTTTAGTCATCGGGACCATTTACATAAATAAAGTATAATTATCACAAATGTAACTAATGGAATAATTAAGATGTTAAGTATAGTTACTTGAATACTCGGTAGCCATTCTTAATGATGGGCTATCGTGTTACTGAAATTGATATGTCATCCTAGTTGTGACGTGAGTTGTCGCGTTCTCTGGAAAGTTCCCGCATGTTGGTTCCCACAAACAGGATTCCCACATGCAATCCATGATGGAAGCGGATCGAAACTCAGGACGGTAATCACAATAGAAGAACGTATAACGAGCAGTCAGTAAGTTCTTCTTCTTCTTTTCGATTGCTGGTATCACACTTGGAGAGCCATTCTCAAGATGAAATCTGTGGTTTTCTGCAGTTCTTCCACAGGCCCATACAGCTTTTCAAGAAAAGAGGTGACAAGGCCAGATCTCTTCTCTCAGCAGCTGATACGTACTGCAACATTGAAGTATGTGCTCTGTGGTCTGTTCTGCTTCTCCACAAGGACAAGCGGGCGATGTCGTAAGGTGGAACCGCCTGTACATGTGTTGGTTTAGTCTGTTGTGTCCAGTTCTGAGACGAAAAATGGTCACTTGCTCTGGCCTCGAGAGATGATGGTAGGCATCTTCTGATTGAGGTGTTCTATAGAGTGACTTGATGATAGTCTTCATCTCTGTATGGGTAACCATGTTTTCTGTCTGATTCTCTTCTGCACCCACCTTTGCCATCTTGTCTGCTTCCTCATTTCCTTGGACTACAGTGTGAGGGGATCCACTGCAATGCTATCCGAAAGCATTTGATGGTTTGTAGTGCTTCTTCAAGTTGTGGCAGCTTACCTTTGGTGATAGCCTCAAGGACAGAGCGGGCATCAGATAAAAAGACAATCTGTGCAATAGGGTCTGCTGTTCTGCTGATGGGATTAGCTGCATGAACCAGTGCTTCGACTTCAGCTCTGTAGTTTGTGCAGTGTCTGCCCGTCGGTATTGCAGCTGACTCATGTTGTCCGTTTGGATACTGTATGTGCAGTCCGGCACCTCCGCTCCTAATTGCATCTTTGGCTGACCCATCTGTGTAGATCCATATCCATGTCTCCTGAGGGTACATTTCTTCCAGCATGGCTAGGGTCAGGGCCTTCTTGCTCACATCACTGTGTTCATCTTTGGTTGTGAGATGAGGTACGGTGATGCGAATAGCTATGCTCTCTAGTTTGTTTTCCCAGGGTGGCGGATCAAGGGTGTGGTTTAGGTCTTCTATTTGTGCTGGCAACATTTCTTGGTGTTTCCTTTGAAGTGCTTTTGTCTCTTTCACAAAACTTGATCTTTTAAGTCTTCCTGATGACAGCTGTGCTTGCCTGATCTTCATCGGGTGGTTGCTGAACGATTTGAACTTTGCAGCTTGGATCAGTGCTTTGCATTCCCTTCCTTTGCTAAGTGGGGGGATGCCTGCTGTCTGCTCCATTTTTTCTATTGGTGTTGATCTCATTCCACCAGTGATGATGCGCAGTGCCTGGTTTTGTACTCTGTCGAGGTTCTGTTGATGAGATTTAGCTGCTGTCATCCATGAGCTGGATCCATACTCAAGGTGTGGTCGTACGGCACCTAGGTAGATGGTCTTGCGGATTCTTTCCTTGGCACCCCACTTTGTTCCTGCCAGCTTCCTCATGATGTTTAGCTTTCTTCTGGCCTTTGCCTCTGCATTCTGGATGTGCTCCTTTCATGTTAATCTTCTATCGTAGGTGACGCCCAGGTATGTCTGCTGGTCCTCGTACTCGAGTGGAGTACCGCCCAGTGTCAGATTGCCAACCTTGGTTTTGGTGGACAGTGAGAATAGCATGGCTGATGACTTTTCTTTGTTGATGGTAATACACCAGCGATTGTCCCAAGCTGTAATTCTGTCCAAGGCGAGCTGCATTCTGTACGTGGCAGTCGTTGTGTACTCCTTGGTGCACCAGAGTACGAGGTCATCTGCAATGAAGAGTATGAACAGAGTTGGTGATAGTACTCCGCCTTGTGGCACCCCTTGTCTCAGCAATACATTCTGTCCAGATTGTCCATCCACCAGCACCCTAGCTCTGCGATTGTGTAGGTACGACTTGGTCCATCGGAACATGTTGCAACCGATCCCTGTGCGCCGGAGCTTCACGAGGAGGCCATCCTTCCACACCTTGTCAAATGCCTTCTGCAGATCGATAAAGGCAGCTAGCATCACCTTCTTGGCTTGAAAAGTGTCCTCTATGACTATCTTGGCCATGAAATACGTGCTCTTTCAAACCAGTGGTAAGCGCGCGCATGCGTGCTGCGCGTCTTAATGAACTTAGTCATTTTGACGCCGAAATCTCTCTCATGGGCTCTTATACGCTTATAGCTCTACCCAGGGGGGGGGGGGGCGTGTTCATGGAACGAATCCAGGACGGGTGGCGTGTACCCAGCTTAACTGGTACGGCCGGCACCTGAACTACACTCGCAATTTCCTATGCTGGTCATTCTTTTACTGTCTTTCAAGGTGAGCATGTACTAAGCATAGCATAGTACAATACTAGTTATATATTTCCTATGGTGCAAATAAAAACAAATATATCTATAACAAGTTACTGAATTCTGTTGCTGCCTATAGTAGCAACGCCTTTCCGTCAAATTGTTGTCAAAATAATCAGCTGATAACACAATTGTCACTAGGCAAAGTCTTGATAACAATTTGGCTGAAAATCGTTGATGAAACAACTTTCAATCAAATTGCTCTCAAAATAATCAGCAGGGCAGTCAATATTGCAAGACATGCTGAAGATATTTCGCGCAACTTTATTGACAATCATTTCTTACTTAAGCAGCGTTGTCAAATTTTTATCAGAATAATCAGCGAGCTTTCTATTGTGTTAGCTAACAAATGCCTACACAATAAGTTATGTCTATATGGTATACGGAATCAAGACCCTGTCTCAGATATGCTCGAAAATGTTGTTCATTTCATTGTCAATCAGGAGGTAAGCGTATTATTCTATTCACGGAAGGCATGTCAGAGGCGATCGTGCATGTGCTGGTGGACTGCTTGATCTTTGTGAACATATTTCACTCTGAAATCGGCCTCTATAGGCCCAACTGATTGTGCATGCACTTGATCGCAAACAAAACAGGAAGTCCGCTGATTATTCTGAGAAAAATTTGACAACGCTCCATAGTTCCATAGTTTTAGCTAGTGAGCGTGGTAAATTACCATTAAAAAAATCCCTTAAATTGTATATAGCTGCAGCTTTCCAATGTCTACAAGTTTTAGAAATTGTTCTGCTTTATATATAGCCTATGTACCGTGGACCCCCTTACATAAACATACATAAAACAATAGAATATATATGTGTGTGTGTGTGTGTGTGGGTGTGGGTGGGTGGGCAGGCGGGTGGGCGGCCGGCCGGGCGGCCGGGCGGCTGGGCGGGCGGGCGGGTGGGTGTGTGTGTGTGTGTGATTTTAGTCTTGCTAATTTATTGTTGTGTGTATTAGTCCAAACAGTGTTGCAATATGTGATTTGTGGGAGTACTAGAGTGCAGCATGATGTTTTTAGTATGGTTGCTGGTAAGTCATATTTAAGCCTTCAAATGATGCCAACGTTTCTTGCCACCTTAGATGTCACTACCGCTATGTACTTCTGCCAACTCAGATCTTTGTCCAAGTAAACCCCTGAAAATTTAACAAATTCGGCCTCTTTTATTTCTTGGTTATTAGTGTAGAGTTTTAGTAAATTACTTGTCCTAGATTTTGTAAAAAGCATATAGCTAGTTTTAGAAACCTTTAATGATAATTTGTTTATTTAAACCAATTTATTACTTTTACCATTTCTTCATTTATAGTTTGTATAGTGTGCCTATATAATTATGGTGGCAAAAAGCTTTATTATCATCGGCGAACAGTATTTAGTGAGAGGTGGTTGCGGACTGTAGGTAAGTCATTCATATAGAGTAGAAATAAGAGGGGAAGCCAAGTATTGATCTTTGGGGAACACCACAAACCAGCTTTTCTTTGCTAGAGCAAACTCCATTGTATTGTACGCATTGTACCCTATCGTTTAAGTAACTTTCTAACCAATTTAATGCAATTCCTCTTACGCCATAGTAGGATAATTTTTGTATTTATGTGTCATGATCAATTGTGCCGAAAGCTTTCGAAAGGTCCAAGAAAATACCAAGGATGTGTTTCTTTTTTTTTATAGTCAATTTGAAATCTTTTCCAGCATGTCAATGAGGACCAGCATTGTGGAATGTTTTTGTCTAAAGCGATATGCTGCCTCATATATTATTGAGTACTTATTTAGATAATTCATTAATCTATTATAGAAAAGTCTCTCCAAAAGTTTTTAAAACAGTGGAAGTACTGAGACGGGTCGATAGTTAGTGAAGTCAGATGAGTCTTTAGCTTTGTATAGTGGTGTCACACGTGCTATTTTTTAACATTGATGAAAAGACCCCCTGCTCCAGAGACAGATTACATATGTGAGATAAAGGAATTAGTATCTCTGTTAGACAATTTTTTAAAGATATTCCATTTAAAGTTGCGTGCACTTTTATTAGTATTAATTTACATTAGTAGTTTAGAAATCTCTTCTTGGTTAGTAGGGTTTAGAAAAATTGAAGATTGATAGCTGCCCATTAAATAGTCCTGTATACTTGTGTGAGGGTCAATTTGAATTTCTTTCGATAATTTGGGACCAATGTTAATGAAATATTCATTAAGTTTTGTTGCTATTTCTTCCTTTTCAGTTACAACTTTGTTATTATAGATAAATCTTGAGGTTTCTGATTTACTGTTTTGTTTATTTAATAATGACTTAATTAATTTCCATGTTTCCGTGATGTTATTTTTCTGGTAGTCAAATCTGCTATGAAAATAGTTTATTTTTGCTGTTCGAATCATTTGGTTTAATTTATTTCTATACTGTTTATATTTTGTTTCATTGTACTCTGTAGAGTGTTTAATAAAACTTTGATAAAGATTGTTCTTCTTATGACATTGTAGCTCGCGGGGGTACATGCTGGTCCGCTATGTTTCTCCGCTCCATTGCACCGCATGTACAGGATGCGTGGGAGGACTGGTTAGCTACGGTTCTCGGGGTTATGGATCCCATATCACGACTCTCCAGAAGGTAAAAAGGCCGGCTTCTAGAGCCAGTGGAACGATAACGTTCCAGTGGGGCCGTGCGACCATTGCCACCGAGATTGAACCCCATGGTCTCATCCCAACTATTGGTGTCACCGGTATGACGGTCCATAACTTAATTTAGTGGTCTAGACATGATACTAAATCAAAGATATATCACTAAACAAACAATGGTACTCGTTTGCTAGTAGATGAGAGAAAGTATATAGTACATAGAACTCCGGTAGAGGTGTTACGGAGTGACAGATTCAGAATCATATAACGATCCAGTTACCTATCACCACGCAACCACATATAACATCACTAGGACAAGTTACTATTCACATAAGAAATTTAGAAAGCGCATGAGTATTTTATGGCGGGGAATAAGAGGCAGATATCCATCCTTAGTGACCTTCCCGTGAGGGTGTGGTGGGTTCTAAGACTGCACCCAGTCACTGTCCAGAGTTGGATGGAAATCTGCATCCTGTCCATCACCCGTGTGTTGAGGAACTACTGTTTGCCTGTTATTAGGGTTGAGTTTCAGAATGCCCAGAGATGCACTGCAGGCCGGTTTTACATTATTTTTATATCTTTTCACAGTGCTTCCTTCTTTGGCGGGGTTATCTACACCAACTGGTATCCGAAGATACAGAGGGGGGTGTATGCGAAATCGACACTTTGGTCTTCTCTGCTTGGAAACCTCCAGAAAATTATTACGCCTTGCAGCTGGAGGAGCGTCGAAAAAGACAATCACTCGATATTAATAAGAGGCCATAAGCTATTTGGCCAATTTATGCAATCTAGTGTGGTGTTACATATCTGCTACAGCCAGAAAAGAGGTGTACACAAAATGTCTCTTATGGAGAGATTGTCCCGAATTACTTTACACCTATCCTATCGAGCTATAATAGCCAGGTTTAGTCGATCACATGTCAGGCTCGAGCAATGTTAGCATGAACAGTGACCTCGGTGTAAAATTGATGCTGGGGAAATAGTGATGTAGATATAATGTTGCTGTATAGTATAGCCTAGCGTTTTGTGTCCTAGAGTTTTTATATAAACAAAACAAAATAACTAGGACGGCTACTTGCCATATACGTAACTAACTATCACAATGCTAACAGTATATCAGGGCATAGGACCTTGCGGTGCTTGTTAGTTGTAAGCACACAAATAAGGATAATATATACAGTATAAAATGCGGTCTCAGATGACCGGTGAGGTACCAATAATGGAATAGATTAATAATTAGTACAATAGTATAGTTACTTAAGTACCAATTGGTCATCGGTATGGAAAGAGTTAATAAATCACTGTAGATGCTGCCTTACAGATGAGAAATGTGAGGTGGCATTATACTGAAGTTGCTGGGAAATTTCCGCAGGCGAACAGTTGATGCAGCTCACTCTCAAGACGGTGAAGAAGAAAGACTGTAGAGAGATGTCCATTAGATAGTCATAATAACTAGTATGTTAAGTTACACAGTAAGTTATAAAGTGTCCGTCCATTGACATTAGTTTAAACTTGCCCGTAGCAAGGATGGCTACAGTTGTAATTAAGCATTATATGTACATAACTGGGTACACCGTGCATGATGCATTGCATAGCTATTGCTGTGTACCAGGCAGAGTCCCACCAGACTGTGGCCTAAAAGTTAATTAATCACACGACATGCTGTGCAGAAGTTTGACACCACTTTTCAGCATGGTCCGGAAGATCCGATGAGTCATCAACTAAGAATCACCACTTATTCTACATGCTGTAAAGATTACATCTGGGCAGTGAGGCCCATCCGCAGGAAGGCTCTTTCTGAAATGTTATAGTGAGAAGTCTCTTCTATTTATTTAGTTGCCTGCGGATGGCCGTCCGAGGACTTACAAAAACTTAGTGATTGCAGATGTCGATTGCCTACCAGTGCAGGAGAACTGAATTCCGAAAAGCACTGCTGCGGTGTAGGGTACAGCAATCAGTAAGCAGTTACCTACGTCTAGTACTGCGCTGGTCCAATATCCTACCACTGGCTGTCTCTCGCCGAAGTGTGGTCTCGATTCTTGATTTTTTGCTCCTTTTATATTACTTATGATGTCAGAGGCAGGACGCCCAGCCAATCAGCTGGCGATCTGTAGCCAATTAGCGTGCCGCTAGAAAGGGTGACGATGCTATCACGTGATAAGCGCATTCCCCATTCATTTAATACATACACGCGGTTACGACGTCCCAGTAATATTTTGAAAATAACTTCAGTGAGCCATTTAAGGATAACTCGGCCATTTCTGGTCCGATTTTAAAAAGGTAAACAGTTTTCGAATCCTCGTCTCATTCTGGACGGTGAGAATGGTATGATTTGAGGAAATCACGTGCATCAACTCGGTACACTATAAGTATGCATTCTCTCCCAAAGCTGACACGTATTGTCAGGAAAGCTCTGACGTGCGCGCATGCGCACTACGCGATCTCACGGACTTAGATGTTTTATAGAAAACCTCACTCTCATATGGCTTTATACACGAGTGCCATCCTACCCAGGTGGACATGCTTGGAACGTACCCGGAGCAGTCGTTCCGTACCCAGCCTAGTTGGGACGGTTCGTACCCTTCCAGCTGATATGCGCTACACCATGCAGCTATCAAACCCTGCGTTAACCACGGCTTTGTGGGGTTTCGCTTAAATTTTTTGTCTTTTTTTTTAGTGGAAAGGGGCCTTCACAAAGATCTGTGTATATAATGTGGAACTTGTTGTAGGCATCTTCACATGATTGACAGTTAATAATGCCATTCCAGTTTGTATTAGCCATAATGGTTTTGAATTTAACAATATTTTCTTTTCCAGTCCCGACAAATTATAAATGTTCTCTTTTAAGAATGTTTTATGCATGGCATCTTCTTTTTCCAAATAGTGTATGGGTAAATGATCAGATATGTCCGTAATGAAGATACCTATCTTCGGGGTTTTTTTTATCAACAGTACTATTCATGAGGAAGTTATCCATTATGGTAGCTGTTGTCTTTGTAAGTCTCGTTTGTTTGGTAATTAATGAATAGAAGCCATAGGCCTCTAATAAATTGAGAAAATTTTATATCTGAAAGCAAATTTTCTTTAATAAATCAATGTTGAAGTTTCCCATAATGTAACCTGTTTTAATTTCATTGTGAACTTTTTGTAAAATTGTGTCTAGTGCTTTGACAAATTTCTCCTTGTCACAACTCGGAGAACTGTAAATAACTGCCATAATTTTATTTTTCGCTTTGCTCATTGGCATCTCATTGACAAAGGCTTCTATGTATTCTTCCATCATCGCTAGATCCTCCCTTATAGTAAACTGTAAGTTTTCTTTTATGTAGATGCCTACTCCACCTCCTGCTTCTTCTTGTCTGTGCTTTTCTATAAAATTATAGTGCTCTTTACTTAGTAGGTCAACCGGTGAGTTAGCTTTTATCCACGTCTCAGTAATTCCAATAAGATCAATTTCCTGTGAATTAGTTTGCATACTGCACAGTCGGAGAAAGGGGATGCTCGACATCATGGCCCGAGGAGGTGGTAGCTCTGATGGTAACCAGCAGAGCTGTGAAACTGACGACACCAGGGAACTTCAGATCCAGATCATTAGCATGGTGATGGGCAGAAAGGCATGTGGGGAAATTCTTACCCATAGGTCCCTTGTAACCCATAAGTAAGTACCTTTCTCTGTCTTGTTCCTGGTTTTACTAACATCCGTTTTGGCCCGTTAAATTCCTATTTTATTACAATATCATTAGAAAGTCTGCAGATTCCAATTCAGACAACTAAAAACATGCACAACAGCCACATCAACCAAATTTATGCAAGAACTGGCATCTTTATATTCAGCTTTATTCCCAGTATGTTAAGGATCGATTGGAACCAACCTAACAGGATCTTCCAAGCAGTTCAGAAAACTCTGCAAATCGTACAAATAAATTTAATGAATTAATCAGAGGCAAAAAACATTTCTAAACCAGCTACTTGACGAACGTGCGGCAAAATAATGTCCTTTGGATGTTTCGCCATAACTAATCAAGATCAAGATCAAGACAATACCAAACAAACATTGTTCCGTTGGCCCAACGTAAGTTTTATTTGTTGGCCCAACGTAGTTCCACTCATTGGCCTTACATTGGCCGAACATGTGGTTTCATTGGCCCATTGTTGGCCTTATGTGTGGTTGATTGATAGAAAATTAGTTACGTTTGGCCTACGTTGTATTTGTAGTTCGCATGGACCGGTCGGGTACCGGCCGTACCAGCTAAGATGGGTACGCGCCGCCCGTCCTGGATTCGTTTCCTGACGCTATTAGTGTACCGAGATGGTACCATGTAATCCTTATTGATTGGCTGTTCCCGTTAAATCTGGCATTAATCAAGACCAGAATTCAACGGGCTTTTTAAATCTGTAGACCATTTCAAAATCGGTTAAGAAATGGCTGAGTTATCCACGGAAACCCCGTCTTGATTATCTTCAAAAGATTGCAGTGACGTCATAACCATTTGTTGGAGCCTGCGCCTGTGACATCACGAGGAGATCGAGAGCATCCTCGGTCAGGGGCTGAACAGGTTGGATCTGTACCAGCTACTATCAGCGCGACAGACAATACGTGTATTACTTCGCTATGTGTCAGGTTTTTCTCCCGTAGCTGGCAGTTGCCCAACCCGCCGCACTAAAACAATTTTGTAACTCCCTACATACGGGAGTAATTTGGAACTTTCTGATTATTGTTCACGAATATCAATATCTACATCGGAACACAAATTTGCGGTGAGGCCTTTACGGCCTAAATATGTGAGTCTACAGATGTAGAGGCAGGATGTTCTTTGATGGATGACTCGCCGGATCTGCCGGCCACGCCTAAAAGTGGTATTTCAACTGTCACCGCACTAAAATCGTGTAGGTTCTTCTGACTTTCGACCGCAGCAAGTAAACTCTGCCCGGTGCATCTTCAGAGCTGGCTGACGTACCCAGCACCGTGAAGCTTTGGTTTGTATCTTCGTTTGCCTCTGACAACTCCCGTTTGTGATCGGGTTGTGTACACCTTCCATCCGTGCCATCGGTGTATGGGAACTTTCTTCACCACAGTAGTACTATCTTATCTTTTGTTGACTGCTCGTTAGACATCCTATTAGACTTACAGTGCTGAGTGATGTAGTCCCGCCATGAGTGTTCTTGCGGGAATCTTGTTTGCGGAAAACAGCTTGCGGGAACCAACCTACGGGAAATTTCCAGCTTCCTGAGAACGCATCATCTTACATCGACTACGGATTGACGTATAAATTTCAGTAACACGGTAGCCTAACTTAAGAATGACTATGGAGTATTCAAGTAACTATACTTCACAGTTTAATTATTTCTCTATATGTGTTTCGTTAATTATATTGTATCCGTAAGAATGGTCCTGATGACTAAAAGGAACCGTAACGGTCTTAGGACCGCTAGTTATAATTTCTGTATTGGTTTATAATTATTCTCATTTTCCTCAAAGTGTTGCTAACCGCACTATAGTAGGTTCGTTAACCTGTACTAATATATATAACTTTGATCATTTGATACCGTATTGATTGTTCTGGTTAGATTATGTATATATATATATATATATATATATATGGCCAGTGGCCATCCGTTCATATGTTTCGCTTATTTATAGAAAATATAGGACTGCAGTGCACGTAGGAAACACTATACAGCAACACTAATATATGCAGCACTTTCTCCCGCCACCAACAATTTTTCACTGAGGTCGCTGTCCATGCTATAACTCTGTTTAGCCTGGCATGCTACCGACTAAACCTTTTCTATTCAGCTCGATAAGATAGGTTCAAAATGATTAGAGACACTTTCTTCATTACCTACTCAGTAATGTACACTTCTCTTCCGGCAGTGCGATAATCTAGCCCTGCACTCCGGTAAGACTCATAACTTCAAGATTTTGTCTCTCTTCATGTTCCACTCAGCCTTGTGGCTTCTTAATTGTTTGGATGTCCCCATCTGCACCATGGGCTGATCCGACTCTGGGAAACTGTTGGGGTTTCCGAGCGGTGATAGCCCGGGTGCGGTATCACACACATTCCCCTTGTATCTTTGGTTAGCACATTAGCCAATGTAGGAAAGCACTGCAAAAACATATATTAATTATTATTTTATTACTGAACAAACCTCCCGCACTGCAGTGCAAAAACAGGGCAACTCGTATATAAACCTAACCACAGGTTAAACGGTTGGTTCCATAGGACCCAGTGATGGGTGAGATGCATATTCCCACCGAATTCCGTTAGAATGTCTGGGCATGATATTTAGATCTGCCACACCCTTACGGGAAGGACATTTACGGTGGGAATTCGTCCCTCTCACCCCACCATAACGATAGAACAATGGTCTAATAATGCTTTCATGAAAAGTAACCTATGTCTTCTAACGTTTTATGTGGTTACGGAGCGGGATGTCTGGATTTTTATCCAGTTCGGAGATCTTACTAAGTAACATGTATGATGAGTGCTGTCTTCAGTATTGATGTCTTAGGGCACCTGTTCTCAGTGACAGCCGTGTCTAATAGCTAGGTAGATACCAGCCAGTTGCGGCCAAAAATAGTTCTTGTTTTGAAAACAACTAAAAGCTAATTAAGCAAAACAGAAGACCCACATAAATAAAAGCGGCAACTACTAATTCAGCATACCAAGAATCACATAAGACGGTGACGAGAGAATCCATCGGGAATCGCTCGTCCCGTCTTCACGTAAAACAGCATGCAATCCTATAGTCATAATCTCACTAGGTATGGTATTTTCTTTCTCAGGCGTTTTTGGTTGAAATATTAGAGTGGGCCCATTTTTGCCTACTATTCTTCTCCCACTTTAAGCAGTGGCGACACCTTCCCGAGACGGAGGCCTGCGCGAGCCACTTGCGTCTCGCAAGGATTCAGCGATGACGGTCCATGCGAGGATAATACTCCTCACCCAAACTAGCACTAGGAGTAGTGCCCGCGTGAGGCACATAACTTTTCGTCCGAGATAATCCTCTTCCTTTCAGCTTAGAAGTATAATAACTTATATTAAGTTAATTAGTTAAGTCTCGTGTACGGACGCCTCCCTTACAGGGATACCTCTGCGAACCTACGAGTCTGTGTGGTACCTCCGGGAGCCCATGTTTAAAAGTTCATCCACCTGTCTCTACGTCTCGTATTTTCGTATGCTCTTATTGCAGTTTTATCTAGCATATTTATAATTGTTTAGGTAAAATCATTGTATAGACTTATATTTTTAGGTCACCAAATCAAGTCTTGTAAGTCCATAGATCACGAAATTGCTATGGACAGGCATACTGGTGACACAAATTCTTGGGATGAGACAGTTGTGCTTAATGTTCGCGACGATGGCCGCATGGCCCCACTGGAACGATTGAGTTCCACCGGCCTTAGGAGCCGGTTTTTGTTTCCTGCAGGGCAATCTCGTACAAGGTCTGTCACCCCGAGACCGGATGCTAACCAGCGTCATCACTTGTTATGCACTTGCGGCAAGGCTAGTCGACATGATACACCGGAACGCCTGACACTACCCGGCGAGCTACATATTTACGTTGGCTGTCTGGTGATCAGTTAGTTACGCTGGTCCAACATAGATTTTACATGGAAAACTACGTAATACGCTGGGCCAACGTAATACCAATGAGCAAAACTATGTTGGGCCTACGAATAAACATACATTGGCCCAACGTTGGTCCAACATAGCATTGTTTGCAGGGTAGGACTGAATGGTGGTCCTCCCAGTGAGGCGGGATATACAGAACGAGTACCTTGTTACTTGTTACTTGTCTTGTAGATTCCGCCTCTCCAATTCTAGGCGAACCATCAGCCCTGAACTGGACTGATGTGACGACTGTAAATTTACTAGTCAGAATTTTCGTTATCCTAATCACCACATGTATGCCTCTTGTTGTTGGTAGTTTTTTTGTGTTTTCCTCGTCTTTGTATGGTGTATCGAGATATTTCGCTAAGTTTTAATGATCGAGTGTGGTGTAACTTGAAACAGAGGTCTAGTGATATTTGTTCCAGGAGAATTCTCAGTGGATTATTAAGTGGAATGAAATGTGAAGCGTCAAGTATCAGTTTAGTGGCATCCTCCTCCGTCAGCTCGCACAGCCTTGGTACATCAGCAGTCTGAAGGATGTCATCTATTCTACGAAGATATGTGACACGAACACCTTCTAAGCTTGGGAACAGCAGGATAAAGTGAGTGATTGTTTCAGCTGCCGACTTGCACATTGGGCAGATAGTGCTTTGAGATCAGTCTCGCATAGATCCGCCAAACAGGTTATATCGCTGTGTGATTAATTTAACTTTCACTGCTGCTTTTAGAACTGTTAGTGTGTCTGTATTAGTCAGTTCCCAAATAGGATGACATCTATTCATGGTGCAGGAGTTCAGGTTGATGAATGATAGTGTTACTTTAGAGGTAGCTTCACTAATTAGATGGTCTCTCCAATAAGCATTGACACTCTGCTTCAATAGATTTTTCCACATGTACTTTGATGGCTGGGTTTTCACAAGTTGGAACGCCGACGGGAGCTGATACTGAGAGAGTAGTTGTCTAGCCATTATCACCCAACTGTGTGAACCGGAATCCTTAACGGCAAGTTGACGCCGGATAACCTGAGCCTCGATGGAATCTCGTCTGCGGACCATGTTTATAAATAGAGTCAAGATTCTCTTGTGCAGTTGGCCTTCTATTGGGATGATACCGAGAAGAAGATATGTGGCAGCATTAGCAGTTGAAGCTGGAAGATGCTGTATCTGTTTCATGGATCCTCTATAGTAGTCTTCTAGAAGCTGGGTCTCTGCCTTGGAGAGTATCAGAGCTTCTAAACCATGCAGGAGAACTGGTATGACATATATGTCCCATATTTTCCTAGATGTCTTGGGGTTAATTCCGTTAAGGCCATGCATACCTGCTCCCATTAATGAGTATGCTGTACGTCGTGCTGTTTGTATGCGCGAACTGACTGTAAGCAGGCTTCTGGTATCTGTAGTTCTATGGACTCCAAGATGGATTTCATCATCTGATTGTTCCAGTGGATTCCCATTCAGCCTGAAGAAGAGCTCAGGGTATGGGTAACCAGGGGCTGTTTTCGGAATCACTGGCTTAGTCTTCGTTGAGCTGAACAGATACCTTTCATTTGCGGCATCAATCTCAGTGATGGTGAGTAGCTGTTGCATAACACTTGAATTCCTGGTTATAACTGCCAGGTCATCGGCCCACATCACTGCGCCTGCAGGAATGGATCCTATGTGGAACGCTCCCGGATGGGCAACCAGCTTGTTAAGTAATGGGTTGCTGCGCAGCTTAAACAGATCTGGTGAAGTATAGGCACCCTGTCTTATGCCCAGTTCCTCAATAATTGGTCTAGACACTCCGCCGAGCCACTTAATTTCTGAAGTAATCCCTGAGTACATACTGTTGAATAGTTCCCATAACTGCCCATCCACGCCTTGGAAGAAAGCAGATTTTAACATGCTCTTGTGGCATACAATGTCGAAGGCTTTTGATGCATCTAGGAAGGTTATGTATAATGGGGACTTCAAGTCTTTGGCTTCTGCAATGCATTCTGTGAGTAAAAATACTGCATACACGGAGGAGCATCCGCTGGTGAATCCGAACTGATGTTTACTTTGGAATGGATCAGTGATAGCTCTTGTTCTCTTTAGCAGTTCTTTTTCTAGGACTTTTCCCAATAGGGAGGTAACTGTAATTCGTCTATAGCTGTCTGGGTTACTAGCCAGTTTTCCTTTCTTTAATATGGGTGTCACTAGACCTTTCTTCATACTATCAGGAATTTTGCCCTGTTGGAATATATTATTGATGAGTAGCGTGACTATAGCAATGATTTCCTCTGAAGCATACATTACATGCTCCGCATTCAATCCTTCCGGGTCTGCTGCTTTCCCCTTCCTCATTAAATTAATAAGCCTCTCGGTTTCTTGTTCAGTAATAGGGGGGAAAGCACCAGCTT
This sequence comes from Chaetoderma sp. LZ-2023a, assembly GCA_034401795.1. Taxonomy (NCBI): domain Eukaryota; kingdom Metazoa; phylum Mollusca; class Caudofoveata; order Chaetodermatida; family Chaetodermatidae; genus Chaetoderma; species Chaetoderma sp. LZ-2023a. The sequence continues at coordinate 49,031,690 of CM067360.1, forward strand.
TCACTGGTAAGGTGCTGAGTAGTGCATGGATAACTGTAGCAGAGTTTAACGCTTCCTGACAGAAACTAGGGTGATGTTTGAATGTGGCAAGATCTTCAAAATAATCTGCCCAGCCATCGATTTCTGATTGGTCTGATGGTGGCTTGAAGATAACTGTAGTGGCTTTTGTAGACTGGCTTCCAGCCCGCTGTATGCATATTAGTTTGAACATAGACGGCTGATTATGTTTTGACGCGTGCATAATTTCACTATGTAATTGGTTCCGAGAATCCGCAGTTAACTGGCGCTGTGCACGTCGAAGGTTCAATCTAGCTGCCTTTCTAGCAACGAACAGTTTGTGGGATTTTTCCATTGGACGTCCAGCTTTTTTCCATGCCCAATTAGCTGCCTTGACTTTTGCCACTAATGGCTTCAGGATGGATGCCCATCTTAGCCTTGTTTTACGTCTAGTTTTTGTCCGGGATGTAGGATCACATTGAATTGCAACTTTCCGTAGCACACTATTGATATCTCTGAGTAACAGTTCATTATCTGTCTCCGAAGTGACATTTTCCAATATTTTCCTTAGCTCAATTCCAGTTGGATGTTTATATCTCTCCATATCCACTTTTGACCACTTTATTTTCGGAAAGAGTTCTTTATTTTTCTGTTCCGCCTTTCCAGGACCAGCTGTCAGACTCAGTGTTGCAACTATTGCATCATGGGAGCTGTGATTAAGGATATTCCTTGTGTCAACCGAAATGGCAGTAGTGATAGGGGACTGATCTTTCACCTCCACGAAATAGTCAATCTGAGAAGTAATATCCCCAACAAAGTGATAATATGTAGGGATGTCTGGTGTTTTTTCCGCCACTCTGAAGCCTGCTGAGTCACAGAATTTACTAAAGAGGACATCGTTCTTAGAAGGCTTCTCTCTGGTCAATGAGGCATTAATATCACCTGCCCATAGGATGTAATTATTCTCCTTGTACTTCTCAGTGATTTCAAACACTTCATCTAAGATGCTCTGATAGTCTGCAGTTTTGTCTAAGGTGCCTAGTGATGGCATGTATGTATTTATCAGGATGAGTGGGACTTCATTTGTAGAAATCTGCACTGCTAGGACACGATTGCTGCCATCCGGAAGTACTTCTATATGTTCTGACATATCTTTATGCCAGATTATTGCCACTCCTGCACTGCCTCTAGGTCTAAACAGTGGAGGTAAGGGATTGTCATCATCAGAACATTTTATAGCAGCAGCATGTGCCGGAAAGGTAGTACCGATAAAATCTGCCTGGTAATTATAAAGCCAGTGCTCTTGCAGACATAAGATTGTGTGTTTGTCTTGGAGTAGTTCATGCGCGTAAATAAAATTACTGACCAAGTTTTCAATATTACATGAAGCGATTTTGAGAAAACCTTCGCTCAGAGAGGGGCTCATTGGCCTACTTTCATGCTGGGAGGAGGGTCCTCGGCCCTCAGAGGAAGCTCTAAAAAAGAGTCACTAGATTCTGTTTCAGGTACAGACACATGCCCTGATGTGCTGGTGACGGGCTGCTTGGTCTCGCTTGGAACAAACTGCTGGTTACCGCTGGAAGCCAGCTGATGGTTACCACTGGAGACAGGCTGCTTGTTAGTGCTGGGAACAGGCTCCTGGTTGTCGCTGAAAACAAGCTGCTGGCTACTACTGGAAACAGGCTGCCAGCCACCGCTAAAAACAGGCTGCTGGTTGCCGCTCATAACTGGGTGTGGCTTATCGCACGAAACTGACTGAAGGTTACTGCTGAAAACAGGTTGCGGGCCACCGCTGAAAACAGGCCACTGGTTAATACTGAGAACTGGCTGCTGGCTACCGCTGAAAACAGGCTGCTGGCTACCGCTAAAAACAGGCCGCTGGTTACTACTGAAAACAGGCTGCTGGCTACTGCTGAAAATAGGATGCTGGCTACCGCTGAAAACAGGCTGCTGGTTACTACTTGAAACAGGCTGCTGGTTGCCGCTGAAAACAGGCTGCTGGTTACTGCTGAAAGCAGGCTGATGGTTATCACTGAGACCAGGCTGCTGGTTACTGCTGAAAACAGGTTGTTGGTTACCGTTGGAAACCGTACTCAGTGGTACAGAGCGCTGATTTTGTGGGTCATATTTCCCAGATTTTTGCTGGTAATAGCTACGTTTGTAACCGCTATTGTTGGGCCTATTTACATTGTTGTTGGTATTATTAGTAACATTTACTAGCATGGCTGTTGTCAATGCAGTCATTGAAGTAAGTAAAGTGTTGAGATGCCTTGTGTCTGGTTGCGGATGATACTGATGCGATGGTGGTTGTCCATGGAAACCCATAGGAGGGTGACACGCATTCATATATGGGTTCCAGAATGGTGGTACCAATGGTGGTGGTGAGAATGGCCATGGTGCCTGTGGTGGGTATGTCCACGGTAGATGCATCTGGCTTTGTGCAGACTGAGGCTGTGGCAATGAAGAGGAGGCGTTAGTCGTGGAGTTAGTATTGTCATGAGAGAGCATTTTAAGCTTCAGCAGTCTGTTTTCTTCAGACAGCATATTTACTTTTGACTCGAGGCTACTAACTAATGATGTTAGTTCTTCAATTCTGTGAGTTTGAACACCCAACTCGTCTTGCTGTCTGGTAAGCATGCTTTGCTTAGATTTCAGAGTTCTCTCCTTTGCTCTGAGCTGTTTCTCCTTTGCTTCAAGAGACAATGCCTTCTTTACTGTATCTGAGGTGTTATCACAGTTCATATGGTCATGAATATTAGCCCTGGGTGATGTACTTAACGATGTACTGTTATCTACAGGTCCAGGGATAGACGCTATGTGGACACTTGTTCTATTTTGGTCTGGCTGGTAATATGTTTGAAGTGGAGAGGAGCTATGTACTTCATCCGACCTTGTCTCTTCAAGTAGCATAGAGCAAGATACACATGTATAAGCCGAATCATCTTGTTCCAGACGCTCTATGGCTTTTGTATTAAGCTCTTCACATGTATAATGTATCCATTTCTCACAGGTTTCACAGAGCACTGCATCAGCTTGAACATGTTGGTTACAGTGCAGGCAAATTGCAGGATCATTGCTGACAGTTTCGTGAGTGCTTTGATTCAAATAGCCATGAGCAGACATTAAACTGTGTCGATATGAATTCATTGGAGGTGTTTCAACATCAGACTGTAATGAAGACATTGTAGGCACTGTACCGAGCAAATGAGTGGTCATTGCAGGAGCTGTGCCGGACCGAGTTTGAGACACAGCAGAAGCTTTTGTTGCATCGGAACGAGATAAAGTCATCGTAGGAGCTGTTGTTGCATCTGACTGAGACCGAGTAATTTCAGGAGCTGATGCTGCATCGGACCGAGATGAACTCATAGTGATCAATGCCTGAGCTGTGCCAGGCCGAGATGAGGTCACTGTAGGAGCTGTTGCTGCATCAGCCCGAGATGAGGTCATCGCAGGAGCTGTTGCTACGCCGGGACAAGATGAAATCATTACAGGAGCTGTTGCTGCATCAGACCAAGATGGAGTCACTGAAGGAGATGTAGCTACATCGAATCGAGATGAAATCATTGCAGGAGCTGTTGTTACACTTGACCGAGATGAAGTCATTCCAGGAGCTACTATTGCACTGGACCGAGATAAGGTCATTTCAGGAGCTATTGCTGCATTGGGTTGAGATACGGTCATTTCAGGAGCTATTGCTGCATTAGGCCGAGATATATTTGCTAGCATTTCTGACTGAGATGGGGAGCTCAAAGCGCGCCTCTGGTCATTTCTGGTAGGTGGACATCTTTTGAGCTGTTCTTTTGATTTTTGTGTTTTTCCACTTTGACCTGCATTATTCTTTAGGAATTCTTGGCAGAACTGTGAAATTGTCTCATTTACTCGATCAAGATGTGGAGCACTGGTGACCATTGCTACTATATGAGGAAGATCTAGAAAGATGAATTTGTCCAGGTTGGACCCGTTTACAGTGACTCTACTCGATGTGTGGTACAGATTAATCCTGAACAGCTGATGACCTCCCCATATAGGCTTCACTGAGATAGATTCCTCTACAGTCAGGCCGCTTCGGGCTTTCTTGAAAATTGATAAACAGGAGTATTTATTGTTACCATTGAAATAGTCACTTGTAACAGCTCTATATTCTTCGTACGCTGCTGCTGATAGATGGAGAACCAGGTTCTTAGGTTTATGCTCAATTTCAATGGGACATTCTCTTTTAGCTGCATCCAGTTTCTTTTTCACTGCCCTGGATTTGCCAAGTGTATAGTCCACTATTAAGTTGGGTCTCCCATCCCCATTAGCTTTTGCTGGGGTGTATTGCTGCGGAGGGCGGCGCACCCTTTCTAGTCGGACATTTTGTATTGTACCTCCAGGATCTGTAGCAGTTTCCCCGGGGATTTCCATGGTAATAGTAACAGATTTGAGCTATATTAGATCAGATCCTACCTTGAGTCTTGTAGTTGATGTTGGACACTTCCCGTTCCAGTAGAGCTTCATCCGTCGAGGTTACCCGCTGCTGGAAGGCGCTTTTCTTAGGATTGAGTTTTCTTGTGCGCTCGCAACATTCCAATCCAGGGTTCTGATAAGATCAGGACTATGTCAGGAGAATTGGAAACAGATCGATTCTGAAGCCAACAGCTGTCGCGTTGGTTAAACTGTAGCTTATCTCAGACTATCAAGGTGTGGCGGTTGTAAATAGTATCACAGACAATATTCTGGTTTGATATGACAAGCTTAGAGGTATCAAAGGCGATGTTCAGTTTTAATATCACAGATTCAGTGTATCACAGATGCGCGAATGACAGGCTGGCTAGATGTTAATTAATTTCATTAAAATCAGGATAAGAATGATTGTTCGGTTTTAATTTCAGATTTGATATCACAGATTCAATATATCACAGATGCCTTCATGAGTTTCAGGTTGGCTTATGGTTAATTTAATGTCATTAAAATCAGGATAAAAATGTTTGTTCAATTTATTATTTCAGACTTCATTTAAAAACAGGATCGGAAAGTTTGTTCAATTTCATTGAGGTCAGGATTAGACGTAAATTCATTAAAATCATGCAGAATTAGACATTAAAATCAGGATTTAGGCGTAATCTTCCAAATTCATTAAAACATCTTTGATGTGGATGCAGGTTAATTAAAACTGTTCAACAAACTGCTAAAAACTGTCAAGATTCGGTTAAATTTAAAAGGCTGGTTAGGAATGCTGCAATAGCTCTGTCGTGCTGGATTCTAGCCTATGATCGATTCTCTCCTAGCCAATGGTGGCAATGTTGTCGTTAAGAATCAGAAGGAAGCGTTCAGATGTGTAGCCTCGCCATCACTTCTGTAGGCGTACTCACTCGTATGATATTAGACTTTTAATAAGTTCGAATGTTGATTTTCAATCTTCACAATGGCGTCGCACGTGAAGTCCATTTGATGGTTACGGCATGTATGTAGATGATTAAAATACCGGAAATTATTGACAGCAACAATAAATAGATAAAACAAAAGTCTTCCGTAGTTATTAAATTGACATTTTAACACGTCAAAGACTGTGAAGTTTCAACAAATAAGGCGATTAACATAGATTTAACACAGATTTAATGGAGCTAGAAATTTTCCGCTTCCTCCTTCCACAGCCACCGGAAGGTCTATACTAGACTATACTATAGACCTACTTATATACTATTTTTCAGATGGAGCGGCGATGAGAGAGACGTAGGAGGCGAACTATTCAACTATTTGATGACTATTTGCTGCTTACCAAGTAAGTAAGAAGAATGGATCGCAGAGGGAACAAGTGTGTCAGAAATGTCGCTTAACATAAGATTTGACGGGCGTGTTGTCTTAATAACTGGAGCAGGCGGAGGTAAGATATTATTGTGCTCACCGTCATGATATAGCGGCTTTAGCCCTTTTAAATATTTTTTAATAAACTACTAACAGCAACGTGTGTACTTCTAGTTACCAGTTTTCGCGTACCGGTAATATCGGTGGTGGGGTTGTGTTGGGTGGGGGTGGGCTGTGGTGGCGAAACCCTGATACATTGTTATCGTTATCCTTGTGCGTATGTGACTCAGTTGGCAAAACCTGTTGCCACACATGCTTGGAATTCCAATCCAAAGCGCCATGTTTGATCCCGAGGCATGTGATCAAGGTGTAAAAACATGCGCCATTCCATACGTCGTTCATATGACACGTCCTTCGGACTGGATGTAAAGCAATCGGACCCGTCTGGTGTGGTGTCTGTGCCATGTAGGATGTAAAAGAACTCGCGCTAAGTGTCAGGCCCTGTATCGGGAGCTCAGTCGTGAATACACTCTGATAGTGTAAATAGTAGATGTCGGATGTCAGCCCTGCTGTCAGTATCTCCAAGATGCCATAACTGAAGCCAGTAAGGGTGTATGGCAATAAAGGCTGCCGGTAAAAAATGCCGCCACTGTGTAAAAAAAGGCTGCCAGTGTTTATTTGGCTTTAAAGGCGGCCTACTATATTATACTATAAACCTACTATTATTGATCTATACTAGACTATACTATAGACCTACTATTTTCGATCTATACTAGACTATACTATAGACCTACTTATATACTATTTTTCAGATGGAGCGGCGATGAGAGAGACGTAGGAGGCGAACTATTCAACTATTTGATGATGGCTGTTGCTAAGCACGGGAATATGTCTTTAAAATGTCTTCAAGTTTCGGTTTTATGTTTGTTTTTAGCTCACCTGGCCTGAAAGGCCAAGTTAGCTTATGCCGTGGGGACCGTCCGTCATGTGTCCATCCGTCTGTCAACTTTTCCTTTAAACGACTTCTTATCAAGAACCACTGGACCAATTTCAATTATATTTGGCAGGAAGCATCCTTAGGGCATAGGGATCGAAGTTTGTTCAAATGGAGCCAACTGGCCAATTTGGCCAGTGGCCATCTTGGATCTCGGCCGATTTTAGGAAACGTCTTTAAAAATCTGCTTCTCCGAAACCACTTTAGGAATCGATTCAAGACTCGTGAAACATCATCTAGTCAAAGAGGTAAGCCAAGTTTGTTCAAGAAGACTTGATTGACCAAATGGTTCGGTGGCCATCTTGGATGACCTAGTTTTCCCCAAAACAACTTCTCCAGAACCGCTGAAGGGATTAGGCCGAAATTTGGGAGATATGATCAGCGACTAAGGGCCATTAAAGTTTGTTCAAGGGAATTTGATACATCAAAAAACATGGCCGCCATGGGCCAATTAAAATGTAGCGTGTTTGCCGGGCATATTGGATTTTTTTATTTTATGGATTTTGAGGCCAAAATTGGTTCTATATATGTTTTTGGGTATTCTGGGCTCAAATTTGTAATTTTTTAATTTGGCAGATAAACTGTTTGACGGCCATCTTGGAAAATTTTCTCGTCAAAAGCTCCCATGCTAAACCAATGGGAAATATAAATTGTCATCTCGAGAACTGCAAGGCAGATTTCAATTATGTTTGGCAGGAAGCATCCTTAGGGTATAGGGATCCAAGTTTGTTCAAATGAACCCGATCAGCCAATTTGCCCGGTGGCCATTTTGGATTTCGGATGATTTTAGGAAATGTCTTTAAAAATCTCCGAAACCGCTTGGGGAATTTTCATCTAGGCAAAGAGGTAAGCCAAGTTTGTTCAAGAGGACTTGATTGACCAAATGGTTCGGCGACCATCTTGGATCACCTAGTTTTCCCGAAAACGACTCCTCCAGAACCGCTGAAGGGATCAGGCTGAAATTTGGGCGGTATGATTAAGGACTAAGGGCCATTAAAGTTTGTTCAAGGGAAGTTGATCCATCAAAAAAACCTGAGCATCATGGGCCAATCAAAATGTAGCATGTTTGGCGGCCATATTGCACTTGCAAAAACGTCCACAAACTCATTTAAATGACTACTAAACCACCCACCAACAATTTTGACAAAAATTGATGGTGCTCCAGGTGAGCGACACAGGCCCTTGGGCCTCTTGTTTATAATAAGAATAGTAATATGCTCTTTAACACAAATGTAAATAAATGTTGGAAAAAAAATGTTGGAATAATTTCAGCTTGTCTCGTCTTTTATTTTAACCAATTATACTGCGTATAAACTTCTTGAGAAATTAATCGAAAACTGAAAATATGATACTATGAAATTTACAAATGGTTTACACGCGAAAATTAGTCAATGTTTGAATCGAATTGAATAAGGATAGAAAGTGTACAGAAAGATACAAAATTGTTGTATCTTTGAAAAGTACTATCGGGAATGAACTAAGCTTCTATGCAGCCTATATTTAAAAAAAAAATGAAATTCTTTGATTTAGGATTGAAATTTTGAACAATTTGAAAAATTTGGAATTGAGAAAGATGTTCTGTACTGATCGAAAGATTTTTACAGACTGATTGTCAACCTAAGTTCAGTGCACGTTGAGCGAGTTCACGTGCGTTGTGATTTGCTGAGGACGTTTCCGCAAGCTGGTTGGTTAAAGCAAACCCTATTGTACGTGCCTATAGATAATCCGGCGATTGTCTGCTGGCTTCCTGGAATTAATCCCCTAAATAAAACAGCTTATGTTAACAATGCAATGACATGATGTTTTTCTAACGCCAAAAAATTGAAAGAAATTGTACCAAAATTAAATGGAAAGTTTGTATGCTATATGCACATTTGATGGTTGTTAGACTGGTTCTTAATACAAGTCATGGTGGTGGCAGAGTTGCCCTTATGCGTCCTTTTATGCGTATATACGCATAAAAATGCAAGAGAGACGCATAAAAATTAACCCTCTGCATCCCCGAGGACGCACGAGGGACGCAGTTAAAAAGTGTAACAGAAACTGGTAACTTTGCGTGTGCTTAATTATCGATTAGATTATCGTGTGTGTATATTTATTTGTGCATGTTTTTACTTTAAAAAATATACCTAATATATTGTGTGTTCAATAAAAACGAACTTACTGTGTTGTTTAAGACTATGATTTGTTGTAGGTTTTCTTGCACAACTCAAAGTTGTTAATGCCCATAAATCAGATTCAACCACCACATTTAATTGTAAACACAATCCCCAAATCATCCTTAGTATTCCGTTTGATCTAATCTTTTTTTATTATAAATAATGAGTTTACAAGCCCGATGTTAGTCGCCCTGTTTGGCCTACAAATTGCAAAAATACCCGCCATGTTTCTGTCTGTTGTGCTAAACGTCAGTGTGACGTGTCAGTATTTGATTGGATAACAGCGGAATCTCCCCCTAGAGGAGCTCAATTGAGAAATCCAATACATCTGATCAAGCGTATACAAACGTGTCTCGGCATCTTAACCCTTTCACAGCTCAGAACATTGGACAGATCACAACATTGTTATCACTAATCTGCTGAATATTTTGAAATTAATTTGTGCATGCATACTTGCATAAAGCAGCAACGACTTACAGGCAAAATATTTTTGCTATTTACTTATCAAAATATCTAAATGGATGAAGGAATATATGGAAGATATTGTGATATCTTTTACATTTGAATGGTCATTTGACGGATTAGCGGCGTTGTCTAATTTGTATTGCTGTTTGAATAACGGTATCAATACACGCTATAAGCCGTTTTTTATTTAGCAATAGCGGCTGATTGATTGACTGATGGATTAGTGTTTATAATGTTTAACAATACTCGATTGTTAGGTGTTCCCAATTTCTCAACTAAAAAGCTCAGCGATGTTCAACGATATAATCGATCTACGTTAAAATATTGATTTTTTCCAAACAGCGTATAGCTCAAAGCTCACCGATACAAGCGTCCTTATTGGATACACGCTAATGCGTTATCTATGCTTCAACCAATCAGCAATCACGTTACATAGTTACTCCCTATGAATTAGACATATCCGGTTATTGGCTGATATATTTTCACTAATTACGCAGTTTAATCTGATTTATACAGATTATTTTTGATAAATTATTGTTTTGTCTGATCTTAACCTATGTATTCCACTATGTTTAGTCATTCCAGTTACATTATAAAAAATACGCGCGTATTATATCGAAGTAGGTCAAGTCGTCCTTGAGCAAACTCGCCCCAGATACTCGTAATTTTTCAATTCATCCAAAGTCAAGTTAGGGTTTAATAGAAAAAACGAATGCAGTGGTCTTTGCTAATTACTAATGTAGTGGTCTTTGGAAATATTAATCATACAAGGTTGTCAATGTAGGTTGGTTGGTTTATCAGACAACAAACAAGTACAGTGCTAATTAAGTTATTGTTTATTGACATGCAGTTCAAATGTTATTGGTTAAATATACAAGGGCCATTTCAATAGATCAATTTTAGCCACCATTGTAGATCACAGAATATATATTTTTGAAAATTTACCACTGGAATGACTGGCACTGTTTTCAACATGTTTAATAAAGTGCTTTATAATTAGATCAATGTGTTGTGTTTATTTTAAGAAAAAAACATGGGACCCCCATATTTCAGATGAAGACCCCATGGGACCCCCAGATTTTACAGTGTGACCCCCAAATCTGAGTGTGGGGTCCTTGGGACCCCCAAAAATCAGATGTTGTGGGCAACACTGGGTGGTGGCACATTAAGTCACAGTGGTTCATAAAAAAATATTGTCATTGATGCTGCAGCCACTTTCACTAAGACTGGTCATCAGATCATGATTCTTTGTGACTTGTTTTAGGGAACCACATATATTTGAATGATATAGTGGTTGTTCATGAAGGCTTAATGGCGGCGGCATTAGCGGCTTTATAAATGTGATTGTTTAATACCCGTTACCAAATCGTGACAGATAGCATGCTTGGAACGCGATGGTGGTTCTTAAAAAGGTTACCTAGCATACCACCATTAACGGACGCACACACAGACAAACATGCATTTAATTAGAGACAGACTCTCACATTATTCAACAGAATAGGTTTTATATCTGATTATATATTGAATGACGTCATCGTCAACCACCAGGATTTAGATTTCTCCTCTCGTGGTTTTATAATAGACGAACCTGGGACTTGCTGTTAATGTAGTGTATGTGGAGCCGGTTGATCAGGTTAATGTAGTGGATGTGGAACCATTTGTGGACAATGTAGTGGTTAATGAAGTTGACGTGGAGCCGGTTGCTCAGGTTAATGTAGGTGATATGGAGCTGGTTGGTGAACTTAATTTAGTTGATGAAAACATAAAGATTGTAGGTGATGTGGATCCTGTGGTGATTGTTTACTTGCGGGCAAGTGATTTGCCACCATTCGAGGATCCAGAGCCACTGGATGAATCAGAGCTGCAAAACCCAACCCCGAGGCTGGTGGTAGTCGAAGAGCTGGAAAATGGCCACACAACATATACACTCGCATAACGATACACCACATATTTCTAAAAAAGAATATTATAATTGCCTCCCATACCGTCGGCGTTTCGATATATCAGTAATAAGGGAGATCACACGTTTAATTATATATTGAAAACCTATCACGATTTATCTCCCTTATCTTTTGGTACATCGCCGTGGGTGTGTATTATATTAATTTTCATTTCTATTTGTTTCCATTATTATATTTTCAGCAAGTTTACCATTCTACCTCCTGTGTGAGCTGCTCGGTAGGGAGGCAAAGCTAGTAACCTTATCATTAATACTAGTTCATAGAGAAGACTTGACACAGGAGCAAAGGAGTAAAGCGAAAGACGTTAACGAGAAACTTGATGTGTATTGGACAGAATATGCGAATGATAACCGGCCACCATGCTCTTTGGCTCTCTTAATTTGTGTTGTGCTGGAGATTTCAGCCACTGATGTTGCGCCAGTTTGAACAGCCAGCCATGTGGAGGAGTGCAGCATGCTAACTCTATGTTAGAACAAAGGCCCTTTTCAGGGCCAATTAGCTGATCTATGCTGCACACGAACTATATATGTTGGGAAAAAGACCCTTTTCATGGCCAACCACATTCCTCGAAAGAGGTCTCTTTCATCTGCTATTATTATATTAAATGAAATCATCACCACCACCATCATCATCATTATCATCATCACACATGTCTACCATCAGTGCTACTACTACTATTATCATCATGCATGTCTACCATCAGAGCCGCTACTACTACTACTACTATCAACCATCATCATCGTCGTCGTCAATTATCATCATCGTCAATGATCATAATTAGATTAGATATTAGCCTATATCACTGCAGTAACGTATGCTGCACATAACTAACATGACTAATACTACTACTATTCATCGTCATCGTCGTCATCAATTGTCATCAGCATCATCGTCGGCGTCATCAATTGTCATCATCATCGTAAATAAATTAAATTAATTTGACTGAGTTGCTTCTCAGTAACAGGACATACCTACAAAAGAAAAACAAATATATAATTAGTAGAAATTTTAATAATCAGATACATGTCCCCCTAACACTCATATATATATATATATATATATATATACTATTTCATGCAAGCACACAACATTAATGATTCATAGCGTGTTTAATTGTAATAAACATATGATGCATAATTCAGACCCTGGCGGCCTTTAAAGCCAAATATGAACCGGCAGCCTTTTTTGACACAGTGGCAGCCTTTTTTACCGGCAGCCTTTATTATCAGAGATCCCTGTAAGACGCCTGTCTAAAAAGGCGGATGGTACAGATGTGAGCAGACTGGACTTCACTGTGCAGCATAGTTGGCCGCCTGCTCTAACCAACCAAGCTGTCAGCGACGCTGTCAGTGGCTCCCTGGTTCACTATCGAGACTGTCTGTAAATACGTTACAAATAATTGTAGAAACACTCCAAAGGGGGTGGATATGTGACCAGGAACCTCACTGAGCAGTGATGCTGTCAGTCTGGTCGGTGCGTCTATATAAAGGAGGATCTTAGGAAATACAATACAATTTCTGAATATCTTCCCATAGGTGAATGAACAAAAAGTTGAGATATGAAATATCACCCAACCAAATGGGAAACAAAACAACTGCCCTAAAAGACATGTCATATGAGAATAGACTTAGAGCTTTAAAGTTGCCAGTTCATTAGTCTGAGTGTGCGCTGACTCAACCCACCCCTGTGACAGATATGTGGACAGACTGACGGGGCGGCGAGAGTCGCAGCAATTTATATGTTCAAAAGTTGGAGAACTCCGCCACCGCTTGCGTTCCTAGTAATGGACCTCTTAATCGACCAAGCTCAAAATACTGTTCGCCGATGATACCAATCAGTGCCTTTTGCTGCGAGGACTATATATCGTCCAGTAAGGTGTTTTCGAGGGTCATATGATTTTTAGGGTTTATACCTTTGATGCTCTCACGTGCGCGTCTCTTAGGCGATGTCAACAAATCATGTGTATTTAAATAGATGCTATGGTTTTACAACACAAGTGTAAATTTTAAAAGATGCGCTTAGAACAAGTGATTATTTTATGAATTTTGATGTCAATGTAGTAAAAAGGTGTATTTTCCCTATTACTTTTCTGACCCATGATAAAAATACTGATAACTCGTAAGGAAATGATACAACTCAATCCAGGTTTTGCGTCCAACGACATCTGCCAGTTACTGTCCTGAGTAGCATAGCAGATCCGTTGCCATCCCAATAATTTATTTCTCACAAAGCGTAGAACTAGCATGGGGTGCTTATGTAGTTTTCAGATCTAGATTGATTTTCTTTAGCAGTAATGGCGATTCAAACAAGTCCTAGTTACCACAGACAATATAAATTTCAATAATATTTTTCTATTTTCGAGTTTAGATTTTTTAATGTTTTGGCTGAAATTTGCTGCTTCCCGGTTATCGTGAAAAGCAAAATATAACCTGATCTGGATTTACAACGATAAATTAAGTTCTGTGTGTATCAGACACATTTATGGCATTGTAGTCGGTGACAGACTCTCAGTTGCTCAAATCATAGAAATGACATCAATTTACCGCCTCACTAGAGTTGAAATTACGCGATTAAATCACCCTCAAAAACACATTGACGCAATACTGAGACCAGGTAGGGGATATTTATAAGCAGTAAGTTTGTTTTAAGGTTTATTTTTATGCATGTTTTATTTCAGTGAATGTTTGCGAGATATGAAATTGACAAAACTTGTATTAAATCGGAGAAAATGGGCTTACACCCTCGAAAACCCATTATCCGATGATAGATACCTTATATACAAAAGTAAACAAGGAAATGGAAGAAATTGTCAACTGGCTTGCAATTAACAAATTATCACTAAATGTTGACAAAACAAATTATATGTTATTTACAAATTTGAAATTAAAGAAAGAGGACACTCTAAAATCTATATAAATAAAAAAGAAATTGAGGAAGCCCCCATTAGCAAAATTTTTGAGAGTATTTAGACAAACATCTGACCTGGGCTAAACAAATTGAGTTAGTAACAGCAAAAGTATCAAGGGGGCATAGGTGTCATACAAAGACTAAATCCATATATGCCACCAAATACTATTAAAACACTATTCTGCACCCTTGTTCTCCCACATCTCACTTACTGCAACGCTATCTGAACCAATACACACAAGCGAAATCTAATAAAGCTTTAAAAAAAGGAGTAGAACGTTTTTAAAAACCAGCAGGGGGCCTGAATATATTGAAATCCGAAATTTTTTTATAACTCACTGACATAGGCAAACTACAGATGTACAGCATTGTTAAAGATTATCACCACAGAACATTGCCACAATCCATCACCTGCAACTTCACACTCAACACTGATATCCTTAAACACAACACTACGGCCAAATATAATCTACACACATGACACACCCAGTTTATAGAAACAGGAAAACGACAAATAACAATAGTAGCCACAAAACTATGGAACAGCTACTACTACTACTACTACTACTACTACTACTACTACTACTACTACTACTACTACTACTACTACTACTACTACTACTAGCATCACCACTACTACTACTACTCCTACTAGGTACCTACTACTACTGGCATCTACAGCACTACCACCACTGCTACTACTACTACCACTACTATATTCAGACATGTCGGGTGAACCAGCATGAACACCGATATAACAATACCATAATCTGTGATAACGTTTTCATTCAAATTCTCTATCTGCAGTGATGAGCTTTTCCCTTCCCTCCCCATCCCACCCTCCGTATCATATCAATATTAAGCCATTTAAACCAACATTGAATACCAGAGTGATGTATTAGTATATGCACATGTATATGCATGCGTGAGTACCCGTATAAACTGAACTGGTGTGTATGTATACATTTGCATACGTTGGTATAGATGTGTATGTATGTGTACCTGTGCGTGCATGTGTACCTATGTGCATATTTAAGTATAAAGCGGGCAAATAATGACATTATTTTTGGTACAAAACGTATACATGTGTTAATTGGCGTGCGTCTTATGTATATAGTAAGCCCTCATACACTGCAAACAACAGGAACTCGACATACACGGCCGACGGATACATCTTGGACCGGCATCGTCATTATACGACACGTGCGCAGTAATATTATCAAGTACCGCCACAGTTGAGCCGGGATAAGAGAAAATCTTGTGGACCACCGCACCACAGTTAGGAAGCAACACAGACATCGCCATGCTGGAACCCGACCCTGATTATATGATCGCCTCGCAATGCGTAAGTCCCCGCATGATCGTTGACACTACTAATAAGGAACATATACCTTTTAGAGAGTTCAATGGCACCGCAGACCCCATAACTCTTGAACCAGGGGTACGCTGCGGCCATTTAGTGGACATTATTTCTTTGGAATCACCCACACTTTCCAACACACAACAGGATATGACTGATGATTTACCCGAACATCTACATGATTTATATCTACGTGCCACAGTGGGATTACCACAATCACAAAAACACAAAATTCGAAACTACTGTACAAATATCGCGATAATTTTTCCTCCGGAGACATGGATCTCGGAGAAACTCATCTTGTGCGACACTCCATCGACACAGGCAGTAATCGCCCCATACGACAACCGGTACGATGTCTTCCCATCCATAAAGAAGCGGAGGCGCACCAGCAAGTTAACGACATGTTGCGGACCGATATTATCGAACCCTCAGCATCTCCATGGGCCAGCCCAATAGTACTAGCAGGCAAAAAGGACGGAACCTTGCGGTTTTGTATTGACTACTGCCGCCTTAATGATCTTAGCATCAAGGACACTTATCCGCTACCTCGGATAGATCAGGTTTTGAATTCCTTGTCCGGAGCCAAGTGGTTTTGTACCCTTGACTTAGCTAGCGGTTACTGGCAAGTGGCCATGGATGAAGCTGACATGGAAAAGACCGCATTCATTTGTAGGGATGGTCTTTTCCAATTCCGCAATATGCCCTACGGCTTGTGCAACGCTCCCGGAACTTTCGAACGTCTCATTGAGCCGGTATTAACCACCCTGCAATGGGAAATCTGTCTATGTTACATCGATGACGTAATCGTCTATGGACCGACGTTTGAGCGAACATTAACAAATTTGAACACCATGCTATCTAGATTCTGCATGGCAAATTTGAAACTCAAACCAAAGAAATGCCATCTCTTTAGACAGAGCGTTGAGTTCCTGGGACACGTCATATCCGGTGATGGAGTGGCTACTCAGCCGTCAAAAACTAAGGCAGTAGCGGAGTGGCCAACGCCCTCTTCAGTCACAGAGACACAGCGTTTTCTTGGCTTATGCCGGTACTATCGCCGTTATATCTGCCATTTCAGTGAGATTGCTTCACCCCTCTACAAGATCACTGAAAAAGATCGACCATGTGAGTGGCCATGTCCATTTTACAAGGCAGGGAAGCAGCCTGTTCAGCAGACTCTCGGCTCTAATTTTCCCGGTGTCTAAAAACTACGACAAGACACCAACTGTCGTGTAACGGGAGATGACCACATCCCCCTGGCCAAAGGCCACCCCCTCCATTTGGCCTACCATACTCCCCCGTGAGCAGTCAGGACATCACACCACAGACAGAACGTCAGTTACCTACAAGAACACACTTGCCCTCAAGGCTGGATATGTCAATTCATCATTGCGCGTACATCACATACATACTCGGCATAACGGTGACATTCAACACCGGCAACAACATCGTTTAGCCGCACCTATCGGTATTAATTAATTCCCGGTAGAGACATAAAAACTCCTGCAACAGTTCCACCCGCACAAGATGCGGGAGAAATAATATTTACCGCAAGGCCCCCCCCCCCCCCCCTCCCATAATAACAACACTCGTCATTCACCAGCGTGGAAAACTGGAATGCCCCCACCTCGCTTTAATATTAGCATCATACAGCAGCCCGGACCTCCTGACAACAACATTATCGTCAACAAACAACAGCCAACAAATCTCCTGCACACACCTTATCTAGTTATGGGCGAACTGATTTTGTAGATAGTAGGATTACACTACAGCCATCTACAGTATGCGTCACGGGAGAAGCGTTTGTCCAACGTCCCCCCCCCCCCTCTCCTCTCCCGTGACGTCGTACGGGAACATCCAAGACTACATACATCATTTACACATAACAGTCAATATTATTAAGCGAGCAGGATGCCGGCATTGTCGTCAGTCACAAGTAGGATTTTGCCACTGAAAAGTTGAATTCGATAATGGATTGATCAAAGTTACGACAGCATCCGACAGGTCATCTGTGCTCTAAAGTTACTCTGTCCCGCCCCCGGGCTCAGCCATTACAGAGCGAAATACCATCAAGGTTCGATAAAGTTGACATCACGCCTCCCCCCCCCCTCCTCCCCCGCAGCTGGCGGCAATAAAAACGTCACCTTCACCACAGCGCAAGTATCATCCACAGATAACCAGCCACGCTTATCAAACTCAAATCACCAACATGTCAGAAACATAGACACTCAGGTTGACAATCTCCAAACGATGGCATTGTAAATCGTAACTCGTGTGCACTCACCTCCGAGCTGTATTGTAATTTAACCATTATTGAGTGGTATTAATGTGTACGGTCTAGGCAGGGGACGGAGCTAGTGCTACCCATTGAGGAGAACGCTTGACAGCCCTCCCGCTCGGAAAACGCAGCTATCTTGTCATGATCAGTATCTTTGATACCCCGCCTGAATAGATCTGTTTAAACCACACATCAAATTACCTACAGCTTTACTGTTATATTTTTGATTAAGAACACAACTGCTCTACCATGCTACAGATGATTAGTGCACGGGCCGATAAAGCGACATCAAAAATCTAACAGTATAATTACAAAGAGAATTTCAAAAATTCTCTTACCTGCGTTCCAGTCCACAATCGACACGGGCTGAGAACTACCTATTACAAACAAGTACAAAGATGCATGTTTAAGAACCCGCGCAAATAGGGACATTATATTATAAAGATTCATGATGTAACATATATTTCCATTTCTCGCATCTACAAAGACTACACCTCAGCAACAGTATTTCGGCTATCGCCATAAACAGCACATATGTTTCCGATCAACCACATGTTTCCAAGGGCCACATGGCTTTTACTGCTATTTCCAGTAAATTGGATCAAACGCTTTAAACAAAAGAGCCGCCCAAATACGCGACTACGACAGCGTGATGGAGGAGTGGCGAGGGTGAGTCAGGGTAATTACCGCTGACGTCACCAGGCTCCCACACACCCCTTCGGGCGCTCCAGCCTAAAATGAAAACAGGCAAGTTTATAAGCATCCAATCTGTAAAACCGCATCACGCTAATTAAAAGGTGATGCTCCACGGGAATAAGTAGTACCCTGTTTTTATGTTGATCGGAGAATTTTAAAATGCGCTAAAGTAAGACTAAGTTAGTGAGCCATTCCTCTTATAATTAAAAGTACTCCCTTTATACAGGAAGAATTAATCCCGTGACGCATAGAATGGGAAAGAGAAAAACTTTCCATATAGGGCTGACCGAATCACCTTCAAAACTTCCAGGTGTGGTCATCCGTCATCTGTGACGTCACTAAATCGTATAAAAGGAGGAAGCGCGCTCTGAAACTTCGTCTATATATTTTTATATATTATATTATTAACTTTTATATATATTTTATACATTATTATATATCTTAAATTGTGGTACGTTGGAGCTTGGGTGTTCTCTGCGGAACTATAATTATCCGCACCCAAAGAGAACACCCATGCGAGCTATTGTTTAGGGAATCATTTACTAAATAAAGTTAAAAGCATGCACCGTAATATTATGTTAAAGTAACATGTATGCACGCTGTCTTCAGTATTGATGCCGTAGGACATCCGTTCTCAATAACAGCCGTATCGAAAGCTAGGTAGGCGTCCAACATTTGCGGCCTAAAATAGTTCTTGTCTCTAAAAACTAAATGATAGGTTAGGCATAGAGGAAGGCCCGCATAAATAAAAGCAGCAACTACTAATTCAGCATACTTGAAACTACATAAGACGGTGGCGTGGGAATCCCTCGGGAATCGCTCATCCCGTCTTCAGGTAAAACAGCACGCAACCTAATAGTCATAATTTCACTAGGTATGGTCTTTTCTTTACAGCATTTTGGTTGAATATTAGAGTAGGCCCTTTTTGGCCAATGCTCTTCTCCCGCTTTAAGCAATGGCGACATTTTCCTGTGATGGAGGCCCGTGCGAGGCACTTGCCTCTCGCAAGGATTCAGTGACGACGGCCCGTGCGAGGCTACGACTTCTCACCCAGAAATAGCACCAGGAGTAGTGCCTGTGGGAGGCACATGGCTTTTCGACACTATAAAAGATCATTTTCTTTCCTTTCAGCTTAGAGGTATAATAGCTTATATTAAGTTAATTAGCGATCTCGTATACGGGAGCCTCCCTTGCGGGGATACCTCTGCGGACCTACGAGTCTGTGTGGTACCTCCGGGAGTCCCGCGTTTAAAAGTTCATCAGGCTGTCTCGATGTCTTGTATTTTCGTATGCTCATTTTTATCTAGCATACTTGATGGTCTGTTTAGGTAAAACTATTGTATAGACTTTTTTTAATTAGGTCACCATAGATCACGAAATTGCTATGGACAGGCATACTGGTGACACAAACTCTTGGGATGAGACCGTTGTGTTTAATGTTCGCGGCAATGGTCGCATGACCCCACCGGAACGATTGAGTGCCACCGGCCTTAGGAGCCGGTCTTTGTTACCTGTAGGGCAGTATCGCATGGTATCCATAACCCAGAGACCGGAAGCTAACCAGCGTCATCACTCGTCATGCACATGCAACACGGCGAGTCGACACCGGAACGGGCCGACACTACCCCGCGAGCTACAAGAGCGCTTGTGCACATACCTACACTTCAGCATATATATAGCCTACAAACATGTGCCAAAATGGACTCAATTCTCTTTTGGAAATTGGAAGAGATTGGTGCGCCTGTGTCCAACCTTATCATTAGCTCACCTGGCCTGAAATGCCAAGTGAGCTCATGTCGTGGCAACCATCCGTCGTGTGTCCATCCATCCGTCAACTTTTCCTTTAAACGACTTCTTCTCAAGAACCGCTGGGCCAATTTCAATTATATATGGCAGGAAGCATCCTTAGGGCATAGGAATCCAAGTTTGCTCAAATGGAGCAGATCGGTCAATTAGGCCGGTGGCCATCTTGGATTTTGGCCGATTTTTAGAAACGTCTAAAAATCTTCTCCGAAACCGCTTGAGGGATTGAAGGAATGAAATATGATCTAGGGCAAGAGCTCAACCAAGTTTGTTCAAGGGAACTTAATTGGTCAAATGGTTCGGCGGCCATCTTGGTTGACCTAGTTTTAGCCAAAACAACTTCTCCAGAACCGCTGAACGGATCAGGCCGAAATTTTGCAGATGTGATTAGGGACTAAGGACCAGTAAGGTTTGTTCAAGAGAAGTTGATCCGTCAAAAAACATGGCCGCGGTGGGCCAATCATGTTTGGCGGCCATATTGGAGTTTTTTAGTTGATGGATTTTGAGGCCGAAATTGGTTTTATGTATGTGTGTGCATATTGTGATTTCAAATTTGCCATTTTCGAGACTCGATAAACGGTTTAGCAGCCATCTTGGATCATTTACCCGCCAAAATCTCCCATACTCAAGCAATGGGAAATTTAAACTGTATTTTCGCAACATCTTGGATTTTGGTAGATTTTTAGAAATGCCTTTAAAGATCTCCAAAACCGTTTGGGGGATCAATTCAAAACGCATGAAATATCATCTAGGACAAGAGCTGCACCAAGTTTGTTCAAGGGAACTGGATTGGCCACATGGTTTGGTGGCCATCTTGGATAACCTATTTTTTGCCAAAACAAGTCCAGAACCACTGAGCAGATTGGGCCAAAATTTGGGAGATATGATTAGGCGCTGAGTGCCATTAAAGTTTGTTTACGGGAAGGAGCTTAGTCAGAAACATGGCAGAAGTGGACCAATAAAAATGTAGCGTGTTTGGCAGCCATGTTGGACTTGCAAAAATGTCCACAAACTCATTTTAAAGATTACTCCTAAACCACCCACCAACAATTTTGACAAAAATGCACAGTGCTCCAGGTGAGTGACACAGACCCCTTGGGCCTCATGTTTACTGGAACTACTATAGAATTTTCCTGAATCAACATCATAGTTCAGGAATCATTCAGTCTCCAATTTGAACATTTGTGACCTTCGTCTCTGGTTGGGTTAGAAGCTCAGTCAGCGGAATGTTCGCCGAATATTTAGTTCAATAACTATTATCATTAATTTGCTCAAGTACAAGATTGTATCGCGTTCTACATAATAAATGTGTAAACTACTCCGCAAGGAGGTTCGTCTAAAGGAAACTAGTTCCGAGAGACGGGATCTACTCAAGACAAGACAAGAGAATTTGAACAGAGGCAAATTTATGTATTTTTATGAGAAATAAAATTGTATTGACTATGCTAATCTGACACTTTATTTGATATGTATTAGAATTATTATAGGCATTCTACTGCTATTCTAACTACGGAACAGCCTTGCCAAGATTCTATAATCTTGTTAATCGGCAGGTTTCGCCAGGCTACTACTTCAGGGTAATAAAATGCCATAGTTACCACTATGCGAGAATTCTGGAAGTTTGTTTGTTTATGATGCCTACAGATGTGCAATTCAACTATAAAAATATATGACGCAAATCAGAAATCATCCATTTGCTGTGTGGGAAAATCGAAATAATCTTTTCATATCTTAATATAATAAGTTCTTAATGAATGTAGCATGATTTTCGTGATAATACATGTAAATGTATGTATTTCCGTGGTCGTTGTATGACGTTTTCTACACAGTGGATGTAAGCAATATGTATATTCTGTAACCAATTTGACTGGCAGCAGTAGGCTTCAGTCAAAAGTTTTCAAAATACTCAACAACAAGCTATAAATTCATTTGGTCAATTCCATTGTGACTTATGGGACATTTGAATGACTTTTTCAAAATTGTAACCAATAATACAAAGAATTAAGATGCAATAGAGTTGTTTTCTTAATTACCCGTAAATCTGATAGCAACGTCCTGACTATAACCAAATATGAATGTAAACTGGAATTATCTATCACCTTCTCTTGTTGACAGCATGCATAAAGAGTCTGTGACTTATAGGACTTTTGCAGACCACCATTTTATACCCTGCTCAATCACACTGCAAATACTATCTCGGTTTGAGAGACAGCTTACATGTGACTATAATACTATTAGGAGATACTTGTAGCTTTCTAAAAAAGACCATAGAGACATACATCCTATTTTTTTCATCATGGGAGCAGTGAATTATTCACTGTGACTTATGGGACAAGAAATTGTGACTGATGGGGGACCGTATCTAAAAAATATCTGTAGGTGTCATTCTGAGACATATTAATCTTAATAGAATAGTGGAGCCATCAAAGTATTAAGAGGCATTATATTCATTAGTAATGATCACCTTATTTTAAGCAAACACAACAACAGCTTAAAAAGTGTTTATTCTATAATAATATTCTTACTAATGCCTACACTGAAGAGTGAAAACTTATTATCATGATGCCAAAAGATTGCATATTTTTTATTTGTATTCTCAAATAATGCGTAAAAATAATAAAATGCTTAATAAATACAATGGTCACAAATTCAGCCATGTGTCAGTTTCAGGACATTTGAAATTGTGACTGATGGGACAATTATCATGATTATGGTGATACTTTATACATGCCTCTGGCATTAACTAGAATGGACTCTCTTTCCATTCTGGCCTTTATTTGCTCTGCAATATACCAAACTGTGTTTTTCTCTGGTTCAAACGCATAGGTTTTCCCAGAGCTAGATGGCTTAAGGCATCTAATTTGATGCATGTTTTCCTTTACATATATTATTAATCAATAATAACTAATGGAGTCATAATCGACAATTACCCATTGTCCCCAAGCGTACTCATTTGGTGAAGGGGTGAATCGATCTCTTCGGGAGCATGGTCATCATTTATATGTACTACATCATTCTTGTTACCTGTACATTGTGTAGGCCCACTCACAAATGAAAACATTGCCATTTTTGATGTCTCAATGGAAGAATTAGTAGCATACTTAATAATATGTGGCTCAATGGCTTCAAAATAATGAGCTGAACGGCTGCCAGATAGTGTTTTAATTTCTTTTCCATTTGGGTTCCAAAAACCATCAAGCTCATTTTTTTTAATTCAATCTTGTCCTATATATATATTAGGACAAGATTGAATTAAAAAAAATGAGCTTGATGGTTTTTGGAACCCAAATGGAAAAGAAATATATATATACCACACTGATGTTTGGGCAGACATTGGTAGCTAGTTTGGCAAATTCAGCTGAAGATGCAATATCTAATTTCCCACTTCTCACCTTTTCAGACACTCGTCTTTTAACAGTCCCTCCAATACCATCAATGCACCCCTTACCATAATAGGTGGCTGAAAAGTGCCACTTTGTTGGCAGACTGTTAAGGGTTTCTAAACTTGTCTTCCCCATTTGCGCTATTACTAAATATTTTGTGACTTATTGGACAAGACTTAAACTGGCCTGCTGAGAATATATCTACACATCAACTCATATATGGGTCATTCTGTGTCAAATCAGCAAATTTCCAGAAATGTCCCCACCTGACCATTTCAGAATTGCTTAATATTTTGTTTACAGCTAGCTACACATATTTTAGGTGATTATACAAAATTATAGAGTCCAGTTTTACATACTTTTCAAAATATTGCAGTTTGAGTAACATAGTGGTGGCGAAAATGTTACAGGATTTTCGCACATGTTATTTTTTCTGCAACTTTCAAGTCCTAATATCTCCCTTATTATACATGCTAGCCATCTGAAACTTCGATCATTAATTCACTGCCACGTGTCTTACTGGAAAATGCAAAGAAATGCCAAATACCTTTATAAATCTTTATTTAATACTTTACCAAAAATGGCAAAATAATCTTCGACATTGTGCATTTTGCAACTTTTATCTGATAATAAAACACAAACTGTCTGCAGTTAGGGCTTGCCTTTTCACATGCTTTATGTATCCATATAGATGAACCTGCAGAGGTGTTTGTAACCTCCTACGTTTATAACTTTTAGAGATATGACTTGTTGAAAACAAGAAAATCTTCATGCATGTCAAGTTTCAGCTGCAAATATTATTAAGAGGGGCAGGTGGCACACACTATTGCTATATATCAAAAGAAAGCATATGGTCTAAGCTTTAATTTGATACCTAGAACAACTTGCCCCTATGATTATTTCAGTGTGATATTAATTTAACAAAATAGGGCTATTTTGTCAATTCGCGATTGATTAATTATGCATAACTCAGTAATTACTTCGGAAATACTTCAAAGTGGATTGAATATTCAAGAACAAATTTAAAGTAATAAGTATGTAACACTGCTTCCATATAAATCTTTAGCACTAATGTCAAAATTTTCAAAAATTTCCAATTTAAAACAAGGTTAAATTGATGCCACTTTTGTAAACAACTTTCTCAGAAGATGCTGCTGCCTTAAACATCATCATCATCTAAGGAAATTGTTTTCCAAATCTGTTAATGCCAAAAACAAGTGAATGTTAATGCTAGTGTGCTCGGGATTAAAGCTGCATTAAGGTAACTTCATTAAATTATATGTAATTGTATCTTGTATATCATTCATGTTTAGGCTTTCTCTTTCTGTTGCTAACTATGTACAAGGAGGTAGTCAGCATACTAGCATAGTACAGTTGCTTACATGTAACAGAAGTTATTTACGACAGAAACTTGGTAGCAGAAAATGTTCTGAAACACTCTGTAATTTGTGTCATTGTGTCCTGATCCAACTTATACTGACGACCAGTTATTGTGGTAAGGTTTGTCACTGCACAGAGAATATGATCAATTGGAACAGCACATTCATCTCGTCTTCGTGGCCGAGACAATGATCTTGCTGGACCTTTTGGCTGCATGAAGTTAATCAGAAGATCTTGATGCTCCTCCGATATCTCTACAATGTTTCCAAGATACCAGTTCTGATCATAAACCGTGGCTACATACTGTCCTGGTTGAAAGTTTAGAGACGTTTCTGTGCCTGAGACGCTCACTTTCGTACTGGCACCGTTTTCATCAGCAGATATTCTACTAATGCGTAACTCACTAGTACTGGTGGGAATGAAGCAGTGATGGCTCCTTGTTCCAGGAATCGTACCTGCATTTGCGAAACGCTTTAGTAGACTAGGGCGATGCTGTTCCACATCAGTGAGTGATACATAAAAGAAAGTGATACCATGAACATTAGATTGTGACCACTCATATAATTCTATCGGTGTAAGAATATGATTGTCTGTGGTGTGTTGCAGGCTGCTTCTTGCAGCAAGTCTCTTAACTGTTCCTCCAATTCCATCACAAACGCTTTTACCGTGGCTTGTTGCAAAGAAATGCCACTCAGCTGATAAACCAAAATCTTGTGAATGTAGACACAGGTTGCGGAAATTCTTATAGTTTTTATATTGTCCTCCGCATCCATCACTAAAGTACTTTACATGCTTAACATGAGGCAGCATTTCTTTAAGGTATTTTACCACAACATTAATGAACGCATACACACTTAATGTGTCATGTTGCATACAATCACTGATTACACACAGAGATAAAGGCTTACACAGCATGCCGTCTTTGGAGTAATAAACAGCAAACGGATGCAACGTTGCTTGCTTGTTATCCCAATAAAATCCTTGAATGGAATCCTGAATTATAAAGGAGTAATTCTCTGCACAGTCTAACAATACTAACATTGTATTATCATGTTCATGTAATGTCTCTTTGCAGCTAGAAAGGTATGCAGCTTGTGCTTTCGCAATGTAATGGTGGGTTGTCAGATTATCAAGTTGGTCACACAGCAGATTGATGAAGTCTGGCACACATTCCTGTCTAGTAACAATGGAAGTCCGATCAGTATGCCCCCACTGTTTAAAATTAATGACATCATCTTCATCTATTTCCATTTGATTGTGGATAAGCTCTGTTATATGTGTATGCAGGGCATCTTTTCCTGGGCACTGGCTACAGCGGTGTATCATACAGTCTCTGGAATGAATGTCACAAACAACAAGCGACATTAATGAAGTGTATTCCAGTTTTAGTTCACCAACTGCAGCTAACAAAGGTTTCACGTTTTGGTGGATCTCACAGATGCACACAGAATGGGTGCCTCTGGCCCCAACTGTTATACACCATGGTGGGCATAGTTCACAGAATTTGGAAAACCCTATTTTGCAGGATTCATACTTTTGTTTAAATGCTACGTACAGTTCATTCAAATTTGCTAAGAGCAGGCGCTTTTGTTTGTGTATACGATTTCCATCAATTTTTATTGAAAGGTAGTCCTTTTTTCCAGGGCACAAACGAGAGTATTCATCACTTTCATAAAACATGGTCACTTGTTTCTTGACATCTTCTGTTAATTCATTTCCCTTCTTGGTTGAGGGTTCCGCAAGAATGCCATGGGGTTTTTTTTAACTCTCTGGCTTTCCTAACCACATACTTTGTCACATTAAATTCTGTAGCAGTCTTCTCAAGTGACCAGCTTGGAGGTGCCATTGTCAGTATTTGCTTTTGTCTATTTGACACACTACATTTTTGCTTCATACATAAAATAAGTTCTTTAAGATCTGTACATTGCTGACAAACTGGTGTCTTCTTTACCAAATCATCTGGCTCTACTTTCAAATTTTTGGCAAGCTGATATTTCATGGCAGTCTCTGCTTGGGCTAGTTTGTGTTTACCATAACCAACCATATCTCTCTGGCTGACCTTTATTTTGAGGGGAGAGCATCCAACTGAGGTTATGCTGGTATTTAGTTGACTTGCATGCTTGCCATCACTCTGATTTGTGTCATATGAATCACTTTCTAAATTATCATCATCTGTAAGTTCTGCAACAGGTTTAGTATCCAATGAAAATTTTATCATACACTTTGGACATAACTTTTGACCGGGTTTAATGTTATTCCCTGTGGTTTTATTTAGTTTCTCTGTTGCAGTGGTATTCAAGGTACGTAAGTTTCCTCTGACTGGCTGACCATGAACAGAATATGGATCACAGCACTTCTTTTCTAAGAATTCATATTTGTCTAGGTACAACCTTTTATGATGCAAGCATACTGTACTTTGTTGAGTTACTGTCATATTCTGTGGTAAGTCACAACATTTAAACATACGGTCTTTATCTTGAAGTGATAAATCACATATTTTCACAAAGCCTGTCTTTTTGCAGTAAGTCAGTTTATGACAGTCATCTTTGCAGTTCATGCCAATAGTACAGGCAGCCATCTTAGATGCCATAGTCACTCAATCTGAAAAACAAACAAGAAAATATTAATGACCAGACAGTTAATAGTTTGATTTAAATTGAGTTTCCTTGCTAAGTGGGCTGCAGGTATGAAAATATAACACTGACACAAGAAAATTAGGTAAAATTTTATTTCTTGAGATTTTCTAGTCAGTAGATATGTACATAATTGCTAAGCTATATTATGTTCATATACACTGTGTGCGTATCTACATGTATTAAATATAAATATTAATGTAAAAATAAGATATATTAGCAACATGTCTCATTAGATATATCACCCTGTTTCTTAAACATTTTAAAGTAATATTTAAATTTATTTTACAGAATTAAGTCTAGGATGATAACCATTCGCGAATTGACAAAATAACCCTATTAGTATCACACTGAAATAATCATAGGGGCAAGTTGTTCTAGGTATCAAATTAAAGCCTAGACCATATGCTTTCTTTTGATATATAGCAATAGTGTGTGCCACCTGTCCCTCTTAATAATATTTGCAGCTGAAACTTGACATGCGTGAAGATTTTCTTGTTTTCAACAAGTCATATCTCTAAAAGTTATAAACTTAGGAGGTTACAAACACCTGTGCATGTTCATCTATATGGATACATAAAGCATGTGAAAAGGCAAGCCCTAACTGCAGACAGTTTGTGTTTTATTCTCAGATAAAAGTTGCAAAATGCACAATGTCGAAGATTATTTTGCCATTTTTGGTAAAGTATTAAATAAAGATTTATAAAGGTATTTGGCATTTCTTTGCATTTTCCAGTAATACACATAGCAGTGAATTAATGATAAAAATTTCAGATGGCTAGCATGTATAATAAGGGAGATATTAGGACTTGAAAGTTGCGGAAAAAATAACATGTGCGAAAACCCTGTAACATTTTCGCCACCCCTATGTTATTCAGACTGCAATATTTTGAAAAGTATGTAAAACTGGACTCTATAATTTTGTATAATCACCTAAAATATGTGTAGGTAGCTGTAAACAAAATATTAAGCAATTCTGAGATGGTCAGGTGGGGACATTTCTGGAAATTTGCTGATTTGACACGGAATGACACACCTACTATTTAATAGTATTTATTGCACAAACAACGTTGGTGGAATTTTTAGAAAACATTTTCAGTAGAGGCTGCAACAACAACTTACCATATAGTCCGAGAGGCAATTTTCAAAAGGGGTCTAGAAGAATGGTTTCGTAGCACACCCAGTATTCAGAAGGTTTGTCTCTATATTATGCTAGACCGATGTCTTGGGTATATTCTGAGCCGTGTTGTACAAGAAAATTGTGGTATCACTAACCCGTGAGAAGCCCATTTACAATAGGTGTTGAATGTAGCTCTCAAACAATTTTCACAATGGTAAATTTTTAACAAACTTAAGCGCATGTTATATCAATACAATCTTAACCAAAATGGAAAGGAGTGATCGTATATCGCAGATTTATACATAATCAACCTCGTTTAAGACACCCGTATGTTGCTTTGTACATATTGGGGCACTTAGGTCTTCTTGTGACTAGCAATACCTTAGCTACAACAATTCCCATGTTTTCTACATTTTTCATAATTAAACTTTTAACTGACATGCAGTGCATGTCTACACAAGCTGGCAGGACATATTTATCACGTGAGCAAATGAGAGAATGTTACTCATCCGTGTCAGAGTCATCTTCGACAATTGTATGCTGAACATTGTCACACATTTCACCTCCCATACAAAGGGTATGCTTCAGTGCAGAGTAGATTGTTAGCCTTGCATTGACAGAGATCTGTTCTTTTGCTGGCAGACTTTTGACATCTACATGATGTGAGTTCAATTAATCCAAATGGAGCAGGATCCTTTGACATTAGAACAGGCTTGAGTAGACCATCCACTATACTCCAGCCATGTCCATTTGGAGATGGAAGATTCTGAACAGCTTGCAATGAACGTCTCCAAACAAAGAGCTTGAAAATTGGCCCTTTCGGTGTGATGCTTTAGACTATTCGATGTAGGTGGAAGATTTTCATTTCTTTGTCTCTTTTGACAAAACAGCCAATAACGGGTTTCATCAGCTGTCTTTCCCACATCCCTAGTGGTATACAACTCACAGACAAATTTCTCACATAGAATTGCAGTATTCGGTGATAAGTCAACATGTTCGCCGAGTAGGCTAAGCTAAGCTGATGACATTCAGATGACTAAGAGATTGAATGCTTTTCTCTTAGCGACTCCAAATAATGCACTAGTGCTATCACAACCTGTAAGAGAATGAAACCCAGGCAAAGACAGACAGATAGCTGGGCCCAGTACTTGAGCAACTGTATGTATTGGTATGTATCGCAATTTGTCCTTTGTGCCCGTACGGAACCATAGTTCAGAACAGTGAAGCGAACGATACGTATATATACGAAGTACTGCCACGTCTGTATCAGGAGACTGTATAACAACACGCATGTGGTCTTTTGAAGCGTGTAGCGCGTGCAACATCATACGCGTATCTGCTTCCTCGTGATCTGATCGAAGTTCTTCCAAATACGACGAATTGTTCGCTGAAATGACAACAACATCCATTCCATCGTTAAAGCCACCAGCAAGAATGACGCAATTGTCGGCAGATAGCATATTTGGACCAGTATCACGCCACCGCTTGCTGAGAAATGCAACCAGGTTACTTTTGTTGCTTGGATTGCTTATGTACTTGGCCCATTGCTTTGGAACGGGAGTATTTTCTCCAGCAATCTTTACTTCCAATGCTGTTGATGACCCACGTTTTAGCCGCTCTTCCGCTTTGAGAGATTCCAGTCTATCATATCTGTCAAAAACTATATCTACTCTGTTGCAGTCTTCTTGATTCAGTGGAACTGTAAAGATGTGCCAGTATTTATCAGCCAATTCTCCAAATGTAGACGTACCTCCAGTTTTAACCATTTGCACAATTGCCATGCCATCTACTACATAAGCTGTTGCGCCTGTCTTGTCAACAGGTGGAAGCCGTCCATCAACATTTACTTCCTTTTCTAGTTCACTTAACAAAACACTTTTCACATTCTTTCTTAGAGTCCCATCCGTATGTGACAATGATAGTGGAACAGCAGACAGTTCATACGTCATCACTAGTTTTAAATCAACATCTCTGGACCTTGCGGCAATAATTAATCGACCAAATAGTTCGCGGTCAGATCTCACATTGTGAATTTTTTCATCATTTGTTTTGAGTTTTTTCTTCTGTGCTAGGCTGGCAAATGTTTTAAGTTTTAAGTGTGGCAACGTGTCCCAAAAGCTTCTCGTGTTGGTGTCCAGCCGCTCCTGAACAAAATTTTCCACAATCTCCTTACCAATGTCACAAGGGGAAACAAGTCTCTTGGCGATTTCACTAGGCAATACCACACCAGTTGCAATGTTTACAAGCGGAAGACACTCGCTGTCGTCGTTTTCCGCAATATTAAAGGGATTGGTCATTATATCTGATGAGAACATCGAAAGTATCTTCTGCACATCGTTTTCATCCCTGTTCATTCGATTAGTCCCCATTTCCTTATGTACTCCAAACATGTGACTATCTTGTAACCCACACATTTGCTTTGTGACCGTTGTTATGGCTGCCCTCTCGTGGCTCGTTAAAAACCACCTCTCCAGAGCTCCTGGCTTTTGTGTTATTCCAATAATACCACCTCGCTTTTTGGAATCCAAATTAATCGATTGCTCTAAGGCCATATCTGTCCACACTTGATTGAATGGATGGTCTGAGCGACTTACAGAATGATTTCCATTCAAGAATTGTTCATGTACATGGGGATGTGTACAATGACAATGAGAGCGATGTGAGGTGTAGTATTTATTTTAAATTGTTTTTCCGCACCGATTACCACCACATCCATCTGTCTCATTCCAACCACCATTACCTGGGTGCTTTGTCAACAGTGGTACAGCTGGATATACAGATTCTATGATGGAGTTAGTATACATACATAAAATATAACCTTCACATTTCACCCTCGCCTTTGGTATATGCATGCAAAATGTATGTTGGATATATGTTAGGTCGATATCCGTCTAAATATCATATATGGTGAATCTAATACGATATTACTTTGAGTTATGACACGATCATGCTTATATCGTTGTGCACTGTGGATACAGCCAAACCTAGACCCCCTATGCAAAGAAATCAGGATAACTAATTAGTGCTACCACAATTTGTTTGTACAACAGGGCTTAAAATGTGTGGGACATGTCCCCCAAGCCACAGCAAATGTCAGACCACGTCACGATTCTGACCTAGCTTTAGCTCCTGGACTAATAAAATAGTTTCAAAATATTAAGAAACAGCATGTTGTACACATTGTGACATACAATACAAATCCATTATACTGCCTTCAATTCTCAGCTGATCAGAATATTGATTTAAAATAGAGATCTAAGCTTAGATTACCAAACTGCTGGTAGGTGTACATGTATCTACAAGTATTGTTTATTTAGTTAACCTTAGATATTTCTATGTAAATTACTGCTCTGAGCTAGGCTGTCTTCCACACTCACCTCCTACACAGGTGTGATATTGTCTCACATAATTATTTTAGCTTGGCCACGAGCCAGGCAGTCGAAAAGTAAAAGGCGTCGCTAATCAATGGAGAAACTCATGCCACAGTGATATCCAGTTAGGGGTGTGCTGAAGGTGCGCTAGTGGCTGTTGCGATGTTTCAGCGGCATTGTCTTCTCTAATGGGGTGGAAATAAAGGGAGGCACGGGTCACAGCTTAAGGCTTAAATGCGCAAGGAGGCGTGGTGCCTGACAGGAATATGTCCACAGGGAGCAGTCTCAGCAGCGTGAATTAAGTGTGGCGTTGGAATCGTTTGCAGGGAGACAGTACTTGGGAAAAAGGTGAGCTGAGGAACGCGGCAAACCGAAGGGAGATGCCGTTTTGGTGGAAAGAAGGGTCTCCCTAATGTAAAGCAAGTTGCGGTAAAAAGAAAAAAAATAGAGACACTGAGATTTAACTCGATGTTAAGCATCGGGCAGAAATATCAACAGCGTTAAATCTGTAAAGAATAAGAAGGTTGCTGATGTTAGTGTATTTAAGATTTAACACAGTTTTCAAGAAGGAAAAAGTGTGTCGCACAGGGTCTAGGTTCTTATCGGGCGTTAATGGCTTTGAACCAGCCTTGGTAGGTATAATATCCAAGGAGTAATGTCGCGCGTTGACGAACTCCTCAGGGGTCGGAGATCACAATACCGAGATGACTGTAGACAGGCGAAAAAAGTTTGTAAGACGATGCGTCAGAGGGAGGAGGAAGCGCTGAACAACTTTCGAAAGCAAATGTAACCTTTCTTAGTTCGAGTGGTAAAAGTGCAATTCTGCGGGGTGTCTCATCACAGATTCGACGGATGCGTGAGCATAAGCACAGGCAGGAGCGGAATTCTTCAATCGGAGGTGAGTACTGAGTTCAGAAAGTTTGTTCGTTTCTTCTGTGACAGGCAAGCGGCACACAGAGTCCGGGAGCAGTCAGAAAGTGTCGTGGGAAGCAAGCATACACAGGTTCATAATGAGAAGGTTACACAGTTTATATTTCAGTCTGCGGTGGCGGGAATGCGCGTTCCTTGCACAAGCGCCCAGGCGACTCGAAGAGGGTGGAAAGTCATCAGAAGAGATTTAGGTTGTTAATTTGGCCGCTTTTTCTAATGGCTGTGCAAAAACGGCGAAGAAGTAGTGTGACATGGCTGTGTAGATGTCGATCACTGCGAGCTGTCAAAAGGAGACGTTTGTGGTGTGGTGTCACTGGCGGTACCGCAGTGGACCAGGTACATATGTAGGAGCAGAAAGACCGTTGGCTGGATTCATTGGCGAGCAGTCAGCGACGACTCGGAGGGCAAGTTTCTTCATTGCGTTAGAGCAGTCGGCTGCTTATATACCAGCTGGCTCTGAATCTCATTATCTTTTGGTGAATGGCTAGCATCTTAGAAAGGCCCTCAGCCAATCAGGGACATGAGAGTGAGAGCTCTGGCAGCATCTAAACGAGAAAGGCTAGCCGAGCAATGGAGAAAGTTCTGCGCTTTGGCGCAGATTCCATGGTTGTCATTTTCAAAATAACTTCGGCTGTGTAATCTTTGTGGACTGATAAATGAAATAACTTCGGCTGTGTAATCTTTGTGGACTGATAAATGTCCATTTGCAGACTAAAAAACTAGTTTTTGAAAAGTTAAAAATTGTCAGTGTGTCTGTGTGTGTGTGTAGGTGTGTTTTATGTGTGAAGGCGTTTGTAATAATAATAATATTTATTTATCGACGGTATATCATCAGTAAACTGATTCCTGAGGCCCTCCCAAACACAATAAAATAAAATAAACAGCGTGTGTGTGTGTGTGTCTGTGTGTGTGTGTGTGTGTGACCTAGTCAAAGTTAACCGAGGAGGCGGCTTCGCTGTGGCTGCACAAACCGGCTTTGGTGATATTTTATCGAGGTGTCAGACTGGTCACGAGCTGTTCTCAGGCTGGCAGGCTGTGTGGTCCCCCTTCTAGCCTTACCATCCGCCACCCTTTTAATTTCCCATTCCTTTAAGGCGATCTGTTTTAATAGATCGGCTATCATCCCCAGAATCCTAACGGCCAGTTTCCAAAAAAAGACATACATGTACATTGGCATCATAATCGTTACACATCTTATTTACTGGTGTCCTTTAAATGTGAGGTGCACATGGGAGCTATTAGTTTAACAAATATGCATGAGAAAACGTTTGCTAAGCTGATTGCTCTCATGTGCGGTTAATTGCACTGAGCTTTTGGCCATGAATGACCGTGAGGAAAATATCGATAGTGTTTGATCACATTTTGCTCATTCATGCCGAGAAACTCATTGTGTGCGCTGTACAAAGCTAACAGCTTAGCTGAAATAATAGATTAATCCAATGACAACTCACAGCGCTCCCATGTGATTTTAAAAATGGCGGCCGAAGCAAAATTATAAATTATAATATTTTGGTGGCGCGCAAATTAGTTGTGACATCATAGTGGCACTGTGCTAAGAGGTTGCACTGGAACTGCGCTCGGCCTATCAACTTGGAAAACAGCTGCTCCTGCCTGTTTGCTAAGCTGGTAGCTCTTATTTGCCCCACACTTTACTATTGACGTATTTAGCATGTCAATTTCCCTTCCCCATGGTATTGATATATCTAATGCTTTATATTTTAGCACATAAATTCATCTTTAACTTCCCCACTATTGATATATCTAATCTTTTGTGTTTTAACATGTAAGTTTATCTTTAATCTCTAGCCTATTGCTACATCTAATTTTGTATGTCTTCACTTTTAACCACCCCACTATTGATTTATCTAATGCTTAATCTCCACCCTATTTATGTATCTAATCTTTTATGTTTAAATACGTAAGTTCAGCTTTAATGCATATGAATCACTTTCAGCTAGATATTGGGAAAAGTCCCACTTTCTGACTTTTACTTGTTCCAGAGCTTTTATTTGTGACATATATCTGTTCAGAGTGATTGAGGAAGCTAAAGTGGGTGCTTGCATGCTTATGGCTGTTCACTGGATGTCAGCGAATACATACACATGGCTATGCTACAGAAAATACACTCTTATAACATGCTAGTGTTGACTACTCAAGCATGTGTTTAGACTAGTGAATCCTCCTATTTTGAGAAGATATTTTAGCTGCTGTTCAGTTTGAGCTTATAGAGATCACCATTCATTTAATGACACACCAACTCCAGGACTGTAGATCTAGTCAACCTACTTGTTTGATATTGTGTATTTACTTCACATTACATAGTGATATTCATGATGATTATTTTGAAAATAATTTGACTGAAATCCATTGCTGCCTTAGGCAGCCATGACTTTCAGACAAATTGTTAAAAAAAATAATCCTCCCATTGCGTTATTAACTCATTGTAAACTCGGTGATTGATAATTTTGAATGATTGCTCATGTTATCACATAATTTGACCTACTTAGCCTAGCAGGGGTAATCTGTGGGAGTAACACTGAGAAAAATTAACATATATGTATCACTAACCAACAACAAACTGGGTTTCTAGAACAGATTTAGTCCCACAATCTGTCTATAAATGTTTTGCCTTATGGCCTGATTCACTCTCATTTCTTTCTGTGCTAATTTGGTGACGGTTTGTCACTCATTGGACTCATTGACTTTATAAAACAATACAAGCGCAGGTGTTATTTCCGTAATTATTAATCAAGTCATGCAGTTGTCAAGGTTACTGGGCGGTAGTAGTAGTTGTAGATATTCTGCTGCCACACTATTGGGAAGGACACCACAGTTTTCTTCACTAAAACATACAAATTCATATTGTAGAGTAAAATATTTGAGTTCACCAGTGACAGGTTTGTTAACGCTTTATCCCTCGAACTTGTTCAAGAATATTTTTAATTTCTCATAGAAAATGTCCATTTACAGACCAAGAGGAGGCTATTTTTGAAAATTTACTGGAATGACTGGCTTGTTTATCGAGCCAGTCATTCCAGAAATAAATTTTCAAAAATAGGCTTCTCTTGGTCTGTAAATGGCCCTTTTTCAAGAGCAGTGCTGAAGCCGTTTTTGTGAGGGTTAAGGGGTTAAATTATTATCAAAATTAGAGTCGTTAGAATGTAATCAGGTTGTTACAAATTTGATCTTAATAAGGGATTTCTATAGATGTTAATAAATTTACAGGTAATATTATTAAATAATTAATGCAAACTCTGATTTATTACAATACATAGAGTACCGTGTAATTTATTTCTCCAATTGACTAAATTTTGATAATTTTATGATTGAAAATTACATTCAGATCTTCTTGTCTTTGGAACCAGACAGATCTGATAGCACAAATTTGGTCAAGCACTGGGTTTAAAATGTTAAAGAACTTTCCTGTAAAGTTGCATTAAATTGGAGATAAATTGATTAGAGAATTGTAGATACATGTAACCTTACTATTTTGAGTGTTAAATTTCATGAGTAATCATCTACTAGGCTTGCACAGTTATTCAATTATTTGATTAATCGTGATTATTTTTAAAAATACAAATGTATGATTGACGATGATCACAAAAACAAATAATCAAATAATCGAAGATTTTCAATCTCCAATAGAGTCGTTTTCAATGTGTAAAGTCGACTTACATTTTCCGATGATGTGAAAAATGGCTGTATATACTGCATTACATCTATACTTATTTTGTGACTTGACGAAAGAAAACATTAAAATGTTTGACATCGGCCATTGTCTTATTTTTTAAACAAAGTTTTCAGGGCATTCGACCAAGTGCCCTTTCGCCCCGGGGCAAGAATAATTTGGCAAGAATATGAATGTTTTGTTTTTCAAACTAAACATCGTCTACTACATGTACCTGTACTTCTATAAATAGTAACACATACATATTTCTATAAATAATACTTCATTCTATAATTAGTAGCCAAAGTAAAGATAATGATTATTTAAGCAAATCTTTCTACGCTTCTTTTTATATAAAAAATCTTAACCCTTTCTATCCAAGTGGCTAACATGAAACAATTACAGAATGTGAAATCAAAATTTATGTTGAACACTTTGCAACTGTTTTATTTCAGAGTAGTCAAATTATTTTCAAAATATTTAGTAGTTAAGTTGGATGTATTGTTTTGAAAATGCGATACCGTGATGTCATGTATAAGAGTTAATTAATAACACTTGAAAATGCGCTATCTCAGTTACAAGATAAATATACAGGAAAACTGTTTTGAAACTAATTTGACTGGAATCTGTTGCTGTCATACATGTTATAGGCAGCAACCACTCCCTGTAAGATTATTTCAAGTATTCAACAAAATATTCTTTACATTATAAAGAATTTGTTGTCTTCTGTTTGCCAGGGTTAAAGCCTTATAGGCAGTGAATTCAAATCGCACAGGTACAGAAAAGTATATATCATGCATATGTGTTTAATCCTATCATAGGAACTCTAAGTCGTCAGTTTAGTAGTTCTCTGGATTCTCATCCGCTCAAGTACACTGGACGCGTAGTTGTCGTCACTGGTGCCGGAGCAGGTTTGTAAATATCGTGGAATATTAATGCTGTTGGTTAAAAGGCTGGTTTGTGTCACAGATTTTCTTATGCTGGAAATTAAACATCTTAGACATTGTCAAAAGCATCCTCTGCATTTTCTGTAAATGTCTCCATACATTGCCATCTTCGATATATTATGTGTTATTACATTATGCAATGGCATCACTTAATTAGATTAGTCGGTCAATGATACGTCATCGCAAATCCCCACTCTCACCACTTTGACCCTTTCACCCAATAGCACGCAACCCCCGTGGCAGAGCCAAATATACATGTCCTCTTCTACTCCACAATCATATGGGTAGCTCGCATACCAAATCTGGTTGAATCTCATCCAATGATTTTGGATGAGTTGTGTTACAATGAATTTCTTGAACTTCTTACCCACTCACCACCCCCACACTCCTGGTGGCGGAGACAAAGGGAAATGTCCTCCTTCAATTTGCAATCATATGGGTAACTGACATATCAAATTTGGTTGAATTCTATCCAACGGTCTCGGAGGATTTGTGTTAGAATTAATTTGACATATTGACTCCTCCCCATTGCTATTGGGGCCGAGCCAAATGCAAGTGTGCTCTTGCACTCCGAACTCAAGTGGGTAACTTACATATCAAATTTGGCTGAATTATGTCAAATGGTTGCCTATGAGTTGCATTACAATCAGTCACCGCACACAGAGACAGACAGATGCACACATGCATGCACACACACACACTCACACATGGGATGCATACAGACAGACAGACTGGCAGGATGACATAATTCCCCCTTTTCTTCAAAGAATGTGGGGATATTAATGTCTATATAACAGGATAGCAGCAGTCAAACGGGTATTTTCTTCAGTTTCTTACATTGCTTATATATATATATATATATATATATATATATTCTGCAAGCAGAACAGCCTGAAAAATATTCCAGCTAAGTTGTTATAGCTTTGCGCTGTGTCAGCTTACTGTTTTGAGAGTTCTTTAATCCTAGGAATGTCTCAATCCTCTCTAATTTATGTTGATGGAGTATTTCGTGGTTTTATTTGCTTTTTAGACTATAAAAATGTTGCCGGTTTTCGTGATGGATCTCGTTTTCATGGTTATCCTTAATAACGTCATGTTTATATTCCGATGCCGTATTAGCATTTTTTGCTAGATTCAAGTCTTTTGCAACCATCTTGAGTAAGACCTAGGGAAGTCTAGCGGGCGTGCTCGCAAATGGGGGAAACCCACTTCCCTCTCGTCAAGACAGGAAATTCGTTCATCGGAATCCAGAGACGAAGAAAAAGCCCGCTAAAATGATTTTGTGTAAGTCACAGGGCAAAAACCACATATGCCGGGGGGGGGGGGGGGGTGTTAGGGATTACTGTCATGCAGTGGAATGTAAAGAGATCGCCGATCTCTACCTCCGCTCCCGTTATGGCTTCTGGCTTGTCCGGACATACGGGTTCTATATCCGGTATGTCTTCTGGTTTTACCGGGCATCCAGATTTGAGCTCTGTGATTGCTTCCGGATTGGCCAGACATCCGGGGTTTCAAGATCATCTGGCATTTTCGACATCTATATCCGGTATGTCTTCTGGTTTTACCGGGCATCCAGATTTGAGCTCTGTGGTGACTTCCAGCTTGGCCGGACACCCAGGGTCACAAGATCATCTGGCATTTTCGACATTCAATAGACAGTTTTCCGCTTCCGGTTCCGGTTTTTCTGCTTCTGTTTCCGGTAATAGCTCATCCGTTTCCAGTTTAAGAGGTGCTTTTCCGGGTCTGCTAGATCCGGCTAAGCATCCATCTTCTGTTTCTGGTTTGTCGTTTACTTCCGGTTTAGTCAATCTTCATGGTCAAGATCCGGTTAACGCTATTTCTCATAGTCAACTTACGCCAATGATTTCCGGTTCTCCTTCCTGGAGTAATTTTCGCGCTTCCGGTTATGAGTTGTCTGATCGTTCAGACTCGTCTTCTAATCAGTTGCCTTTTTCGGATGCATCCTTGGTTAATCAAGATTTGATTTTGGAAAATAGTAATTTTGTCAACTCCGGTTATTCTCCATCTCGCGGTGGAGTTAGATCTGATTCAAATTATTTTCTCTGTTGGAATTGTAGATATTCAGCATTTACTCTTTTATCAGTGACAATTTTCGACGTAATTAAAGACTTCTGACTGGTTGCCGTTTGGGTTTTTTGTTGCAGCTTATTTTATATGCGCATGTCACTCAGCCGATAAGTCAGTCTGTATTCTACGCATTATCTCTAAATACATATTTTTGCCTTTCATGCAACGTTAGATGGCCAGTTGTCTTTGGGCCGCTCAGCCTTTTTTCGCGCTCTTTTTCCTCTTATGTCGGCAGGTTGACATATTTATTTTAACCAATAGAATTTTATTATTTATTTATTTTATTGGCATGAAATCTATAAACATATGGACATGGCCAAACATGAAATGACAGAAAATATGTACATGACAAAAAGTATATATTACTATATATGTGCAATGCGCCCGCCACTGTGTGTTATTGATATGACTATATCGACGAACGTTTAACATTTGACACACGCACCTCAATACTATGGTGTTGACCAGCCAAATACTAGGAATCATAAAGCGAACATTTCGCCACATAAATCCTAGCATCTTTATTTTGCTTTATAAATCTTTGGTGAGACCAATACTAGAGTATTGTAATTGCATATGGTCGCCCAGGTTCGAAAACACACACATCGTAGCAATAAGGATATTCATAAATTTTTCTTCGAACCGAGTAGTAGCTTACTGGAACTCACTAACAGTTGAGGCTGTAGGGGCACCTCTTGAAGTATTTTAAATAAGAGTAGACAATCACTATAGGAAATAATCCGTAACTATGACTAGACTCAATTCAGAACAATAACACGCCATAGGCTTATGTTCTGTGGACATGATGATGACGATGCGGATGGCTAGCTTGAATGAAACCCGTAATGATGAGATAAACATTTGATAGTTGCAATTGACGAATTCAAACTGTTGATCAAGCATATAAAAAATAAATGCTCTGTCATAAAGATGAAGTACTTCGTCCAGGGATGAATTGCATGTCTAAGATGGATTCACTACTTAATGAATGTTCTGTTGAAAATTTCGAAACTGATCATTTCGACTGGGCGCCAGTGCTGCCACATGGCAGCGTCAGCACCCTCTCATACCAATCTTGAAGTATTCAACAGCTCAACTGTAGTTGCCCTAAAGTCGGGATTTTACTAATTTCGGGTTCAAAGTATATGTCAAGAGTCGAAAGGGAGTTAATTTGTTGAAGAAAACCCCTGATTCTAGCGTAATATTAATCTAAATCTGACAGCCGCTGAAAGGAAATAGATTCAGTAGAGGATTCATAGGGATGAGAATGTCTCCAAGATTAATGACTACAAGAACAAAAAGTCGCAAAGAGAAATAAGACAAAAAGGGAGAAGGAAGAATTAATAAAAACCGAGTTTTTTCTTCTGCGTTGTCATGGTTTCGGTGAGTCATTTCACTTTGCTTTCATATCGCCTCTGTCTTTTCATCGTTTTTGTAATTTTTCTCTATTATTTTCCAAATTTTTGTTTCCTTTTTCTAGCGTAATATTAGCGATTACTCTTAATCTCAGTTTTTATTTTAATTTGGCAGTTAATTTTCATCTATGGGCATGATTAGGTATGACTTCAGTAGGGTGTATTTCGCTTTGTTTCATCATAAATGCGTATTTAGGTCATCTTCATTTGTTTTTATTCAAGTATCAATGTTTTGTGTATTTAACATTCGAGCTGATCCCGGAGATTCACTATCAATATCCTTTTATTGGCATATGAACATATTGGTTCTAAGACTTTAAATATAAAAATATATAAATAAGTAAAGAATTTATAATTACAGGTTTAATGTGTAGGTCTATGTTTTAAGTTTACTGCCTCTCGGTATAAATATCGGATTGTTTGGGATTTCTAATTAATCAATATATCAAATACCAAGACTCTTAAAGCTGGCTTGTTTCGCAATGAAATTGATTTGGACGTTGATTTAAATATAGGACACAGTTATGCAATCATTATAGGATCCTGCCTCATGTACAGGATGATGATCTGACAAGCTGAGCGACTAGGCTAACGTTGATATAATCAATAACAGTTTATATTAGATCACCTTCACCTTTATTATATGATTTAAAAAAAATTGAAATTGGCTACTATCAAGCAAGACAAAATTTTGTAATCTCATTAAGCTTTTTAAAGAGCGTTTGTCTCTCTGATTGTATTGTGGTTTTTTCTTTATTACGTGGTTTTTCATCTTCGATTAGGTTCTGTTTGCAAAGCTTACAGAATTGTAAATGAGCAGGTATTAGTGGTGTTTTGTGCCTATCTTCCTCATTTTGTAAGGTGTGTGCTCTTATCCTGAGTTTTGTAAAGTTTCTGCATTTTGTGAAATTCTTTCAAATTGAATATATTTCAATGGCAAAGCTTTCATTTTATTTCGATTATTGGTTATGTCAGATTCCACGACAGTCAAAGGTTGCCATAGTTCTCTTAACAGGCCCATGTCATGCATTCTAATCATAGAATTGTGATGATGTCATCACAAGTAAATTTCCCTCAGTTCCCTTTTTTGGAGGGACTAATTTAACATTTCGAGCGGTGGTTTGGGATCCCTAATTTCATTTTCCTTACTATCTTGCTAAATTCAGTCTCGATTTGATGTTTTCGATTTCCAGACGGGATTATTGCAGATTCTCAGGTACAGGATTTTAACCCCTCCCATAGGCTTTCTGTGGGCTTTCGGTTTGCCACGATATCTGGTTAAAATTCTATAAATAAAATTATCTATAATATTTTCAGGGTCTTCAACATTTTAATAAGTAAGGGTATACTTATATGATATTTTTTTCTCAATTCAAAGTAAGCGGTAAAATTAAAATATCCAAAGTAAATGCAAGTTACGACTTTTCATGAGGGCTAAGCATAAGGATATAGCCCAGGATTTTATGGTTGGCGCATCATAGCATATGTAAACTATGTGTTTCCATGAGCAGTCCTCGTTAGCATATAGTAAGTTTGCCCTATCTTTAAGGGCGTCCCTTATCAAAAGGGCCAGATGTTCTTGGATCTAGAACCCTTCTCTGCAGTCTCTTCTCCCAATCTGTCAGGATGGCCGAGCAGGCTAAGTCGCTGCGATCAGGTCGCAGTGTTGGTTTTCTATGATTGTCAAGGAGTTTATAGAAGAGGCTCTAACTTGGGAAGTAGACCCAGGCTTCTGTTCAACGATCTTCATAGTTTTCAATTGTTATAAGGCTGGCGTCCTTTTATCTCCCGAAGAAATTATATCTTTTTTCTTTATCTCGTAAATTCAGGATGGAGTCCTCCCCTATGGTAAGTCTATTTTTCAGGCATGTGATCCTTTTCTATCGATCGCTAGGGTGCCTATTTCATGTGCCTTTTTTACCTTTACTTCCGAAGGGTATGAGTTGCTTTCAAGGATAGGGTATGGCAGTTTGAGCCATGCTCTTCGATCTAACCTTGGCGACTTATTTCACATGTCTGGTCTCAGCCGTGGCAGGTGTCTTGCGCCGTCATTTTATTCTTCAGTCTTTATAGATGTTCGGTTAATAAAAGTTAGGTCTTTCTCAATTCTTTTAAGATTTATTCCAAAGGTTTGCAGTTCACCTTGCAGCCTAGGTTGAATTTTATTTTTCAATAAGTCAAGCCTAGTGCCTTCTCAAGTTTCTCCCATCTAGGCATCTTCCTCGAACTGTTTTCAGGGTCAAGTTTTTTCGTTCAGGGACAAGGGTAGAGGCAATCTTGTTGACAGTGATCACCTTGACATCCTCTTTCTATGTCTGGGCAAGAATTTTTCTTAGGATTCTAGGCTTGATGATCAGCGTCGAGAATGTCATTCCCAGGGTGACGTTGATGAGAAGACTTTCTATTGTTCCTGATCTTCTAGTACACGTAGCAGTGAGTACATTCTAAGTTTCCTCTGAAGCCTCTCCACTTTCGGTCGGATTGAGTGATAGGCATCAAGATCTCGATTCATTCAGTCAATAGCACTGGGTTTTCTTTCATTTTTAAATGGAGGAACGAGGTTTTTTCTTCTTTTAATGGGTTTTTTAGATCATTTTCTTGGGATGTCACTAGATCCAAATCTTTCTAGTTCCCAGTCATGTTCCAGTCAGACGCATATTTCTTGCGGACCAGTAGTTCAGTTCTAGCAAGTTCTCACTCTCCGAGTTGCAGTTTAAGAGGTTGGTTGCCGAAAGCATTTTCAAGTTTCTGGCTCTTCCCCATGTAGATCTTTTTGCGACATGTATAATTGCCCAGATCGTATCTTTCATGTCTCCCTTTTCGGACAGTCAAGTTGGGCGATAATCGCACTGTCTCAGTTTTGGACAGTATTGTTTGATTTCATGTTCCTTCCAATATTCCTGATTCTAATGGTTCTGAAGATAGTCATGGACCAGTTTAAAGAATTTCTTCTAGCAGCTCCCTTTTGGTCAAAGAGGATCTGTTTGGTAGCCTTTCTCAATCTTCTGGTAAGATTAGGCTAGCCTTCTCCCAGTTTCATCAGATCTCGCTCAAGTAAGGGGCTTACATCTTCATCCAGTCAAGAATTTTTCATCTTGTTTGTTTGGAGAAATTTTGAGTGTCTGGTCTCTGTGAGATCAACTTTTCTTCAAGATCTCAGGAAATCATTGTCTCTTCCAGGAGGTAGTCGACCTGTCGAATTTGTACAAAAGTCGACTATTAAATCTTTGGAGTATGGTTTTTAAAGCATGGTTTCTTGCCTGATTCCGTTTCTATTTCCTAGGTGTAAGATTTTTAATCATATCTATTCGATTCATTTCATTTATCAGCTATCACCATTAGGGGTTATAGATTTCTTTGACTTCTTCTCTTCCTTGTCTTCTGAATGCTGATATCAAGGATTTTC
This sequence comes from Chaetoderma sp. LZ-2023a, assembly GCA_034401795.1. NCBI lineage: Eukaryota > Metazoa > Mollusca > Caudofoveata > Chaetodermatida > Chaetodermatidae > Chaetoderma > Chaetoderma sp. LZ-2023a. The sequence goes on from CM067360.1 coordinate 49,076,437, forward strand.
AATGGTTTTATGAGAAGATTGGGCAATATTCGTCCTCCAGTGGCTAAGCCTTTGTATTCCTGAAATTTGGCCTTGATTCTTCAAGTTTTGACAGGTCACCATTTTGAGCCAATTGGATCTATCAGTCTCGAACTATTGACTCTTAAGGCTGTTTTCCTTGTTGCTGCCTCTTCAGCTAGGAGAAGATCCGAAATTCATTCTCTTTCCACAGAAAAAGACAGATTTATCGATTCTGGGGATGGTCTAATTTTATATCCCAGAAGGGATTTTTTATCGAAGACCCAGTCTAACCTGTTTCTCAGCCAAACCTTTTTCTTCTTAAATCTTTATTGTCTTTTTCGCCGTCAGATAGATTCTGGTGCCCTGTCACGGCCTTAAAAGTCTATAAACATTGTACCATTTTAAAAAAGATCCGATTCTTCGCACTTATGGGTTCCGTATGCAGAGGAAGTGGCTAGACCAGTTTCTAAGACCAGAGTTGTCAGATGGTTTTGTGAGACCATAAAATTATGCTATTAGATTGCCTCCCCAGGTGAGATCAATTTAATCCATGTTAAGGCTCTCGACCTTCGGGGTATGGCTTCCTCCTTTGTTCTTTTCGCCGGCTCATCATTGGACAATGTCATGCAAGTCGCAGGTTGGAAATCTGAATTGAGTTGTACCGCTTTCTATTTAAAGGATCAAAGCCCAGTGCCCCCCCCCCCCCCCCCCATTTTTTTTATAGAAATTAATGATTTAAACAAAACAAGCCATGGATCATTTACCAAGCACATCTCACCAATTTCGTTAGTCTGTATGTCTTTCAGATATGGTGAGAATATTCTCTTGTTTTGTTTATTTCATTGAGTTGACAATTTTACTTGTTTGATAATCACTGTTGGTTTTGTTATGGATGCACTATTATGTTAATTTAATAATTTATTAACATTTGGATATGAGTTGTTTAATTTTTATCCTTGTTTAATGATTCTCAAATCTCCACCCACCACTGGTTTAAGTGGGGCACTGACCAAATCTACGGGTTAAGCAAGTAGTGATTGAGCGGTAAGTATGTTTTATAGTGGTTAATAAAACTACAGACCAACTTGCAAGGGGGGGGGGGGGGTCTGGGGGTGTTCACCAGAGTTCATGCGTCAAGTGAATCTGATACGTTTTGCATACCCCTTGTGCTTCAGTGTTTAAATCAAGTAGAGTAATGTTACGGACAGGGATATGGTCAATTACATTGCATCTATTGCTATTACTTTCAATTCCTTCTATTACTATTACAATTACTCCAGATTTGATCTATTACTATTACTCTCATATCTATCACTATTACAATTACATTTGAACCATAGGTATCGCTCACACGCATGCAAATGAAAACAAGTCAGATATTTGGATATTAACCCTTTCACTGATGGAGCCCATTTATCTCAATTTCATTGAAACCAAATTCGACAGCTTTTGAATATTTTGAAAATATTTTGACTGAAGGGCGTTGATGCAGGCAGTAATGTATTCCAAGAAAATCGATTTAAAAATATTCAACTAATTGTTTTTTACATCGTAAACAAGTTGCTACATGGGTTAATGATAATAGTAATGTGTGTATACTCTTACAATGTACCTATATTTCCCCCCAGTTTACCATATATGTTTTATTTACTGATACAACTTTAGTGAAAAGCAAACTCTTCCTTGGCTGCTGTCACATAGTAGACTATGCTTGAATGATTTTAACCTATTTAGCTCTATGGGCAAATCTCAACATTTTAGATTCTACAAGATCAGGAAGACCACAGAATATTATGAAATTTGTGTTGCTGAAAGCAGTTGATGTATATGAAACCACAACTTACAGCAATATCAATTTTAATGGGAACCTGAATGTTGGTTAATAAAGAATATACAGTTATTAGCCCAATGATATTTCAGCAGTACATGTGAATAGATTAGTTATAGACACAATCTCTATTCAACAGACACCATGCTGGGAGTCAATTTGACTGGAATTAAGCCTTTAACCATTATGTAAGATATAATGAGAGCGATTGATAGTAAAGGTGTTAGTAGACTATGGTTGGGTATAAAATGCGGGCCAGATCGGGAAAAACGGTAGTAAAAGAAGTTTGAGGTAGAATATCTCCATAACCACTGGGCCGACTGTCACCAAATTTGCTGTGCAAATGTAACAATGCCTCCTAAATGTAATGCCCTAAAGGAATCTTTAATATTCGCAGTGAGTTATGAGTAATGCCCTGCTGACCACGGCAACCTCTTAGCGAGCCAGCAGTATTTGTAAGTGTGTTTTCCAACTTCATGTAATATATCTCCAAAACTAGATGGTCGCCAGTAATAAAATTTAATGTGCAAATGTGAGGTCCGTTTATTAGTTTGACCATGTGAAAATTATTCAATTATGGCAACTCACTCCAAAGAAATAGCCTGCTGACCACGACCACCCTTCTAGCGAAATATGCTATTTTTGTCGGGTTTAGAGGCCTGCTCCCTAGCGAAAATCCTTGAAAAATTATATTAGTTATAGCTATCAAATTTAACATTGGCCAACTGACTCAAGCAAATCTAGACAATAGACACACGACTATAATAAGTTAATCACAGACAGTGTTTGGCTTAGCTGCACGGTCAACGCACACAACTAATCAAGGTGTATATGAAATGATGACATTTGATCACTATTTGTCTCAGTCCGACACCGCCAAAGGAACTGGTATGTACTATAAAAGAAATATGCTCGCACAAAATTACGGATGACGAGTCTTCACACCTGAGTAACAAATTCATCCGTGCCAAAGTCTGGAAGAGGTAGTTTTAAATCTGAGGATATAAATGTAGATCATCACTTTTATCCCGGATTAAACACCTATGGTTAACATTCACATCAAATAGTGTGTGTGTGTGTGTGTGTGTGTGTGTGTGTGTGTGTGTGTGTGTGTGTGTGTTGTGTGTGTGTGTGTGTGTGTGTGTGTGTGTGTGTGTGTGTGTGTGTGTGTGTGTGTGTGTGTGTGTGTGTGTGTGTGTGTGTGTGTTCGAGATTGGCATGGGGTGAGTGATTAAAATTTATCTGAACACTAGAATGGGCCTGACGAATTCCATATCCTCATATCCATACCTCATGTATTGGAAATTATAATCTCAGCGTTTCCGAAGGATACTGCAACGAGAAGAAGGAGTAGAAATATTAAACGAACGGATTCAGTGTATACTATTGAATTTACGTGTCAAAGTTGTGACCGCCCAGACACATATCAAAACATGATTTGATGCGAAATGAAGATTGGAAAATCGGAGTGTGACGCGAGGTATCACGTACCGTAAGTTGTGTAGGCCTTACCAAACAGAGAAATCTAGGAAAATGGTACTGCCCTAAAGATTAACATTTTCAACCATACTGACCATAGTATTACAGTTGATGAGATATTGTGAAACTAATTTGACTGTAAACGTCTCTCAGGCAAATTCGTTTCAAAATCTTCAACAGTTTTACGTATGACTATCTATAGACTATGTAGCGATATTTCATGAGTGAATGTTAGACAAATACAAATTTCGCTAGAAGGGTGATCGTGGTCAGCAGGCGATTTCTCTGGAGCGTGTTGCCATAATTTAATAATTTTCACATCTTCCAACTCAGAAATGGACCTCACATTTGCACAGTAAATTTCTTTAATAGCGACCATCTGGTTTTGGAGATATATTATATGAAGTTGGAAAACATGCTTACTAAAACTGGTGGCTCGCTAGGAGGGGGCCGTGGGCAGCAGGGCATTCCTCATAACTGGCTGCGTGTTTTACAATTCCTTTTATGGCGTCATATTTAGGAGTCATTGTCACATTTGCACAGCAAATTCAGTGACAATCGACACAGCGGTTATGGAGATATTCTGTCTCAAACTTGTTTTACTACTGTTTTTCCCGATCTGGCTCGCATTTTATATCCAACCGTAGAATATTCACCTTTTCACAGCCATGTGTAATTAGCTTGTTTATCTACCTAATGGCCATTTAAAATATAAAATGTTATTCAAGAATGAACCCATTGCAAACCAGATAAACTAAATTTTTTATTCTGTAGCAAATATTCTGTTTGGTACTCTGAAATTAATTTGTAATGATGCAGTTGCTGCCTTAGAAAACAACAGCTTCTAGGCAAATTAGTTTCAAAATATTCCCCAAATTTCCTATAGGGGTGTTTGAAAATTAATAGAAAGAGTGTCATTGGTGAAAGGTTAACCTGTTGATTCTGAAACTCTGGAGTATAAGATTCAATACAAGAAATGTTATATTGAATAGTTTGAAACCAATTTAACTGGAAGCTTGTTGCTGCCTAGGGTCTTGCTGCAAACTGTTGTTGTCTTACAAGAACAACAATGTAACACACACATAGACCTTATGAATTAAACAGTTAACCAGAAGATACCCTGTTTGGCTTTTTCATTCTGTTTGTTGCATATATTAAAAATATGTGGAAGCAGAATTTTGTGGCTTGTACGCTGAGCATATAAGATACCCATGTAATAGACAAGTACCATAATAGACTATTACCTATTACTTTTCAATCTATTACAACTATTACTATTATATTGTAAAATTAATGATCTATTTCTATTATTATTATTATTATTACTACTACATGGAAATCGCTGTAATAACATATTACTATTACTATTACCCTATCCCTGGTTACAGAACAGGTTTACACAATCATCTGAGTGTACAGGCCACAAAATATAGAGATAAAAATGTTGTTCACACCTTGATCACCTCAATGGAATTTCAGGTGACTTATATTTTGTTGTCCCAGTTTTTGCTGGGATCAGTAAAAGATCTGTTAAAACCATTTGTGTGTTAGCCGGTAGTAAACTCTGATACCAAAATGTTGAAACCCAACACTGTTTAAGGTGCAATTTTTCTAGTGATTGATCTGTTACCTTAAGGTGATCATCACATAGGATCAACAATTGATGTCATGGGAGTCCAATGTACAGGATCATCTTATTCATCTCTTTGTCTGAGCTTATTTCAAGCTCTGCATTATTTTCTTATATGTCAGTCTTAAATAGATGAAAAATATTGTAATGTGATTTTACAGAAGAGATTTATGCTGTCAGATGTGGGGATTCTGAATGATAAGACATACATTTATATTCACATTTGTCAGAACAACATCAAAGTACAAGGAAAACAGAATATGTATAGGACGTATTTCTAATAATGTTGGTCCCGATCCCAGGATGATTTATAAAAAGGAAAATTTGTTACATCTCCGGCAGTCGCTGAGATGTAGAAATTGTTTGAGCGTAGCTTTTGTGACCATCTCGATCACTTCTTCAGCCCCAACTGAGGGTTGCTGGCTATGTCACTCCGGTCAGTTTTTGTGGAATCATGTAACAGTAATTTCTACATCTGGGAGAGGTAAAGAGAGCTAATTTTCCTTATTAATTAATTGTACAGGAAGTGCTTACCGCGGTAATGTACGTTAGTCTACTTACATTACAAAGTTAGGTTCCTCATTCCATTTCAATTATCTTTCAATCCAATCATTTACTCCCATTAAGGCAAATGGAAAATTTGAATTTCTAACTTCAGGTCCCTTTCAAATGAAAAAATGTACATTTTGGAAAGAATGTTGATGTACCATAAGCTGTTGCTGTATAAGACACCAACAACTTCAGGAACATTTAACATCAGTGTGGAGGTTAATAGAATATATAACTGAAGGAAGCAGACTAACCGTTTAACACTCAAACTGACCAAAAATGGCGTCTGCTGTGATCTTGAGAACATTCATTTGCAGACCAAGAAGACAATTTTTTTTAATGACCGAGCTAGTTATTCCAGTGATACATTTTCAAAAAATTGTCTTCTTGATCAGCAAGTGGAGGTTTTGTATGCGAAAGTTTTAATTTCCTGATCAAATTTAAGGATTAAATGGTTAACAAATATTCAACACTTGCCATCCTAATTTCAGTAATTTGTCATGGTGTGTCCGTATATCATGCGATAGAAGCTTGATATTAGAGGGTCATTTCCCAAAGTCTCGTCTAGAAATTACTCCGTAAATCTACTTATATCGGTAGTTGTAAATTTGTGGATGTTTTTTATTTGCAGGTCTTGGTAGACAGTATGCACTGGCATTTGCGGCGAGAGGGGCATCAGTTGTTGGTATGTATGCTCGGAGATCTGATAAAGCAATCACTATCAATGGATGAATCTGAGGTGTCACTCAAGTTTATGATGTCAGTCACATCATAGGCAATTATGTTTCATGTAGACTGATGTCACAATAATAATTGACAAAGAATACTCTATCACGAAGCTAGAATAGGCTGTCAGGTGTACAAATTAGTGTTGGGAATTGGTACTATTTTTGTGATCGATTGGTTTTTTCCTAACCGATGATCAATTAATGATTGATCATAACAAGTTTTAATTTTGTACCTATTTTGAATGCAGTAATTATAGCATGTTCAAGGATAATTTATTAGTTGAACGAGAACTTACCTGAAAGCGGAAGTTAAATGTTTGACTGCAATTCTCGCCAATCACCACTGGAAGCCGGAGTTACATGAGAGACGTGTCATGACTTGCTGCGATCAGTCTTCAAAGATAAATTGAGTGCACAGCACAGTAATCCCAAATTAGCGTGGAACAAGAAAAGTTCCCAAATGAAACCTCAAACTATGACCTCTTTTCTAGAGGTGGGCATGTAACTCCGGCTTCCAGTGGTGATTGGCTAGAATTACAGTCAAACATCTAACTTGCACTTTCAGGTAAGTTCTCGTTTAACTAATAAATTCTAGCCAATCACGACTCAGTCAGCCGGAGTTCCACGAGACTTCAAAGCTGTGGGTGCACTCAATACTATAAATTCCATGTAATGAATTGTTCACAGTTATGATAACATATGAACTGAACAATTAACAGATTAGATAATCATCCTTCTGAACACTGACATCTTTCTAATATATTCCATAGTTTGTTATAAAACTTTTAAACACTCATTATCAATCTGTTGTACAGATTTAAATTATGGAATTTTCAAACCATCTCAGTGGACAGCAAAAAATGGTCTACTGCCGTTTCTTTCTACTGTATTGTCTATAGATATTTATATCAATCCATGCCAGTATCCTAGTTATTTTCAGCCTTCGATATATAGTGTCTCTACATACTGCCTTATAGTCTTCATGGATAATTTTGTGTTATTATCTTTCTTAGATTCTTAATTTTCTCTAAATATGATGGCAATGCATTGAAAATTATACACCTGGCCGAAATTGATTTATATGCAAGCAAAATAGTTGTGTTCTAATCATGATTGTTTAAAGTTCATAAATTGATTCATAAAGAGATTGCTGTACATGTATAAGAATATCAAGCATTTTACTCAAAACTTTACTGAAATGCCAAATATAATTTTATCTGGTCTTAGTTGATATTTGAACAATGATCCATTTTAAAAATCCTATCATTAATTGATGACACATAAATGGTTTGGTGAAGCCAATTTAAACCCAGAAAATGCAACACTAATTAGATCATTGGTAAAAATATCAATAACCCAAAAGATTTTAAAACTTAATCCACATAGTAAGCATTATTTCTTTATTGATTCTCTCCATGAATTAATAACCAAAATTGTCTAGCTAGCAAGATCTTTATCATCCGAGGCTCTCAGTTGTATAAGAGGCTATTAACTAACAATATTTTGCTTGGTGGATGCACACTGTCCGTATGTGTGAATGCCCTAAGATTGCCAATTCAAAAACAACATCTTATTAAATAGCAAAATCTGTTTTATGTATTTTCCACCTTGATGCTATGTTACTGTTTATGCTACTTGATCCAATTCTACTCTTGTAGATTAGCTCTCAGTAGAGTGAAAAAAATGTGTAGCGACTATGGGTTAACTTCAAACTGATAAAAAGCATCAATATCATAAGCTCGCTTATGACCATGTCGATAGTCACTTTAGGACTGGCGGTATGATCAGCGAACGAAATGTAGAAGAAGAAGATAAGCTCCTGAGGTACATGTATTCAAGAAACATGTGGCTTAATTTGGAAATTAAGCCTAGAAGCGAACAATGACAAGACTTCATTGTAAAGCTACTACAGATGTACAAATAAAACTCCTTGATATTCAATTTGCACTCATCATCAAATACTCTGGATTTTTTATTTGCTATACAATTCATCTGACCAGTTGAATGAGCAACTGTAATTCATAAATTTCATTCTCTAAATCGTAGCCAAACTTCTCTGGCTGGTCTATTACAACATTGTGAGGGAAGAGATTAACATAGATATAGTTAATGTTCTTACTATAGAAATTTCCATTCAGAGACCAAACTTAGCATGAGCAACACTAAAGACTTTAAACACAACAATTGAGATTTAATGTCCAGTACATTAATATGATGCTGCTTAGCCGTATTTCTCCATCTACCACCTATAGAATGTGTATTCTTTTTCTGTCCTAGGTCAGTAGGTCAGTAAACACTACCTCCCCCCCCCTTCAGTTGACAAATCAGTGGTTACATCATAAGCATTTTTCATGAGTGAGTTGTGTGTCTGGCTGTTATTGAAATTACATCAATCCACCACGTAAACGCAGAATGACCTGAATTTGACAATCACATATTGTTATCAAAACCATCTGACACCATTTCCAGTGATTCAGATTAGTCAGATTATCAGATTCTCTAAAACAATGTGAATTATTCTACAACTAAAAACTGACATGACCATAAGTATTATATGTTCAGCACCCTAAGTTTCATATTTTTATGTTTCCAAATTTAATACTTTCGTAGCACTGCGAACAATATTCTTGTCACTTAGATGCCAGCTCTTCTGACATACGCACTGAATGTTTCAACTCATAGGTTGGGACGAGAACTGGTATATTACAGATGAAACATCCAATGGCATAACCATCATCTTTTAATTGTTATACATAATGATACAACATGAGTCATATGAATGTGCATCACGAAACCAGTCATCAATATATCAATGTGCAATATGCTCCATTTATCTTAAATGAGCATATAACCGGTGTTAGTAATAAAAGCTATATATTCTGCTGATGATAAGCCATCTGGCAAAACTACACATTGAAAAAAATACATTATTCCATTAAACAATATTTGATATCTTACTGCAACAAGCACTAAGAAATATGCATGAAATATGCATTAGAAAAGCTCAACTTGGACAGCAGACAATTAGGCCTAATTAGAAAAGTAATTAATGCAATTGTTTCCATTTTGAAATGATGATATTCCACTGCTCGAGGCAGGGCAAAATTTACATAAGTGTAAATGCAACCCTGCTTTTTGTCTTCGACAAATACAACAGATAAACAATCATCTGAATCTGAATGAGCAGTGCATTTTATATTTGCTTGCTACAAGAAACACAACCTGATACTAAATGCAAGATAAAACTATCTGACATCCATTTTGCACATAATGGTCCTTGATACCACTGCTCAGCTTTAAATTGTTGATCATAATGATAATATTGAGACATATTTGATACCTGTACTGTTTGCAGTCATAGGCATCATCATGCAAAGGCCCTTGATTTGAGAAAAGAATGTTATACATTCTTGATACCTGTACTGTTTGCAGTCATAGGCATCGCTGTGGTAAGGCCGTATCAAGAAAATAATATGTTTTTGATACCTGGACTGTTTGCAGTCATACAAGTCACAGGTATGACATATTCTTAATAATTTAAGAAATAATCTACTGGATATTTTGAAACTAATTCGACTGGAAGCTGTTACTGCCTTAGGCAGCAACAACTTCCAGTCAGATAAGTTTCAAAATATTCAACATGTTATTGGTCTGGATGCTTTGAAATTAACATACTATTTCAGTGCTGAAAGAATTAATGTCTTATACTAAGGAGTAATACTATATAGTTGTAACAATTAAATTTAAATTCTTTTCCAAAAAGTATGCATTTTCTAGCTTGACCAGTTAAAATATATTAATAAAGTCAATTTATAAACAACCAAAATTGATTCCTGAAATCATGATCGATCGTGTGGTTGAACATGCAAACGAATCAGTCATCGATCAAATCGATTAATCGGAACAACACTAGTACAAATTGTATGTCTTTGATGGATTTACTTTTCATAAACATTTTGTTGAAGTTTTTGAAACTAATATGACTGGGTGCTGTTGCTGCCACAAGAGCACCCAGTCAAATTAGTTTCAAAATCTTCAGCAGCTTATCTGTATAGTTAGCTAGTTATCATGGAAATGGGATTCTGGTTCAAAATGCAAATTACATAAATCGATCCCAACACATGCAAGGCATGGGTGGAGATTATCTAGAGATGGACGTGGCCCAGCTAATAGTGGATCCCTCTATTGTCATTGTCCTCCAACATTTTCAGCAGGTATAAGAATTAGGCTCTGTTCGTACATCCATGCATTCATCCATATTGGTTCCCGAAGCATAACTAGAGAGTTCAGGTGAATTTACTTCAGATGTGTAAATTCACTAACTCAGGAGAAGACATCATTCGGGATTCTCTTACAACAGAATGTGTCCATATTTGTCTGAGTTACATGTACCTCCCTTGAATATCTTTAGAAAGCCAAGCAGAAATGGCTTCCAGTCAACTTATCCATTTCAGAAACTACTAAGCCGATTTGGATAACAATTTTAACACAGGAATGAGTGTGACCATCGACTAGAATTCCACAACTTTGGCACACAAAAATTCCAAAAATATTTGAATAAATTTGTAACCACAGCTACCGAGATTCTATCGACCTTGTTACATAAATTTGTTTTCTGTGTGTTTTTAGTCAATGACTTGGGAGGTGCCATGACAGGTGGAGGGCGTAGCACCACTGCTGCTGATCATGTTGTCCATGAGATTCTGGCTGGTGGTGGCAAAGCTTTTGCTAATTATGGTATGGCTTATTGCAAATCATGTTTCAAAATGTATACATTTACTGTGTGAATACTGTAATGGTCATGTCAATAGTCATGTCAGCCAAAATGCAATATGCAATCATGTTGAGAAAGGTTGGTTTAAATCTGTATGGATATGACAGGGTGTGCCAGATGGTTTCCATGCAATATAACACATCGAGGCTTCTGGTGAAGCCATATTATATCCTAAAGTTGCTGCATTGTGAGACGCCTCAGATAAAGCCTTGTCAAAATGGCATGATTCGTCCAGAATCCAATATGGCCACTGGACAAATATCTTTAAAATCAGTTTCTATGTGATATCTACAATTTTAAAGGGTTATGACTGCTATTCATTTTGACTTTAATATTCATTGCTGTACCTGCGATATCGTAATACACCAGTTGCATGGCTCTTGTCGTTCACTTACATGTAGATGATCTTCACTAACAGCCTTTTCAAATACCCTGGATAAACCACTTCCTTTGCGTATGTGTGGATGGGAGTGGCAGATGCTGTGGATCTTTAGGCTGATGCTTAGGTGTAGGATCTGTTGGTAGTGGATCCTTAAGGCAGGTTGGCAAGAGATCGCCCCATTCTTGATGAATTCAAAGTGTGGATAACATGACTCAAATAAATAGATTATAGACATGAAGTATATATAAACTCACATGGCCTGAAAGGCCAAGGGAGCTTATACCATGGCGACCATCCATCAGCTCAGCCATCTGTCTGTCATCCGTCAACTTTTTATTTAAGCAACTTCTCAAGAACCACTGGCCCGATTTCAATTATATTTTGCCGGAACCATCCATAGGGCATGAAGATCTAAGTTTGTTCAAACGCAGCCAGTCGGGCCAATTTGACCAATGGCCATCTTGGATTTTGTCCGATTTTTAGAAACCTCTAAATATCTTCTCCGAAGCCACTTGGGGAATTGATTAAAAACTCATGAAAGTTTGTTCAAGGGAAATTGATTGGCCAAATGGGTTGGCAACTATATTGGATGACCTAGTGTTCCCGAAATCCTCTTCTCCAGAACCGCTGAATGGATCGGGCCGAAATTTGGGAGATATGATTAGGGACTAAGGGCCATTAAAGTTTGTTCAGGGAATGTTGATAGGTAAAAAAACATGGCCGCCATGGACTAAACAAAATGTAGCATATTTGGACTCTTTTATTTGATGGATTTTTGAAGCAGAAATTGTTTTTGTATAGGTATTTGGCTATGCTGATTTCAACCATGCCATTTCTGAAACTCAGAAAAATGGTTTGGCGGCATGCAGTAAAATTAGTATAGGTGGGCTTTATAGCAGGTTGGACTGCATTCTACAATGATTTGGCTGAGTGTCCCAGCTCAGTTATCAGTTAGCTCAGTTCTTTGGTGATGGGTAGTGTGAGTTGAAGTTTATTAAAATAATAATTTGACAAAGTCATTGTTGCCTTAGAAAGTAACAACTTTCAGTCAAATAAATTCCAAAATAGTCAACATTATAGATGTCAGAGGACACAATGCATATCTTAGATATTTAGCCAACTGAGGAAAATGGTTAATTAATTTGTAATTGGAGGTTTTACCTCCACTCATGCATAACAAGCACAACCTTTATTCAGGAGGTAGGCGTGGGCAGCCATTTAATTGACGAACAGAAACCTGCATATAGATGATAATGGTAGTGAGTTAACAATATTAACTAACAATATTGAGAGCTGAAAATCTTTGAACTTCCTGGTGAACAACTTGCAGCGCGACACGAAAAACCACAAAGATAAAAAACCCACCTTTATGAGGGCCAAAAAAACACTTTGGGAAACGTGTTCTCCCATCGATAGAGAAACGCAACTATATTGCTGTACAAGCTTGGCTCGAGGGATTAAAGCTACACCAGGTAGTTATTTATGCTCTACTACATGAAGACATTGATTTTAAAGTTATATATCGCTAATCACACAATTGATCTGACAATTGATTAAATGCACATATTCTGATTTCTAATGTTTTGCCCTAATTCATGGCTGTATCCATTATTTCAAGTTTATGTTTCTTTGTTAATTTACTTAATTAATGACATTAAAAAAACAAACGGAACACGTTCGTCGAGTAACAAGCTGCGAGCCTAGAATGGCATACAGTACAGCATCACGCTGGCTGACCCCAGTCAGCCACATGCTCTCTCTCTCCAACCTGCCAATCTAACTGTTACTATCTAAGACACACCTACACCACAGCCTATGCATATTCAGTGCCTGCAAAACATTGTTTTCAATCTCCACTTCGTGCCGATGGAAAACACATTTTTATTTCCACCTTCCGTTGATGTATCACCCTGACGACAGCTTTTATTGCCAAAGTAGATAAAAGCTAAATTAACAAAATAACATTTTTCCTTCAAAGTCTAAATATCTAAGATATGTATTATGTGCTCTGAAATCTATACTGTTAAAATATTTTGATATATGTTTGATTCACTGAAAGTTGTAAAATTATTTTCTAAATAGACTCCAGCATCGCAATACCCATCCCTGCTGCTAACTTGCCCATTCAGCCAGTACATGTGTTAAATGGATGGTTTGGAATACACTCAAATTGAACCTGCTATAAAGACCACCTGTATTAACCCTTTCACTGATGAATTCCCTATATTTTCAATACATCCATATAGTAAAACTTGAATATTTTAAAATTAATTTCTCTGGAAGCCATTGCCGCCTAAGGCAAAAAGGCTTCGGGTCAAATTAATTTCAAAATATTCGACAAAATAAGTTTATAGCATAAAGAATATAATTTTTTCAGGATTTATGGGTGAATGGGTTAAGAGACCACCTGTTTAAATACTATTTTCTTCATTTGCTAAATCCAATTAAGCAATGTATTTGACCCTTTATTAAAAAACCAGCTGCCATAAGAGACTGCCTTCTGATTCTCACTTTGGTGGTGTCTTAATACAAGTTTGACTGCATGTCATCAATTTCTGTTGTCAGCACTGATGTCTTCTATTTTCGCGTAAATATTGTTCAAAAGCACCGTTGCAAAAGCAGTGTACAGTTTGTTGTTAATATCTCAAAAACATTGTCATTGGAAGTAGCACTGATTGATGTAAAACTAAATAAATATTAGTTGAGGTGCCAATGTTCCTGGTGAGCGATACAGGCCCCTTGAGCCTCTTGTTTAAAAAAATACATGCTTACGCAATAATTCACCTGAAAGGTTCTCAGTTAATGACAAAAACAGCTTTAGCTCAGGATCTGGCAGCATATGCCACCAACATCATGATCGATTTCTAACAGAAAATTGATCACCTGTCCGGGACGTAATCATGCTAATTTATTGGTTGAATCAATCTCTTACATAAGACCGCATTTATTTCCCTAGCGCCATAATTTCAATGAAATCTGCTGGATTTGGCACAAACACCCCTTCGATAAGCAATTTGTGGTAAATTCATTTGTTTAATAAAAATATACGTGGCTGTACAATTGCATTCAGCAGCATTCAACTATTTTCATGTTTCAAAGTCTCAAATCAGTTCCAACACCTGTAAAAAGAATGCTGTGCTTAGCTAGAAATAGATCATGTATTATATAGATCTGTGTATACTGAATGTGGTATGTGTTACAGATTCTGTTGAAGAGGGTGAGAAGCTGGTACAGACAGCATTGAATAAATATGGAAAAATAGGTGAGTGCATGCATTAACTATGAAGATACAAACACAAAGTGTGTGTGTAGTCGCAGTGATAATATTGAAATAGATCTACATTATCTCACACTTACACCAGAGGGGAGAGACTGTTGCATGTGCGTTTGTCCGGGCCATCCTTAAGATTTTTTTTGTTGTCCTCTCCTGACCGTGGTGGTTGGAGTAGGGTAGGTACATGTAGGTAGGGGAAATATCTTTTTTACCTGCTGAAATATAGCATTACAAGATTGAATTTAAAGAACAAAACCTGAAGGTTTTTATTTGAACTTGAAACTGAAACTATAAAGCAAACGGTTTCTAAAGGTTATTTGAGCCCATTTTGATGAAAGGAGTCAATTCAATCTCCCAATGAACTCGCATTAGAAATAAAAATAATTGTTCACAGGAAACTACAAAAAAAGATCATGAGTCGGCAGGTTTTTAGGGTTTGTCGGGAGAGGCCAACCAAACTATTAGTTTAGGATGGCCCGATCCATCCATCCATCTATCCGTAGCTATGTCTCGAAAATTACGTATTCAATTTTGCTTAACCGTTTAACACCAGAACATGTGTTCAGTGACTTCAGACAAACTGAATCTAAAACTTCAAGATTAATCCAGATACAAATTCTGTAAAAATCAAATAAATCTGAAAAAATAAGAGTAAACAAAACAAGACAAATTTTCTACATGTCTGTACTAAAGTTTATGGTTTGGCAAATCCTAAAATGCACTAGGGGTGAATGAAAAATCGGGCGCTGTTGCGAAGTCAAGTGTTAGCACTAGGATATCTCCTCATCTTTTATTGAAATCCATTCATCCATAATGGTGGAGTATTGATTTTAAAATTTATTGGTGGTGTGACCCTTATACAAAAATTGGGACCTGGTACGACTTAGTGCTAGTATATCAACTTCAACTTTTGTCAATATACATTAATATCGAAGGTGTAGTGGTTATTCCCACACATTTTGAAAACACACCTGTCCATCCAGCTATCTCATCCGAAACTGTTTTGGCGGAATGTAACCAAATTTGTTTTGTGAGTTGCCCATTCAATTTGGGGTGGGACAGGATGGGGTAGGTAAGGGGGAACATCAAAATTGCTGAAAGTGTGTTGTGGAAAGTGTTGGATTTGCGATGACGAACCATCAACTGTGCTAGTTTAAAATTTAACCCTTTCAACGATAAATCTGAATAAGTATTCTGCGATGCGGTTTTGGAGTGGATGTCCAGCGTTTTCGGGAATTTGAGTAAGAGGGTTGGTGGAGGTACCAGTCTAAAACCCAGCATACATGCCAGGGGCTAAATCAAAAATTTAATTAGACCTTTTTGATGATGTATAACTGCCTCCTTATCAGGTGTAGATAACTTATCTGTGGCAGAACCACGACCCCAATCAATTATATATCCGAATGTGATGCATTAATGTGTGCCTCTAGATTGAACAACATTATTTAATGTACATGTATTGTTCCTGTCCGACAGGCTGTTAGCCAGGAATTGAAAATAAGGTGTCCACAGACAATGAATATAGCTCTTATAAACCTCCTAAGTTAGAAAAAAATTTTAATTTCCCGGTTATTTTGGTAAAATTCTTGCAAATTTTAACCTGTCCTTACTAATTTCTGACTTGCTCTGCCTGTCCAAAATGGAATTTACCCGTCCAAAAGATGGGTGAACGTGTGTCTGAACTATATATATATCTATTTATGTTTGTTTAATTACATGTATCTTGTCCATCTGCCTGTATCTCAGCTTCTTTTCTGTATGATACATATAAGTTCATAACTCAAGTTCTACTGAATGGATATTCACCAAACTTGACAGTGGTTGACCTGGGTGGTCTGAGGAACCCTGTTGATATTGCAGGTGGATGTCTAGTCTATTGATTTTGTTGTTAAAAGCTTAAAGGTCAAGGTCATGGTGTCCAAATTATACAAATACGATTTCAGGATAACTCAGTTCTGCTGTACTGATATTTGTCATACTTGGCCTGCATGTCACCATTGGTTTCCTGGAGAACTGTCTTCATTTTGTTGTTCAAAAGGTCAAAGGTCAATGGTATGTTTATCCAGTTATAGAAATGTGTTTGCAGATGATAGCGCATTTTCTATTGAGTTGATGATCACAAGGTTTGGCATGCATGTCGCCAGTGGCAGCTCAAAGACAACTTATAATTTTATGGTCATTCATTAGATGGCATGTACACTGTAGGGTTAAAACAGGTGGTCAGGTGTGGCCGCTGCTTGTGGGTGTGTGAGCCAAGTTAATTGGATGCAGTTACAATGCCTATACAAGTTCCATTTAAACTGCAAAAACTGCGTAAATCCAGCAAATTCATGGGGTGGACGCTACCTCAATGTGTGGTTGTGCAAATGCCCCCCTTGCCCCCCCCCCCATGGATAAAGGCCTGTATTGGACTATTTCCCTGGATAACCTGTATTGATTGATGGGTCAAAATGGCAAATATCAAGCTTGTATTAGTGCACATACAATAAAGACGTTCCGGTGAGGAGGGCTTGGATCATCAGTGCGTGTTGTTATCCTGGCTGATTATGCATATGAATATGGATACCCTGCATTGAAGAGTTTATAGAAATGCAACTTTGTGTAACTGCGATCTGTGTTGCGAATGCAAACTCAGTGTGTGGTTGTTCATGTGTGTATCCGCATCTGTACGTCTGTGTGTTTGTGCTTGCGCTTGTGTGTAAATTTCCCTATAGTGGAGGACTAATTTGTATCTTCCTATGATTGTCTTTTGCAGATATTTTAGTGAATAATGCTGGTATCCTCAGAGATAAATCATTTACTCGGATGTCGGATGAAGACTGGGGTAAGAAGTACCCTTTAACACATAAGTTTCAAAATTTTAAGACAACTATTATATACAGATAAGCTGTTACATGTACTTATGTTGAAACTAATAGGCAACAATGAAATTACTTTCAAAATATTCAACAGAATAATATATTGTAATATTGTTTGCATCCTAAAGAATTAGGTGTTTTTGTTCTCTAATTGTTAAAGTGTTAACCATTTCAATGGCACAGACTAAATGCACATGCATTATATATGAAATGAGTTTAAATTAATATTTCTAAAGTTATGTTGTTGCTTCATGCAGCAACAGTTTCCAGTTAAATTACCTTTCAATTACTTATATGGTTTCTTGCCCCTTACCGCTCTGATGTCAACATTTTAATTTTCAAATTAAATTAAAAAGGTCAGTTAACCCTTAGCGCACTGATGTCAATATTCTATCTTTTACTGTGTCAATAGCAAAGAAACTGATATACATTTTTCAACAATTTTGGTGAATGATGTGTTCACCAAAATTGTTGTATTGACACAGTAAAAGATAGAATATTGACATCAGTAAAAGATAGAATATTGACATCAGTGTGCTACGGCTTAACTGTCCGACTGCTGCAAGCCGGTGGATAATAATTGCAATGAGTTATAACTCTGGATCTGCTGAATATTTTGAAATAATTTACTTGAATGTTCTATGCCACCAACAACTTTTGGTGGGTAGAAGTCGGTCACGCATAAGAAAGGTGTTGACAGCCTGAAGATAGCAATGGAGGAATCTAGTTTATCCATCAATCACATGACGTCATAATCAACTATGTGACATGTAGAATGACGTCATAATCAATTACGTCATGAATGACGTAGCTAAGTTCATCACGAACGCTTAATTGATGACAGACTAAGCATATGAATTGTATGGCTTTACTATTTAATAAACAATATTGAATATTTTGAAACTCATTTGATTGGGTGTTTTTGCTGCTATAGGCAGAAACAGCACCCAGTCAAATTAGTTTCAAAATATTCACCAGCTTACCTGTATAGTTTTCTCGATATTGATAGTCAAGGACTTCAGGGATCAAATGAGGCCAACACGGTCGAAGTGTGGTTGAAGCTTAGCTAAAGATGGGCGGGGCATAGCTTAAACTGAATTTCTCCATTACATGTCTATTCACGCTATTGTTAATATGATTGACTTTGTATATATTGTCAAGATGCTAGCTCTTTGTTCTCTTTGCTACATATCATGGCTATGCTATTTACAAAACCTTTCAATGAATAAATAGATTATTACCCATTTTTGTTCTCCAGATCTAATACAGAAAGTTCACTTGCGCGGTTCATTCCTTGTCTCTCGCGCAGCGTGGCCACATATGAAGAAACAAGGTTTTGGAAGGTAATACAAATTATGTGTAATCTATTGCATAAGAAACATTGATCTTAAATAACTACGGTTTAATAGGAGAATTGTACCATTGTTGGTAATTTAATCTCTTTCACATATGAATCGACAGTTGCAGATCAACAACACAAGTTGACTAAGTAGGACTTGTGGTGAACACTGGAAAGGCGGAAGTAACAAAGATTCAAAGCAAGCAGCAGGTGCTTATCATGTTAGATAGGAGGGATCTAAACTAATGAACCTTTCCATTTTTAACTATGCTCCGCCCATCACTAGCTAAGCTCCACCCACACCTCGCCGTGTTGGGATTGATCGATCCCTGAATGCCCTAGCTGTCAATTTCCTGAAAACTATACAGGGAAGCTGTTGAATATTTTGTAACTAATTTGACTGGGTGCTGTTGCTGCCTATGGCAGCAACAGCGCCCAGTCAAATTAGTTTCAAAATATTCAACATAATATTTATTAAATAGTAAAAGCAAACAATTTGTACAACAACACATAGACCGTCTTCAAATATGCGTTCGTGACGTACTTATTGAGGTTATTCACGATGTCATTCATTATGATGTCATTCTACACATCACACAGTTCATTCTGACGTCATATGATGGGTGGGTACTCTGGAAAGGTGAATTCGCCTACATCGGCAGAGGTGTTCTCACTACCAGAGGAACATGTGAAGACATCAGTGCCAGGATAGTCAGATTCAGACATGCTAATTTAGCATCCTCAAGACAGTCTGGTATTCCTCAGGTCTCTCCATAATGAACCTACAGAGCAAGCTGGAAATCTTGAAGAACTTTGTCAATTCTGTGTGACTATATGGTTCAGTGACTTCGAGAGTGAACTCCACAATATCCAACAAACTGCAGACTTTCCTCAACAAGTATGTATAAAGCCTACAAATCGTGTGAGCAGTTGTCGTGAACAATGACGGCAGTGAACCAGCCAAGAACCCACAGATCTTCAGACAGAAGTAGAGCTGGATCGGACCGCTCCCCCTCCCCTCCCAGAAATGCACAAGAGAACATTACAAGACAAATCCTTGCATGCTACCTTAGAGAAAAAGGAAAGGTGACTGTCTGAGGAAGACATGGAAATAAACAGCGGAATAGATGATGATGATGATGATGATGAGAATGGTCTGGGGAGAATGAAGCCGAAAACTGTGTACGATGGAGAGTTGGTGCTGAAGTCCTATGATTTACTCACAGTTTACAGGCTTAAGCCGTCATGTGGTTGACATACATGTACTGTCATGACAGTAGATATTTTTCTTGTTATCAATATTATTGCCTGATAATGCAGGCTGGTGGCCCAGTAGTGGACACATACTGGGCCAATAAGGCCTGGTATTGGCCCAGTAGTTTAGCTGTTATCAGGGTGGAGTATACCTTTAAGTTACCAGTGAGAATGGCATAGCTCTGGCTGTCAATACCAATGTTAATAAATGCCTTGTTGAGTACAGTTCTGTATAATAATGCTTTAGTAATCAAGCTGACAGGGACAGCTTATGCAGTGGTCTTTAGAATTGTCAATTTTCAGACATGACTATTTTTTTTACATTTTCCCCTAATGGATGACTCAATAACTGAACCAGTCATCCCAGTATCAAACCTTCACAAATAGTATTCTTTTGGTCCACAGATAGCCTTTCACTAAGGACAAATTTAGATTTTTGATCGTCCCAACCAGTATTAATCAGCAAAGGATTAATACAGTCAAACCTGTCTTATGTGACCACCTTAATAATTACTAAGATGTCATTAAAGATATGTGGTTCCTTAATGTCAGATACTAAGTGCTGTTTGGAGCCCTAAAACAAGTTTTCTCTCCAGCATGGTTGACTGTGTATTGGTAAAAAAAAAGTGGATTTGATAAATCTGAAACAGTAGATTTGATAAATCTAAAAAAGTAGATTTGATAAATCTAAAGTAGATTTGATCAATCTTGAACTATTTATTATTACAAATAATTTGCAAAAACTGGTTAAATCTACTTTTATAAACCTCCAGGATTATAATGACTGCATCAGCTGCTGGTATCTATGGCAACTTTGGTCAGGCCAACTACAGTGCAGGTCTGTATCATTAATTCACATTCTTTATATTGTCCTTTGTCAGTTCAATCCATGATTTTGTCTACTTTATGTTGTCTGTGAATTTTACCCTATCTTTTGCGATTGTCTTGTACTGAACATAAAGTTTAATATATAGTCACTGAACCCAAGGATTAAGAACACTTGGTATACATCTTGCTTATTATTATTAGCTCACCTGGCCTGAAAGGCCAAGTGAGCTTATGCCGTGGCGACCGTCCATCGTCCGTCATCCGTCAACTGTTGCTTTAAAACGCTACTCCTCCTTAACCAATAACCAAATCTTAGCTCAATTTTGGTCAAAGGATGCTATTGTGCTCGGATCCGGAACATCCATTTGGAATTTTGATTCATACATTTTTTGGGTCGAAATCATAGATTTTATTAAAAATTTACCGAAAATTGTTAAATTGCTGCTTCTCCTTAACCTTTTAACCGATTTCAATCAAATTTGGCTGAAAGGATCCTATGGTCATAGGTTATAGAATTTCCATTCAGAATTTTGATTCGTAAATATTTTGGGTGAAAAACTTAGATTTTATTAAAAGTTTACTGCAAATTGTTAAATTGCTTCTCCTTACCCGTTTGACCGATTTCAATCAAATTTGGCTGAAAGGATCCTATGGTCATAGGTTATAGAACTTGCATTCAGAATTTTATGAAAAATAAACCGGAAATTGTCAAATTTGTTCTTACATTCTGAGCGATTTCGACCAAATTTGGCTGAAAGGACCCAATGGTCGCAGGCTCCGGATCATCCCTTTGGAATTTTGATTCATCAATTTTTTTGGTGAACATCAGATTTTATGAAAAATGTACCGGAAATTGTCAAATTGCTTTATCTCCTTACCATTCTGAATGATTTCAACCAAATTTGGCTGAAAGGACCCTATGGTTGTACGCTCCAGAACCTCCATTCAGAATTTTGATTTATCAATTTTTTGGGTGAAAATTAGATTTTATGAAAAATGTACCGGAAACTATCTAGTGTGACCCTATCAAGGTAGAATTGAATTTCTATTCAGAGTTTTGATTGGTCAATTTTTTGGGTCGCCATCTTGGGTTTTATGAAAATTCCATATCTATTTGAATGCAAATGGTCCAGGTGAATGCCACAGGCCCTTGGGCCTCTTATTATTATTAGCTCACCTGGCCTGAAAGGTCAAGTGAGCTTATGCCATGGTGGCCGTCTGTCCATCCGCCCGTCCCTCTGTCCATCCGTCAAATCATGTCTTCTTAACGGTTTGACCAATTTCAACCAAATTTGGCTTGAATGATCCTAAGCGGGTCCCCTCCAGACCATATTTTCAGAATTTTGATTGATCAATTTTTTGGGTGAAAATCTTAGATTTTATGAAAAGTCTACCGGAAATGGTCAAAATGCTACTTCTCCTTAGCTGCTTTGACATATTTCAGCCACATTTGGCTAGATGCATTCTATGGTGGTAGGCTCTAGATGGTCTTTTCAGAATTTTGATTGATCAATTTTTTGGGTGAAAATCTTAGATTTTATGAAAAATCTACCGGAAATGGCCAAAATGCTACTCCTCTTTAGCTGCTTGACATATTTCAACCAAATTTGGCTAGATGCATTCTATGGTGGTTTTCCCTAGAAACTCTTCAGAATTTTGCTTGATCAATTTTTTATGTGAAAATTTTAGATTTTATGGAAAATGTACCGTAAATGGTCAAAATGCTACTCCTCCTTAGCTGCTTGACATATTTCAACCAAATTTGGCTAGATGCATTCTATGGTGGTAGGGTCTAGATCTTCTTTTCAGAATTTTGGTTGATCAAGTTTTTTGGTGAAAATCTTAGATCTTATGAAAAATCAACTGGAAATGGTCAAAATGCTACGCCTCCTTAGCTGCTCGAGATATTTCAACCAAATTTGGCTAGATACATTCTATGGTGGTATGCTCTGGAAAATCTTTTCAGAATTTTGATTGATCAATTTTTTGGGTGAAAATCTGAGATTTTATGAAAAATCTGCCAGAAATGGTAAAAATGCTACTACCCCTGTAGCTGCTTGACATATTTCAACCAAATTTAACTAGATAGACTCTATGGTCATAGGGTCTTGATCTTCTTTTCAGAATTTTGGTTGATCAAGTTTTTGGGTGAAAATCTTAGATTTTATGAAAAATCTACCAGAAATGGTCAAAATGCTACTCCTTAGCTGCTTGACATATTTCAACCAAATTTGGCTAGATGCATTCTATGGTGGTTTTCTCTAGAAACTCTTCAGAATTTTGCTTGATCAACATTTTATGTGAAAATTTGAGATTTTATGAAAACTGTACCGTAAATGGTCAAAATGCTACTCCTCCTTAGCTGCTTCACATATTTCAACCAAATTTGGCTAGATGCATTCTATGGTGGTAGGGTCTAGATCTTCTCAGAATTTTGGTTGATCAAGTTTTTGGGTGAAAATCTTAGATTTTATGAAAAATTTACTGGAAATTGTCAAAATGCTACTCCTCCTTAGCTGCTTGATATATTTCAACCAAATTTAACTAGATAGACTCTATGGTCATAGGGTCTTGATCTTCTTTTCAGAATTTTGGTTGATCAAGTTTTTGGGTGAAAATCTTAGATTTTATGAAAAATCTACCAGAAATGGTCAAAATGCTACTCCTTAGCTGCTTGATATTCTTTTCAGAATTTTTGTTGATCAAGTTTTTGGGTGAAAATCTTAGATTTTATGAAAAATCTACCAGAAATGGTCAAAATGCTACTCCTCCTTAGCTGCTTGACATATTTCAACCAAATTTGGCTAGATGGATTCTATGGTGGTAGGCTCTAGAACTTCTTTTCAGAATTTTGATTGACCAATTTTTTGGTATTTAAATTTTAGATTTTATGAATAATTTACTGGAAATTGTCAAAATGCTTCTTTCTCCTTAGCATTTTAACCGATTTTAACCAAATTTGGCTGAAAGGATCCTATGGCTATATGCTCTAGAACTCCATTCAGAATTTTGATTCATCAATATTTTGGGTGAAAATCTTAGAATTTATGAAAAATGTTCCGGAATGCTTCTCATTACCATTCTGAGCGATTTCAACAAAATTTGGCTGAAAAGATCTTGTGATTCCCATTCAGAATTTTGATTCATCAAATTGTTAGGGGTAAAAATCTTACATTAACAATTTACCGCAAATTGTCAAATTCTTTCATCTTCTTGGATAAAATGATCCTATGATCATAGGGCGCCAGAATTTGCATTAAGAATTTTGCTTGAAATTTGTTTTCCATCTTGTTTAATGTAAAGAATCATGTATATTTAAATTCAAATGTATCAAATGTTAATGGTCCAGGTGAGTGTCACAGGCCCTTGTGCCTCTTGTTTAACCTTTTCACCGATGAAGTCACCATTCCTCAACCATATATGAAAACTTGAATATTTTGAAATTGATTTGACTAGAAGACTTAGGCAGCGACATCTTTCAGTCAAATTAATTTCAAAATATTCAACAGAATATAAAGATTTATTTCGTAGAGAATTTGCTTTTGCAGGAATTTGTCGGTGAAAGTGTTAATGTCATATTTATGTGATGTATGTTTTGATAGTAATCATTGTGAATAGCTATTCTGTAAATTTCAGCTAAGCTTGGACTAGTAGGCCTGAGTAACACATTGGCTGTTGAAGGGCTAAAGGACAATATTCTCTGCAATACAATAGCACCTATAGCCGGCTCAAGGCTCACAGAAACCATACTTCCTCCAGGTATAATACAGGCATCCATTTCTAGCTAAACTACACTCACATCTTGGCGATTAAGTGCGTGTTTGGATCGATTGATGAATATACTTTGAACCCTGATTTCCCAGAATCACAATTTCAGGTAAGCCAGTGGATAATTTGAAATTAATTTGACTGGGGGCAAATTAGTTTCAAAGTATTGAACAAAATGTGTATAAATTGTAACTTCATCAAAGACAAACAATTCGTACACTTGGCATACTTTTCGAGCTTCATGGCTGAATTATTATCTGATTATGATTGTGACATTAGCCTACATGTGATGTATTTGATTATGATGTCACATACGTGAGTGACAGATCGAATCCCTCCATTGTGATCAGCATCAATATTAATGACAGTATCAGTAAATAGTGTCTATAAGTTAAAATTTGTGATCTTCAGATATTTATAAATGCACTTCTCATATTGTCTATATCAAGCTTTCTTGCCATGCAAGAAGATATGCAGACTGGCAGTAATCCGGATAAAAGAACTCAGATCAGGATCGGATCAAATGATGGATCCATAGATATCTCTGACACTACTGGTCTGATTTTGCTCAAGTTTTAGCACAAGGACCTCATGTGACTATAAACTAGGTGTCCAGAACTTTAGCGTGATCTGAAAAAATCTGGAAATATTGGTGAAATCTCTGATTGCTCTCGTTATGATATCAAATACTGGTGAATACTGAATATTAATGACAAGCGGTTTGTTATCATTATGTAACTATGCATTAATGTTAGAACATGTGTTTGGCATTAAAATATTGTGTATATCGTGTGATATTTCTCTCATAGGATCTTAAACTTCTTCACTTGTGCAGTCAATTACACCATGTGAGGGCAATAGAGAGTTATACAGATATTACCTAAGCCAATCAAGTAGCATCATTTAGTCATGTGACTTCACTTAGGGGGAATAATAATGGAGGGATCTGATCTGTCACTCAAGTATCTGACCTGATAATCAAAATACATCCCTTGTCAGCTGACCTCATCATCAGATGATTTGGGTCTAACAGGAAATGGGCAACGGTCCATCTGAATTGTATGTCTTTGGTGAATTTACAATTTAATAAACATTCTGTTAAATATTTTGAAACTAATTTGACTGGGAGCTGTTTCAGTCATAGGCAGCAAGGGAAAAGTACATGTCCCGATATAGAATCCTTCACAAATGGTACTTAAATAGAGAAACAGGCCTAAGTGTGGAATAAGTGTCAAACGTGGCATTCTAGTTGATCTTTTACCTACTTCACACCATAGTTAAGTTAATCACACTGTGGAACTGGCCGGTGGCGTTAATTCTAAAACAGTGTTTCTGTAAATTATTGCTGCCTTTGAGTTTGTGTGTTTCACCGAAACCATCTCCAGCAGCCCGTTTTAAAAATGTACCCTTATTGTCATTATGTCTATCATATAAATGTATGGGAGTTAAATAGCGTTTGCTCTATCCATTCGACTTTCATTTCCAGATGTTAACTTGAGTTCTATTGACGGTATCATTACCAATCTGGTGTGGGAGCTTGTCCTTGCTGAACCAAAGAACCCTATTGATTTTTTGCACCAAACGGTCAAAGGTCAAGGTCACAATGACCTAATTAATTACGTATTGTTGCGTTTCCGGATGATACCTGGAGTTCTATTTGAAGGGATCATTACCAATCGGGCATGGGAGTTGTCTGAAGAACCCTTTCGATTTTTGGGCCTAATTAATTATGTACTATTGCGTTTCCAGATGATAGCTCGATTTCTATTGAAGGGATCATTACCAATCTGGCGTAGTCCATGGTGGTTCGAAGAACCCTATCGATTTTTGTATTAAATGGTCAAGGTCACTGACCTAATTAATTATGTAATATTGTGTTTCCGGATGATAATTTGTGTTCGATTGAAGGGATCATTACTAATCTTGGGTGGGAGGTTGTCCTTGATGTTTTGAAGAACCCTATCGATTTTGGTTTCAATGGTCAAGGCTACCGTGACCAATCTTGGGTAGGAGGTTGTGCTTGATGGAATGGGGGAAATAATTTAGTAATCTCTATCATTCTTGTTCTGAAGGATAATCATAATTATTATATATTTCAATCCTAGAATGTTTTTATATCATTCTCTATTCTTATTTCAATGTAAGTACTCTTGTCATTTATTTCACTTTTGCGTTTAGCTGGACTCAGTAGTCCAACACATAATGCAATGTTATGGCTTTAACCTTGCTACAGCTACCCTGTTATGTCCATGTCATGACACAGAACCGGCTAAAACTGCTGGAAACTGCACCATTTTGCTTACAATAATGAATGCTAATACACTACAGCTCATATATCAGTTACCGTATTCCTCCTATTAGAGGCCTTGCCTTAATAGAAGCCTACCCCCAAACTCAGCAATGTCAGTCTCTAGATTTTCTTAGCACTTTGAAAACGGGAAAAGCAATGTCAGTCTAGATTTACTTAGCACTTTGAAATCGGGAAAAAACCTAGTACAAGCCTACCCCCAAACTCGGCATCTTGGCCTGATAAACCTTTTCCAAATATTGACATTAATAAATAATTTGTCGTTTATTACTTCAAAATTCGTCATAAAATTTGAAATCCAGTCAGGCCAGGTGAGCTAAAAACGAACTTGAATAGCACGAAAATGGAAAACATTTATTTCCATCAGACAATTACGCTTAATGTACATGTATACTATGCCAATAACCGTGTGAGTGAAATTATTATGTAGGGCCACATAAAAAGTGTGTGGTAACCCAGAACTGTACGTTAAATGAGATTGGGATAATGGGTACCCGTTTGATAACTGCATGTTGATATGAATCCTGTCATACAAGGAAGTTGAGATCACTTTACAGCATTTTGCATTCGTGTCTCGCGAGATTCCCTTTGAAACGGGATCAAGAATGCACGAAGCCAGGTCTTATTTTTATACCCCGACAAAAGATTGGTGGGGTATTATGTAATGGCACCGTCCATCCGACAGTCGGGCGTGCGGCCGGCAGAGTGGTTTCTAGATGATAACTCTGTTACTGTTTGTCGGATCGCATTGAGACTTCATAGGGTGGTTGGACTAGGTCTGGGGAGGAAACCTATCGAAATCAACAATGAACCGAAATCCAAGATGGCCACCAGCCACATGCGGCCATCTTGAAAATTGGTTTCCAGATGATAACGTCAACATACTCTCAAAAGAATAATATAAATCACTGTTGTTACTACATTACAACCTACCTCCTTGCATTACTATTGCTCTCCTCTGAAGGGAAGCGTAGTAGGATGAATTTTTTACAGCCATTGTTTGCTGGGTATTGTGGTTACAGAGTGACTGAAGGCTCCTTCAGGTATCTCCATACTTTAATGATGAGATCCATAGTAATTCGCTTGAATGCTATATCTCAGAATGAGGCAAGAAGAGGGTTAATCCAATACCCAGCACCACTGAGCAGGTCATTAAGCACAATGACAACCTCATTGGCTGATAGCTACCACATGACCTTGTTGATAGCAACCAAGACTTCATTCATTTTCCTACTGCTGAAGTGGAAGGTGAATAAAAAAAATTTCAAAGCCTTAAAAGTTGTTTCAACTTTTGTGTTTTGCTGTGGTTAAGTAGAGTTACTGGATTTCATCAAGGATGTCAGACAAACATAGGAAACCTTCAAAGATAAGTGGTTTGTCGGTTCTAGTGACTTAGCTATGATTTTAATGATCATTTCTAATTTTGTGGTAGACACGTTACCAGGTTTGGTGCTTGCGCCCAGAGTGTCTTATGGACTATAATTTGTCCACTTTGCGCCTTCATTATTATCGGTAGCATGTATAAGCTTCCGAATTGTCATGCTCGCTGTATTTGAACATGACCTGCATTATCTCACGTCAACATACTCTCTCAAAAGAATAATATAAAATGATTCAGATTTGAACAAATTGCCAAAGAAAGACAAGGAGAAGGTCAAAGATAAGATATCCGTCTGGCAGTTGCCAACATTTCGTAAATTCTGAACATGCTGGTCATGTGTGTTTAAAGTGTACATCATATACCTATGAATCTTCTTGCTTGATATGCAAGTCATGGTCCCAAGCCTCTAGGCTGACCTTTTTCAAATCTCTTTCGCCGGCTCTTTCTAATTTTCCTGTTTCTGGGAATCCTCCTTCAAGGTAGCTGACTAAGATAAAGACCATCCATGGAGTGTCTTCAGAAACAAGTCCATAAGATTGAATCCTCTATTGATAGCAGAATTAACAAGATAATATCGGATCAATCAGACCCCAATGTTTTATCACTTAACGTTGTTGAATGTGAAACATTGGAGTTTGCTGCTCCCAGGATGCGTCTATTTGCTAAATCAGAAAATAAGTTACCACTTACTGACATTCTTTGTTTCAGAAGTACCATAAAAACTGGAAAGAACAAAAGTACTAAGACTCGGGTTTCTCTTTGTGCATCGCCTGTGTTCTTAAGCCAGTCAAGCCGTGCTCAGATTCAGCAGATCCATGTACTTCTTTGATCAACATTCCGCAGCCTGCGCCCATGTGGCCGAGTTTGGTTTAACCTCTAGCGGGTTATAAGTCGGTCGTGTTAAAAATCCAGCAGATCCACAAGTACCTCTGCTATCATCATTCCGCAGCCTGCGCTCAAGCGGGTTATAAGTCGGTCGTGTTGTCGCCACTTTGTACTTCTACGGCTGATCTAGGGAATTCGAAGGACAGTCTCGTTTTCGTATATTGTATTTGCTACCTCCCCAGCTCGACTTCCAGCCCCAGGGCCGGGTATTTTCCCGACCCCAGGTCTGGAGCTTGGGCGGGTTAGTTTAGAGTTCTTGTTGTCCCCGTGTTTTGCTCTGGGTCCGCGCCCGGGTCCACACCTCTCAGGTCCGGCCTATGGCTTCCCTGCTTTGGCTTCGGTCTGGGGCAGGGGCCGGACCTTCAGGCGTATCAGATTCAATTTGATTTTTTCAACTAATTTTGGCCAGTATCCATGTGATTTTCTCTTTTTTCCCTGGTCCCGGGGCCCAGTGGGGCTCAGGAGCCGGGTACCTTGCAAAATTCTCTATCATCTTCCATCATTTTGTCTAGAGATTTGAGGTCCCAAAGCCGGGCCCAGGGCGGGAGCCGGACCCCGGAGTGTCAGAATTTCATTTCATTTCAATTTTTTCCGCTAATTTTGGCATTTTTTTCTCATATTTCCCCGGTCCTGAACGGCTTACGGTTCGGGATCAGGTTTAGTGGAGCCGCGCCCTGGTCTCTTTTGCGGAGCCGGGTTCGGCTCAGTTCTTTGGATCGGGGTTCGGGCCTACTATCATCTTTTTTGTTTCGAATATTAATATTTCTTATCTAGATAAGTCTTCCAATGGGATCTTTTAGCACCTTATTACATATGGGCATATCATTATCTTATCTAGCAGTACTCTCTCCTGTGATATCTTAGTGGTTCATGCTGTGTTCTCCCTTTTTTTGGATGTTATCTCTCCTTGCTTTCTCCCAATTTAATTTATAGTAATTATTATTCGTTCTCAGTTTTTTCTCCATGCGCTCTTTCCTATCTGTCAGATTACTTCGCAATTCTAATTAGCTATGTTTTGGTCATTATTCGTTAGAGGCGCAGTTCTATTCGGGCCGTTCATCTTTTTGTATAGTACACCTCCTCCCTTCTATGTTGGCAGGTTGACATACTTTCATAACTTTAGGAGAATTTACTTGTTATGCTATCTTTATCGTGAATATTTCGCTCTTTTAAGGCTATTTCTCCCTATTTATCATCCTTTTGTTTTAATTATTCATTTCCTAAAGTCAGATTACACTTGCCCTCATGGTGTTTTGTGACTTTCTTTATTATAAGTATCTTTCCCGAATTTTCCCTGTTCTTTCAGTATCTTTCATGTGCATATTTTGTCTTATTTGTTGAAAAAGATTGCTTTTTTATACAATGATATCGTATTTTGGTAAGGTTCCTCTGGTCTGTCCATGGTGTGAGTTTGAGATTTTTCTAATATTCAAGTTTGTTCTGGAGGTGGATTTCTTACAATCCTTCCCGTAGTTATGGATTTCTCCTTACCAATGCTCTCAGTTTTGCCTTCTATCCTTGGAGGAAGTCCTAGGACCTTTGGACCATCTAGGACCGAAATACGTTTTCTCACGGTCATTACCCTCTCTGTCGGAGGATCCACCCTCTCTTTTTTTCCTCTTATTTCTCATTGGATCACAGTTCCCTCATTCCCAGTGAATCTTCAGGCATGGGATTCAGATTTCTCAGAATGCTGACTATTCATTTTGGCTTCCAATTTCAAAATGGTTCGGTCCAATCTTTAATTCTTTCTTTTCAGGTAGGCTTATGGACCTTTCTCTAGTCCTGAAGGACTTATTTCTAGTCCCTTTCCACCCTTCCTTTCAAAATTTCACATCAAGAGTATACTTACCTCCCTAATACTTTTGATATTGCTAAATATTGGCTTTCACTCAATAAACACTCAGATTAAAACAGTTAGGTGCCCCTACTGGGCAGGGAGTCAGAGCGTAGTCTGGCGGATGCCAGCCCCACCACCGCGCATGCGCAGACTAGCACTTCCTCTTTGCTAATTTATTGGCAGAGAGTCTACACATGTTTTTGTGCTAGTGCTTTTCTTGGCTCAATTCTTAGTGTTTTTGTGAAAATTTGGAAGTGTTTATCCCTGATAAAGATGGCAGGAAGGATGACTTCGCCAGAGGAGGGCCCAGGACCTTTAGATCAGGTGACTTCTAGTAAAATTAGCGAGTTTTGTCCCCGGTGTAATGTGTTTCCGGGACTCGCGCTTACCGTGATAGGCGCCTTGTTTAGTTGGTTTATTTCAACTAGGTGCTATATCATACTAATCTCTCTTTGTGTTTAAGTCCACAGGTCTGTGTAACGACATATAATGGACATCACATCAGCAGAGGGGTTGTTTCTCTCCACCATGGTTCCATTTCCTACTAATACTGTTAGGTTATCTAACCAAAAATTTTATGTCCAGTGAGTCGGAGGCCTAGTATAAAGGTCTTCTCACTTTGTCCTCTTGATCCAATTCCTTCCCCTAGAGGTGGAGAGAGTTAAGAGGCGTTCAGTTGGTGGAGTGCTCCAGTTCATCACGTTGGATGGTTTGTCTATACAATGTGTCAGGTATCTAATTATTGATATGAGGTGATGTTAATTATTTAGAGGAAAGGGAGATAATTAACAGTATTTGCCATTGTTATCAGTATATATCTGATGGTTGTGTAGTCGAAATGTCCATTCTGCACATGTTCTGGTTAGAGATACAATTCGTCCTTGCACTTGGATGTTTGTTGGGGATCGATTTTTTCCTGTCATAGGATTAATGACGTCATAATCAGCCTTGCTCTTTATTTAAAAATTAAAGTTGTCCGAAGCTGGTTTTCTGATTAATATTGATCTTTATGATCATTTCCTTCTCTTGAGTTGGTGAGTTTCTGAGCTTAACTAGATTGCTCATACTCCTCGTCCTTTGCCCTGTTTCAGAGACCTGGTTGTGCGTCCTGTGGACGGTTTTTGAAGGACAAGTTTGTGCCTCATCTCTGTTATCAGTGTAGCCCCTGTGGTCCCTTGCTTAATTGCGAGATATGTAAGCACTGGGGGGGCGAGCTAATGTCCGAATTCTTGTGCTTGCAGGTGAAGGACAAGGTGGTGGAGGAGGACAAGAAGAAGCAGAAAAGAGAGGTTGTGAGTAAGAAGGGTAAGAGGAAGGCCTCGTCCGCGGTGGACATGGAGGCCTTCCGGACCGAGATGTTGGGAGAGATGAGGAGGACAATAAAGGATTTGGTTCCAGAGTTGCTTCGTGGCATGCTTCCTGGACCAAATCCTTTGCTGGCCTCATCATCTGCTTCGGAGCAGGTAATCCCCCACCTCTGAATCACCTTTCATTAGTACG
This sequence comes from Chaetoderma sp. LZ-2023a, assembly GCA_034401795.1. Lineage (NCBI taxonomy): Eukaryota > Metazoa > Mollusca > Caudofoveata > Chaetodermatida > Chaetodermatidae > Chaetoderma > Chaetoderma sp. LZ-2023a. Next base: position 49,109,042 of record CM067360.1, read on the forward strand.
CTTCCATTGTTCGAAGATTCAGAGGTGGCCCCATTAGAGGGGGCGTTCCACGACCCTGGCAACAGGCTTAGTGCCGCGCCGAATAGGGACCATGGATGGTTGTCGCTGGAACCCGCGGGCTGCTTATCAGTCCAGGGGTATCCGCACGCCGCGGGTGCCAGTACCTCGTATGGCACCTTCCCTGGCCAGTCCGGGTTAGCTCTCTTTGCTGACCCGGAGTCTAATCTGTCTGGCCAGGAGGATGAGGATTACCTGTTGGGGTCGCCGTCTGAAGACGTGGCCATGGATTATGACGCCTGTGCACCCCTCGCGGGGAATACAGGCGACTTATTCCACGGTTCTACTCTCCCAGGGGTAGAATCCACGGTTCAGACTGTGGCCCTGGGCGCTGAGGGCCAGCGTTACCGCATACCTCGGCTTGCCGAGAGTGTCGCTGGTGCTGGCCGGGGCCGTGGTGGGGCGGTATATGCCCCGCGCTCTACCACGGCGCCTGCTCCTGGTCAAGCCAGTGAGATTAGCATGCCGGTGTTATCAGGCCCGCATGCTCTCCCTGGCTTGCCAGGGATATCAGCGTATCCGCCGTCAAGCTCTGTTGCTTACGCTCAGGAGGAAGACGAAGGCGCCCGTCTTGTAGAGCGCTCGCAGCTAGCCACGGAGGAGGATTGGTCTCACGCTTGCCAGTGGTTGGTGAGTGTTAGACCAGATCTGCCCGTGGAGCAGTCGGCTAGCCAGCGTGATCACAGGCCCTGGTTAGCTGGTAAGCCTACTGCTAACGCTATGCCTTCTCTGCCGCTGGCAGAGCATGTCGTTGACATGTTCGAGGTGGCGGAGACGTCCATTAAGTCGAGTGGACGTCTCGCTAAGGCCCCGCGCGAGGTGGCCAGGCGTTGCCGCATCGTGCCCCTGGATTACCAGCGGTACGGTGTGGTACCTAAGCCGAGCGTGGATGACCGCACGGCTTTGGGTGAGGATGCGCGGCCAGGCTCCCGTTCTGACACGGGAGTCTTGTGTTCGAACGCGTTGCGTTCAGCAAATACCGCGTTGCGTGATGCGGAGGAGAGTGGGAGGGCTTCGATTGCCGCTCTGTCCCACGTCGTCTCCCAGCTGTTACAAGGGGTAGTAACAGCATCCGCATCGCGCCAGCCAAGTCCGGTCACAGTCCAGCGAGCCATCCAGGATGGTATCAACCTGGCTCTGGACTGTATGACGCGGGCGGTGACCAGGAGTGTCCGGGCAAGGCGCACATTTGCCTTGGACAATCTGTGCCCGTCCCAGGACCTCTACAATAGGCTACTCCGTACGCCTATGACAGGTCCTTGTCTCTTTGGAGGTGAGGGATGTAGGCACCTTCAGGAGACGGTTACTCTGGTCAATAACCAGAGGGCGCTGCGCGAGCAGTTTGAGGTGCTTCGTCGTGCTAACATTCGCGCCGCACCCCCTGCGTATCGTCCCCTGCAGGCTCGAGGTGGTGGTGGCCAGGTCAGAGGCCAACCACCATCGCAGCGTCGGCCTCGGCCGCGTGCGATTCGGCCAGCAGCGAGGGGGGCGCAGGCTCCTCAGGCGCAGTCAGCCAGGCAGCCGCCCGCGCACCGAGGTGCGCGCGGTGCTGGTCGTGGCGCGCGAGGATCTGGGCGGGGTAATCGTTCCTGATGGGACGATTACCGCGGTGAGAACCGCTCCGGTGTTTCTGGCAAAGGAGACAGTGCCGCTCTTGCACTCCTTATGTCCACCTCTATCCCTAGGTGGACCGGTGGGAGGCCGGCTAGCCGACCACATGCAAGAGTGGGAACGGTTAACTCAGGACCGTTTAGTCTTGCGGTGGCTTTCAGTCGGGTATCATCCCGATTGGATGACAGGCCCGCCATCGCGACTGTCTCTAGTGCCGATCTGGACTCCGAATCCGAGAGATCCAGAGCAAAGGTTGTGTATCGAGGAGGAAATAAATTCCCTCATACAAAAAGGAGCTATTCAGCCGGCACAGAGGTGTCCGGGCTTCTATTCAACCCTGTTCTTAGTAACAAAAAACACCGTAGGGTGGAGACCAATTCTCAACCTCAAGCCATTGAACAAGTTCATAGAGACGCCCAGTTTCAAGATGGAGACTGTGCGCTCAGTGTTGGCGGGGTTAGAGAGGGGAATGTGGACAGCGTCGATAGATTTGAAGGACGCTTATTTCCACATCCCCATACACAGGAGTTTCCGTCGCTTCCTGAGATTTGCATTCCAGGGCAGACAGTGGGAATTCAGGGTGTTACCCTTCGGAATTTCCACGGCTCCTCGGGTTTTCACCCGTGTGGTTCTTGCGATCACCGCATACCTCCGCAGGAGAAGCATAGCAGTCCACACGTACATAGACGACTGGCTGTTGAAAGCGCACACCCAGGAAAGTTTATCGGCCAGTCTGGAGATTGTTTTAAAGACTCTCACAGACTTGGGCTGGATGATAAATTTCCCAAAATCAGAGCTGACTCCATCCCAGAAGTTTGTTTACCTGGGGATGTTCTTCGATCTAGAAACACGATATGTTTTTCCTACTCAGGAGAGAGTTCGAAAACTCATCTCATTGATTCAGTCAGTGTGTGACAGTCGTCATGTCCTGGCACGGGTTTACTTGAGAATGCTGGGGTTGATGGTTTCATTGGAACCAGTCATTCCTCAGGCCGCCTTACGCAGGCGGCCGATCCAGTTATTTCTCATGACACAATGGACCCAGAGTACAGGTTCGCTGGACTCGAACGTGTCAGTGTTGGCGCCTCTGATTCATCACCTGCAATGGTGGTTGGACACAGAGAATCTCTTGGTGGGGGTTATGCTAACCCCTCCCCACCCTCAGGTGACTGTGTATACAGATGCATCGATGGAGGGCTGGGGGGCTTGCCTGGAAGAATCCACGATATCAGGGCTTTGGAATCCGGAACAGTCAAAGGAACATATAAATCTACTGGAGCTAAGAGCAGTAGTCCTGGGCCTGGAACATTTCTTACAGAAAGTTCAGGGCGAGATTGTTCTTATTCGTTCAGACAACTCAACAGTTGTGACTTACATAAACCGCCAGGGCGGAACGAAGTCGCCCAGTCTCTGTATGATGACATGGAGACTGCTTTGTTGGTGCCTGGATCACCAGATTACCTTGAAAGCAGTACATATTCCGGGAAGGTTAAATCTGCTAGCAGACTCATTGAGCCGAAGGATGAGTGTTTTACCCACGGAATGGCAACTAAATCAATGTGTGGCGGATCGTCTGTTCGACCATTGGGGGAAACCCAACATCGATTTGTTCGCAACGAAGAGGAATGCGAAGATGACGACGTACGTCTCTCCGATTCCGGATCCAAGCGCTTTCGCAACAGATGCGTTAGCTATCAGCTGGGGGAGAATGTATGCATACGCATTCCCTCCAGCAATCCTGATTCCAAAAATTCTTCAGAAAATCAGACAAGAGGAATGCCAAGTGCTTCTGATGGCCCCGGATTGGCCAAGCCGATCATGGTATACGGATCTGCTGGACCTTCTGGTCTGCAGTCCGGTTCCTCTGCCTCTGATGGACGATATTATATTCCAGGGCAAGGCCCTTCACAACAATCCGTCAATGTTCAGATTGACTGCGTGGATGTTGTCAAGGAATCTAGAATTAAGGAGGGCTTTTCTGAGCAAGCAGCCATGTTTATGGCCAAAGCCAGGAGGGGGTCAACCTCCAGAGCATATAATTATAAAATCAACAGATTTGCAGAATGGTGCTCAAAAAGATGTATTGATCCAATGGATTCATCTATTCAGGTAGTAGCTGATTTCCTCTGTCACCTGTATGATGCCTATAGCCTCAAGCCTAACTCTATTGCTGGTTATAAGTCAGCTTTAATGTCGGTTATTCCTTGCTTGGCTAAGAGGGGAAGTGATGAAGTAAATACATTAAATGTATTAATTAAAGGCATGGGCAATCTAAGACCAAGGAATCCCCCTGTGATTCCGTCTTGGAGTTTATCGCTAGTGCTTCAAGTACTAGGTGATAAGCCATTTGAACCACTTAGTTCCATTTATATGAAACTATTAACACTGAAGACTGTGTTTTTAATTGCTGCGGCCTCGGCTAGGCGTAGAAGTGAAATTCATGCCTTATCAGCCGAGGATGACCGTTTTGTGGTTTCAGGGGAATGCCTTAAGCTGCTACCTAGGATTAATTTCTTGGCTAAGAATCAGTCGTTGAAATATCCAGGTCAACCTATTGTTTTGCCTGCTTTAACTAGATATGATCCTAATTCTAAAGCATGGTGTCCCATCCGGGCGCTTCTCCGGTACAAACAACGTACAGCGGAGTGGCGCACCGACCAGTCGGCGTTATGGTTGTCATATATTGAACCCCATGGCAGGGCTTCTAAGGACACCATTTCCAGGTGGATTGTAGAATGCATTCAGTTTTGTCATAAATCCGCCACCGGGAAGCAGGTTGACGTGGCCAAGGCTCACAGTGTCCGCGGCGTAGTGACATCCACGGCCCTATTTAATGGGGTCCCTGTGGATGATATTATGTCGGTGGCTCAGTGGCACTGTGAGTCAAGTTTTACAGACCATTATCTCCGTGACACCTCTAATCCTCTCGCCTTGTCGATTTTGAAAAGATAACTAGGCATATATTTTTGATGGGGTTTCCTCATTGCTTATATATTTCACAATTAATTTATGGAAACAACCACTTTTTTGGGACTGCATCGTTCTTCACCAATGGGAAGAGGATGTCAGCAGCCATTTCAACAAGGTCAGTCTTGTGTATGGGTTGTCCATTGTTGATTGTCTTGTCACGTTACCCGTTATTAATATGATGATGGTTTTGTGTATTTATGTGGTTCATTGTTGAGAGTATACGAAAAAGGAGTTTTTTCGTCTCTGTCCTGTAGTACATGGCACTTGTACGTAGAGAGCGTATAGGACATTGAGGTCATTCGACTCTTCCTCCCAGGAAGGAGGGGGGGGGAGCGCATATGACATTCGGTCATCTCTCAGACATCGGTGGTGTTATCCGATGGTTAGTCAAATCCTGACTGTTTTTTCATACAGTTTCAGAAGTTTAAGTGCCTTAAACGCAGAAAAGCGTATAGGGATGAGCTGGTCTTTTGACCTCGCCTCCCTCCCGCCGAATTCACTGTCGAATTCTGGCAATATCAAAAGTATTAGGGAGGTATGTATACTCTTGATGTGAAATAAACGAAATCAAGGATTTCTTTTTTCACGAGAGAGTTGATACTTACCTCCCTAGATACGGACCCGACCTCTCCACCCCACAGAGGCTCGGTCTTCAGGCTCTTAATAGTTGCATGTGTATCAGCCAATAAATTAGTCAGCGGAAGTGCTAGTCTGCGCATGCGCGGTGGTGGGGCTGGCATCCGCCAGACTACGCTCTGACTCCCTGCCCAGTAGGGGCACCTAACTGTTTTAATCTGAGTGTTTATTGAGTGAAAGCCAATATTTAGCAATATCAAAAGTATTAGGGAGGTAAGTATCAACTCTCTCGTGAAAAAAGAAATCCTTGATTTCGTTTATTTCTCTTCGTATCACATCCCTTAGCCCAGTATGGCACTGCCACTTCCTAACTGTCAGCCTCTCCTTTTCCCCTTTCGTGTTCACCAATATCTTTCTTCATGTCTGCTTGTCTTAATTTTTAACCCCTTTTTCAGTTCAGGTCTACATAGACGATTAACTCTTCAAGGATTAATTCCCTATGTCTCTGTTCTCAGACATCTCAGTAGCTATCTGAATATGTCTTCATCTAGGCTGGATTGTCAACAGGGGAAATCTCGTCGATCTCCAAATCAGATATTCACTCACTTACATGTATGGAACCTTTTCGATCTTGTCCAAAGGAAGTTATTTCCTTCCCTCATCATTGTTAAGGCCTTTATATCTACTATCCAGTGTTTTCAGTGTGGGCCAGTTCATTTCGGCCAGGTCTTTCTTCATATTATAGCCCTGATGGTGTCGGTGGAAAAGGTGTTTTCTTGGACCTATTTCAGGAGACGGCCTTTCAGCTTTTCCTCATGTTCCTTGGAATCTATTATCTGGACCCTCTAGTTCCTTGTTTCCTCATTAAATTCCATCTTATGAGTATTAGTTTGGAAAGACATCCAATCTCTGCTACTAGGTGGTCCAATTCATTCCCCTTTCCTCAGGTTATTTGTTTACACAAACTCATCACTGTGACACATTCCATCTCCTCAAGCCATCTTCTCGGACGCATCCCTGGAAGGATAGGGATCAATCCGGGATTCCATGAACATTTCAGGCACTTGGTCCCCTCTGGAAGCCTCTTACCACGTCAACCTTTTCGAGTTGTGGACTGTTTTTCCATGCCCTAGTCCTTTGGGATCCCATGATACGTGGTTTATCAATTCTTATCCGCTCGGACAATTTCACAGTGGTCTAGTTCATCATTCATCAGCGAGGGATCAGGTGGTCATTCTCTGCCAAGAGTCCATGATAATTCTTCACTGGTGCAGAGCCCGCAACATTTCTCTCCATGCAGCCCACAAGTTAAATTTTCTGGCCGACCAATTATCTCGTCCTTCCGGGATCCCAGAAATGGAAAAGGAATTGAAAGAGGCTGTAGTCAAGTCGATTTTTCTTCAGTTCAGTCGTCCCCACATAGATCTTTTGGCTACTCTCAAGAACCAAAAGATATCCATCTTCATATCTCCCTTTCCGGAATAGATGGCCTTTTCAGTCAATGTTCTAGCCCAATCTTGGGACAACATGTTCGCTTATGCCTTTTCCCCAACGTTTCTCATTGCTCTGGTCCTTATAAAGATCTGGCAACATCTCTGTGTGGTCCTGTTAATACCATATTTCGCTTAATAGTAACCTAGGCTTCTATTAGGACAAGAGGTGTTCAATTTCCAACCAAATATCTCTGAGAAAGGGGGTGGGCTTATATTACAGAGTTTTCCCAAAGAAGTTTTCTAAAATTGATGCCACGGAAATTCAACGTATTTTCTCCCGTAAAAATTCCCACCGCCTACGCCTATGTTTAATGTATACCTCAAAACATCACCGGGGAAGTGAAATTATTTGATTTGAGCGCCTAAATATTGCGTATCCTTTAGTAAATCTCGTTTATTACATCAAAATTAATCCACGATTTGATATAAAATGGCGTCGCGAAAAAATACAAATCACGTGATTCGCCTCCAATTGAGTTTATTTTAGAGCGAGTACTCGGATATAAATATTCTGGAATCAGGGATTCGGAACTCGGGAATATCTATATATTATCATTGCGAGAAAGGAACTGAGCATTATACTGATATTAAAAAATGGGTAGCCGTTTGATAAACTCCCGTTAGCGTATAATATCTTGCGAGAACATGATGCCTCCCATCGCAAGAACTGCTGGCTCGCCAACTTAAGAAGCCGGCTATATTGTCATTCGTAATAATTAAATTTGGATCCTTGTTGTTTGGTACATAAATTTGGTCTTAAAATCTATTTATAAGGAAGGTATTTAATCATGCCAAGACTGTTTTGCACGCATTTTGACTACAAAAGTGTGGAATAAACTTTATTATATCTTGAACATACGTGGCCTACTATTAGTATTAACCTAATAGGCGGTTGAGATTTACAAATCCGAGGCCTGTATTGACTTCTAGAGGGGCCGGGAATGTATCAGGACAGAGATTGGTTTGATGTAGACACACCCTGTGACACAATTGTTATTATTATACACGCTATTCTTACAAATTTGCTCGTAAGAAAAATTTTCCTATACAATCTGCCGAGTTAGGGGGTGGGCTTCTAATACAGAGTTTTGCTGTTTTGAAACTGCTAAGAAATCATTGGAGCTCATATGTCAAAGTTAGGGGGTGGGCTTCAATTTGATCATAGGCTACTATTAAGCGAAATACGGTAGCTCCATTTTGGCCGACAAAGTCTTGGTTTCCAGATCTCCTGGACCTTCTTGTAGATTTCCCTCGTCTATTACCTTTTTCCAACAATCTCTTGTTCCAGAACAGAGGCTGGATTCTCCATCAGAACCCAGAAATCTTTCGCCTGGCAGTCTGGAAGCTGTCGAGTTGCCCCCTCCTTCGTCAATCTTTCAGTCAGATCTCAAGAACTTTTGAAAAATCTCTCAGAGCCTCCACTCAGAACATTTTAAGGCTTGATTTGAGTTTTTTAAGAAATTCTATCCTGCCCTCTGAGGCCTCTGTGATTCAAGATCAGAAGTTTTTGGTTTTCCTTTTTGATCAGAAGAAGCTGTCAGTTAACACTGTCGGATCCTATTGGTTTGGTCTGAACTCTTTCGTCATATGCCTTATGCAAAAACATTTTCATGATCTCATTAAAGGTAGGGGAAATTCTCGTCTTCTCTTTAAGAAACCCCTTCCTTCTTGGACCCTTCCTGTTGTACTGCAGGTTCTTGCTGGAAAACATTTTGAACCCTTAGGTTCTGTTTGTTTAAAACATCTCATTCTCAAAGCAGTCTTTATTAGCAGTAGCATCAGCTAGCCAACGCTTGGAAATTCATGCCTTATCTGCTGAATTGGATAGATTTCAAATTATGGATGATAGCATTATTCTCTATCCGAGGGCAGAATTTCTGTCCAAAACTCAGTTAAATTCTTGGGTAAACCCATTATAAGTCATAAACTTTCTTCCTTATCGTCTGGTGCCCTGTTAGGGCTCTTAATATTTACAAACTTTGTACTGCCTCTAAACGATCCGACGATATGCATCTTTGGGTAACATTTGCAGTAGCCGTTGATCGTCCTGCCTCTTTAACTACTATTTCACGTTGGATCATTGATACCATCAAATTTGCCATGAATTAGCTTCTCTTGGGGTCTATTTATTAGTAGGGGTTAAGGCCTATGATGTTAGGCCTTGCCACCTCTTGTGCTCTTTTTAATGAATCCTCTCTCGATGACATCATGCAAGTAGCTAACTGAAATTTCACATCAAGAGTATACTTACCTCCCTAATACTTTTGATATTGCTAAATATCGGCTTTCACTCAATAAAACACTCAGATTAAAAACAGTTAGGTGCCCCTACTGGGCAGGGAGTCAGAGGTAGTCCGGCGGATGCTCGCCCCACCACCGCGCATGCGCCGACTACTACTTCCTCTTTGCTCATTTATTGGCAAAGGGTTACATGCGGTTTTGTGTTCTCTATACTTTTCTGCGCGTTACCTTGTTTTTTACTCACATTTGACGATTCTTGTACGGTGGAAGCATGTCGGAAAGGGAGGATTCGCCTTTAGAAGGAGCGGGATCTCTTTATCAGGTGAATTCTTTGATATGCTAGCGTGTTTTGTCCCGGTTTAATGTATTTCCGGGACTCGCGCTTACCGTGATTAGCGCCTGATTATGTTGGTTTTTTACAACATGGTGCTTTATATGTCTCATTTCTCTTTGTGTTTTGTCCACAGGTATCGCATAGACGCTTTGATGGACTTCTCGGCACAAGAGGATATGTTTTCTCTCCACCACGGTTCCATTTCCTACTAATACTGTTAGGTTATCTAACCAAAAATTCTATGTTCAGTGAGTTGGAGGCCTGTTATAAAGGTCTTCTCACTTTGCCCTCTTGCTCCAATTCATTCCCCTTAGGTGGAGAGGATGTAGAGGCGTACTATGGTGGAGTTCTCCGGTTCATCACGTTGGATGGTTTGTCTATACAGGGGTCAGGTATCTAATTATTGATAAACAAAGGGGAGATAATTTCCTTTTTTGCCAATGCTAGAATTGGAAGGAGTTATCTCTGTATATCTGATTGTTGTGTACTCGAAATGCCAATTCAACGGAAATGTTCCGGTTACTTATACAATTCGTTCTTGCACTTGGTGCTTGTTGCGGATCGATTAATTTGGTCACGAGAGTGATGACGTCATAATCGGCCTTGGCCTTTTATTAACAATTAACGTTTTGTCCATGGCTGGTTCTTCTTGATTTCCGATCTTGATGATCCTGTCCCTCTCTTTTTAGTTGGTTTTGAGTTCGCTAACCTTAACTATCTTGCTCATTGTCCCTGTCCTTTGTCCTGTTTCAGAGACCTGGTTGCCCGTCCTGCGGGAGGTTTCTTAAAAGCCGCTTCGTTCCGCACTTGTGCTTCAGCTGCAGTCCCTGTGGACCGTTGCTGAAGTGCGACGTATGTAAGCAGTGGGGGGGCGAATTAATGTCTGATTTTCTCGCATTGCAGGCAAGGGAGAAGGTGATGGAGGAAGAGAGGAAGAAGAAGGAAAAAGTTTGTAAGAAGGGTAAGAAGAAGGCCTCATCCGCGGTGGATATGGAGGCCTTCAGGTCCGAAATGTTGCAAGAGATGCAGAGGACAATAAAGGATCTGGTCCCAGAGTTGCTTCGTGGCATGCTCCCTGGGCCAGCTCCTTTGTTGTCCTCGGCATCTGCTTACGAGCAGGTGATCCCCGCCTCTGAATCCGGTCTCTTTAGGTCCGGTCCGGTTGTAGATTCAGAGGTGGCCCCTTTGTTGGGGGTAGTCCAAGGCCCTGGCAGCAGGCATGGCGCCGCGCCGAGGGGCCGTGGACAGCGGTTGTTGCTGGGACCCGCGGTCTGCTCATCAGACCCCGGGTATCCGCGCGCCGAAGGTGTCAAACCCTCCTATGGCACCTTTCCTGGCCAGTCCGGGTTAGCTCTCTTTGCTGACCCGGAGTCTAATCTTTCTGGCCAGGAAGAAGAGGATCTCCTGCTGGGGTCGCCTTCTGAGGACGTGGCCATGGAATACAACGTCTGTGCACCCCTCGCGGGGAATGCAGGCGACGTGTTCCATGGTTCTACTCACGCAGGAGTAGATTTCACGGTCCAGAGGGTGTCCCCGGGCGGTGCTGTTGACCACGGATACCGCATACCTCGGCTTGCCGATGGTATTGCTGGTGCTGGTCAGACCCGTGGTAGAGCGGTGTTTACCCCACGCTCTGCCACGGCGCCTGCTCCTGGTCAGGCCGCGGAATTTAGCATGCCTGCTCTCTCGGGCCCGCATGCTTTTCCAGGCTTGCCAGGGGTATCAGCTTACCCGCCGTCGACATCAACTGCGAGTGCTCTGGAGGAAGACGAAGGCCCTCGTCTAGTAGAGCGCTCGCAGTTAGCCACGGAGGAGGATTGGTCGGACGCTTGCCAGTGGCTGGTAAGTGTTCGGCCCGATCTACCCGTGGAGCTGCCGGCTAGCCAGCGTGACCATAGGCCGTGGTTAGCTGGTAGGCCGGCGGCTACCGCTATGCCATCTCTGCCGCTTGCTGAGCATGTCGTGGACATGTTCGAAGCGGCAGAGGCGTCCATTAAGGTGAATGGACGTCTCGCGAAGGCCCCTCGCGAGGTGGCGAAGCGGTGCCGCATCGTGCCCCTGGATTACCAGCGGTACGGTGTGGTGCCGAAGCCAAGCGTTGATGATCGCGCGGCTTTGGGCGAAGATGCGCGGCCGGGCTCCCGTTCTGACACGGGAGTCTTGTGCTCGAACGCGTTGCGTTCGGCGAATGCCGCGCTGCGGGATGCGGAGGAGAGTGGGAGGGCGTCGATTGCCGCTCTGTCCCACGTCTCCCAGCTGCTACAGGGGGTGGTAGCGGCTTCCGCATCACGCCAACCAAGCCCGGTAACAGTCCAGAGAGCCATTCAGGATGGTATCAACCTGGCTTTGGACTGTTTGACGCGGGCGGTAACCAGAAGTGTCCGGGCGAGGCGCACGTTTGCGCTTGACAATCTGTGCCCGTCCCAGGACCTGTATAATAGGCTGCTGCGGACGCCTATGACAGGTCCTGGTCTCTTTGGAGGTGAGGGATGCAGGCACCTCCAGGAGACGGTCACTCTGGTTAATAACCAGAGGGCGCTGCGGGAACAATTTGAGGTGCTCCGGCGGGAGCGTGTTCGCGCGGCACCCCCTGCGTATCGTCCTCTGCAGGCTCGAGGTGGTGCTGGCCAGGTCAGAGGCCAGCCACCGTCGCAACGTAGGCCTAGGCCACGGGCGATTCGGCCAGCAGCGAGGGGGGCGCAGGCTCCCCAGCCGCACCCAGCCAGACAGCCGCCCGCGCACCGTGGTGCGCGCGGCGCTGGGCGGGGCGCGCGGGGATCTGGTCGCGGTAATCGGGCCTGATGGCCTGGTTACCGCGGTGGGAACCACTCCGGTGTTTCAGGCCGAGAGAACAGTGCCACTCTGGCCCTCCTTATGTCCACCTCTATCCCTAGGTGGACCGGTGGGCGGCCGTTTGGCCGCCCGCTTGCCAGAGTGGAAGCGGTTGACTCAGGACCGTTTAGTCTTGCGATGGCTTTCGGTCGGGTATCGTCCTGACTGGGTGACAGGCCCGCCATCGCGACTGTCTCTCGCGCCGATCTGGACTCCCATTCCACGGGATCCGGATCAGAGGTTGTGTATAGAGGAGGAAATAAATTCCCTCATACTAAAAGAAGCCATTCAGCCGGCACAGAGGTGCCCGGGCTTCTATTCAACCCTGTTCTTGGTAACAAAAAACACCGGAGGGTGGAGGCCGATTCTCAACCTCAAGCCGTTGAACAAGTTCATCGAGACACCCAGTTTCAAGATGGAGACTGTGCGCTCGGTGTTGGCGGGGTTAGAGCGAGGAATGTGGACAGCGTCGATAGATTTGAAAGATGCTTATTTCCACATTCCCATAGAGAGGAGTTTCCGTCGCTTCCTGAGATTTGCTTTTCAGGGCCGGCGGTGGGAATTCAGGGTGTTACCCTTCGGAATTTCCACGGCTCCTCGGGTCTTCACCCGTGTGGTTCTCGCGATCACTGCATACCTCCGCAGGAGAAGCATAGCAGTCCACACGTACATAGACGACTGGCTGTTGAAAGCACACACCCGGGAATCGTTGTCAGCCAATCTGGAGATTGTTTTGAAAATTCTCTCGGACTTGGGCTGGGTGATCAATTTCCCGAAATCAGAGCTAACTCCATCCCAGAAGTTTGTTTACCTGGGCATGTTCTTCGATCTGGAGACGGGGTATGTGTACCCCACTCAGGAGAGGGTTCAAATACTCATCTCGGTAATTCAGTCGGTGTGCGACAGTCGTCATGTCCTGGCACGGGTTTACTTGAGAATGCTGGGCTTGATGGTTTCTTTGGAACCAGTCATTCCACAGGCCGCCTTGCGCAGGCGTCCGATCCAGTTGTTTCTCATGACACAGTGGACCCAGAGTTCAGGTTCGCTGGACTCGAACGTGTCGGTGTTGGCGCCTCTGATTCACCACCTGCAATGGTGGTTGAATACAGAGAATCTCTTGCCGGGGGTTTTGCTAACCCCTCCCCACCCTCAGGTGACTGTGTATACAGATGCATCGATGGAGGGGTGGGGAGCTTGTCTGGAAGAGTCCACAGTATCAGGGCTTTGGGATCTGGATCAGTCCAAGGAACATATCAATCTACTAGAGCTAAGAGCAGTAGTCCTGGGCCTGGAACATTTCTTACAGAAAGTTCAGGGCAAGATTGTTCTAATTCGTTCAGACAACTCAACAGTAGTGACTTACATAAACCGCCAGGGCGGAACGAAGTCGCCCAGTCTCTGTATGATGACATGGAAACTGCTTTGTTGGTGCCTGGATCATGGGATCACCTTGAAAGCAGTTCATATTCCGGGGAGGTTAAATCTGCTAGCAGACTCATTGAGCCGAAGGATGAGTGTTTTACCCACGGAATGGCAACTAAATCAATGTGTGGCGGATCGTCTGTTCGACCATTGGGGGAAACCCAACATAGATTTGTTCGCGATGAAGAAGAATGCGAAGATGACGACGTACGTCTCTCCGATTCCAGACCCAAGCGCTTTCGCAACAGATGCGTTAGCTATCAGCTGGGAGGGAATGTATGCATACGCATTCCCCCCAGCAATCCTGATTCCAAAGGTGCTTCAGAAAATCAGGCAGCAGGAGTGCCAAGTGCTTCTGATCGCCCCGGATTGGCCAAGCCGATCGTGGTATACGGATCTGCTGGACCTTCTGGTCTGCAATCCGGTTCCGCTGCCTCTGATGGACAACCTTATCTTCCAGGGCAAGGCCCTTCACGACAATCCGTCAATGTTCCGATTGACTGCGTGGATGTTGTCAAGGAATCTAGAATTAAGGAGGGCTTTTCTGAGCAAGCGGCCATGTTTATGGCCAAAGCCAGGAGGGGGTCAACCTCCAGAGCATATAATTATAAAATCAACAGATTTGCAGAATGGTGCTCAAAAAGATGTATTGATCCAATGGAATCATCTATTCAGGTAGTGGCTGATTTCCTCTGTCACCTATATGATGCCTATAGCCTCAAGCCTAACTCTATTGCTGGTTATAAGTCAGCTTTAATGACTGTTATTCCTTGCTTGGCTAATAGGGGGAGTGATGAAGTAAGTACATTAAATGTATTAATTAAAGGCATGGGCAATCTAAGACCAAGGAATCCTCCACTGATTCCGTCTTGGAGTTTATCACTGGTGCTCCAGGTACTAGGTGATAAGCCTTTTGAACCACTTAGTTCCATTTCTATGAAAATGTTAACTCTTAAAACTGTATTTTTAATTGCTGCGGCCTCGGCGAGGCGTAGGAGTGAAATTCACGCCTTATCAGCCGAGGTTGACCGTTTTGTGGTTACAGGGGAAGGCCTTAAGCTTCTACCTAGGATTAATTTCTTGTCTAAAAATCAGTCATTGAAATATCCAGGTCAACCTATTTTTTTGCCATCTTTAACTAGATATGATCCTAATTCTAAAGTATGGTGCCCCGTACGGGCGCTGCTCCGGTACAAACAGCGTACTTCGGAGTGGCGTACCGACCAGTCAGCGTTATGGTTGTCATATATTGAACCCCATGGTAGGGCGTCTAAGGACACCATTTCTAGGTGGATTGTGGAATGTATTCAATTTTGTCACAAATCCGCCACCGGGCGACAGGTTGACGTGGCCAAGGCTCACAGTGTCCGCGGTGTCGTGACATCCACTGCCCTTTTTAATGGGGTCCCTGTGGATGATATTATGTCAGTGGCTCAGTGGCACTGTGAGTCAAGTTTTACAGACCATTACCTCCGTGACACCTCTAACCCTCTCGCCTTGTCGATTTTGAAACAATAACCGCTTTATGTTTGTGAAGAGTGCCTCCGCATTGCTTATATACTTCGCCATTCAGCGACGGTGACAACCACTTGTCGGGACTGTATCATCCTTCTCTACTGGATTCATGATGACAGCTTCCTAGTACAACAAGGTCAGTCTTGTTCATGTGTTGTTCATTGTTTTGTATTGTCACGTTACCCAGTGTTATTAATATGGTGATGGTTTATGTGGGTTGTGGTTCTTTAGAGAGAGTATACGAAAATGGAGCCTTTTCGTCTCTGTCCTATAGTACTTAGCACTAGTACGAAGAGAGCGTGTAGGACATTGAGGTCATTTAATCTTCCTCCCAAGGGAGGGGGGGGAGCGCATATGACAAATCGGTCATCTCTCAGGCATCGGTTGTGTTATCCGATGGTTTATCAAATCCTGACTGTGTTTCACACAGTTTCAGACGTCATAAGTGCCTTAAACGCTTGAAAGCGTATAGGGAAGAGCTGGTCTTTTGACCTCGCCTCCCTCCCGCCAGATTCACTTTCGAATTCTGGCAATATCAAAAGTATTAGGGAGGTAAGTATACTCTTGATGTGAAATAAACGAAATCTAGGATTTCTTTTTTCACGAGAGAGTTGATACTTACCTCCCTAGATACTGACCCGGCCTCTCCGCCCCACAGAGGCTCGGTCTTCAGGCTCTTGGTAGTTGCATGTGTTAGCCAATAAATGAGCCAGAGGAAGTAGTAGTCGGCGCATGCGCGGTGGTGGGGCGAGCATCCGCCGGACTACCTCTGACTCCCTGCCCAGTAGGGGCACCTAACTGTTTTTAATCTGAGTGTTTTATTGAGTGAAAGCCGATATTTAGCAATATCAAAAGTATTAGGGAGGTAAGTATCAACTCTCTCGTGAAAAAAGAAATCCTAGATTTCGTTTAATCTGAGAATACCTTTATTAATTTCTATCTCAAAGACTCTTGTCCTTCCTCCTTTTTCTATAAGAATATTCAGAAGGTGGCTTCGGGGGGCCATGACTCGTATTCGTTCTTCATTTTCATCTCATTCTTCATCATCTTCATTCTTATAAGACATACATGTAGACGTCTAAGATGAACTTATTAGAAGCCGGTTTGGGGGTTGACAAATCAATTTTGGGGAAAACTCCGTAATAGAAGCCTACCATCTTTCTCAGACATTCTGTTGGTGAAATTGCTTCATCACTATCCTGATAGAAGCCTAGGCTTTGATTAGGAGGAATACAGTTCCATATTTCCTAAGCAAACGGAGAAACACTGCTGAGTTTGGGGGTAGGCTTCTATTAAGGCATAGGCCTCTAATAGGAGGAATACGGTAACTGATATATGAGCTAGTACAATTTTGAACACGATGCAAGAAATGTTCTGTTCACTATTTTGGACTTAATTTAATTGGAATTCAAATTATGCAACAGTACTTCTTTTTTTTGTGTGGAAATATTTGAAGTTATTTCTCAGCTTTAATATCACTGTGACATATATATGACCCATTCGTTTTTGCTCTTTATTGTAAGCAAAATGGTTCAATATTGACAATTCTTTGACAGACAGATATACTGACTTAGAGTAGATGTGTCACAGTTAATTATATTCTTGGGTTGGGCAACTATCCCCTACACACCTTTGACGACTGTCTTTTAAGTATTAGTAGTATGTCTCTGATTATTGAATCAATGAAAGTACCGTGAATATAATGGTTTTATTTGTTTTTATCAGATTTATTAGAAGCGTTGAAACCTGAATACGTGTCTCCCTTGGTTTTGTACTTATGTCATGACAGCTGTTCTGAGACAGGTGGCCTGTATGAAGTGGGAGCTGGCTGGATGGGAAAATGTGAGTACAAAACTATAGCATGAGTCTGACTCATATAGCATGTATCTACACTGTAAATCAGATTTTGTGGTATATACAGCAACTATCGTGAAACAGAATACATAATGACTGTATAAGAGTATTAAAAATGGTGTGAACAAGATCCAAGAACCTTCAGCAGTATAATAATAATGTTAATGTGCTCTATTTACTAATATGTGTACTACAGTACAGATCTTAGTTAGCTTTACTTAAACGCATCCTAAAGCTCGTTTAAAATGCGTCTATATGGCGTCATTTTCTTGTCATTTTTTCGTAGTGATTTACTTAGACATAGCGCGTTTGGTAAAATCTCAAGATACATCTTGAATTTTATCTTGACGGGTTGAAATTTTGACACTACGGGTTTGAGATTCTGAATGACGGGTTTAACTTTTTGCCCTACACGTTTGGTAGCATTTGAAAATTTTACGATAAATTAAACGCGCCATCACTTCCAACTGCGGTTCTCCAGTTCTTTCGACGAGTCCTATGGCTAGAAGCAAACAGGTACTCGGTTCCTAGTCTCGGCAGACCCGATATCAGTACAGGTTTCCTCTGTACATGTATTTCGCGTGCTTTGCAAACTTTGAGTGATTCGTACAGCAGATTTGTGGCTGGATTTATCAGAAGATGTATTTAATTTAATGTTTCTTCGCGGGATTCGTTTAATTTCTGCAGTTTTATAGTGAAAATCTCGATATATCTAATGCCGAATGGACAATCGTCTTAAATGGAACACCATTCCATTCTGATGACATCATCGCATATATATTTAACCTCGTTATCTTTGATTGGCAGAGATATTGTTGGAAAAGCCATCAATGGCAAATCTGATTGGTTGAACTAATCTCATGATGCTTTGACAGTTGTGTTCTATTAGACAACAGTAAAAAAGCAACATAACCTAAACAAGGATTTCCAGACTTTGGCTGTGATCTGGACAAAAACCAAGTTGGATCCAGATTGGGTACAAATTTTAATCTATGGATATATCGGAAACAAACTGGTCAGATTTTGCTCAAATTTTAATAAAGGAGGTTGTGTGATCATACATTAAGATTTAACAACCCTGGAAGTGATCAAAAGAAAAGTTATAGGCTCTGGGTTACAATCTCTGATAACCTGGATCTATCTGACGATGGAAAGTAAGTGATAACTAGATTGTTTGGTCGATGCCGTGTCATAGCAATCGACCACGTTCACTACTTTGACCTCTTTAGCCTACCCCACCCCCAGGGGATGAGCCAAATGTGATACCAGAAATGTGGCTGCAGTGCAACCATGAATCTCGACTTCATGACAGCAATGAACTCTGATGATTGACTTCAAACATAAAATAAATTTAGAAGACTTATCATCAAGGGGGTCAAGGGCCTGTAACGGTATCCTGGACGGTGTATGGCAATAAGGGCTGCCAGCAGAGAAGGCCGCTACTATGTCAAAAAAGGCTGACTATAAAATATACTGAGTATGTACATACCTATCTATCTATCTATCTATCTATCTATCTATCTATCAAAACTTCAAAATATTCAGCAGGTTTCCAGTATACCCTTATCTAATTTCCACTTCCTATTTTTCTTTTCAGATGAGGCAGACATAGAGGCGAACTGTCAAAATATCTCATCTGAGGACGGTTGTTGCTAAGCACAGAATTATAAAAAAAATTCTGAATAGAAGTTCTAGAGCCAACTACTGCAGAATCCTTCCGCCAAATTTGGATATAATTCACCAAGCGGTCATGGAGAATATGCATTTTGGCAATTTATGTCCAGCCAACTAGGGTTGCAATCTGTCAAGCGGTTAATGAGGAGTAGCGTTTTGACAATTTCTTCTAAATTTTTCATAAAGTCAAAGATTTTCACACAAAAATTGACCAATCAAAATTCTGTATGCATGTTCGGAAGCCGAAAGCATTAGTGTCCTTCCAGCCAAATTAGTTTGAAATCCGCCAAATTGTTAATGTATGTATGAGACACGGCATCACACAATGATGTTCTGGCCAAAAGGTCAAAATCACTGATACGCATGGCAACCATCTGCTGTCCGCCGTCCATCCGCCAACTTATGTTTTTAAACATAAGTTGATGGATGGATGGCGGACAGCAAATGGTTGCCATGCGTATCAGTGATTTTGACCTTTTGGCCAGAACATCATTGTGTGATGCCGTGTCATTATAAGGAGGCATGTGTCCAAGTTTAGGACCAGTATGAGCAACCAAACATGAGATATAAACAGAAAAGTTGAGCTAAACGCAAATTAGACGACACCGGGCGACGTGCATGGTATCACAATAGCTCATTTTACTTCGTAGTTGAGATAAAAATGGCCTCTTGCACTCTATAGTAACCTACATTTGTTTGAATTCCATCCACCACTTTCGGAGGAGTTGCATTACACAGAGCAGAGCAAGACGACTATTTTTGGAAATTTACCAGTAGAATGACTGGCTCGATAATTGAGCCAGTCATTTCAGTGGTAAAATTTAAAAAAAAATAGTCTTCCCTTGGTCTGCAAAGATTTGAAGGGCTATAGTAGAATCTAGTAATCACTAGTCTTATCTAAATGTAGTGGCTCATATGGCTTAATTTAAACCTATTGAGAGGGTGTCAAATGATGTGCGAGAGTGTGGGCAGGACTATGGGAAATCTAGATAAATCTGGAAGACCCCAATCTCTGACTACATAAAATAAATGTTGTCAGCCAATCCACAATCATATGGATAACCCACATACCAAATTTGGTTGAATTCCACCCAACTGTTTGGGAGGAGATAGCATGTAGAATGGATGGAGACAAATAACCGAGCCAGTGATTCCAGTCGTAAATTTTCAAAAATAGTCCTCTTGTTCTGCAAATAGATATTTTCCTATCGGTCATTGGTGGTCTGACTTGAGTCAGTATTTCACTCTCCTGACATGCGCGATTCGCTGTCCTCAGCGGTCACTCACCTGGAAACACCAACTCTCCACCGGAAAACTTTGAAGTCTAGATGCTCTGTGAGAGCAGCTGAGGCGTTTCCAGGTATAGATAGGCTTATGGGTTGTTTTGCTGTCTATGAAATTTAAATATTTTTTTACTAGTTTCCATAGAATTTTTTCTTTCAAACTTCACATCACCTGCATGCCACCCAGAAAAATTAATGAATAATCCGGCATGCTTATCAGGTACCACTGTACCACCATGCATGTCACCCAACAAAATGAATGAATAATTGTTTATTCTAACAAATATCGGTGAGGTACACAGTGGTATAGTGAATATCACTATGAGCAATGTACGCTGTACTCAGACAGAGTGAGATTATGGTAGCTGATTTATTATTGTGGCGTGAGACTGAGTGGTGGTAGTAAACACTTGACTGGGCAGTGCACCAGTATCATGTCAAAATACATGTAGCGTTCTATCAGTATTTGTGTTGGTACACTTTTTAATAATTTATTACATAATGTACTTGTACCAACACAGATAGAATGCTATTTTGTCATGCTACTGTTGCAGTTCTAGGTCAGGTGTTCACTACCACCGCTCAGTCTTACTTATAGTTTTGCCCAATGGAGGAATCCAGTTTTAGCTATGCCCCGCCCATCTCTAGCTAAGCTCCACCCAAGCTTTACCTGCATTGGGATCCATCTCTGCACTCTCTGAATCTCAAATTCCTGAAAACTATACGTGTAAGCTGTTGATATGACAGCAACAACTCCCAGTCAAATTAGTTTTAAAATATGCGACATCATTTTTATTAACCCTTTAATGGTCAAAACTGGCCTCTGTTATGGCCTTGTGGAATGTCCATTTACAGGCCAAGAGAATAGAATTTTTGAAAATTCACCATAAATGAGTGGCTCAATGACCCAGCCAGTAATTTGTCATAAATTTTCAAAAATTGCATTCTCTTGGCCTCTAATTGAACATTCAATAAGTGGATATTAAAATTTTCTTCACCAAATTTGTCCAATAAAGGGTTAAATAGCATACATATAGTCCGTCATCAATTAAGTGTCTATGAAGATTGACGAACTTATCTACATCATTCATTATGTCATTGATTATGTTGTCATCCTTATGCATCATGTAGTTGATTATGACATCATGATTGATGGATAAAATGGAAAGGTCCATTATGTAGTGCTTATAACTCCCTGTGTAATCATATTTGTTTCACTCTATTCCAGCTACTGTTGAAACATAGCCAGACCACAAACAAAATGTTGCAAAAATAAGCGTACAGAATTTGGAACAGTAGGACAAAAATTTAAAAGACCACTGCTATCAGTAATATATGACCTGTGACCAGCAACATCATTCATCAACACAGACAGTAGCATAACCATAAAACACCGCTGATCGCCAGCATGGGCAATATTATATATTAACAAGATAGTTTACTGTTGTTCTAGAGACTGGACTTGTATTGTTATTGATCATCGATAACAATACAAATCTCAAAATCAACAGTAAAGTGAACTGAATCGTGGTCCTATATAATATTGCTCATGCTGGTAATCAGTGGTGGTTTGCACTACTGTCTGTGTTGGCGATTGTTTGAGCAAACTCTGCATTATATCAATATGGCAGCATTCAATAACAATGACATTAAACTTTTAAGTGAATGAATAAACAATTTAATCAAATCCAAAATGACCTGGTTTGACTTATTTACTCTATGTAGGTAAAGGTTGTATGGTGTTTTCATCATTTCTTTGATCTTCAGTGGAACAAGGATTGAGAAGTTTTCCCCACAGGGAACAGCGGAACAAGATAGTTAAAGGTAAGTAAAGCTCCAGCTTTACAACCCTTTACTGTCCAATATTTGTCAAGAAAATGTAAATTTCTGCTGAACCCTTTAATGGGTAAATTTGGTCTTGAAAATTCCAATTGTCTCATAAAATGTCAATTTGCTGATCAAGAGTATTCTGGGAGCCAGTCATTCCAATGATAAGTTTTCAAAAATAGTATTCTCTTAGTCAGCAAAAGGGCATTTCTCAGGAACACTGCAGAGGTTGGTTATGGCTGATTTGACCATTAAAGGGTTAATAAATGCCCATTTGCAAGCCATGGCGATTTTTTAATATTTAGAACTGTAATGACTAGCTTGGTTATCAAGCCAGTTATTCCAGTGGTAAAATCTTAAAATAGTCTTCTCTTGGCCTGCAAATGGTCATTTCTCAAGACAATTTGATTTCAGAGGCCAGTTTTGACCACTCACTGAGTCACGGTAAAAAAATAATTCTTCTGCACATGGCTATTTCTCAAGGCCACCACAGAACATGTTTTCACCAGCTAGAGTGTTAAAGGGTCAATTGCTAAAATGTACAATTCTTATAACAGTGACTAACTACTAACTCTTGGTATGTTATTGGTATGTCTAATCATGTTAGTTAGAGCTAATTCAATATAACAAACTTTAATAGTTAATTAAATTCAAACGGCACAAACGATCATGGTGAATGCACCAAAATAGCCCAAACTTCAGGGCAAACTCTTTTCGCACTGATTGGAGAAGTTCACTCAATCTGTAGTGTACCAGCTTCAAGTTCATCTTCAAGTCTTTTCGGTAGTGGTGGCTTCCTCATCGTCAAACGTCATCATCAGAAGATTCACTGTCCCACACATTAGCCGTCTCACCATTACTGTCAGTGTCTGATTCTACGTTTACAACGCCACGATGAGTGATATTTGGTTTAAAATATACGGCACAATATATAGCCAGTAATATATTATATACATGTACTTTTAGGCCCTATGACCTGACAGCGGCTGTTATGGTCATACACCGCCCTCAGACTTTAGCGCAGAAATCAAACACATTATTCATAGTTTCGTACATCCAGGCATCTTGAGATCGGCCACCATTAAAGTTGGGGCAAACTTAATACATGCTAAAGAGGACTGCCCATACAAACGCATTGTTTACATTTTCCATGAAGTTCAAACCATTAAATCCTGTGTATGAGAATCTGTAATAACCCCATCAGGTATCAGAAAACATGAAATCATGAGTGAATTTCGCAATATATTAAAGAAAATGTAATTAAGGTTTAACGGCCCATTGCTCGTAATGTTAAATTAGCCCCTCTGAAAATGGCGTAGCCTCCTACAAGGGAGTACTTCTACTATTGCATTAACAATTTCAACCGACAAGAGAAAATAATAAATTTGTTACGAATGTGTCAAAATCCTGGTGAATATTTTGAAACTAATTTAACTGAAAGCCGGTCAAATTGCTTTCAAAATATTCAACATCATACTTATATAATGACTGTAAAAGTGGAAGTCTGGGATTTCAGGTTCAAATGGGTAAAATGTGATAATTCATTGGTTTAGATTTGGGGCCTACTTCCCTGATAATGCAGCTTACTAGGCCAATAACTAACTTCAAGCACTGTCAGTAATAAGCCTGAGTTAAGATGCCGAAGTGGTCAAATATATAGGCATCACACTTTCTGATTGGCAGTTTCGTTATTCCGTGTTATCTGTCTACTTTTTAGTCTGGCGTACACAAAATGTGCGTACACAAAATGTGCGTAGATTGATGAATTGCACACAAAAATATGTTATTTTCTAAACAGTTGACGCCATCTTTGCTAAATCTCATTAAATATGCGTGTATTCTCGACCAATCAGACAGTGATACCCATTGCCGAAAACGGAGTGAGTTCAGGAAGGCGAATGTTCGGCGAACATTCGTGTTCTATGCGGTACAATGTTCAGTTAATAACAGAAAACGTTTTTCGCAGTCCTGAACGCACCCCCAGGCACGGGTAAAACAACTATGTATGCATGTGCATGTGTAAAAGCGGAGATTTTCGGTTACATATTATGTATGAAGGAATTAGTGAAATTGAAAACAACCGAATGTCAGGTTTGCAGATTTTGTAAATCGCTTCCCTTCCCGTTATAAGACAAATTTGGCATTACACTAGCCACAACTGGTGCATATATTGTTCTAAAAAGTTATGCCTATTACGTCGGCTCAAATTAGACTATATTGTAATAAACCCATTTCAGAGAATATCTTGGTTTATTCATCCAGATTTCAAAAGAAATTGTGGTATCAAAATTTATTAAAATATACGCACAGTCATCACACTAGTTTCATTCATGATAAAGAATACCCAGGTGCGGAGTTCACACACATCCATTTTATACAAAATTACGATTGACGATTACGATGATGACATTTCGACAATTATCATTTACAGCCACAAAAAAAGCTAAAGGCGATACATGTACTTAACACATATACGGCTCCAATTGCAATTTAAATTTACATGTACGGGTCCTTGACAGACTATAGACCGATTCCACTTTATGTTTAATGACGCGTAGTAAGAATCTTTGTAGCGTTACTGAATACATTTGATTGCGCGTTTGACTTTTCCCGTGATGGGTTTAAAATATTTCATGATACGTTTAACATATTGTAGGACGGGGTGGACTTTCCGTTAGGCATGCCTATGAAATAAATTAAATGCGTTTGGTGTTTGGCCACGCCTGGAAACACTACGAGGTTTTGGCGCGAAAAAGACGCATTTTTGTTTCGTTTTTGCTTCGTCAAACATTAAAGCTAACTAAGATCTGTACTGTATGTATGGTATGCGTTTGTTGTTGCAGTACGATGGCAGCGCTCTGAAGGCGCTACAATAAGTCAGAAAGGTGTCCCTTCAACACCAGAGGAAGGTGAGTAGAGAGTTAGAGATAGAATGTAATTAAAGCTTAGAAGCCAATGATGGTTGCATATGATTATAAATATAGTAAGGTGTGCTTTAACCGCTTAGACAATGTGTTTTTTGATACTTTAACCAGGTTTTTTTCGGTTCTTATCAGTCCAGATTTTTTAGATATTTTGATTTTCTCTCGGTAAATAGCCACTTCCCGGCTACAACAAGACTATTTCTAGAAAGTTTACCACTGCAATGACTTGTTCAATAATCGACTCAGTCATTCCAGTAGTAAATTTTTTTTAAATATCCATATCTTAGCCTGCATGTGGCTAGTCTCCAAGACCACTGCAGAGGCCGGCTTTGGCCGGCTTGACCTTTAAAGTATATTAAGAAATATATGAGTCAGAAATTCTGATCATATGCAGGTAAGTCCTGTTTGTTGACTTTTTCTAAACTGTTAAGTGTCATCGGTGTATTAATGCTTCATCATCGGTATGTAGCATAGACCAGCTTATCCTGAATTCATCAAGCATTAGACTAATATACTGTTAGATGTTCCGTATGGATTTGTCCACAGAAAATGCTTCAAATGATCAGTATCTGTGTTCTATCTTATGTGCGAGGACTTGAGTGTAAACCATTTTTTTTTTACGTATACACATCATCTAAGCTGTAGGGTTGAACTGTTAAAATGTGACAATGTGTGGAGGGGCATGTGAGCAGTGATTTTCATAAAGGTCCTTTTCAGGGTATATACATGCAAACTGCAGTTTGGGACTCCCAAAAGAAGTGAAAGTGGGTCCCATGGGACCCCTAAAAATCTGGTATGATTGCTAAATACGTAGCAGTTTTATAGGATTTTGCACAGGAATACCTAGAAAATTTAGCCTGGGACCACAATGGACCTTTCCGGGTTTTAGCTATGCCCCTCCATTCTCTAGCTAAGCTCCACCCACACATCGCTCGTGTTGGGATCGATCGATCTCTGAACACCCTGACTATCAATTTCCAAAAAACTATACATTTAAGCTGTTGAATATTTTGAAACCAATTTGACTGGGTGCTGTTGCTGCCTAAGGCAGCAACGGCGCCCAGCCAAATTGGTTTCAAAATATTCAACAGCATGTTTATTAAATAGCAAAGAATTACAAACACATACAATTCATACAACGTGTCAGAGTATTTGAGATTTGGTGATGGTCTATATTGAACCCTTTGTGATGTAATGAGTGTGATGTCATCATACACACGCTGAGCTGATTATGACGTCATACGAGGTCAGATGATAGATGGATACTCTGGAAGGGTGAATAGTTCATACTTGTGAGCCCATGGTACCCTCTAATTATAGCGTGGATGAGAATGCTGCTTGGAAACACCAGACTTCAATTGGGGACTCTCACACTTCAGGGTGTAGGATCCCTGGGACCTCCAAAATTTAGATGCTATAGAAAACACTGCGTGTGACTATCCTGAGTTCTATACCATTTGAATCTTTCATGTGCATAAATTATGTTTCTATAACGGTGGGATCTGATCTGTTTCTCAAGTCCCTGAGGTCATAATAAAATGTGTCAAAAATGAACGTCATAATTAAAAAGAAACTCGAGAAGTCGAAGTAGTTGTCCCAGTCAAATTAAATTCAAAATATTGAACAGCTTACCTGTGTCTTGAAATTTAGATTCTCTGAATTCAGGTTTCAACATTTCAAATCGACACAAACCCATATAAGAAAACTGGGCAGTGCTTCACTATAATGGGCAGGGCATAGTTCCCTCTATTGATAAACTTGTGTAAACTTTGCATATAGGCTAATTCATATCTAAAATCTGTTTTCTGTGCTAATAACACCAAGAACATCAGCAGGGCCTTATTTCTGATTTCGTTATGCACAATATCACAAAATATATTGGTGGGAGTGGCATTTCAGCATAATTCAACCAAATTCTAGAAGGCGATGTATTCCAAACAAAAGAAACAAATGCAAAAAATCCCTGACTATGTACGAAATAGATTATTGAATATTTTGGGGGAAAAATTGTCCAAACAGCATACTGTACCAATTTATATACGCATTGTGAGTTGCAACTCTAAACCACCCACAGAGGGGTTTTGGAATTTCAGAAAATTATTATGCTTTCAGTGTACCGGTACTAGTAGATTCTACGTTAAACACGGCAAGTATGTGATAGTCAAAGCCAATAAAACCTATCTAGACCTTTTATTGATTCTCTTTTTGGTTTGCTTACAGTTCGGAGTAATTGGTCCCGGATAGCAGGATTTGACACTGCGACTTATCCTACCTCAGCACAAGGTATGTTCTAATTTATCATTCATTTATAATTTACAGCAAAGTTGTAATTGTCTGAGAACCATTTGACAGGAAGGCTATTAGTAATTTCAACCCAATACACCAAATCCTTTATTAATAGCAAAATTGAAGCTTTTTGCCAATATTGCAATTGGCACGAGTAATCTTTGTCTGTCTGTCTGTTTGTCTGTACATCTGTGACTGTCCATTGGTTTTTTGTTTACTGGATTGAAGTTATTACATATATGCATATATATGTGTTTGGTACTGTAGACCATTTGCCTATCTGTCAATTACACATTCCTAGTGCAAAAATGTGCAGAAATCAAGGTTAGGGTGACCCATGCATGCACGCATGCACCACATGCACGCACGCACCGCACCCACGCGTGGGCATGCACGCACACACTGACGACAGGTTAACATACTGGTCACGGGGATATGACTTTAATTGTCAGTAAAATATTAATTTTTAAATTATGACGATAATATCTAATTACATATTAATATTTAATCACATGACAATAATATTTAATCACCTGATCCTTATATTTAATCACATGACAATAATAATATTTAATCACATGATAATAATATTTAGTCACCTGACAATAATATTTAGTCACCTGGTGTATTACTTTATGGCCAGACTTAAACACTAATCCAGTCCTAAATTTCTTACGTCAGTATTAGTTATTGCACCAAGCTAATACCGTTGTTCGAACGCATTTTATGCCCGGGCTTGCTTAATACTGGTATTATCTATTAAGTCCATGCTTAAAGATGGACAAAATGGCGTCCGATGGCCCTCGCTTGAATGTTTTAAATGAGAATTACAGTCGTGTCACAAAACTTTCTGTAGTAGAAATTGTATATTATGTATCGTGGATGCATGGAAACATTTTACGGTCACAATCACGGTGTTTACACTCAGGCATAGCTTCTGCATTTTATGTAATTAAAACAATTAATGTCATTTAATTATAACGTAATAATAGACAATGACTATGGTCATGACGTCATAGGTATGATGCATGAGTGTGATGCTGTGTGGGTGGGTTGGGGAGGCGCGTAGCGGTTTGTAGATTGAAAACCATAATAAGCAGTGATGGTAACATAGTGACCACAAGCGCACACTCGCAGACACGTGCATGAGTGCAGATATGTACAAACGCGTCACCGCTCCCCACCCCTCCCCCCACCACACACCCATCAACCACCCACCCACCCACCCCTCCCACAACCATGGGGTGTATTAAATAGTTAATACATTATCAGTTATACATGGTATAAAAAAGATGAATTTAGCTTATCATGTTGAATATCTGCCAATATGCTCATATATTTTCAGCCCATCTTGTCCTTTGCATGTTTTTATTTACAACGCGAAATTAGTGGCCTTTTTAAAGGTGAAAATACATGCTTACGATTTAGGGCCAATTTGATGTAGCCGACTGTCGCAAACGATAAATCAGTTCATGTAAATAATTTGTCGGCTATTGATTTGGATCGGTCACAATAAATCTGTAAACTCTAGGCTGTTGAACGTTTTCGACTTGCTGCACATAAAATCTGTCCATGTAAATAGGAAATCTTACACCGCACACGATTTGCATAGTAGTAGTAGTAGTAGTAGTAGTAGTAGTAGTAGTAGTAGTAGTAGTAGTAGTAGTGGTAGTAGTAGTAGTAGTAGTAGTAGTAGTAGTAGTAGTAGTAGTAGTAGTAGTAGTATTAGCAGAAGTAGTAGTAGTAGCAGTAGTAGTAGTAGCAGAAGTAGTAGTAGTTGCTTCAGCAGCAGTGGTAGAGGCAGAGGCGGCAGAAGCAGCAGTGGGTAAATTCTGAAGCTCCACATGCATGTCGGTTTGTGTCCGTTGTATAATGTAAACAGTGTTGTCGTATACGGCAATGTCTGCGCTGATAAATTTGGCTACGTCGACTCGGCGATAAATTCATATCATGTAGCCCTATTTGTTTGTTTGTTGGTCGGTCAAATTTGTGACATTTTGGCGAAGCTTGGTTGATCTGTCAGACGGTAGCTCAAAGGTGTGACATTTCTGTCGAAGCCATCTAGTCACAACTCGGCCTATGCATAGGCCTATAGTGCATCTTAGTTGTTTCTCCTATTTCGATTTTTACGTTTCAGTTAACCTTGCTTTATGTCGGCTTTGTTTAGTTATTTTAATATATTCCTCACACGTTCATTACAACATGAGTACACTGCAGCAACCACCTTACATGTGTGGGTACACAAGTGTGGGAAGACGGAGTGTGGAAGATATATACATATAGGGTATGTGTGAAGGGGGAGGGAGCCAGCGAGGGAGGGAGAGAGAGAGAGAGAGAGTGGTGTGTGTATTAGGAATTTAGGTCCAGACTTAAAAGCAAATACACTTTTGAACAGGCCTGAAATTTAAGACCATGTTTAAGGCAGTATTAGGGATTTATGTCCAGACTTAAAAGTTAATACACTTTCGAACAACCGGCTCCTGCAATAATATTTAATCACATGCCAATAATATTTAGTCACATGACAATAATAGTTAATCACATGACACCTATGCTTAATCACATATGACACCTGTGCTTAATCACACATAACACCTGTACTTTATCACACAACACCTATGCTGTATCACACATAACACCAATACTTTATCACACATAACACCTATACTTTATCACACATAACACCTATACTTTATCACACATAACACCTATACGTTATCAGATATGACACCAAAATTTAATCACATCTGACACATACACATATTTAATCACATATAACACCTAAGTTTCTTATTTTGTTAGAATCTCTACTGGATATTATGTCTGTGATGGAAAAAGCTGATGGACAAGCAGAAACGGAGTCGGATGAATCTGATCATGATGGCAGTTTTAATGTTGTGAGTTAAAGTTGTAATACTTAGCTCATTAGATACTGGGGCTGGTATATGCATGATATGCTCAGCTTTCTATTATGCATCAGAGATAGATATTCACTTTTTACTAGCTAAATATTGTTGCATTTCCCTATTCTATTAACCATTTAATGGTTGAATCTGGTCAATAAAATTTTGAGTTTTGTTGAGCCAGTCATTCCTGTAGTAAATCTTCAAAAAGAGTTCTTTTGGCCTGCAAAGAGATATTTTTCAAGAACATTGAAGAAGCCATTTTTGGCCAACTGGACCCATCCAATAAAAGTTTCACCGCTGAATAGATGATGTTACATCACCGTTAACCATGTTATCCATAATATGTCAGTAGCTCAATAACAGGCAAACCCTAAAAAAGATGGTGAATACTTTGATAGAAATTTTACCTTAAATGCCTTAGGTAGTAACAGCTTTCAGTCACATAATTTTCGAAACATCAGACTATTTCCTCCTCTCATTGCATGTGGTAGCGGTGGTGTTTAAAGGGTGCAATATTCTGATACAGTCGTTCCAGTATTTAAAGTTTTATGAAAGCAGAGTTTCACATCATGAGAACATACTTACCTCCCTAACACTCTTGATATATTAGTATATCGGCTTTAAATTCAATAATATTCAGAATTATGAACGGTTAGGTGCCCCTACTGGGCAGGTGGAATGTACACAGTCATGCACATGTCAGACCCCACCTCTGCGCATGCGCATACTGGTACTTCCGTTTTCTAATATATTGGCTTATCAGCAACATGGAAAACAATTTCAAGCTCTTTTTTGTTGAATTTTCACTCAATTTCTTTCATCCATTTCACTATGGCTGAATCCAAAGCGTCAGAAGAGTCTGGCTCATCATCCATTAAGGTGATATTGTTCCATATATTATTTAAAGACTTGTAACTTCTATACGTGTTACGGACTTTCGTTCGCGGCTGACCTGGCATTGGCGTGTTTTTTTAGGCACTGGAAATCCTTGTTAAATTATCCCAGCGCCTAAGTTCTACTAATCCCTTGTGTCTTTGTGTCCACAGGCTCATCTTAGGATGGTACCGCCCATGTTCTTCACTCAGAAGTTGATCACGTCTCCTTTTTCTGACTTATCATCTGATATATCTAAGGGTCGGAGATATAAAACGAATTTCACTTCAAGAGTATACTTACCTCCCTAATACTTTTGATATTGCTAAATATTGGCTTTCACTCAATAAACACTCAGATTTAAAACAGTTAGGTGCCCCTACTGGGCAGGGAGTCAGAGCGTAGTCTGGCGGATGCCAGCCCCACCACCGCGCATGCGCAGACTAGCACTTCCTCTTTGCTAGATTATTGGCAGAGAGAACACACATGTTTTTCAGTCATAAGCTTTTCTTGCTCATTAACGTTTTTATTGGTGTTATTTTGGAAGTGATAAGACCTGATTTGGATGGCGGGAGGATACACTTCGCCACCGGAGGACGTTGGACCTTTAAATCAGGTGACTTCTAGTAAAATTAGCGAGTTTTCTTCCCGGTGTATTGTGTTTCCGGGACTCGCGTTTACCGTGATAAGCGCCTTAGTTAGTTGGTTTAAGGTCAACTCGGTGCTACCTAGGACTAATTTCTCTTTCTGTTTCTGTCCACAGGTCTGTATGACGCTAGGTTGTGACGTCACAGTGCCAGAGAATTAGTATTCTCTCCACCATGGTTCCATTTCCTACTAACACTGTTAGGTTATCTAACCAAATGAAAAATTATGCCCAGTGAGTTGGAGGCCTGGTATAAAGGTCTTCTCACTTTGCCCTCTTGTTCCAATTCCTTCCCCATGAGGTGGAGAGAGTTAAGAGGCGTGCTGATGGTGGAGTTTCCGGTTCGTTACGTTGGATGGTTTGTCTATACAAAGTGTCAGGTATCTAGTTATTGATAATGTGGTGATGTTAATTATTGTAAACAATCAAAGGGAGATAATTAACATTTTTGCCAGTAAAGAGTTATCTATATGTATCTGATGGTTGTGTAGTCAACTTATCCATTCAGCATACAATTCGTCTTTGCACTTGGATGTTTTGTTGGGATCGAATTTTTCCTGTCACGGGATTAATGACGTCATAATCAGCTGGCTATGTATTTATTAGCAATTCAAGCGCTAGGCTGGTTTTTGATGTATATTGATCTTTATGATCGTTTTCCTTCTCCTTGAGTTGGATTGAGTTTCTAAGCTTAACTAGTTGCTCATACTCCTTGTCCTTTGCCCTGTTTCAGGGACCGGGTTGCGCGTCCTGTGGACGTTTTATGCATGTGAAGTTCTGGCCGCATCTGTGTTATCGATGTAGCCCTTGTGGTCCATTGATTAATTGTGACATATGTAAGCACTGGGGGGGCGAGTTAATGTCCGAATTCTTGTGCTGCTTACAGGCGACGGACAAGGTGGTAGTGGAGGAGAAGAAGAAGAAGCGGAAACGAGAGGTTGTAAGTAAGAAGGGTAAGGGGAAGGTCTCGTCCGCGGTGGATATGGAGACCTTCCGGACCGAGATGTTGGGAGAGATGAGGAGGACAATAAAAGATTTGGTTCCAGGGTTGCTTCGTGGCATGCTTCCTGGACCAGATCCTTTATTGTCCTCATCATCGGCTTCGGAGCAGGTAATCCCCGCCTCTGGATCGATTTTCCTTAGTCCGCTTCCGTTGTCCGACGATTCAGAGGTGGCCCCATTAGAGGGGGCGTTCCACGGCCCTGGCAGCAGGCTTATTGCCGCGCCGATAGGGGACCGTGGACGGTTGTCGCTGGAACCCGCTGGCTGCTTATCAGTCCAGGGGTATCCGCACGCCGCGGTGGCCAGTACCTCCTATGGCACCGTTCCTGGTCAGCCCGGGTTAGCTCTCTTTGCTGACCCGGGGTCTAATCTTTCTGACCAGGGTGATGAGGATTACCTGCTAGGGTCGCCGTCTGACGACGCGGACATGGATGAAGACGTTTGTGCACCCCTCGCGGGGAATACAGGCGCTTTTTTCCACGGTATTACTCACCCTGGAGTAAGGTCCGCGGTTCAGGTGGTGGCCCAGGGCGCTGCTGATGGCCAGCGGTACCGCATACCTCGGCTTGCCGAGAGTGTAGCTGGTGCTGGCCGGGCCCGTGGTAGGGCTATATATACCCCGCGCTCTACCGCGGTGCCTGCTCCTGGTCAAACCAGTGATATTCTCATGCCGGTGCTGTCAGGCCCGCATGTTTTCCCTGGCTTGCCAGGTGTATCAGCGTACCCGCCGTCAAGCTCTACTGCTTGCGCTCAGGAGGAAGACGAAGGACCCCGTCTTGTAGAGCGCTCGCAGTTAGCCACGGAGGAGGATTGGTATGACGCTTGCCAGTGGTTGGTGAGCGTTAGGCCTGATCTGCCCGTGGAGCAGTCGGCTAGCCACCGTGTTCACACGCCGTGGTTAGCTGGGAAACCAACTGCTAACGCTATGCCTTCTCTGCCGCTGGCGGAGCATGTCGTTGACATGTTCAAGGCGGCGGAGGCGTCCATTAACACGAGTGGACGTCTCGCGAAGGCCCCTCGCGAGGTGGCCAGGCGTTGTCGCATCGTGCCCCTGGACTACCAGCGGTACGGTGTGGTACCCAAGCCCAGCGTGGATGACCGCGCGGCTTTGGGTGAGGATACGCGGCCAGGATCCCGTTCTGACGCGGGGGTCTTGTGCGCGAACGCGTTGCGTTCGGCGAATACCGCGTTGCGTGATGCGGAGGAGAGTGGGAGGGCTTCGATTGCCGCTCTGTCCCACGTCTCCCAGCTGTTACAGGGGGTAGTAACGGCATCCGCGTCGCGCCAGCCAGGCCCGCTCGCGGTCCAGCGAACCATCCAGGATGGTATTAACCTGGCGCTGGACTGTATGACGCGGGCGGTGACCAGGAGTGTCAGGGCAAGACGCACATTTGCCCTGGACAATCTGTGCCCGTCTCAGGACCTGTATAATAGGCTACTCCGTACGCCTATGACGGGTCCTGGTCTTTTTGGAGGTGAGGGATGTCGCCACCTCCAGGAGACGGTCACCCTGGTGAATAACCAGAGGGCGCTGCGCGAACAGTTTGAGGTACTGCGTCGTGCTAACGTTCGCGCCGCGGCCCCTGCGTATCGTCCCCTGCAGGCTCGAGGTGGTGCTGGCCAAGTCAGAGGCCAGCCGCCGTCGCAGCGCCGGCCTCGGCCGCGTGCGATTCGGCCAGCAGTGAGGGGGGCGCAGGCTCCTCAGCCGCCGTCAGCCAGGCAGCCGCCCGTGCACCGAGGTGCGCGCGGGGCGGGGCGGGTCGCGCGAGGATCTGGGCGTGGTTATCGTTCCTGACAGGGCGCTTACCGCGGTAAGGACCACGCCGGTGTGTATGGCGACGGAGACAGTGCCGCTCTTGCATGCCTTGTGTCCACCGCGGTCCCTAGGTGGACCGGTGGGAGGCCGGCTAGCCGACCACATGCAAGAGTGGGAACGGTTAACTCAGGACCGTTTAGTCTTGCGATGGCTTTCCGTGGGGTATCATCCAGAGTGGATGACAGGCCCGCCGTCGCGACTGTCTCTGGTGCCAGTCTGGACTCCCATTCCGAGAGATCCAGATCAAAGGTTGTGTATCGAGGAGGAGATAAATTCCCTCGTACAAAAAGGAGCTATTCAGCCGGCACAAAGGTGTCCGGGCTTCTATTCAACCCTGTTCTTGGTAACAAAACGCACCGGTGGGTGGAGACCGATTCTCAACCTCAAGCCATTGAACAAGTTCATCGAGACGCCCAGTTTCAAGATGGAAACGGTGCGCTCGGTGTTGGCGGGGTTGGAGAGGGGGATGTGGACGGCGTCGATAGATTTGAAGGACGCTTATTTCCACATCCCCATCCACAGGAGTTTCTGTCGCTTCCTGAGATTTGCATTCCAGGGCAGACAGTGGGAATTCAGGGTGTTGCCCTTCGGAATTTCCACGGCTCCTCGGGTTTTCACCCGTGTGGTTCTTGCGATCACAGCATACCTCCGCAGGAGAAGCATAGCAGTCCACACGTACATAGACGACTGGCTGTTGAAAGCGCACACCCGGGAAAGTTTGTCCGCCAATCTGGAGATTGTTTTGAAAATTCTCACAGACTTGGGCTGGATGATCAATTTCCCAAAATCAGAGCTGACTCCATCCCAGAAGTTTGTTTACCTGGGGATGTTCTTCGATCTGGAGACAGGATATGTTTATCCTACTCAGGAGAGAGTTCAAATACTCATCTCGTTGATTCAGTCAGTGTGCGACAGTCGTCATGTCCTGGCACGGGTTTACTTGAGAATGCTGGGGTTGATGGTTTCGTTGGAACCAGTCATTCCTCAGGCCGCCTTACGCAGGCGGCCGATCCAGTTGTTTCTCATGACACAATGGACCCAGAGTACAGGTTCGCTGGACTCGAATGTGTCAGTGTTGGCGCCTCTGATTCACCACCTGCAATGGTGGTTGAATACAGAGAATCTCTTACCGGGGGTTTTGCTAACCCCTCCCCACCCTCAGGTGACTGTGTATACAGATGCATCGATGGAGGGCTGGGGAGCTTGCCTGGAAGAATCCACGATATCAGGGCTTTGGAATCTGGAACAGTCACAGGAACATATAAATCTACTGGAGCTAAGAGCAGTAGTCCTGGGCCTGGAACATTTCTTACGGAAAGTTCAGGGCAAGATTGTTCTTATTCGTTCAGACAACTCAACAGTTGTGACTTACATAAACCGCCAGGGCGGAACGAAGTCGCCCAGTCTCTGTATGATGACATGGAAACTGCTTTGTTGGTGTCTGGATCACCAGATTACCTTGAAAGCAGTTCATATTCCGGGAAGGTTAAACCTGCTAGCAGACTCATTGAGCCGAAGGATGAGTGTTTTACCCACGGAATGGCAACTAAATCAATGTGTGGCGGATCGTCTGTTCGACCATTGGGGGAAACCCAACATCGATTTGTTCGCAACGAAGAAGAATGCGAAGATGACGACGTACGTCTCTCCGATTCCGGATCCAAGCGCTTTCGCAACAGATGCGTTAGCTATCAGCTGGGGGAGAATGTATGCATACGCATTCCCTCCAGCAATCCTGATTCCAAAAATTCTTCAGAAAATCAGACAAGAGGAATGCCAAGTGCTTCTGATCGCCCCGGATTGGCCAAGCCGATCATGGTATACGGATCTGCTGGACCTTCTGGTCTGCAATCCGGTTCCTCTGCCTCTGATGGACGATATTATCTTCCAGGGCAAGGCCCTTCACAACAATCCGTCAATGTTCAGATTGACTGCATGGATGTTGTCAAGGAATCTAGAATTAAGGAGGGTTTTTCTGAGCAAGCAGCCATGTTTATGGCCAAAGCCAGGAGGGGGTCAACCTCCAGAGCATATAATTATAAAATCAACAGATTTGCAGAATGGTGCTCAAAAAGATGTATTGATCCAATGGATTCATCTATTCAAGTAGTAGCTGATTTCCTCTGTCACCTCTATGATGCCTATAGCCTCAAGCCTAACTCTATTGCTGGTTATAAGTCAGCATTAATGTCTGTTATTCCTTGCTTGGCTAAGAGGGGAAGTGATGAAGTAAATACATTGAATGTATTAATTAAAGGCATGGGCAATCTAAGACCAAGGAATCCTCCTGTGATTCCGTCTTGGAGTTTATCGCTAGTGCTTCAAGTACTAGGTGATAAGCCTTTTGAACCACTTAGTTCCATTTCTATGAAACTATTAACACTGAAGACTGTGTTTTTAATTGCTGCGGCCTCGGCTAGGCGTAGGAGTGAGATTCATGCCTTATCAGCCGAGGATGACCGTTTTGTGGTTTCAGGGGAGGGCCTTAAGCTGCTACCTAGGATTAATTTCTTGGCTAAAAATCAGTCGTTGAAATATCCAGGTCAACCTATTATTTTGCCTGCTTTAACTAGATATGATCCTAATTCTAAAGCATGGTGTCCCGTCCGGGCGCTGCGCCGGTACAAACAACGTACGGCGGCATGGCGCACCGACCAGTCAGCGTTATGGTTGTCATATATTGAACCCCATGGGAGAGCTTCTAAGGACACCATTTCCAGGTGGATTGTGGAATGCATTCAGTTTTGCCATAAATCCGCCACCGGGAAGCAGGTTGACGTGGCCAAGGCTCACAGTGTCCGCGGCGTAGTGACATCCACGGCCCTATTTAATGGGGTCCCTGTGGATGATATTATGTCGGTGGCTCAGTGGCACTGTGAGTCAAGTTTTACAGACCATTATCTCCGTGACACCTCTAATCCTCTCGCCTTGTCGGTTTTGAAAAAATAAATCGGTTTATATTTTTTGAGGTGATTTCCTCATTACTTATATATATCACAATTAATTTATGGAAACACCCACTTTTTTGGGCCTGCATCAGTCTTTACCGATGGGAAGATGATGTCAGCAGCCATTTTCAACAAGGTCAGTCTTGTTCATGTGTTGTCCGTTGTTGATTGTATTGTCACGATTACCCGTTATTAATATGGTGATGGTTTGTGTATTTGGGTGGTTCATTGTTGAGAGTTACGAAAATGGAGCTTTTTCGTCTCTGTCCTGTAGTACATGGCACTTGTACGTAGAGAGCGTATAGGACATTGAGGTCAGTCGACTCTTCCTCCCAGGAAGGAGGGGGGGGGGGGGAGCGCATATGACATTCGGTCATCTCTCATACATCGGTCGTGTTATCCGATGGTTAGTCAAATCCTGACTGTTTTTTCTTACAGTTTCAGAAGTTTAAGTGCCTTAAACGCAGAAAAGCGTATTGGGATGAGCTGGTCTTTTGACCTCGCCTCCCTCCCGCCAGATTCACTTTCGAATTCTGGCAATATCAAAAGTATTAGGGAGGTAAGTATACTCTTGAAGTGAAATAAACGAAATCTAGGATTTCTTTTTTCACGAGAGAGTTGATACTTACCTCCCTAGATACGGACCCGGCCTCTCCACCCCACAGAGGCTCGGTCTTCAGGCTCTTAATAGTTGCATGTGTGTCAGCCAATAATCTAGTCAGAGGAAGTGCTAGTCTGCGCATGCGCGGTGGTGGGGCTGGCATCCGCCAGACTACGCTCTGACTCCCTGCCCAGTAGGGGCACCTAACTGTTTTAAATCTGAGTGTTTATTGAGTGAAAGCCAATATTTAGCAATATCAAAAGTATTAGGGAGGTAAGTATCAACTCTCTCGTGAAAAAAGAAATCCTAGATTTCGTTTATTTCACATCATGAGAGCATACTTACCTCCCTAACACTCTTGATATACTAGTATATCGGCTCTAAGTTCAATAAGATTCAGAATTATACAAAATTAGGTGCCCCTAATGGGTAGGTGGATGTACACAGTCGTGCACATGACAGACCCCACCTCCTGCGCATGCGCATACTGGTACTTCCGTTTTCTAATATATTGGCTGACAGTCAACTTTGTAGAAAACTTTCCAAGCTCTTTATTGAGAATTTCCACTGTCTATTATCCTCTTTTATTCATAATGGCTGATGCAAAAGTGTCAGACGAGTCCTCCTCTTCATCCATTAAGGTGATATTGTTCCATATATTAATTAAGACTTGTAACTTTTATATGTTACCGGTTTTCGTTCGCGGCCATTTTGCCGTTACTGCATTTTCAGGCACTGGGAATCCTTGTTAAATTTCTCCCAATGCCTAGGGCTATTAATCCGTTGTGCTTTGTGTTCACGGGTTCAACTTATGGATGGTAAGGGCTCCTGTTCTTCTCTCGAAGGTTGTTTACGTCTCTTTTTTTACTTAT
This sequence comes from Chaetoderma sp. LZ-2023a, assembly GCA_034401795.1. NCBI lineage: Eukaryota > Metazoa > Mollusca > Caudofoveata > Chaetodermatida > Chaetodermatidae > Chaetoderma > Chaetoderma sp. LZ-2023a. Next base: position 49,147,605 of record CM067360.1, read on the forward strand.
CATTGTGATATGTCTACGGGTTGGAGATATAGTAAATGAATAAAAGAAATATCTCCTTCCTTTTGTCCCATCCCCCTCATCAGTTCTACAGAAAGAAGAGTCGGCGGATGGATGGACGTGTTCTCCTGCACAAGAGGGTGTTTTTTGCCTGTGCTCAAGCTAAGGGAGTTTATTAGTTATGGCACATAATTATTTGAAACTATTCACAAATTTCTGCTGCCATTTGTCTATTGCACTGTATTCTCTCTTGTATGTGCATGGGTTCTCGAATATATATAATTTAATATCATATTATTCGGGAATAATGAATGTCTTTAGTCTCTAGATATTTCTTGCATTCATTTCTGATGTCCCCTCTCCTTGAAGGAGCTGTTGCATTGAGGTTTGATGTCATAATCAACCAGAGTTTTTTCTCTTTCCTTGATGTCATAATCTTAGTTTAGAGAAATCTTTTTGATGTTTTTATCTCCTTTTATTATGAACGTGGAGGGATATCTAGATAGTCAATAATCTTTCTCTCTCTCATTCTTAATTTGGGATCCTGGTTGTGATTGGTTATTATTAACAAGAGAAGTCAGCTGTCCTGTAAGGGTTGTCTGTAATAAAAGTGGGTGTCTTCTCTCGAGTTTGTTCTTGTTTTGTACTAAGAGTCAAACAACAAGGTTTTGCAAACTATAATGCTCATTGTCTTCGTATGCCTTCCATTTCAGAAGTCATGTCCATCATGCTTTAAGCCCATGAAGGCTAGTAGTAGTGCCGGAGTCAAAATGATACCACCACCTTCAACTGGCAGCCATTCGGCGATCCATGGCCCCCACCACCCTCTCAATCCCTGGGGGCATAGGGTTGTGGAGACGTGATTTTCGTGGTTGGTGTATGCCTCTAGATGGAGATGGGAGCTGCTGTTCTCCCGGACATGGAAGGCCGTGGCGGGTATAAAACTCCCGTGCGGACCCCACATGTCCGGGAGAACCTCTTCAGGATACTGGCCAGTGGCCGGCCTCTCTCTATTCTGACCGGTATCCTGAGGATGTTTTTCTATCTGTAGGACACTTTTGTACCTATCCTACCTATGTACCTATCCTACATATCCTACCTATGTACCTATCCTACCTATCTCCTACCCCACTTATCTCCTACCGTACTCTGTTGCTATTCCAGCCGGCTGGTGTGTGTGTCTGTAGTGCTTTGACCCCACACTGGGGGGGGTCGTGGTGGGTCTTTATCTAACTTGGTCATATTACCCTGGCCCTGGTGTCTTACCTAGTTTAGAAATTTCAGGTAAGTTCTAGCGAGGTCTTTTGAGCGGATTTGAACTCCAGTCTGCAACCTGGGAACACTATGCAATTCAACAACTCTATCAACTCTATTGATAGACCCACCGCAACAATATTAAGATCTTGACTCTTAGTACTCTTTATCTCTGAGCATGAGTTGTGAAATCGCTGTTACTGCGTTATCTCGAAGTGACGTCAAGATCTAGAGTAAGTCCAGCCTGATAGCGCAGCAACATAGCAACGTGTAAACACATAACTTATCAGCTATATTTATTAATGCATACATGGCCGAGATAGTTAATGCGTTGTATTATACACTTTTAAAATCACAGGTTCAAATCTCGTTATGTGTTATTAGCAAGTGGTAAACATGTCTACAATTACTCTTTACCCGTTACCCGAGAAGCATGACATCACGTCAAGACCAACTCGCACAGTCACATAAAACCCATGATTGCAGACCACAGACCCTCGACTGGGCCAAAGTCAAGAATAGTAGTTTATTTAGCCCACCTGCTATGCGTTAACACCCAATTAGACACAGCATCCATAATGGTATACCAGCGATCATAAATTACGTGTGAGCGCACAACCATACATTACGTGTAAACACTAAAAAACTCAACTACGTGTAAGCGCTCATCTACAAACAATATTACACACAATGGGCTGACCTGAAGAGCGATGGTCATGCATGGAATGATGTAGGCTGTGCGGCACGACGAGAAAAAGTACCCGGGCCATTGCGTGATATGGGCAACTATGCAGATCGAAATCTTGAGAAATGGAGAAGCTTAGGGATCCCAACATTCCGCTCGTCAGTTCTACTAACATGCCTTACGTGTCGCGGACGATATCCAATGACTGTGATAGCGATGGACAAACTCTTCAAGTATATGAATTATTTAGAAGTGGTCGACTGGACCAAAGTCAAGAATAGTAGTTTATTTAGCCCACCTGCTATGCATTAACACCCAATTAGACACAGCATCCATAATGGTATACCGGCGATCATAAATTACGTGTGAACGCACAACCGTACATTACGTGTAAACACTCAACTACGTGTAAACGCTCATCTACAAACAATATTACACACAATGGGCTGGCCTGAAGAGCTATGGTCATGCATGCATGATGTAGGCTGTGCGGCGTGACGAGAAAAAGTACCCGGGCCATTGCATGATATGGGCAACTATGTAGATCGAAATCTTGAGAAATGGAGAAGCTCAGGGATCCCAACATTCCGCTCGTCAGTTCTACTAGCATGCCTTACGTGTCGCAGACGTTATCCGATGACTGTGATAGTGATGGACAAACTCTTCAAGTATATGAATGATTTAGAAACGGTTTGCGGTTTTGATGTGGATGCTGCTATCGAGTTGGAACAAGAGTGGGAACAAGAAATGCAGTAATCCCTCGCCCACCAACCTCTCAATGCGCGCACTACTCCCACATAAACACATAGTCTCGGTATCACATCGACACGACGGACCACCCACAGGTTTTTCCAGGTACTGATCGCCTTGTGATCAACCACACATAATAGGGTCTGAACACTCATTTAGAGACAAGCATCCACAGTGATATACACCATGATTACTGTTGCACAGCTTCGCGATGTTGTAAAGCAATTCGGCCTTAGAGGCTACTCTAAGGTCAAGAAAGCCGACCTGCTCCAGATGATCGGACAGGCCCGTGCCGAGGAGTTGCAGAAGCGACTCTCGAGCAATGAAGACGGAAAGGTTTCCAGCGCTTACCAAAGATGATCCTTTGAATGCCCACAAGAAAGCGCAGCGGATCCGTGAGCTTCGTCAGTTGGACGAGGAGGTGACTGCTAGCTTGCGAGCCAAGACTGTAGCGATCCACTAGAGCGCTTACCTCCCCTACGCAGGATCACTAAGCGAGTGATGAGGGGGCCGAGGTCTGAACCCTTAGCCCGGAGCATGAGGCGAGAAGGCGAACACATTCTCGACCAGCGTCTCGGCGAAAGGGAGACAGAGGATTGAGGATGCCGGTCAGTACGCTGGACGTTCTTTAGAGGTCTAGAAGGAGACCTCACAGGCCAGATCATGCAAAAGATCCAGCAGACTGTCCGGAATGCCTTCTACCTCCGCTACACCCATACCTATCGCATCCGTCACATCGAAGACGGTAGGGTGATGCTCTTCCACAAGAATGCTCCAGCGAGCCCGTGGCTGAACACGATAGGAGCAGCTCGGGACTGGGTGGCAGCAAGAGAGCAAGCCCGCGACACAGACAATATCGATCGACCCAACACCAAGTGGGCTTTCATTCGATCAATCAACGTTGAGGTCAGGGCTGTCATCGACCGCCAACTTCTGCTTGGGACAGGCCCCCCTCCCAGACTGGCTACGACAGAAGAAGAATATAACTGCTCTCGACACATACAGGGACAACATGTGTCTCTGGAGATGTCTAGCAGTCCACCGAGGAGCGAGAGCTGATAGAAGTACAGCTCCTGCACGAGAGCTTGCCACACAGTTCTACGGCAAGACAGTACAGTACCTGATGTCTGCAAGACCTCACTGGATCAGCTGGACAAGGTAGAGTTCTTCGCCAAGATCGGGATTCACGTGTATGAACCAACCGAAGAGGGCACCTGGCACTTGATCAGGCAAGCGGCTCACTACCGTGACACCATGACTATCAGAGTGTGGGGCCACCATGCCTTCTACATCAAGAACATCTCCAAGCTGGCACATACACTAGTCTGCAGTCACTGTCAGCAGAGGTTTGCAAAGGCATGCAATCTTCAACGCCACGCTGATCACTGTACAGGCGGCAAAACAACAATCGTGTCTCCTGGCGAGAAGGTTGAGGCGCCACAGTCTGTGTATGAGAGTCTTCTATCCGCCCCAACCATCCAGTTCAGCGGCTACTCGTTGAATCGGGTATGAGTCGAGAAACAGAGGCGTACACATACACCATGTAGTGTGTGGGCACGGTGGCGAGCGTTGGATCGAGGGGACTCCCGTAGATGGTTATGATCCGACCACCAACACCGTTTACCAGTTCCATGGCTGTTACTGGCACGGGTGTCCACAACACCAGCGAGGTGAGGATGCCGAACAAAGATACCGCATGACCTGAGAGAGGAGATGGATGCACGCTTGTGGTACAGTGGGAGTGCTGTATAAAACGCTGTCCAAGCGTCCCTAAACGAGTTCGGACTGTCCCATACCCACACTTCATAGTTTACGACTTCGAAGCACTCCTAGATGGTATCAAGACTCATCCTACGGAGACTCTCACGATCGAGAGTACTCACATACCTATCTCTGTGTCAGCTGGCTGCTCCTTAGATGGCGCCACGAGTGAGCCCACTCACCTCTGCAATCCTGACCCCAAAGAACTGATCAGAGAGGTCATGCTGGTGATCCAACTGCGAGCATATCTAATCTGGGCAAGGGTTAGGGCACAGTACATAGCGACAGACCTGGGCAACCTCCCAAAGCGACAGCAGCGACTGATCAACGAGTGGTGTGACCAAGTGCCTGTACTGGGGTTCAACTCTCGGCGGTATGACCTGAACCTCATCAAGAAGTATGTTGTCGATGAGCTGACTGACAGTACAGGTATAGTAAAAGTCACCAAGAAGGCTAGTCAGACCATGTTCCTCATAACACCTGAGCTACGGTTTCTCGATGTGCTGAACTACCTCGGCCCAGGAGTCTCGTACGAGGTATGGGTCAAAGCTTATGGGTGTACACAGCTGAAGAGCTGGTTCTTGTATGAATGGTTTGACACACATGAGAAGCTCAACTATCCAGGGCTTCCTAACTACTCAGCATGGACATCTAAGCTCAAGGGTGGCTACCTCTTGACGTGATCAGAGTGGGAACAGTGTAACCAGACATTCAGCGAGCATGGAATGCGGACATTCGCCGACTGGCTGGGATACTACAACAAGCTGGACATCCGTCCATTCATCGAAGCCCTAGAGAGGATGCGGGAGTTCTACACAGAACGAGAAATAGACATCCTCAAAGATGCGGTGGCTCTCCCAGGTGTGTCACTGCAGTACCTCCTACGTGGAACCGCTCAGCACATGCCGGATGTTAGCCTCTATTCACCGGGCAAAGAAGCCTACGTGATGCTGAAGGGTGCTGTTGTTGGAGGTCCCAGCATCGTGTTAACCAGATACCACGAGACCGGTGTGACTCGAATCCGCCAGAGTGAGCGTGTCTGCCAACGTCTACTCGGCTACGACGCAAATGCTCTGTACCTGTCAACGATGGCCAAAGAGATGCCATGTGGTAAAGAGACAGTGTGCCATTGGTCCGGTGGTAGTGGTGTAGCTAGCTTTAAGGCAGATCTCCTAGCAGACAGCTGGTTTGGGTTTGCTGAGGTGGATATAGAGGTCCCCAAGGCTCTGTGGACAAAGTTTGAGGAAATGCCTCCTCTCTTCTAGAGGCAATCTCTTCTGAGATGCTGGCATATCTATGGCGAACAGGGAGGAAGCGTCCCACCACCCAGAAGCTGGTCAGTGCCTTCTCTGGCAAGCAGCGGCTGCTGTACGCACCGACACTCAGGTGGTATATAACCCATGGCCTGGAGATCACTGCTGTATACCGCACCATAGACTATGAGGCCAAGCGCCCATTCGAGTGGTTCGTGGAGAAGGTTACGGAGGCCCGCCGCTCGGGAGATGTAGATAAGAGCAAAGTGCTCTTGGCAGATCTCTTCAAACTCCTCGGCAACAGTGCCTACGGGAAGCTCATCGAGGCCCTAGAACGTCATAGCAACACCAGCTTCACGAAGGATGAACGCGTGGTAGACAAGGCCCTGCGTAGTGCATGGTTCGAAGATCTCGAGGAGATCAGTGAGTCATACGAGCTCCAGAGTTGCAAGCCGAGGATCACTATTCGAGGCCCTTCCAGGTGGGGATAGCCATTTATGAGCTCGCGAAGCTGCGAATGCTGGAGTTCTACTACGACTTCCTCGATCGCTACCTAGCTCGTGACAGCTTTGAGTACCTGCAGTTGGACACTGACTCCGCGTATATCGCTATAGCAGGCACCAACCTCGACGACGTCATTCACCCTGAGATGTGAGCAGAGTACCAAGCTCATAAGCGGGACTGGCTAGCTTGGGACAAATGGTCTGGACGGACACCGGGACTGTTCAAGCTCGAGTTCGAAGGCTCTCATTGTATCGCTCTCTGGTCCAAATGCTACTACGTGGAGAGCACAGCTGTAAGTAAGTGCTCGGCTAAGGGAATGTCAAAGCGGTAGAATGAGGTCTCTTGGCAGAGGTTCTACAGCGCCCTACATGGTGGGGTGGACAGAGCTAAAAACCGACGCCTACGCATGCGCAACCAGGGTATGGTGGTGTATGAGCAGGAAAAACTTGGACTCTCCTCTTACTATGATAGGCGCCATGTGCTGCCAGAGGGTGTCCATGCCAAGCCCAACGAGTATCATCGAAGAGCTGTTAGCACCCTCCTAGGTGGTGGCAGCTGTGTGTCTGCAGGGACTAGCTGAAGCTCTTCTACGACAAATGGTCGCCTAGGCACTCCGTACTGGCATGCCAGGTAGTACAGTGTAGGCTACCCTTCTGCCTCCACATACCTGTCAAGCGTGTGAACATCTATCGACCAGTTAGAATTTGTTGCACACCGTCGACCACCTTCCAGCTCACCAGGCTCATACAGGTACCTAACCAGAGCATCAGGTGGTAGGCACTCCTCTTCCTTGTTCGCTCCTCTAGATCTGTGACTGACAACAGCAGGGTGTCTGATAGCCTCTACCGGCTTTTCCCGATTAGCCTAGTAACCTCGGCATTGGATCTCTCCACCACAGCCCGCAGCCCTCTTACCAATACTCTAGAACGTTCACTTGGCGCGGCCATTTTCTGGGCGTATTGGTGTGGGAACAGTCTCTCTGCCAGTGTCCGATTCCACCGCTTAACAATAGCCTGGGCACGGTGATGCCCTACCTCGCCTTGCCTAACTGCCACACCGTGTTTCCGCATGAGGGCTGCAGTCTCACCTCTGAACTCCTTACCCTCATCCACCTGCAACAATTCGGGTGACTGGAGGGGATTTTCCGAAGCCTCATAGACACCCTGGAATGCCTGGGCCACCTGGCCAGCTGACCTGTCTGTGAGCGGTACTGCAGCCTTGTACCTGCTGGCGACATCGACGATGGTGAGGGCATACTTGTAGGTCTTACGACCAACCGAGCCATGTGGAAGGAATAGAACATCTGCCTGGTGAACTCTGTTCAGGACAGTTTCATCGAAATGGGCATGCCTGATGTGCCGTGGATGAGGTCTGTATATCTGGCAGCTGAGCCACTGGCTAACTGTCTCCAATGTGAAGTTGTGGCCCTTGCGATGTGCAGCCTCAAATAGTTGAGGTGGCTCACGGTAATATCCACCAGGCTGATAGTAGAGTTCCTCAAGAAAGATGGTTGATAAACTCCCGGATTTCATCACTGACGTCCACTCCCATCACGCACGGCCTGGGTGAACTCTAAACAGACGGCCGTCATTCATTCGACCATCACTGAAGACCTCAAACACCTCCGTACACTGGCGTGTAATCTCTGCTGGATCCTCACTGAATGGTAGTTTATCGATCAACCCTCGGAAGTTAAGTGTCTTGACCAGGTCGTACAGAGATGCCATCCTTATATGGCACAGCTTAAATGTTCGGTGGCCCTGTGGCCCAGATGGCCGTAAGTGCTATGGCAACGTACGGTGGCCAAGGGCCTGCGACTCCAAAGAACGTACCTACTCCTGAGGCAATGGCTGGAATGGGTTCAGAAATCTTCTCCACACCATGGAGAGCATTGTTGGCGATCTTGCGGACCATCTCGCCAGCCTTCATTGTGAACAGAGCGATCAGAGCCCCAACTGCTGCTAGTGGACCGATAAAACCTTTTACGTAAGTGCGATAGATTCCTTTCGCTCTGTGTACTAGCTTGCGGGATTCAGGCTCTACATCATCATACTCACCACCGACATTGTAGTCTGCATCATAATCCTCCTCATCATGGTCCTCATCATCTATATCCTCGACTGGATCTTCATAAGCCTCTGGTTCATACATCGCTCTGGTGATCCGTCGCTGGGGGACAGCTATATAGTAGCTTTAAACTGTAGTCTAGACTATAGCATGGCATCCACAATCTTGAATGCGGACGTGTTTGCCTTAGCGAACTGGGGACTCAGCTTCGCCGACAAGAAGGCGGCAGAGGTCGAGCGTAAGCGTCATAACCAGGCGATGGAGAAGCTGCAAAGCACTCGAGCATATGCGCCAGAGGGAGGCACGCCGACGACAACTCCACACTCAGGCCAACCAGAGCATCAAAGAGGCAGATGAGAGTCTCGATGAGTACTACGAGGCTGTAAAAATATCTGAGCCAACGCTCGACTATGAAGCATTGACAGCAGAGCTTATAGTAGTGGTGGCAGCTGCAGTTGTGACGACAGGAGTCGTGCTCTATGTACGCTCAAGCTGAATACCTGATGTGTTCGACACGCATACCTTAGCATAGCCAAAGTAAAGTACCGTCACACCTAATGAGCGAGTCCCAGCTATGAGGTTTCCGATGTTGAAGCTGAGCCGGTTGCCATGATTAGGTAGGATGTCCCTGCCCCCGAGGTGGTGATGGCCCTCGAGTGCCAACTCGAGGTCGTCGCTTCCACTGGTTAGTCGTAGAAGCGCATATGACTTAGTTCTCTGTCTGTAGAGTTGGCAATCAGCCAGCTCGCGTACGTCACCAAGAACATTGGTCCGAGCAACCACAAGCTTGAAGTCGTCTATCTTATCCACCTGCTGGATGGCTCCTCCCTTCTGAACCAGGACCGCAACAGCGACACAGTCCGATACACCCAGATGTAATGTCAGCTCTACCCATTTGTTAGCTGTGGCTTGGACCTGCTGGTGTTCTCGCTCCACATGCACGATCCGCTGTTTGGAACCCGTTTGCTTCAGCTCCTGGTCATTCTCGTCATGCCAGACATGAAGTCTTGGAGCATTCATCGTCACATCTGCGAGCTGCTCAGTGTACACCCGGAAGAACAGCCTATCCTGCATGGCAGCCGGATTCACGTGTGTGTTCTCGAGGAGGGTTAAGAGTGGAACTGCCACAGGCATCTCGACACCTGCCTGTAGTTTGAATTCAGTGACCCCCTCATTGCACCCCACAGCGTAGTACCCCATTCCCTTTGCATAGAAGGTTGGTCCACGAGCCAGCGGACCTAGGACTCAATACTCATCATTCACATAGGTGGTGTCCACAGTGCTGTTGCTCTGCACGATCTCCCACCTGCGGGAGCTCCACCGCCTATTTTGTTGTGCTCTGAAGCTTGTACTCAAGTGTCATGCTCTTAATCTCGTGGGTCTGTACCAAGATTGCAAAGTCGATGTACTTCCCAGCAGCAGACAATGGGTTCTCATCGTGTATACTGGCTCGAATGACCATCAGGCGGTCCTTCGGAGAATCAGTGCGGTGCGATGTCATGGGTTCAATGGCCCCATCTGGATGTTGCACATACTGCAGCATGTTTAAGGTCTGGGTATATAGAGGTTTTAAACGGCTGCCATGTTCGGTAAAGTTCTCCAGCAGATTGTCAATAGGCAGCCAGTCGGCACGACAGTCATGGCCACGGCGTGCACTGTCCCACAGTGACAGGATCCGAGGACTGCTTCATGACATTATCCACGAGCGAGCCAAGGTCACACCTCCATCTGATGCGGAGATACTGGCCGCTATAGAGGAAGGAGCGCCAGCTCATAGTACAAAGGAACTCCTGACTCAGATACTCTACCGGAAGTTTGACAGCACCCAGGGCAGGGCACTCAACCTACCTGTGGCCCAAACCAACAGTCCTCTTATTCTAGCTCTCCAAAGGGCGAGGGTCGAACCCAAAGATCTACTAACGGTCGGGAAGTGGGCTGCCATATTTAGCCTCTATAGCCAGATAGAGCGAGATATGCTGGATAGCCTCCAGTCTGGAGCAAATAACTACCTCAGGGAGGAGGTCAGTGCCGCTGTGGCGGAGAGCCACGACCAGTCATGCAGAAGGTACTCAGGAGGGGCTCACTGTTGGCTGCAAGGAGGCTGTTCAGCACATCTTCAGCGAAAGAGGGCGCAGGAGATTGGCCAGTAATCTGCCAACATTTCTGAAATTCCCAGATAACTACCAGGACTACCTCATCAAATCCGCTCGCAAGTCAGATGCTCGTTGCGCATGAACAAAGTGGATCTTCCGTGAGAAGTTCCAGAGGAAGAGAGTCCTAGAATCTGACCCTCAGTGGATAGAGTTTCAGCAACAGGCTTCTGACGGAAAAACAGGCTTCTGACGAAACTGACGAAGTTCCTCAAGCTTCTGACAAAGTTCCTCAAGCTTCTGACAAAGTTCCTCAAGCTTTTGACGAAGGTCCTCAAGCATCTGACGAAGTAGCGGAGACCGCGGACGAAGTTCCTCAGCCTTCTGATGAATGAAAAAAAAATGTTGCGGCAGCTGTGACAGTCTGTCATCGATGACACGTAGAGCAGGCTAGTTTCCTGGCTGGATTCAGCTTGTAGGTGAAGGTCTGCGCCTTTTCCAGAGATGGCTTGAAGTGTGACAGCTCACCTGTCTCCTTGTTGCTGAAGATGAAGCGGTTCAGATCACCTGCAATAAAGTCCCCTTTGGTCTCCTTGAGGGTTAGGCTGTCGTATATGGTCTCGAGCAGGACACATCCACACTTGGAGCTGAAGTATAGCAACCGGGCATTGTGGCTGATAGTAGAGTTCCTCAAGAAAGATGGTTGATAAACTCCCGGATTTCATCACTGACGTCCACTCCCATCACGCACGGCCTGGGTGAACTCTAAACAGACGGCCGTCATTTATTCGACCATCACTGAAGACCTCAAACACCTCCGTACACTGGCGTGTAATCTCTGCTGGATCCTCACTGAATGGTAGTTTATCGATCAACCCTCGGAAGTTAAGTGTCTTGACCAGGTCGTACAGAGATGCCATCCTTATATGGCACAGCTTAAATGTTCGGTGGCCCTGTGGCCCAGATGGCCGTAAGTGCTATGGCAACGTACGGTGGCCAAGGGCCTGCGACTCCAAAGAACGTACCTACTCCTGAGGCAATGGCTGGAATGGGTTCAGAAATCTTCTCCACACCATGGAGAGCATTGTTGGCGATCTTGCGGACCATCTCGCCAGCCTTCATTGTGAACAGAGCGATCAGAGCCCCAACTGCTGCTAGTGGACCGATAAAACCTTTTACGTAAGTGCGATAGATTCCTTTCGCTCTGTGTACTAGCTTGCGGGATTCAGGCTCTACATCATCATACTCACCACCGACATTGTAGTCTGCATCATAATCCTCCTCATCATGGTCCTCATCATCTATATCCTCGACTGGATCTTCATAAGCCTCTGGTTCATACATCGCTCTGGTGATCCGTCGCTGGGGGACAGCTATATAGTAGCTTTAAACTGTAGTCTAGACTATAGCATGGCATCCGCAATCTTGAATGCGGACGTGTTTGCCTTAGCGAACTGGGGACTCAGCTTCGCCGACAAGAAGGCGGCAGAGGTCGAGCGTAAGCGTCATAACCAGGCGATGGAGAAGCTGCAAAGCACTCGAGCATATGCGCCAGAAGGAGGCACGCCGACGACAACTCCACACTCAGGCCAACCAGAGCATCAAAGAGGCAGATGAGAGTCTCGATGAGTACTACGAGGCTGTAAAAATATCTGAGCCAACGCTCGACTATGAAGCATTGACAGCAGAGCTTATAGTAGTGGTGGCAGCTGCAGTTGTGACGACAGGAGTCGTGCTCTATGTACGCTCAAGCTGAATACCTGATGTGTTCGACACGCATACCTTAGCATAGCCAAAGTAAAGTACCGTCACACCTAATGAGCGAGTCCCAGCTATGAGGTTTCCGATGTTGAAGCTGAGCCGGTTGCCATGATTAGGTAGGATGTCCCTGCCCCCGAGGTGGTGATGGCCCTCGAGTGCCAACTCGAGGTCGTCGCTTCCACTGGTTAGTCGCAGAAGCGCATATGACTTAGTTCTCTGTCTGTAGAGTTGGCAATCAGCCAGCTCGCGTACGTCACCAAGAACATTGGTCCGAGCAACCACAAGCTTGAAGTCGTCTATCTTATCCACCTGCTGGATGGCTCCTCCCTTCTGAACCAGGACCGCAACAGCGACACAGTCCGATACACCCAGATGTAATGTCAGCTCTACCCATTTGTTAGCTGTGGCTTGGACCTGCTGGTGTTCTCGCTCCACATGCACGATCCGCTGTTTGGAACCCGTTTGCTTCAGCTCCTGGTCATTCTCGTCATGCCAGACATGAAGTCTTGGAGCATTCATCGTCACATCTGCGAGCTGCTCAGTGTACACCCGGAAGAACAGCCTATCCTGCATGGCAGCCGGATTCACGTGTGTGTTCTCGAGGAGGGTTAAGAGTGGAACTGCCACAGGCATCTCGACACCTGCCTGTAGTTTGAATTCAGTGACCCCCTCATTGCACCCCACAGCGTAGTACCCCATTCCCTTTGCATAGAAGGTTGGTCCACGAGCCAGCGGACCTAGGACTCAATACTCATCATTCACATAGGTGGTGTCCACAGTGCTGTTGCTCTGCACGATCTCCCACCTGCGGGAGCTCCACCGCCTATTTTGTTGTGCTCTGAAGCTTGTACTCGAGTGTCATGCTCTTGATCTCGTGGATCTGTACCAAGATTGCAAAGTCGATGTACTTCCCAGCAGCAGACAATGGGTTCTCATCGTGTATACTGGCTCGAATGACCATCAGGCGGTCCTTCGGAGAATCAGTGCGGTGCGATGTCATGGGTTCAATGGCCCCATCTGGATGTTGCACATACTGCAGCATGTTTAAGGTCTGGGTATATAGAGGTTTTAAACGGCTGCCATGTTCGGTAAAGTTCTCCAGCAGATTGTCAATAGGCAGCCAGTCGGCACGACAGTCATGGCCACGGCGTGCACTGTCCCACAGTGACAGGATCCGAGGACTGCTTCATGACATTATCCACGAGCGAGCCAAGGTCACACCTCCATCTGATGCGGAGATACTGGCCGCCATAGAGGAAGGAGCGCCAGCTCATAGTACAAAGGAACTCCTGACTCAGATACTCTACCGGAAGTTTGACAGCACCCAGGGCAGGGCACTCAACCTACCTGTGGCCCAAACCAACAGTCCTCTTATTCTAGCTCTCCAAAGGGCGAGGGTCGAACCCAAAGATCTACTAACGGTCGGGAAGTGGGCTGCCATATTTAGCCTCTATAGCCAGATAGAGCGAGATATGCTGGATAGCCTCCAGTCTGGAGCAAATAACTACCTCAGGGAGGAGGTCAGTGCCGCTGTGGCGGAGAGCCACGACCAGTCATGCAGAAGGTACTCAGGAGGGGCTCACTGTTGGCTGCAAGGAGGCTGTTCAGCACATCTTCAGCGAAAGAGGGCGCAGGAGATTGGCCAGTAATCTGCCAACATTTCTGAAATTCCCAGATAACTACCAGGACTACCTCATCAAATCCGCTCGCAAGTCAGATGCTCGTTGCGCATGAACAAAGTGGATCTTCCGTGAGAAGTTCCAGAGGAAGAGAGTCCTAGAATCTGACCCTCAGTGGATAGAGTTTCAGCAACAGGCTTCTGACGGAAAAACAGGCTTCTGACGAAACTGACGAAGTTCCTCAAGCTTCTGACAAAGTTCCTCAAGCTTCTGACAAAGTTCCTCAAGCTTTTGACGAAGGTCCTCAAGCATCTGACGAAGTAGCGGAGACCGCGGACGAAGTTCCTCAGCCTTCTGATGAATGAAAAAAAAATGTTGCGGCAGCTGTGACAGTCTGTCATCGATGACACGTAGAGCAGGCTAGTTTCCTGGCTGGATTCAGCTTGTAGGTGAAGGTCTGCGCCTTTTCCAGAGATGGCTTGAAGTGTGACAGCTCACCTGTCTCCTTGTTGCTGAAGATGAAGCGGTTCAGATCACCTGCAATAAAGTCCCCTTTGGTCTCCTTGAGGGTTAGGCTGTCGTATATGGTCTCGAGCAGGACACATCCACACTTGGAGCTGAAGTATAGCAACCGGGCATTGTGGCTGATAGTAGAGTTCCTCAAGAAAGATGGTTGATAAACTCCCGGATTTCATCACTGACGTCCACTCCCATCACGCACGGCCTGGGTGAACTCTAAACAGACGGCCGTCATTTATTCGACCATCACTGAAGACCTCAAACACCTCCGTACACTGGCGTGTAATCTCTGCTGGATCCTCACTGAATGGTAGTTTATCGATCAACCCTCGGAAGTTAAGTGTCTTGACCAGGTCGTACAGAGATGCCATCCTTATATGGCACAGCTTAAATGTTCGGTGGCCCTGTGGCCCAGATGGCCGTAAGTGCTATGGCAACGTACGGTGGCCAAGGGCCTGCGACTCCAAAGAACGTACCTACTCCTGAGGCAATGGCTGGAATGGGTTCAGAAATCTTCTCCACACCATGGAGAGCATTGTTGGCGATCTTGCGGACCATCTCGCCAGCCTTCATTGTGAACAGAGCGATCAGAGCCCCAACTGCTGCTAGTGGACCGATAAAACCTTTTACGTAAGTGCGATAGATTCCTTTCGCTCTGTGTACTAGCTTGCGGGATTCAGGCTCTACATCATCATACTCACCACCGACATTGTAGTCTGCATCATAATCCTCCTCATCATGGTCCTCATCATCTATATCCTCGACTGGATCTTCATAAGCCTCTGGTTCATACATCGCTCTGGTGATCCGTCGCTGGGGGACAGCTATATAGTAGCTTTAAACTGTAGTCTAGACTATAGCATGGCATCCGCAATCTTGAATGCGGACGTGTTTGCCTTAGCGAACTGGGGACTCAGCTTCGCCGACAAGAAGGCGGCAGAGGTCGAGCGTAAGCGTCATAACCAGGCGATGGAGAAGCTGCAAAGCACTCGAGCATATGCGCCAGAAGGAGGCACGCCGACGACAACTCCACACTCAGGCCAACCAGAGCATCAAAGAGGCAGATGAGAGTCTCGATGAGTACTACGAGGCTGTAAAAATATCTGAGCCAACGCTCGACTATGAAGCATTGACAGCAGAGCTTATAGTAGTGGTGGCAGCTGCAGTTGTGACGACAGGAGTCGTGCTCTATGTACGCTCAAGCTGAATACCTGATGTGTTCGACACGCATACCTTAGCATAGCCAAAGTAAAGTACCGTCACACCTAATGAGCGAGTCCCAGCTATGAGGTTTCCGATGTTGAAGCTGAGCCGGTTGCCATGATTAGGTAGGATGTCCCTGCCCCCGAGGTGGTGATGGCCCTCGAGTGCCAACTCGAGGTCGTCGCTTCCACTGGTTAGTCGCAGAAGCGCATATGACTTAGTTCTCTGTCTGTAGAGTTGGCAATCAGCCAGCTCGCGTACGTCACCAAGAACATTGGTCCGAGCAACCACAAGCTTGAAGTCGTCTCTTATCCACCTGCTGGATGGCTCCTCCCTTCTGAACCAGGACCGCAACAGCGACACAGTCCGATACACCCAGATGTAATGTCAGCTCTACCCATTTGTTAGCTGTGGCTTGGACCTGCTGGTGTTCTCGCTCCACATGCACGATCCGCTGTTTGGAACCCGTTTGCTTCAGCTCCTGGTCATTCTCGTCATGCCAGACATGAAGTCTTGGAGCATTCATCGTCACATCTGCGAGCTGCTCAGTGTACACCCGGAAGAACAGCCTATCCTGCATGGCAGCCGGATTCACGTGTGTGTTCTCGAGGAGGGTTAAGAGTGGAACTGCCACAGGCATCTCGACACCTGCCTGTAGTTTGAATTCAGTGACCCCCTCATTGCACCCCACAGCGTAGTACCCCATTCCCTTTGCATAGAAGGTTGGTCCACGAGCCAGCGGACCTAGGACTCAATACTCATCATTCACATAGGTGGTGTCCACAGTGCTGTTGCTCTGCACGATCTCCCACCTGCGGGAGCTCCACCGCCTATTTTGTTGTGCTCTGAAGCTTGTACTCGAGTGTCATGCTCTTGATCTCGTGGATCTGTACCAAGATTGCAAAGTCGATGTACTTCCCAGCAGCAGACAATGGGTTCTCATCGTGTATACTGGCTCGAATGACCATCAGGCGGTCCTTCGGAGAATCAGTGCGGTGCGATGTCATGGGTTCAATGGCCCCATCTGGATGTTGCACATACTGCAGCATGTTTAAGGTCTGGGTATATAGAGGTTTTAAACGGCTGCCATGTTCGGTAAAGTTCTCCAGCAGATTGTCAATAGGCAGCCAGTCGGCACGACAGTCATGGCCACGGCGTGCACTGTCCCACAGTGACAGGATCCGAGGACTGCTTCATGACATTATCCACGAGCGAGCCAAGGTCACACCTCCATCTGATGCGGAGATACTGGCCGCCATAGAGGAAGGAGCGCCAGCTCATAGTACAAAGGAACTCCTGACTCAGATACTCTACCGGAAGTTTGACAGCACCCAGGGCAGGGCACTCAACCTACCTGTGGCCCAAACCAACAGTCCTCTTATTCTAGCTCTCCAAAGGGCGAGGGTCGAACCCAAAGATCTACTAACGGTCGGGAAGTGGGCTGCCATATTTAGCCTCTATAGCCAGATAGAGCGAGATATGCTGGATAGCCTCCAGTCTGGAGCAAATAACTACCTCAGGGAGGTCAGTGCCGCTGTGGCGGAGAGCCACGACCAGTCATGCAGAAGGTACTCAGGAGGGGCTCACTGTTGGCTGCAAGGAGGCTGTTCAGCACATCTTCAGCGAAAGAGGGCGCAGGAGATTGGCCAGTAATCTGCCAACATTTCTGAAATTCCCAGATAACTACCAGGACTACCTCATCAAATCCGCTCGCAAGTCAGATGCTCGTTGCGCATGAACAAAGTGGATCTTCCGTGAGAAGTTCCAGAGGAAGAGAGTCCTAGAATCTGACCCTCAGTGGATAGAGTTTCAGCAACAGGCTTCTGACGGAAAAACAGGCTTCTGACGAAACTGACGAAGTTCCTCAAGCTTCTGACAAAGTTCCTCAAGCTTCTGACAAAGTTCCTCAAGCTTTTGACGAAGGTCCTCAAGCATCTGACGAAGTAGCGGAGACCGCGGACGAAGTTCCTCAGCCTTCTGATGAATGAAAAAAAAATGTTGCGGCAGCTGTGACAGTCTGTCATCGATGACACGTAGAGCAGGCTAGTTTCCTGGCTGGATTCAGCTTGTAGGTGAAGGTCTGCGCCTTTTCCAGAGATGGCTTGAAGTGTGACAGCTCACCTGTCTCCTTGTTGCTGAAGATGAAGCGGTTCAGATCACCTGCAATAAAGTCCCCTTTGGTCTCCTTGAGGGTTAGGCTGTCGTATATGGTCTCGAGCAGGACACATCCACACTTGGAGCTGAAGTATAGCAACCGGGCATTGTGGCTGATAGTAGAGTTCCTCAAGAAAGATGGTTGATAAACTCCCGGATTTCATCACTGACGTCCACTCCCATCACGCACGGCCTGGGTGAACTCTAAACAGACGGCCGTCATTTATTCGACCATCACTGAAGACCGCAAACACCTCCGTACACTGGCGTGTAATCTCTGCTGGATCCTCACTGAATGGTAGTTTATCGATCAACCCTCGGAAGTTAAGTGTCTTGACCAGGTCGTACAGAGATGCCATCCTTATATGGCACAGCTTAAATGTTCGGTGGCCCTGTGGCCCAGATGGCCATAAGTGCTATGGCAACGTACGGTGGCCAAGGGCCTGCGACTCCAAAGAACGTACCTACTCCTGAGGCAATGGCTGGAATGGGTTCAGAAATCTTCTCCACACCATGGAGAGCATTGTTGGCGATCTTGCAGACCATCTCGCCAGCCTTCATTGTGAACAGAGCGATCAGAGCCCCAACTGCTGCTAGTGGACCGATAAAACCTTTTACGTAAGTGCGATAGATTCCTTTCGCTCTGTGTACTAGCTTGCGGGATTCAGGCTCTACATCATCATACTCACCACCGACATTGTAGTCTGCATCATAATCCTCCTCATCATGGTCCTCATCATCTATATCCTCGACTGGATCTTCATAAGCCTCTGGTTCATACATCGCTCTGGTGATCCGTCGCTGGGGGACAGCTATATAGTAGCTTTAAACTGTAGTCTAGACTATAGCATGGCATCCGCAATCTTGAATGCGGACGTGTTTGCCTTAGCGAACTGGGGACTCAGCTTCGCCGACAAGAAGGCGGCAGAGGTCGAGCGTAAGCGTCATAACCAGGCGATGGAGAAGCTGCAAAGCACTCGAGCATATGCGCCAGAAGGAGGCACGCCGACGACAACTCCACACTCAGGCCAACCAGAGCATCAAAGAGGCAGATGAGAGTCTCGATGAGTACTACGAGGCTGTAAAAATATCTGAGCCAACGCTCGACTATGAAGCATTGACAGCAGAGCTTATAGTAGTGGTGGCAGCTGCAGTTGTGACGACAGGAGTCGTGCTCTATGTACGCTCAAGCTGAATACCTGATGTGTTCGACACGCATACCTTAGCATAGCCAAAGTAAAGTACCGTCACACCTAATGAGCGAGTCCCAGCTATGAGGTTTCCGATGTTGAAGCTGAGCCGGTTGCCATGATTAGGTAGGATGTCCCTGCCCCCGAGGTGGTGATGGCCCTCGAGTGCCAACTCGAGGTCGTCGCTTCCACTGGTTAGTCGCAGAAGCGCATATGACTTAGTTCTCTGTCTGTAGAGTTGGCAATCAGCCAGCTCGCGTACGTCACCAAGAACATTGGTCCGAGCAACCACAAGCTTGAAGTCGTCTCTTATCCACCTGCTGGATGGCTCCTCCCTTCTGAACCAGGACCGCAACAGCGACACAGTCCGATACACCCAGATGTAATGTCAGCTCTACCCATTTGTTAGCTGTGGCTTGGACCTGCTGGTGTTCTCGCTCCACATGCACGATCCGCTGTTTGGAACCCGTTTGCTTCAGCTCCTGGTCATTCTCGTCATGCCAGACATGAAGTCTTGGAGCATTCATCGTCACATCTGCGAGCTGCTCAGTGTACACCCGGAAGAACAGCCTATCCTGCATGGCAGCCGGATTCACGTGTGTGTTCTCGAGGAGGGTTAAGAGTGGAACTGCCACAGGCATCTCGACACCTGCCTGTAGTTTGAATTCAGTGACCCCCTCATTGCACCCCACAGCGTAGTACCCCATTCCCTTTGCATAGAAGGTTGGTCCACGAGCCAGCGGACCTAGGACTCAATACTCATCATTCACATAGGTGGTGTCCACAGTGCTGTTGCTCTGCACGATCTCCCACCTGCGGGAGCTCCACCGCCTATTTTGTTGTGCTCTGAAGCTTGTACTCGAGTGTCATGCTCTTGATCTCGTGGATCTGTACCAAGATTGCAAAGTCGATGTACTTCCCAGCAGCAGACAATGGGTTCTCATCGTGTATACTGGCTCGAATGACCATCAGGCGGTCCTTCGGAGAATCAGTGCGGTGCGATGTCATGGGTTCAATGGCCCCATCTGGATGTTGCACATACTGCAGCATGTTTAAGGTCTGGGTATATAGAGGTTTTAAACGGCTGCCATGTTCGGTAAAGTTCTCCAGCAGATTGTCAATAGGCAGCCAGTCGGCACGACAGTCATGGCCACGGCGTGCACTGTCCCACAGTGACAGGATCCGAGGACTGCTTCATGACATTATCCACGAGCGAGCCAAGGTCACACCTCCATCTGATGCGGAGATACTGGCCGCCATAGAGGAAGGAGCGCCAGCTCATAGTACAAAGGAACTCCTGACTCAGATACTCTACCGGAAGTTTGACAGCACCCAGGGCAGGGCACTCAACCTACCTGTGGCCCAAACCAACAGTCCTCTTATTCTAGCTCTCCAAAGGGCGAGGGTCGAACCCAAAGATCTACTAACGGTCGGGAAGTGGGCTGCCATATTTAGCCTCTATAGCCAGATAGAGCGAGATATGCTGGATAGCCTCCAGTCTGGAGCAAATAACTACCTCAGGGAGGTCAGTGCCGCTGTGGCGGAGAGCCACGACCAGTCATGCAGAAGGTACTCAGGAGGGGCTCACTGTTGGCTGCAAGGAGGCTGTTCAGCACATCTTCAGCGAAAGAGGGCGCAGGAGATTGGCCAGTAATCTGCCAACATTTCTGAAATTCCCAGATAACTACCAGGACTACCTCATCAAATCCGCTCGCAAGTCAGATGCTCGTTGCGCATGAACAAAGTGGATCTTCCGTGAGAAGTTCCAGAGGAAGAGAGTCCTAGAATCTGACCCTCAGTGGATAGAGTTTCAGCAACAGGCTTCTGACGGAAAAACAGGCTTCTGACGAAACTGACGAAGTTCCTCAAGCTTCTGACAAAGTTCCTCAAGCTTCTGACAAAGTTCCTCAAGCTTTTGACGAAGGTCCTCAAGCATCTGACGAAGTAGCGGAGACCGCGGACGAAGTTCCTCAGCCTTCTGATGAATGAAAAAAAAATGTTGCGGCAGCTGTGACAGTCTGTCATCGATGACACGTAGAGCAGGCTAGTTTCCTGGCTGGATTCAGCTTGTAGGTGAAGGTCTGCGCCTTTTCCAGAGATGGCTTGAAGTGTGACAGCTCACCTGTCTCCTTGTTGCTGAAGATGAAGCGGTTCAGATCACCTGCAATAAAGTCCCCTTTGGTCTCCTTGAGGGTTAGGCTGTCGTATATGGTCTCGAGCAGGACACATCCACACTTGGAGCTGAAGTATAGCAACCGGGCATTGTGGCTGATAGTAGAGTTCCTCAAGAAAGATGGTTGATAAACTCCCGGATTTCATCACTGACGTCCACTCCCATCACGCACGGCCTGGGTGAACTCTAAACAGACGGCCGTCATTTATTCGACCATCACTGAAGACCGCAAACACCTCCGTACACTGGCGTGTAATCTCTGCTGGATCCTCACTGAATGGTAGTTTATCGATCAACCCTCGGAAGTTAAGTGTCTTGACCAGGTCGTACAGAGATGCCATCCTTATATGGCACAGCTTAAATGTTCGGTGGCCCTGTGGCCCAGATGGCCATAAGTGCTATGGCAACGTACGGTGGCCAAGGGCCTGCGACTCCAAAGAACGTACCTACTCCTGAGGCAATGGCTGGAATGGGTTCAGAAATCTTCTCCACACCATGGAGAGCATTGTTGGCGATCTTGCAGACCATCTCGCCAGCCTTCATTGTGAACAGAGCGATCAGAGCCCCAACTGCTGCTAGTGGACCGATAAAACCTTTTACGTAAGTGCGATAGATTCCTTTCGCTCTGTGTACTAGCTTGCGGGATTCAGGCTCTACATCATCATACTCACCACCGACATTGTAGTCTGCATCATAATCCTCCTCATCATGGTCCTCATCATCTATATCCTCGACTGGATCTTCATAAGCCTCTGGTTCATACATCGCTCTGGTGATCCGTCGCTGGGGGACAGCTATATAGTAGCTTTAAACTGTAGTCTAGACTATAGCATGGCATCCGCAATCTTGAATGCGGACGTGTTTGCCTTAGCGAACTGGGGACTCAGCTTCGCCGACAAGAAGGCGGCAGAGGTCGAGCGTAAGCGTCATAACCAGGCGATGGAGAAGCTGCAAAGCACTCGAGCATATGCGCCAGAAGGAGGCACGCCGACGACAACTCCACACTCAGGCCAACCAGAGCATCAAAGAGGCAGATGAGAGTCTCGATGAGTACTACGAGGCTGTAAAAATATCTGAGCCAACGCTCGACTATGAAGCATTGACAGCAGAGCTTATAGTAGTGGTGGCAGCTGCAGTTGTGACGACAGGAGTCGTGCTCTATGTACGCTCAAGCTGAATACCTGATGTGTTCGACACGCATACCTTAGCATAGCCAAAGTAAAGTACCGTCACACCTAATGAGCGAGTCCCAGCTATGAGGTTTCCGATGTTGAAGCTGAGCCGGTTGCCATGATTAGGTAGGATGTCCCTGCCCCCGAGGTGGTGATGGCCCTCGAGTGCCAACTCGAGGTCGTCGCTTCCACTGGTTAGTCGCAGAAGCGCATATGACTTAGTTCTCTGTCTGTAGAGTTGGCAATCAGCCAGCTCGCGTACGTCACCAAGAACATTGGTCCGAGCAACCACAAGCTTGAAGTCGTCTCTTATCCACCTGCTGGATGGCTCCTCCCTTCTGAACCAGGACCGCAACAGCGACACAGTCCGATACACCCAGATGTAATGTCAGCTCTACCCATTTGTTAGCTGTGGCTTGGACCTGCTGGTGTTCTCGCTCCACATGCACGATCCGCTGTTTGGAACCCGTTTGCTTCAGCTCCTGGTCATTCTCGTCATGCCAGACATGAAGTCTTGGAGCATTCATCGTCACATCTGCGAGCTGCTCAGTGTACACCCGGAAGAACAGCCTATCCTGCATGGCAGCCGGATTCACGTGTGTGTTCTCGAGGAGGGTTAAGAGTGGAACTGCCACAGGCATCTCGACACCTGCCTGTAGTTTGAATTCAGTGACCCCCTCATTGCACCCCACAGCGTAGTACCCCATTCCCTTTGCATAGAAGGTTGGTCCACGAGCCAGCGGACCTAGGACTCAATACTCATCATTCACATAGGTGGTGTCCACAGTGCTGTTGCTCTGCACGATCTCCCACCTGCGGGAGCTCCACCGCCTATTTTGTTGTGCTCTGAAGCTTGTACTCGAGTGTCATGCTCTTGATCTCGTGGATCTGTACCAAGATTGCAAAGTCGATGTACTTCCCAGCAGCAGACAATGGGTTCTCATCGTGTATACTGGCTCGAATGACCATCAGGCGGTCCTTCGGAGAATCAGTGCGGTGCGATGTCATGGGTTCAATGGCCCCATCTGGATGTTGCACATACTGCAGCATGTTTAAGGTCTGGGTATATAGAGGTTTTAAACGGCTGCCATGTTCGGTAAAGTTCTCCAGCAGATTGTCAATAGGCAGCCAGTCGGCACGACAGTCATGGCCACGGCGTGCACTGTCCCACAGTGACAGGATCCGAGGACTGCTTCATGACATTATCCACGAGCGAGCCAAGGTCACACCTCCATCTGATGCGGAGATACTGGCCGCCATAGAGGAAGGAGCGCCAGCTCATAGTACAAAGGAACTCCTGACTCAGATACTCTACCGGAAGTTTGACAGCACCCAGGGCAGGGCACTCAACCTACCTGTGGCCCAAACCAACAGTCCTCTTATTCTAGCTCTCCAAAGGGCGAGGGTCGAACCCAAAGATCTACTAACGGTCGGGAAGTGGGCTGCCATATTTAGCCTCTATAGCCAGATAGAGCGAGATATGCTGGATAGCCTCCAGTCTGGAGCAAATAACTACCTCAGGGAGGTCAGTGCCGCTGTGGCGGAGAGCCACGACCAGTCATGCAGAAGGTACTCAGGAGGGGCTCACTGTTGGCTGCAAGGAGGCTGTTCAGCACATCTTCAGCGAAAGAGGGCGCAGGAGATTGGCCAGTAATCTGCCAACATTTCTGAAATTCCCAGATAACTACCAGGACTACCTCATCAAATCCGCTCGCAAGTCAGATGCTCGTTGCGCATGAACAAAGTGGATCTTCCGTGAGAAGTTCCAGAGGAAGAGAGTCCTAGAATCTGACCCTCAGTGGATAGAGTTTCAGCAACCGGCTTCTGACGGAAAAACAGGCTTCTGACGAAGCTGACGAAGTTCCTCAAGCTTCTGACAAAGTTCCTCAAGCTTCTGACAAAGTTCCTCAAGCTTTTGACGAAGGTCCTCAAGCATCTGACGAAGTAGCGGAGACCGCGGACGAAGTTCCTCAGCCTTCTGATGAATGAAAAAAAAATGTTGCGGCAGCTGTGACAGTCTGTCATCGATGACACGTAGAGCAGGCTAGTTTCCTGGCTGGATTCAGCTTGTAGGTGAAGGTCTGCGCCTTTTCCAGAGATGGCTTGAAGTGTGACAGCTCACCTGTCTCCTTGTTGCTGAAGATGAAGCGGTTCAGATCACCTGCAATAAAGTCCCCTTTGGTCTCCTTGAGGGTTAGGCTGTCGTATATGGTCTCGAGCAGGACACATCCACACTTGGAGCTGAAGTATAGCAACCGGGCATTGTGGCAGATGTCCGGTGAGATCTCTCGAGTGTACTTCTGAAAGAGGATGAAAACAGTTATCTTTGTGTGCCGGATGTGCCTGGTGATGTTGCTGAGGTAGGTGACTGTCTTCTGGTCCTTTGCAGGGTCATCGATAACTAGAACAAGTGGTTCTGTCAGTCGGGCTGCCAGCAGCTTCTCCATCAGTGCTAATGCTACAGACATGCGTGTGGAGGATGGGTAGCACTTGGTCGGCGGTAGCCATATGAAGGATGCGATGGAGGCATCAAGCATGAAATCCCAGCAGCAGCTGAGAAGATAGCGTAGAGGGCCTGTGTCAGCACCCACAGTGTCTAGTACATCCAGTAGCTGTATGATACATGCACGGGATGCCATGACTATCCTGTGGTCTTAAACGGCAAACCAAAGAACCCTGACTGCTTCACCTCTGGTAGCTGGAGGCTGGCGGTAGCACCTTTTTTGCAATCGACAGTGATATTGCGCAGGCCGATGGTGCCTATCTTGAGATTCTCTCCATCCTGTTGGAATGAGCTCTGCGATTTCAGGAGATCCTTAACCAGATCCTGTGCAAAGGACTCGGCCATATCGACTCCAAGCATACCACACATTGTCACCCTCTCCTTGATGCCCATCCCCTTGTATACAGTCTTGGCCTTGTTAATGGCCGATTGTCCTACCGTATCAGTGTTCCCGATGAGATCTTTGGCAGGGATGGTACCTCGGATCTCCCGCGCATCGCAGTCTAGGAAGGAGATGGGGCAACAGTGTCCTCTGAACCCAGGCATGCCTCGCCCAAGTGGTCAAGATCGCCTAGCTCTTTGCTTTCTAGGTCTGTGAGTGACAGAGTCATAGTGCTATATACAGACGGCTTAAACCTACTAGTCATACCCCGGCCCTCTGCATTCCCGGGCATTGGCAATCCTCAGTCCGCGTGCTTGACTATGGGCTACACACCGCCCTCCGGAACGCCATGCCTCATATGCAGCAGTGGTCTCGTGATCCATCTGTCACTATTCAGAGGTTTTAAACGTAGGCGGCGATGATCTCAGCCATGGCACTCATTGCTAGCCCTAGAACCACGGCCTCCATTAGTGTAACATGGTCACCCATGATCTTGGCGGTGGCAGTGTAGGAGGCACCACTGATGGCGATCTTTGGGATAGGGTGAGTTATTCTGAGACAGTGCTCGGTCACCCCACTCACCACTGTAGCGAGGACAGCCGCAGTGGTGGCAGGAAGAACCTCATTTCCACCTGTCATCTTCACCACAGCCACATTCGCCACCACATTACTGGCAACATGGACTGCCAGAGTTTTGCTTTGGTCAGTAACTTCTGTGTCTTGGTTCGCAGCAGGTTCTCCACCTTCTGAAGACTGCAGACTTCAAGATCTGTACCGTTGAAGTCATTGTTTAAGCACTGAGTATACAACGCGGTTAAACGTCTGCGTCCCCTGTCGAGAGAGCTAATAAGACCTTCCCAGTCTGCATCTGCCAGGTGTCCGGGTTGGTACTCGGGAATATTAATCTCTCTATTGAGACATCTTAAACATGCCCGGGCTCACACTATGCGAGAAGTACTATGATGTCTTCCGGAAGGAGTTAAAGGACTACAAGAAGAAGACATCAGATGAGCTCGCTCAGCTCTCTGTTGCTGAGCTGACAGCTGTGAAGCTCTGTCTAGGATTTGGTACGGGACAGATCTGCTTCCTCGAATACCTTATCATGGGCGGGAGTATCGTCGAACAGCTCCTGCGAGCTAAAGGTTTCTACAAGGATCGGGAGTATCTGTCAGATGTGTTCCAGCAGTTGCAGACCGCCATGGCCTCGCCTAACTCAGAGCTGAACGCGGCTCTGCGATACTACAAGCTAGAAAAAGGATGCGCTGTGGAACCATCCAACCCTTGGATGTGCATGTTGGCAGCGTGTATAGGGGCTGTAGGGCATGCCAAGCTGGTTCAGTGTCTCACCGGGGTCCCCACTGCTACTGTAGAGAGTCTTATAGCTGATTTGCTAGCGGCGGAGTAGGCTGATCCCAAGCACCACGATAGCTAGGCCTGACACCACTTGTAGAGCTGCCACGGGAAGCGGTGTCGTGTTGACTGGTTGCAGTGTCAGGGTCGGAACGACTATGTGCTGCCATGCCCATACTACGCGTAGGTGCGTTGATATCAGTGTTGAAGCCGAAGTGGACACCGGGGGAACTCCCCTCAACTATCATGTTGTTATGGCCCCTGACTTGGAGGTCCTCGATGTTCACGATCATGTTGCTCGGAATCAACCGTAGGTGTGGTGAAATAGCAATGTCAAGTTTGCGACGGGCCTTCTGCAACCCCGGCTGGAACTTAGCAATAAGACTACTGGGTTCTGCCACGATGATCATATCCTCAATGAGACTGATGAACATGGCCTGGACCTCTGCTCCGCTGACACCATCTATGGAATGACGCAGCTTGGTCTGTGCTGTAAGGAGGCAGTAGCACAGTGCTTCCAGGGACTGGTTGATCTGAATGATCCCTGCTGGTGTGAGGCCTGAGGTGGTGTGTGGGACAAAGTACTTCCACACATCTGTATAGTCCTGCCGCAGGCCAGTGATGTGCATATTTTGCACCATTGCTCCAGGGTCGGAGTCTGGATCGAACGAGAATGTCGCTGTCTTCCGATGGCCTACTCGTCAGGGTGTTCGATAGGGGAATCCTGAGTAGTCAGGTCTCGGGTCACCGTACATAACCCCTAGACCGCTGTTGTCACCACCATGCCACCGATAGTCTGGGTGAGCGCGGAACTCTCTGTAGTCTGCTGGCCGCTGAGACGCTATGACTGTTGAGCTGTGGGTCGAAGTCGTTTGTATCAGGGAGGCTTGCACCCAGCTCATGGAGGATTCGTCGCACCGTGAAGTACACGTGGAATCTGAGACAGCTGGCGATGAGCACAGCTTCATGAGTACCAGAATAGGAGTGAAGCAGGTTGGAACTTACTCCACATCCTGCCGTGGCACTCCACACGGCAAAGTCAGCTGCTGATTCCAGTATGAGAGGCTTGGAGCAGCCATCCAAATATGAGCTTGCTTCGCATCCTTGATGGTGATGGGGCGGTTGGTCAGCGGTCGTGGGTTGACGGAGAAACTGGTTCCGGACCGTCCATCCACTGATGGAGAACGGTGTTAGCTCTAGTATATCATCCAGTAGACCTCTCAGGCCAGTCAAGGGTGTACCCAGGAGGGGGCGGTTGGCTCCGGATGACTGTCGTGAGGTTCAGTGGGAAGGCCATCTATACTGGTGTTCTTAAATCTACCGTACAGGCAGCACACTATTTGTAGTCGTCTCGACTCCAGAGACCAGCGAGGCGACCTCGCTGTAACATCTCATTTTTTAGCTCCTCCATATCAACCCGCCCGCTGGAGCCTTTGAGGTATTGCTGTCTGACTTTAGGTTTCTCCATGTGGTACAGGGCTTGGAGCTTCAATATATGGTGGTACTCTTCATCGGAGACCTGTCCATCCTCGAGAGCTTTGCTGACAGACTCGTCGATAGGCCGTAGCATACTCTGTGCCAGTGTCACATACTTAGCATGCTTCTCCAGCCTCCTTGTGATCTGCCGCTGCCCCACCACCAAGCCAGTTGCCAAGACAGTGGTAGCTAGTGTCACGGCACCCAGTGGGATGGCGACGATGGCACCCACCCCTGTAGCGAGAGTTGCCACACAAGCACTGGCTCCAATCACACCCGCAGCAGTGGTTGTACGTGCGAGGATGTTGTAGGCTGTCTTATATCGCCTGCGCGTTCTGCTGTACTTTTCTGCCTCATGGACGAGATTCCGCCTGATGGCATTTATCTGCGGGAGTCGCCAGCCATGGATGGTACCGCCCTCGTCATCAGTCAGGGAGGGGTATAGTTCTGGTTGCTTCCGCCACTCTGATTTTGCCATAGAATACCTAGCTTTTTAGTGTCGAGACAGATGTCTCTTAGAAAGTGGTCATCCAGCACTATGTCAGGTGCCAGTAGCTTTCTGAGACGTGACATCTGGAACTTCTCCTTATGACCAAGATAGTAGGTCCGCCACTGGATGGCTTTCTTGGTCTTACACTTCTGCACCATCTCCTCTTCCCACTGTATGACATTTGGCTCATCCTCGTCTGTGAAGACACCTGGCTCATCGTCGTATGTGAAGATATCTGGCTCATAGTCGTCTGTCAAGACTTCTGCGTCCCGCTTACTCTCCTCCAGGAGGGCCTGCCAGTATCGGGAACCTTCACTGTTCCTTCGCCTCCTTGCCTTGCTGGCAGCCTGTTGATACCAGCTCTCGAGCTGTAGTCGTTCTCCTTCTTGTTGACAGATCTGTTGCTGTGCAAGCATCTGTTCGTTTAAGGCCTTTATCTGTGCAGGGGTCATGAAGGGGCAACCCTCTATCGGGTTCATTATCTTGGCAAAGGTCAGATATTCCTGGTATGATATCATGTTGTCGTCAGGTCAATGAGTAATAAGAGTGTAAACTCTAAATGGGCGTCCGATATCCCATCCGTGCTGGCATGTATGTTAATGGAGGGGCTGTCAAACAGATGATTTACAGGTGTGAACAGGCTAGGACTGATAGCTTTCCATAGGTTGCTGTTGGCACCTGGGAGATACTCTATCACATCCCGGCCGACTTCTACCAGTGAGCTGCTGTATGCACTGCCCGGAAGTTGATGTAGCACATTGGCGTGTATGTATGCTGCTGGGGCACCTCGAAGAGGACCCATTCTACACGGTACTGTACCACCCGTCTCCCCTCTAGAGAGGTTGAGATTATGTTCTCACCACTGGAGAGCAGCAGTCGGACAATCGTCATGGTTATATCTCCTGTTTAAACCCCTCCTATAGCGTGCTATGGAACCCATATTTGCTCACTCGACTGATCTTGCTGACCTGGCAGATGTGTACGCAGTTGATGCTGCCAAGGTAGAAGAGAGCGATGGCAAGTCTTTCACCCTTCAGGACGAAGCAAACTCAAAGGCATTCTCCCTCCACCCCATTGGTGGTGATGGGGTGGAGCTGCTCACAGACCTCAAGGATGTGTCGAAGGAGTGCCTGGGTCGCAACATAGATGGCAACAAGATCGTGTTTCAGTATGATAAGAGGAAGTACATCCTCGAGCCGTTGATTGAGGTCTCGGATACAGAGGTGGCACACATCAACACCCTAAATGACGACCTCAGCTTTCATCTGGTCAAACCCAATTCGAGCGGTGCCCCGCCGATGACACATGATGGTCTGCTATTGACCATGGCAAAAAACCTGCAGTTCATGTTTGAGAAGAATGTAGTGTGGTACCGCACTGGACCTGGTGGTGACTGGCAAACATCGTTGCCACTGTATAGGCCTCCGGCAGTCATTGACATAGAGGTTACTCCCCTCTCCACTGTTGTGAAAAGGGATGGGAAAGTTCGAAAGCTCTACAATCGGGGATCATCCTTCCTCACCTACATAGGTGAAGGTGTCTCCCTGACGAGGGTGGGTCACCGGATCAGGGTTGCAGGTGGAAAGCGCCTGCTGTGTTGTCCATTCGATGGACCAGAAGAAGCTGTTAACCTCCAGGAGGGCATCCTATGGATAGATGGTGTGTCACATGTCTCCAAAGCCAAGGGTGCTGTTAACTGCTTCAGCGAGTCGGACTCGCTAGCCCGCAAACGACTCATATAGTCCTAGAGCTACGTTTCTTAGCCGGCGGCAGAGTGAAGCAGCTAGCCCCTGCCCCTGAGGGGATGAAGACCACTATCGATCCGGATGGAACAGGGCTCGATCTGGCACAGATATTTCTCGAGGGGTTCACTCTGTTCAGTTTAACTCTTCATGTATCGCCATGATTCTCATCATACTGCTCGTGCTGGCATCTACAGCAGTGGCACAGGGCGCTGAGACTGCCATGATATTGGATGCCAAGCGAGCCCACGTCTGGGATGACCCCCAGTACAATCCTTGGGTCGACTCCTTGCGGAGAAACATTTACAACCACTTTCACCCACGTGAAGAGATCGAGTCTGTCTGCCACTTCTATGGTGTGGAGAGGGTAGGACGTGGTTGTCTGCTGGAGACACCTGCTCACCAGATTCTCTGCGTAACATGTGAACATGCCAGAGTCTGCCGTGGTGCAAATGCTAAGCACTTTAGCATCCTACCAGGTGAGCGTTGTCAAGGTAGATGGAAGACACTATGGGTGGTCCTATCATGCCGATGCAACTCTGGCAGAGACTACGTGTTTATCTGAGCCTACACAGAGTGCAATGCCCGGCCCGTATGGGTTGGGGCCCTGTCGTGGGGCAGGGCGGGGCCTAATGTGTTTTAAACTGTGTTTAAACTTTGTTTACACCGGAGAGAGGGTGGTGGGAGCCGCGGATCGCAGCGGGGCAGGTCCAGTGTTTAGACTGGGTTTAGATAACACCATTTTCTGTGAGCCGTCCCATTTAGAGACATGGGGCATTGTATGTATTTGTGTGGCTGATGTCTCAAATTCCTATGCCCCCAGGGATTGAGAGGGTGGTGGGGCCACGGATCGCCGAACGGCTGCCAATTGAGGGAGGTGGTATCATTTTGACTCCGGCCCTACTACTAGGCTAGATTCTTCTCCCACCCTTGCCATCTTTGTACAGTTTGTAGGCTGTCTAACAAATGTGTCATTTGTAAAGAGTGGGGGGGGGGGATCTAACCTCTGAATTCTTTGCTTTTCAGGCTAAGCTGATGGCTGAGGAGGGCAAGAAGGCAAAGAAGGAGGGTATGAATAAGGCCTCTGAGAAGGTTGAGCTCGAGGCCTTCAAGGTTGAGTTAGTGAGTGAGATGTGCAGGACTTTGAAAGATCTGATGCCTGACATGCTTCACGGCATGTTGCCGGGCACAGGTGTTTCAACTTCCTATGCATCGACTTCAGTGCAGGTAGCCCCCGTCCCTGGATCATGCCATACTAGCTCAGACAAAGTGTTTAGTGATCCAGGGGCGGCTGTCTTGGACCCAGGCTCGATGTTCGCATCGCCTGGTGATCCAGCGGCGCGAGAAGCATCAGGCAGGACCCGACCAGCGGGCCTAACCATGATCACTGGCGGAGTACCCTCATCATCTGCTTTCGGGCATTCTCCTGGTTAGTCTGGGTTAGGTTTTCTTGCTAACCCAGAGTAACTTTTCTGACCAGGAAGATGATGAAGACTACCTGCTCGGTCCACAGGATGATCATGAAGACATGGATGCGAGCGTCTACACTCCTCTCATGGGGTGCATGGCCGCTCGTACCTATGGCACTGTTCCCTCGGGAGCAGGTTTCATAATTCAGCCTGTGGGCCGGTTTGGAGCGGATGGCCACCTATATAAGATTCCACGCTTAAGCGTGGAATCTCATACAGACGATCCGCGCCGCGCTGGTGTGCATGATACCCCACACACAAGCGCGAGCTTGGTGCCCGGTCAGCCTATGGAGAATGTTATGCCAGCCCTCGCGGGCCCGTATGCATTCCCTGGGCAGCCAGGTTCGTCTATAGCCTCCTCCTCGGCCCTGCCTGCGAATGCCATTGAGGATGACGAGGGCCCGCTGCTCATCGGCAATTCGCAGGTAGCCACGGATGAAGACTGGTCTGAAGCATGCGCGTGGCTCCTCGCTGTCAGACCAGAGCTCTCTGTAGATGAAACGGCCGCCGGTAACCCAGCTGATTCAGCTGTTTCTCATGGCTCAGTGGATGCAGAGTTCAGGATCACTGGACTCGCACATTCAAGTGTTGTATCCACTCATTCATCACCTTCACTGGTGTATGGAGAGAGAGAATCTCCTGGTGGGGGTCATGATGACCCCTCCCCACCCTCAAGTAGTGATGTTTACGGATGCATTGATGGAGGGATAGGAAAGAAGCCACAATATCAGGGCTTTGGAATCTGGATCAGTCAAAGGAGCATATCAACATGCTAGAATTACGAGCTGTAATCCTAGCCCTGGAACACTTCTTAAAGGAAGTGGAGGGAAAGTTTGTGTTGATATGTTCAGACAACTCAACAGTAGTTGAGTTACATAAATTGCCAGGGCGGAACGAAGTCACCTAGTCTGTATTATGACATGGAAACTGCTTTGCTGGTGCATGGATCATATGATCACCTTGAAAGCAGTTCATATTCCGGGAAGGCTGAATTTGCTAGCGAACTCATTGAGCCGAAGAATGAGCATTCTGCCTACGGAATGGCAACTAAATCAATGTGGCGGATTATCTGTTCAATCATTGGGGGAAACCCAACAGATTTATTCACAATGAAGAAGAATGCGAAGATGACGACATACGTTTCTCTGATTCCAGATCCAAGCGCTATCGCAATAGATGCTCTAGCTATCAGTTGGAAGGGAATGTATGCATACGGATACCCTCAAACAATCCTCATTCCAAGAATCCTTCAGAAAATCAAACAGGAGGAATGCAAAGTGCTTCTGATCGCCCCGAATTGGCCAAGCCGATCATGGTTTACGGATCTGCTGGATCTTCCAGTAATATTATCTTCCAGGGCAAGACCCTTCACACCAATCCATCAATGTTTCAATTGACTGTATGGATGTTGTCAAGAAATCTGCAATTAAGGAGGGCTTTTCTGAGCAAGCAGCCAATTTTATGGCCAGAGCCAGAAGGGGGTCAACCTCCAGAGCATATAATTATAAAATCAACAGATTTGCAGAATGGTGCTCAAAAAGATGTATCAATCCAATGGATGCATCTATTCAGGTAGTAGCTGATTTTCTCTGTCACCTGTATGATGCCTATAGTCTTAAGTCTAATTCTATTGCTGGATATAAATCAGCGTTAATGACTGTTATCCCTTGCTCGGCAAAGAGGGGAAGTGATGACGTATGTGTTCTAAATACTCTTATTAAAGGTATGGGCAATCTTAGACCGAGAAATCCTCCACAGACACCATCATGGAGTCCTTCTGTGGTTCTTCAAGTTTTGAGTGATAAACCTTTTAAACCACTTAGTGCTATTTCTATAAAATTATTGACACTTCTTTTTCTTCTTTTCAATCGCTGGTATCACACTTGGAAAGCCGTTCTCAAGATGAAATCTGTGGTTTTCTGCAGTTCTTCCACAGGCCCATACAGCTTTTCAAGAAAAGAGGTTGACAAAGGCCAGATCTCTTCTCTCAGCAGCTGATACGTACTGCAACATTGAAGTATGTGCTCTGTGGTCTGTTCTGCTTCTCCACAATGACATGCGGGCGATGTCGTAAGGTGGAACCGCCTGTACACGTGTTTGTTTAGTCTGTTATGTCCAGTTCTGAGACGAAAAATGGTCACTTGCTCTGGCCTCGAGAGATGATGGTAGGCATCTTCTGATTGAGGTGTTCTATAGAGTGACTTGATGATAGTCTTCATCTCTGTATGGGTAACCATGTTTTCTGTCTGATTCTCTTCTGCACCCACCTTTGCCATCTTGTCTGCTTCCTCATTTCCTTGGACTCCACAGTGTGAGGGGATCCACTGCAATGCTATCCGAAAGCATTTGATGGTTTGTAGTGCTTCTTCAAGTTGTGGCAGCTTACCTTTGGTGATAGCCTCAAGGACGGAGCGTACATCAGATAAAAAGACAATCTGTGCAATAGGGTCTGTTGTTCTACTGATGGTATTAGCTGCATGAACCAGTGCTTCGACTTCAGCTCTGTAGTTTGTGCAGTGTTTGCCTGTCAGTATTGCAGCTGACTCATGTTGTCCATTTGGATACTGTATGTGCAGTCCGGCACCTCCGCTCCTAATTGCATCTTTGGCTGATCCATCTGTGTAGATCCCTATCCACGTCTCCTGAGGGTACATTTCTTCCAGCATGGCTAGGGTCAGGGCCTTCTTGCTCACATCACTATGTTCATCTTTGGTTGTGAGATGAGGTACTGTGGTGCGAATAGCTATGCCCTCTAGTTTGTTTTCCCAGGGTGGAGGATCAAGGGTGTGGTTTGGGTCTTCTATTTGTGCTGGCAACATTTCTTGATGTTTCCTTTGAAGTGCTTTTGTCTCTCACAAAACTTGATCTTTTAAGTCTTCCTGATGACAGGTGTGCTTGCCTGATCTTCATCGGGTGGTTATTGAACGATTTGAACTTTGCAGTTTGGGTCAGTGCTTTGCATTCCCTTCCTTTGCTAAGTGGGGGGATGCCTGCTCTCTGCTCCATTTTTTATACCCCGCCAAGAGTGGTTTCTGGATGATAACTCTGTTACCATTTGTCGGACCGCATTGAAACTTTATAGGGTGGTTGGACTTGCTCTTGGGAAGAAACCTATCGAAATCGACGATGATCTGAAATCCAAGATGGCCACCAGCCACCGGCAGCCATCTTGAAAATTGGCTTCCGAATGATAACTCCGTTACTGTTTGTCAGATCGCATTGAAACTTCAGAGGGTGGTTGGTTAGACTAGGTCTGGGGAAGAAACCCATCGAAATTGACAACGATTCGAAATCCAAGATGGCTGCCAGCCACCGGTGGCCATCTTGAAAATTGGTTTCCGAATGATAACTCTGTTACCGTTTATTGCATCACTTTGAAGCTTCATAGAGTGGTTGGACTAGGTCTGCGGAAGAAGCCTATCGAAATCGACAATGATCCAAAATCCAAAATGGCTGCCAGCCATTGGTGGCCATCTAGAAAATTGGTTTCCAGATGATAACTCCGTTATCGTCTATCGGACCGCTTTTAAACTTCATCGTGTGGTTCAACTACGTCTGGTGAAGAAACCTATGTAGAATGACAATGATCTGAAATCCAAGATGGCCATCAGCCACTGGAGGCCATCTTGAAAATTGGTTTCAGGATGATAACTCCGTTGCCGTTTATCGGATCGCTTTGAAACTTCATAGAGTGGTTGGACTAGGTTGAGGAAGAAACTTATCGAAATCGACACTGATCCAAAATCCAAGATGGCCGCCAGCCATGGGCTGCCATCTTGAAAGTTGGTTTCTGGATGATAACTCCGTTACCATT
Organism: Chaetoderma sp. LZ-2023a; assembly: GCA_034401795.1. Lineage (NCBI taxonomy): Eukaryota > Metazoa > Mollusca > Caudofoveata > Chaetodermatida > Chaetodermatidae > Chaetoderma > Chaetoderma sp. LZ-2023a. The sequence continues at coordinate 49,182,983 of CM067360.1, forward strand.
TATCGGATCACTTCCTAGAGTCGGTGGAATATGTCTGGTGAAGAAACCTATCGAAACTTACGATAATCCGAAATCCAATATGGCCACCAGTCAGCGGCAGCCATCTTGAAAATTGGTTTCTGGACGATGCCTCCTTGACTGTTTAGCGGATTACTTTGACACTTAATAAGGATTACTGGTCTGAGGAAGAAATAAATATTTTCGGATGGCTGTCAATTATTAGTTTGTCATCATGGCGGGGTATTATGCGCCGTTTGCGGAGCTCTTGTTCTATTGGTGTTGATCTCAATCGACCAGTGATGATGCGCAGTGCCTGGTTTTGTACTCTGTCGAGGTTCTGTTGATGAGATTTAGCTGCTGTCATCCATGAGCTGGATCCATACTCAAGGTGTGGTCGTATGGCACCTAGGTGAAGGATCTTGAGGATCCTTTCTTTGGCACTCCACTTTGTTCCTGCCAGCTTCCTCATGATGTTTAGCTTTCTTCTGGCCTTTGCCTCTACGTTCTGGATGTGCTCCTTCCATGTTAATCTTCTGTCATAGGTAACTCCCAGGTATGTCTGCTGGTCCTCGTACTCGAGTGGAGTACCGCCCAGTGTCAGATTGCCAACCTTGGTTTTGGTGGACAGTGAGAATAGCATGGCTGATGATTTTTCTTTGTTGATGGTCATACACCAGCGATTGGCCCAAGCTGTAATTCTGTCCAAGGCGAGCTGCATTCTGTACGTGGCAGTCGTTGTGTACTCCTCGGTGCACCAGAGTACGAGGTCATCTGCATAGAGGGCTGCTTGGATCCCATTGGGCAGTTCTGCTACAATGTCATTAATGAAGAGTATGAACAGAGTTGGTGATAATATTCCACCTTGTGGCACCCCTTGTCTCAGCAATACAATCTGTCCAGATTGTCCATCCACCAGCACCCTAGCTCTGCGATTGTGTAGGTATGACTTGGTCCATCGGAACATGTTGCCACCAATGCCTGTGCGCCGGAGCTTCACGAGTAGGCCATCCTTCCACCCCTTGTCAAATGCCTTCTGCAGATCAATAAAGGCAGCTAGCATCACCTTCTTGGCTTGAAAAGTGTCCTCTATGACCTGTGCAAGATGTGTTGTTTGATCTTCTGCGCTCCTTCCTGTATCTTCTGAAGCCGGCCTGCAGCTTGTAAGACTGATTGGATGGTAGCTCAGCACTTTCGCCTTGTTCTTCCCTTTTTTCAGAATAGGAGTCATTCTGGCTTCCTTCCAGCACTGAGGAACCTCTCCATTGGTCCAACTGAGATTAAAGATGTCTAGAAACTTGCGGAGATGCATTACCAAGGTGTTGGATCATTTCATTCGTAATGCCATCTGGCCCGGGAGATTTCTTCTTCTTCAATTGGCGAATTCTTCAGTTCTGCTAAACTAATGTCAACTTTCATTGCATCGTGAGTGTTGGTGTCTGTTCTTTCTTTTCGCTCTTTTCTAACCTCTTTTTGACGCATTCGTGGTATAGAAATGTTGCTTTCTTTTGCATATGCCTTCGCAAAGGCATCTGCAGCCATCTTTCCTGTCAGTGTTTTTCCATCTTCTTCAAGAGTAATCTTCTCTCCCCCAACACCCTCATCATTCAGTGCTTTAGTCAGTCTCCATAGCTTTGTGGTGTCTCTCTCTAAATTAAACCCTGCCGTCTTTTCCCACCAACTTCTTCTTTTGGCCCCCAGCTTGGTCTTTAGATACCTGGCTTTAGTTTGTTGTAGCATGAAGTGGTTTTCATGACAGGGATTACTCTCTGCATCTTCTCTGGCCTTGTCTAGTTTATCATGTGCTGCTTGCAGTTCTGTTGTCCAGTAGGGGCGGTAGTTTTTCCTGAACCCTCGAGGAATCGCTTCGTTGGCAGCCTTGAGGATACTTGAATTAAATTCCTTGGCCACATTGTTGATGTTTCTCCCTTCTACTGCTATATTTTGGGTAAGCTCATTGGAACGAATGTCGAACAGACTCCAATTTGCCTTTTTGTAGTTCCACCTTGGATGTTGAGGTGAACTTGTCGAAATACTTCCAGAAAGAGAGAGGAGGACTGGGCGGTGGTTGCTTCCTCCTAACTGCGATCTGACTACTCTACTGAGGCTTCTGTGAATGTCTTCTGTACAAAATGCCAAGTCCGACATTGTTGTCGAGTGCCACCGCCGTGAGTAGAAGGTAGGCTGATCTGTGGGATCGTTGACAAGTAAAAGGTGCTTTTCATCTTGCTATGCTTCAATGTCGTCTCCTCGTTTGTCAAGTGTGCTGTATCCCCAGCTCTGGGACTGGCTATTAAAGTCTCCCGCAATGAGGAAGTGGCAGTCTGGGACCTGGATTGTGTCAAGTGAGAGATTCTTGTCATTAGGGCAGTAATAATTGACAATGTCAATCACAGAGTTGCTGGTTGTTACCGTGATCTTGATATATTCTGCCTCTTCCATAAAGGTTTTAATCTGGCTGGTGTGTCTTGAATGCAGCAGATATCAATTTTGTTTTCGTGCAGGAGGTGTTCGAGCTCTGATTTCTTGTTGGTAACCCCTTCTGCGTTCCAGTGCATGATGTTGATACTGGCGTTCTTTTTAGGTTTGGTCTTCTCTTTCGGTTGGCCAGTAGCTCTCCATCCTCATCCCCTGGCCCCACAAGATGAGTTGATGGGACCTCCAGTAGCTGAGGGTGGGCTCCTTCGAGGCTTGGAGCCCGGCGCTGCACCTGCCTGGCGGATCTTCACAGGGTGAGCACCATTTTGGTTGATTCGATCTCCAAGTGTTGTTTCATTAGCGCTGTGCATAATGCTCTGGTTAGCCCCTCCAAATGTCTGGATTGACACCCAGTGGGTTACACCCCTGCGGCACATTGAGGCCGAGCATATAGTCTTAAACAGGGGAGTGACACTTAAAACTGTATTTTTGACTGCAGCAGCCTCAGCCAGACGCAGAAGTGAAATTCATGCCTTGTCTGCTAAGCCTGACCGTTTTATAGTTACAGGTGAAGTCCTTAAGCTTCTGCCGGGATTTCTTAGCTAAGAATCAATCTTTAAAGGATGTAGGTTTGGCGGATTGACCCATGCTCCCTATGGTTGTCAAGAGGCACTATTTCCAGATGGATAGTAGAATGCATTCAATTCTGTCATAAGACAGCCACTTGAAAACAAGGCTCATAGTGTCCGTTATTTAATGGTGTTGCTATTGAAGACATTATGTCAGTAGCCCAGTGGCACTGTGAATCAAGTTTTACTGACCATTATCTCCGTGACACTTCCAACCCGCTCGCCATCTCAGTCCTCAGAAAATAGTTCAGAGGTATTTATTTGTAATTAGTTTTCCTCCTCTGCTATTTGCAAATATCACATTTGTTAGTAGGGAATCCCTACTATTTCCGGTTACATTCTCTTCATCCGGTTGGTGGAAGAGGTGATTTCAGCGCTCAAGACATCAGAGGTCAGTATATGTGACCAGAGGCCTGGTCCTTTGGTTATTTGAATAGTTGCTGCTATGTCAGCCAATATTTAGTAATGGAAGTACCAGTATGTGCATGCACAGAGGTGGTAGCTGACATGTGCATGACTGTGTACATTCCACCTGCCCAGGAGTGAGAGGAGGTAAGTATGTCATCTCACTCGTGAAAAAGAAATTTGATAAATTTTCTTAGTCTATTCTTTTCTGTGTTCAGATGAATCCTGCCTTTAATATAGCTTCTGGTCGCCACCTGATTTCAATTCAATGAAATAAGAATAAAACGTACCAAGTCACAATGTCTGTTTGTTTATTTTTCAGGATAGGGCTTTAGCATACAAGCCAGCTCCTATTGACTTTACATACACAACACGAGATACCATTCTGTATGCATTGGGAGGTATGTGAAGAAAAAATATACCGTCATAATGAAAACAATTTTCAAATATTTTCCGAAATTATATGTGGTTTGGACTTAGTTTATTTTATTTCCGAAAATATTGGTCCCGATCCCAGGATGACTCAACAAAGAAATATTAATTACCTATCCGGTATGTAGAAATTGTTTGAGTGTAGCTTTCCACTGACTATGTCATCCCCGCCAGCAGTGCCTCCGTCATCAACATCGAGACCAACTTATTTAAATGGAAGGTTAAAGAGGCCATAGAAATCTACAAACATCAACCAACCATGAACCGAGACGAGGGCTACCGTATACCAGCAGTCTACCAGTCCATGTTGTCATGTGACTCCACAAGAACTCACCAGAGTGATGTTGCCAGCGACCATCAGTTAGTGCTAAAAAAGTGACTGAGATGGTCACGAATGCTACACTCAAACAATTTCTACATCCCGGAGAGGTAACTAATATTTCTTTATTATTAGATTATTTTGTCCCAATGATTTGGTAAATGTTAGTTTTTCAGAAATAACCAAAAGGCTCAGATGCAGGCCCCAACCTGTAGTTAGTAAGAATGGCAAATTAAACAATGAAAGACCAGCTATTTATTTATTTCAACCCGTCATACCAACAGATACAATAAATTCTTAGTGATGTATGAAAGATTGTGTTGAACATTTGGAAATTTCTTTTTGCTCTGTACATCATTGTGCACATTAAAGAATACTCAACAGTTTATCTCTGTTTGCCATAAAATATGTAGTGGGATTTTAAAGTTGAAAGCATTAGATTCTTAATTCCTACTTTTTTCATGGTGTTTAACGGGTTTGTCATACATAGATTGCCAACTGATATCCTAGGATAGGATTAGAACTTCGCTTTGGGGTAGTGTTAATTCTAGCCCTTTCAATGATGAAATCTCAATCTCAAATGAGCGATACTGAATACAGTTGAATATTTTCTAAATAATTTGACTGTAAACTGTTGCTACCTTGCCTGTTACTGCCTAAGGCACCAATGGCTTATTTATATGCATGTTAATTCCAAAATAAGGTGCTTCATGTTTGTTGTCACTGAAAGGGTTATGGCCAGGGCTAATGGACCTTTCCAGTTTTAGCTATGCCCCGCCCATATCTAGCTAAGCTCCACCTACACCTCGCTCATGTTGGGATCGATCGATCACTGAACTCCCTGACTATCAATTTCCAAATTTTACAGGTAAGTTGTTGAATATTTTGAATCTAATTTGACTGGGCGCTGTTGCTGCCATATAGCATGCTTATTAAATAGTAAAGACATGCAATTCGTACAACAACGTTTAGCCCGTCACTAATTATGCATTCGTGATGTGGTTATCTACGTCATTCATGACATCGTTGATTATGACATCATCCTACATTTCATGTAGTTGATTATGACATCATATGATGGATGGATAAACTGGAAAGCTCAATGGCTTGCAGTTTCCCTATGTTAATTAGTGCTACAAGCTAATCTGGAGGAATCATAATTGCTGTAGTGCTAGTGTATTAGCTGATTGCCACTTCGCATGGTTTGTAACAATGGGATTCATAATATCAAGTTGGGGGACTGAGAATTCAATACGATTTATGATCTTGCATATAAACGTAGCTTCCATACTAAGCAAGCCTTTTAAACACTGATTAACAATCATCTATGTTTCTCTGCAGTGGGCATGTCACAAGCTGAGCCAGATTACCTCCGCTTCCTGTATGAAGGGGCAGATAACTTTGCTGTTCTGCCCACATTTGCCGTTGTTACAGCACAGGTTCCGATGAGCCAGATGATAGCAAGTGCACCTGGTCTAAACATTAATCTTGCAAAGGTATAAATGCACATTCGTTAATTATAAGCTCTTCATCTTCACTTTGAGGTCTTCGAAATTGTTCATTTTCATACTTTTCACACCTTTTACTGCTTCTCAAATCTCATTATTATTATTATTATTATTATTATTATTATTATTAATATTATTATTATTATTATTATTAGCTGCTCAGAGAAAAAAATACTGAATTTTAAGACTAACACAGAGCATTGTCGGTTGTTGTCATACGACGTTGACAAATTTGCTTAAGTTTTGTGCTTATCGTGACATATTACAGATTGTTTAAGTTTGTCCTTTAACTCTGCTACAGCCAATTCATGAGTGTTTCTCATGACATCTAAATTTCAGGTGTCCCAGGAATCCCGGACCCTGAAACCTGGTGGTTCCCTCACTGAAATATTAGGGTCCTCTGTTGAGTGAAATTGTTCGTTTTCGCGGCAATGGCAGGGCGAGATGAAATAATATTCATTGTAACCATATCGCCGGTTAACCCTTTAACCAATACAGGCCCGAAGCCTAAGGAATATTCTGTTGCTTATTTTTAACCAGACATGGCTGGGAGCTGTTAAATATATAAATTTATATTGTGGCTCGCAGCTGTTAGGTTCTAGTCAAGTTTGTTTCAACATATTCAACAGCTTTACTATATAACTGTCTTGAAATTAAAGCGTTAAAGCAACATTTATTTCCATAATACATAAGACCCATATTCTCCTTGACAGGTTTTCGGCAGAAAAATCTGCATTGAAGAAAACCATTTGCTGTAAAATATAAGCTTAATGTGCAAAAAGAACAACAATAAAAACATTAGCACTAAAATGTTGACAGCAGGAACTAGTCTGCGAATAACATTTCTGGAATCTCCCTGATTGTACCTAAATGGACTCTTACTGCCAGGTGAGTACATGTACAGGTACAATTATGTAATCGCGGCTTCTTTGTATTTAAATAAACGATTCCTATCAACAATCAATAAGGTCTCAAACAGGGTATGGGATCTATTGTACTGTACCATATCACGATCATGCAATAAGGCCAAAATAAAAATTAGGGTCGTTTTCAGTAAATCTCCTGGGTTAAATTCTTTTATATTTCACCTGGCTGTGAATATAATTTTTTTTGCACCCCACCATAAATGTTAAAACATCCCCATATTTTTTTTAAATTATATAAATTACAGTGTTTTAGTGCCATTGCTAAGCGATGTGAATCACTGTTGTTAAATTTTACATGAAAAACGATAAATTACAGTTACCATATTTAATAGACTTCTAGGCTAAATTTGTATATGTTGTCGAGGTACTCGCACTTGTACTCTCGCTTGAAGCAGGAGTAATCAAGTAGAATTTGTACCACGTGATACCATTATCTGATTATACTCCCTGGCATTCGGATATGTAATCAGGGTAATCGGGGTACCTCAATAATATATCCGAACTTAGTAAAATAACTGACAAACATATATTTGTTTACTTTTTCAAATCAATTTCTGATTGTGAAAAAAAAGTCCTCTCCCTACCAAAATCTTTTTCTCCCAGTCGGTTTGCAGCCAACAAATTCTTTTTTATGGATGGCCTAATAATAAAAGTAATTTCCGAGTCCAAACCCCAGGGCCATATGTCATAGTCGATTGCCAAGTCCTCGCTCTAATTGTGATTGTTATGGTCTTATGAAAAAATAAATGGCAAATTTTATGATGGATTATAGACATAAGGTGTCAAGAAATTTGACTGGGAAAATGCAATGTAATTTTTGTGGTATGACAGTTTTCTTGAAAACTATCTAATAGAAGTCACTCACACACACACACACACACACACACACACACACACACCGCGCACGCACGCACGCACGCACGCACGCACGCACGCACACACACACACACACACACTGGGCGCATGGATGCGTAGCTATCTAACTGTGTATTATGGCAAAGTTTTAAGGTTAGGTATATATTTCATCCATAAACTAGACTTGATATATAGCATAATTGCAGCCTTTATGCCATTGATACTATTCATTTGAACCAATCTACCTCTTTAACTTTAAACCTTTAATCTCTAAGTCTATACAAGAAAATGTCAATATTCTCATAGAAAATGTTCATTTGCAGACGAAGAGAAAATAATTTTTAAACACTGGAATGACTGGTTGGTTATCAATCTAGTCATTCTAGTATTAAATTTTCACAAAATATCTTTGCCTGCAAATGGACATTTCTCAAGAGCGCTGCAGAAGCCATTTGTTGGCTGGCTTGAGTGTTAACCCTTTAACACTCATATCAGCCAAAAACATCTTTTTCGGTGGTCTTGAGAAACTCCCATTTTCAGAGCAAGAGAATGCTATTTTTGACAATTTACCACTGGAATGACTGGCTCGATAACCGAGCCAGTCATTCCAGGTGTCTATTTTCAAAAATAGTAATTTTTTTTGTCTGCAAATGGACATTTTGAATGAAAAAATTGAAATTTCCTTTAGCAAATTTAAGTGTTCAAGGGTTAAGTATTTTCTCATTCAGATACAGTTTTGCGTTTAGCTGGACTTAGTTCAATCTACTACTTCCATTGAAATTTAATATTTAGTATCAGGATGCTCTGGGTTAACACTAGATCTGCTTCCTTGTCAGTTTGTGTTAAACTTTGCTGCACTTCTTTGAAGCATTGACTATGCTCAAGCTATGAGTGATGTACTGGCACAGAAGAAGAAGCATTTCTAACCTATTTTATAGATGGTGCATTGGATATAGGGTTCTTAAGGCAACATAAGAAGGCGAGATACGTGGTATCATCGATACATGTACCTCTTGTGTAGCTGTTGCATTTGGTATAGGGTTCGTAAGATCATGGCAAGCCTGGAAAATCATTGAGTCTTGAGAAATTCAAAACAATGCCTGAAAATCCTATAACAGCAGTATGGTTTCTCGTAGGTTATGGAAAGGTACAACTCTGAGCTCTGACATACCAGCATATTTGTTAAAAGACAGATGATATGTCGATTATTTTGAAACTTATAAGACCAGAAGCTGTTGCGGCCATAGTCAGCACCTATCTCCCAGTAATTTTAGTTTGAAATATACAACTGAATATTTATTAAATTAGAATTGACTTTTTGTCTTTGATGTTTCATGTTCAAAACAGAGATTATTTTTTTCCTAAAAAGTTATCTTTTGCACAGATTCGTAGAGAGAAAATATTATAAACACCAGTATTTCGATCTGGAAGTCATGAAATTGTGTAATACCTGTCAATAAAAGTAACGGACTAGTCATTGAATTTCACAATCTGACATATGTGCGATGTAGTGGTATTGGCATGATTGGAAGTGTATTATTGAAAAGGTCATGTTTTCTCAGACTTCATGATATGATCATATTTTGTCAGGTGTTACACGGAGAGCAGTATTTAGAGCTATATAAGCCACTCCCTGAACAAGCGTCCCTGAAATCTGAAGGACGGATTGTAGATGTTATTGACAAAGGATCAGGAATGTTGGTTCTTGTGAATGGTAAGCATTACATTCATTTCAAACTGTGTCTGGTTACATTACTCCTTTCAATGACAGGTTTAAAAGATGACATATTTTAAGATTTACTTTTAATGATTTTTGACGATCTTTAGGACATAAATGTGTTTCATCAAATTCTGATGAAACACAGAGATTGTCTTAACTCTGTAATAGTCAAGCTGGCCCAAACCGGCCTCTACAATGGTCCTGGGAAAGGTCAATTTTGCAGGTCAAGAAAAGAGCATATTTGACAATTTACCACTGAAATGACTGGCTCGATTATCAAACCAGTCATTCCAGTGGTAAATTTTCAAAACTGGTCTTCATTTTATAAGAGGAAATTGAAATTTTCTTGACAAAAGTTGACCATGTAGGGGTTAAAGCATGCATCGTTCAATCCCGTCATTAGAGCCCCTGGTGAACATTGCTTCTTTATAATATACTGGTATTCACAGGTAGTACCTTTTAAGACTAACATGGTTTATTCTGACAAACTGATCAAGTGATGACAAGTTAAGAATGGAAGATTTGAATAGTAGAGCTTGACAATATACATGAAGGTGAATAGCTGATTAGTTAATCCATTTTGTTCACAGCTTGATCAACTACAGAGTTCTGTAATATATTGTATTTACGTCATCACAATAGATAATGTTGGTCTTAAAAGGGACTACCTTTGAATACTGTTATTAGTCCCCTATGGTTAAAACTGTGGAGGTGGGGGGTGGTTACTATAGGTTTGCACTCCGCCCGTCCATCTGTCCGTCTGTCACAGTTGGTTTTCCGCACTATTTTTTGCAGTCCTTCAAGGTATTCAACTGAGGCTTGGTACATTGCTTTGTTATGAGAAGTTACAGACCAAGTTCGAGTTTCAGGCGTATGCGTCAATTTTTTTAGTTATGCCCCTTTCGACTTAAGAAATACGAAAAATATCAGCTTTCCACATTATTTTTCTCACTCCTTCAAGATATTTAAGAGAAAATCGGTGCATCGCGTTAGTATAAGGAGTTACAGAGCAAGTTCGAGTTTCAGACATTTTCGTCAGTTTTTCATGGAGTTATGACCCTCCTTTCAACTTATGAAATATGAAAAATATACGTTTTTAGCACTTTTTCGCAGTCTTTCAAGATATTATACTGAGAATTTGTACATTGCTTTGTTATGAGAAGTTACAGACCAAGTTCGAGTTTCAGGCATATACGTCATTTTTTTATGGAGTTATGCCCCCTTTTGACAAAAAATATCAGCTTTCCGCACTTTTTTTCGCACTCCTTCAGGATATTTAAGGGAAAATCGGTTCATCGCCTTAGTATAATGAGTTACAGAGAAAGTTCGAGTTTCAGACTTTTTCGTCCATTTTTCATGGAGTTATGCCCCCTTTTGACTTAAAAATATTAGTCTTCCGCACATTTTCTCACAGTCTTTCAAGATATTCAACTGAGAATTGGTAGGTTGCTTTGCTATGAGAAATTACAGACTAAGTTCGAGTTTCAGGCATTTGCGTAAATTTTTGATGGAGTTATGTCCCCTTTCGATTTATGAAATACCAACATATCAGCTTTCAAGACTTCCATTCTCCTTCACCATATATAGCTGAAACTTGGTTTATTGCTATGTTATGAGAAGTTACAGATCAAGTTCGAGTTTCAGCTGCTTCTGTAAATTATTAATGGAGTTTTTGACTGTCAATCTCTAAAGATTTATATCACCAGGGAGGGGACATGTATTGCAAAGCAATACTTACAGAATGCTTGTTATTATTAACAGATTAGCACAGCTACCACAACTTATTAGCTCACCTGGCCAGAATGGCCAAGTGAGCTTCTGCCATGGCGACCATCCGTCGTCTCTCCGGTGTCCGTCCATCCGTCTGTCCATCCGTCCATCAACTTTTTCCTTTAAACGACTTCTTCTCAATAACCACTGGGCCGATTTCAATTATATTTGGCAGGGAGTATCCTTAGGGCATAGGGATCCAAGTTTGTTCAAACAAAGCCGATTGGCCGGTGGCCATCTTGGATTTTGGCCGATTTTAGGAAATGGCTTTAAAAATCTTCTCCGAAACCGCTTGGTGGATTGACTCAAAACTCACAAAATATCATATAGGGCAAGAGCTGAACCAAGTTTGTTCGAAGGAACTTGGTTGGCCAGGTGGTTCAGCGGCCATCTTGGATAACCTAGTTTTCGTGAAAATGACTTATTCTGCCGACCCGCTGAATGGATCGGGCTGAAATTTTGGGCATATGATTATGGACTAAGGGCCATTAATGTTTGTTCATGGGAAGTTGAAATTGGTTTTCTTAACTCCACTTACTTGTCAGTCAGCTGTCGTATAGCGATAACCCCATCCGTCTTCTGTATGTCCGTCCATCCATCTGTTTGTCCGTCACCAACAATGGCGGCTCATTTTGTTATTTCTTGACGGATTGACACCAAACTTGGTCACAATGTTAGTGACGGCATCTAAAGTCAAGAGCTTTTGAAAATTGAAATTATTGGCTGCACTGGCTTGCAGCAGTGAGACAGTTAAGAAACCAGCTGTTGTTAGCACTGATATCATCTATTTTCACTTAAACATTGTTCAAAATCACTAATGCAAAAAAACCCAGTCCAGATATATTGACAACAATATTGAAAACTAAATCATTTGACTGAAAGTCATTGGAAGTGACACCGATAGATGTAAAACTTAAGTAAGATTAGTTGAAATGCCAATGTTTCAGGTGAGTGATACAGGCCCATTGGGCCTCTTGTTATTAACAGACTAGCACAGCTACCACAACTTATTATTGACAGACTAGCACAGCTACCACAACTTATTATTGACAGACTAGCACAGCTACCACAACTTATTATTAACAGACTAGCACAGCTACCATAACTTATTATTAACAGACTACCACAGCTACCATAACTTATTATTAACAGACTAGCACAGCTACCACAACTTATTATTAACAGACTAGCACAGCTACCATAACTTATTATTAACAGACTAGCACAGCTACCATAACTTATTATTAACAGACTAGCACAGCTACCATAACTTATTATTAACAGACTACCACAGCTACCATAACTTATTATTAACAGACTAACACAGCTACCACAACTTATTATTAACAGACTAGCACAGCTACCATAACTTATTATTAACAGACTACCACAGCTACCACAACTTATTATTAACAGACTACCACAGCTACCATAACTTATTATTAACAGACTACCACATCTACCATAACTTATTATTAACAGACTAGCACAGCTACCACAACTTATTATTAACAGACTAGCACAGCTACCATAACTTATTATTAACAGACTAGCACAGCTACCATAACTTATTATTAACAGACTAGCACAGCTACCATAACTTATTATTAACAGACTACCACAGCTACCATAACTTATTATTAACAGACTAACACAGCTACCACAACTTATTATTAACAGACTAGCACAGCTACCATAACTTATTATTAACAGACTACCACAGCTACCACAACTTATTATTAACAGACTACCACAGCTACCATAACTTATTATTAACAGACTAGCACAGCTACCATAACTTATTATTAACAGACTAGCACAGCTACCATAACTTATTATTAACAGACTACCACAGCTACCATAACTTAGACTAGCACAGCTACCACAACTTATTATTGACAGACTAGCACAGCTACCACAACTTATTATTGACAGACTAGCACAGCTACCATAACTTTAAAATCTACAGCAGTGCCTTATAGTAATTCGCTTTTCTAGAGTATCAATCTGACATTATATGACATCATAATCAGCTAAGTGGCGTGTAGGATGACGTCATATTCATTATGCCCAGTCAAATTAGTTCCAAAATATTCAATTGCTTACCTGTATAGTTTTCTGGAGATTGATAGTCAGAGAGTTTAGAGATCAATTGATCCTAATGCGAGCTAGGTGTGGGTGGAGCTTAGCTAGAGATGGGCAGGGCATGGCTAGAAATGGAAAGGTCCATTGCTGGGTATGTCCATCTGTCTGTCTGTCTGTCTCTCGGCCATCTCGTTGCAACCAGCATATCATACAGAACCGCTTCAAATATTTTGCTGAAATATAGTATATGCTTTCATTATGACATGCAGATGAGTCTTTTGTAAGATTCACCTTTGCATGTCCAAAATATTGGGTGCGAATTTAGTTTTTTATACAAAAAACACTTCATTGTTGTAGATGTAGAATGCATGTTGCTTTGGACACCAGCACTATTTGTGGTTTTCCTTTGACTTTGAAATACTATAATTGACCTCTAGTGGTGTATAATATTGTATGTCTCTCAAAGAACACCCCAGTTGTTATTACACCACAAAAACATCTTGACCGTTCAATCACTATTTGCTAAATCAAATAATCTGCATTTAGCCACCAGAATAAGATTTTTATGCTCGCTTACATACCCCCTTATGCCTATACCATCACCATGCATACCCGTAACCAGGCTACTGGTAGGATAAACCCCCAGCATAAGCCCTGATAGAGACTGGCACCAGTCTGTACTCACTCCTTGGTGATGCCTGTCACTAAGCATGCCCGCGCATGCACAATGGAGCCCAAATATGAAACAGATTCACTTTTCAAATATTCTGCAAGCAGAACAGTTGACCTGCTATCCAGCTTAAGTTTTTATAGCTTTGCGCTGAAGTTCAGCTACATATTTAAGAGTTACTGATACAGGAACCATGCTGCAATGAAATCTATTCTCCCTAAGTTATATTTAATGTATACTTAGTGGTGTTTTTTAGGGTTTTTTGCTCTGGTTTATGAGTTACCGGCTTTCGTGACAGTACCCCTGTTTTCAAGGTATTCTATAAACCATGCCTAACGTACTATCATCATCAAAACATGCTTTAAAAACCCTAATTTCTCACTTATTTAATTCTAGTTTGGTGCCTATATAAATATTCAAACGAAACTTTGTGAACTCCTTTGGTCTTTCAATGAGATTTCAAATCCGTTTTTCCCGCCTTTTGTATAGAGGCTTTCTTTAACTGATCTCCTATCTAAAGAAATGCAGGAATTGCGTTCACCGAAGTCTAAGTTTAAAGAATCTAAGAAAAAGTCTGTTAAAAACGACTTCTGGTAAGTCTCAGACTAAAGACCACATAAGCCTTAGGGGAGGGGGGGGGGGGGGGGGGGGGGGCATTACCCTCATGCAGTGGCATCAATGACGGAAGTTACCGATCATTCATCCCATGCAAAGGTTCATTTTTCTGTTATACATGTTGCCAGTAATGTTAAGAGATCTCCAATCTCTATGTCCGCTCCCGTTATTGCTCCTGGCTTGTCCGGGCAAGCCGGTTCTAAATCGGGTATTGCTGCTGGTTTGACCGGGCATCTGGATATGAGCTCTGTGATTGTTTCTGGCTTGGCTGGACATCCGGGGTCTCATGATAATCTGGCTTTTTTGTCTTCCGTTTCCGGTAACGGCTCATCCATTTCCGGTTTAAGAGGTGCTTTTCCGGGTCTGCTAGATCCGGCCAAGCATCCACCTGCCATTTCCGGTTCCGGTTTTTCCGCTTCCATTTCCGGTAGTAGCTCTATGATGACTTACTCCTGATTTCGTACAGCCGGCGATAGGGTCATTTCCGGTTTTCATGGATCTTTCTGGTGATAGAGAACTTCCTGGCATTCCAGGTTTGTTCTTCAGGTCCAGTTTACATGTTCGCTTTCCTAGAATCTGGTCATCTTCTTGATTAAGAATTAGTCTTATTTCCGTATTTGTGTTTAATATTGGGAATGTTTAATGGCGGAAAATATTCATACCGAATCATTGCCAGTCTTGTAGTCTTTCTTGGAATTGTAGTCTATTCAGACATTTATTCTTTTATCAGTGACAATTTGCAACGTAATTAAATTCTACTTCGATTAATACTTACCAGATGTACTATTATGATAATGTCTATTATCTAGTCTAGCTCAAAATAAACAATTAAAAACTCTGCACTCTCCTGGTCCTGCCCATACTGTGTCCGGGAATTACCTTAGCCCCAGGTACCGAGTCAATTCCCAATCACAGACAGATTTGTCTATTTTGCTGACTTGTTAAGTCACATGTTTTGTCTACGCTCGATTTAAGCTAATTCTAGCGGATTTAAGCGTACTTTCGTGTTTTCATCATTGGCTTCATAGAAGGAAAGTGAGTCATCACAGGGGCAGGTTGTATAAATCTAGAATTTATACATTCGCGCAGTAATGACTGATTAAAATTTGGTTGAATTGGTACATTATTTTAAAATGGTGGCCATTGTTGGAGTCACTCTGTTACCTGTTAGCTGTTTAATCTTATCCGGGTACTCGGTTAATTTCTCTTGCGACTCGGTTCCTTCCAAGGTGGATGCGCCCGTAGCCAAGATGGCGCCGCCCATGATTAATGTTTTGTTTTGGCTTGGCATGTCTATGCACTCTGTTTTATGCCGATCTGTAGCTCTCGCTTCATTGACGAGGGTGTTTGTAACGATCAGTATTTATTTCTTGGCTATTTTAACGTTAGTTAATTTCCAAGTCGTGTTTATAAAATTTTCACTCTAAAAAGTTTCAAATATTTCCTGCCTAAAGACTTGATTATCATTAATTTAAGAGAAAGTTAATGTTTCTAAGTAATTTTAAGTTACAATCAAGTCAACTGTGCGTGTTACTCATCATCGTATGTCACGTGCAGCGTTTTAATTCTTACTCTGTGTTCGCAGAATGCGAAAGGCCAGGACACGCTGTGCCAACGTTGCAACCGGTTCATGAAGCACAAGTTTTCTGGACATACTGCGTGGCTTGTGCAAGGTTAGGAGTCCTTGAGATGTGTGTGCTAAGTGGTCGTCGGAGTTGGTGGTGGAGTTTGATCATGATCGGCATGCGCATCTGGAGAGGATCGCGAGGGACAAGGCGGCCAAAGTGGATCAGGCATCAGTTAGAGGTCTGGAAGAACATCTGAATGAGCGCATGGACTCGGCATTGGGTGTATGGGCGGCCCAATTTAAGGCAATGTTCGAGTCTTTCCACTCCACGGTTCCGGCGATGCAGGCTGGTGCAGGGCAACCTATCGGTGGTCCGGCCAGTTCTGTGGAGGAACAAGCACCTGTCCTTCCTCCTGCTTTGGCTCAAGAGCCGACGGCGGAGGAAGATCTTCTGATGGAAGATTCTGGCATGCCGGATCTTTTGCAGATGGCAGGACCGAGTTCATCCCAAGGGTCTCCCTCAGATTTTGTATGGGTCTGCCAGCAGGGTGGTGATGTCAACGTTCCATCAGGCATCTTCCACACGGACTTCGCTCAACCGGTGCTGCCGATGGAACCGTGTTTTGCGATTCCTGTCGGCATCTCGGCGGCGGTAAACACGGCTCCTCTCAGAGTTCTGGAGCTGATGGACTGCAGTGAATCTGTCCGGCGATTCGCTGGATACCGGAGCCGCAAGTAGTCGGGCTATGGACTCAGTTCATGTTAAAAGACGTGTAGTCCATGGTTCTCAGCATGGGTCGTCGGTGGCCTACTCATCCAAGGGTGAGAAGGAAGATGAGAATGGTAGTCCATTAATGGACGAATCCTCATTCTGCACCGAAGCTGGATGGGTGCAGGTCCTTGGATGGATGTCCGACCGTCTCGGGTTGGCATTGGATCAAGGATCTCAGCGCGATCCGGTGATGGAGCGGATGTCAGAGCGAGTGGCTAGCGCTCTGTAAAGTGGCCCTTCGGCCATGCCGACGCTCCCGCTTGGACACGCCGACTTCTAACATGTTGGATGTTGCGCGTATTGTCTGGGTCAGCCAGATTATTCGCTGCCCAAGTCCCCTAAGGGGATAAGGAGTACGGTCCGCTTTCCAGAGCCGGCCTACCATCAATATGGCCGGGTTCCTCGGCTTTCCATCGGGGAGAGGCAGGCATTGAATAGGCCATTGGCTGGTATATCTAAGGGTCGTTCTCGTCCCTTGGATTCCCAGGCCAATAAGCATCCTTTTGATGAGTTAACTCTCATTGAGGATGCGGCGAGAGCGGCCATGGCTGCACTCTCACACGGTTGTACCGTCCTGCAGGGTATGCTGACCTGCATGGCGGAAGGTGGGGAAGTGCCAGAGACTGCTCCCTGAGTTGTCCGGGACACCATGCGCTTATCCCAGGATTACCTGGCCAGGGTGATCACTAGATCATTGGCGGAACGGAGGAGAATGGTTCTCGATTGCATAGAACCGGGACCTGAGATGAGGGCTGCGTTGTCTTCTGCGCCCTTATTTGGTCCAGGCTTGTTCGGCAGCTCGGCATGGCAAGTCTTATCCAAGGTTGCGTCAATGGTCGCAGAACAAGAAGTAGTCGGCAAGTCGTGGAAGTCAACGAAGAGGACTCGGCCGCAGTCCTATAAGCAGCATTGGCAGGAGCAACAGAGGCAGCACCAGAGATCGCCCTTCCGTCCTTTTGGCCGTGATGCTCATCGGGCATCCGGATCACAGGGACCTGGCCGTTTATCCTCATATAAGTCTTCTAATACGAGGCCGTATGAGGAGGACAGGAAGGGTGGCGGTTCAGGTCGCGGCGGCTATCGTAAGGATGGCCGTGGTGGAGGTCCTGGACCGTCATACTCCAAGAAACTGCATGGTGGCCGTGGAGGACGGTCCTGACGGGTTTCTGGCGGGATCCATTCCGGTGACGTCAGGAACGAAGGGAGTCGAGAATCTTCACCCAAGCGAATTAGCGTCTTATCGTGCAATATCAACCGCGAGCTAAACCAGTGGGAACAAGTCATGCAAGATTGTTTAGTCTGTCAGTGGTTAAGAAACGGGTACGAACCAGACTGGCTCATCCGTCAATCGTTAGTTCCGTTAACATCGACTCCAGTATGGACTCCCATTCCAAGAGAATCCGATCGTCTAGATGCCATTTGCTCAGAAATCGAAGATCTTCAGCGGAAGAATGCGATTCATCTAGTCCGCAATCAGTCCTCCCTAGGCTTCTATTTGATGATGTTCCGAAACGTACCGGAGGTTGGAGACCAATTCTCAATCTCAAACCATTGAACAAATTTATTCTTTCTCCAAAGTTTCAGATGGAGACTGTAGCAGCGGTGATGACGGGGCTGAGAAAAGGCATGTGGGCAGTATCGATAGATCTGAAGGATGCATATTTTCATATTCCAATATCAATTCCTTTTCAGAAATACCTTCGCTTTGCATTCCAAGACAATGTTTGGGAATTCAATGCGCTTCCGTTCGGTCTGACCACATCCCCGCGGGTCTTCACCAAAGTGGTTCTTGCCATGACTTCTTATCTTCACAGGAGAAGCATAGCTGTTCATACTTACATAGACGACTGGCTGCTGAACGTGGGGAATCCAGTCACTCTGCGCAATAATCTTCAGGTAGTCCTAGGATGGATTGTGAATCTAGAGAAATCAGAATTGACTCCATCCCAGAAGTTTGTTTATCTGGGAATATTTTTCAATCTCAGGGACGATGTAGCTTTTCCAGCAGAGAGCAGAGTCAAGAATTTGATTGCAGTACTGGAGTCAGTTTCTCTAGGAGCTCTTCTGACGGCGCACCAATTTCTCATAATACTGGGTTTACTAGTTTCTCGGGAGAAAGTGGTTCCTTATGGGGCACTCAGGTGCAGACCGATTCAGATGTATCTAATGTCATTCTGGTCCCAGAGAACGGATCCGTTGTCTCTGAGAATTCCAGTAAAAGAACCATTGATATACCATCTTCAGTGGTGGTTATCAGAACAGAATCTCCTGTGACGTGTTCCTCTACAACCTCCTCAACCGCAGAAGTCCATCTTCACAGATGCGTCGACGATGGGTTGGGGAGTGGTATTGGACGATCAGTCAGTGTTAGGGGACTGGGATCGAACCAATGCGCAGAAACACATCAATGTTCTCGAATTATTAGCGGTCGCATTAGCACTTCGAAAATTTGAGAGCTTAATCCGAGACAAGATTGTCCTAGTAAGGACAGACAACTCAACAGTGGTGTCTTATTTGAACCGCAAGGGTGAGACAAGATCACCGGAGTTGTGTATGATGATTTGGAACCTTCTGCTGTGGTGCCAAGAGAGGAATATTATTCTTCGGGCAGCACACATTCCAGGAAGATTGAACATCCTAGCGGATGCTCTCAGTCGAAGGACGGTTTGTCGTCCGACGGAATGGCAGCTCAACCAATCGGTAGTGGAAGTTCTATTCAAACATTGGCGCGAGCCAAATGTGGGTCTATTTGCAATGAAACAAAATGCAAAGATGGTCACATACGTGTCACCGATCCCGGACCCGCAAGCCTTAGCAGTAGATGCACTGGCGATAACTTGGAAAGGAATGTACGCGGATGCGTATCCTCCAACGATTCTCATCCTGGAAGTTCTGGCAAAAATAAGAGAGGGCATATGCCAAGTGCTACTGATCGCCCCTCATTGGCCAGGCCGATCATGGTTTACGGAGCTGCTGGACCTTCTGGTCTGCAATCCAATCCCTCTTCCAGACAGAAGAGATCTGATCTCTCAGAACAAGGGTCTGTATCGCCACGACAGACCGGAAATGTTCAAATTGACTACATGAATGTTATCAAGCAGCGTGCAATTAAGGGTGGCTTTTCTGAGCAAGCATCGAAGTTTGTCGCTTCAGCCAGAAGACGGTCAACCACCAAGACATAT
Source organism: Chaetoderma sp. LZ-2023a (assembly GCA_034401795.1). Classification (NCBI taxonomy): domain Eukaryota; kingdom Metazoa; phylum Mollusca; class Caudofoveata; order Chaetodermatida; family Chaetodermatidae; genus Chaetoderma; species Chaetoderma sp. LZ-2023a. The sequence continues at coordinate 49,202,853 of CM067360.1, forward strand.
AATTATACAATCAACAAATTTGCAGAGCGGTGTAAGGGAAGAGATATTGATCCCTTTTCTGCATCTGTTCAACACGTAGCAGATTTTATCTGTCATCTTTACGAAGTTGACAAACTTGTACCTTCAACCCTAGCAGCATATAAGTCTGCATTAGCTTCAGTCATTCCCAGTCTGGCCATTGTAGGAGTGGAGAATGACACCTTAAATGCAGTTATTAAAGAAATGAGCAATTTGCGACCTAGACAGCCAATTCCTATCCCAGCATGGAATCTACCTGTTGTGCTACAGGTTTTAGGGCATGCTCCCTTTGAACTAATTGGATCTATAAATATTAAATCAGTTTTTTTGGTTCAGCGAGAAGGAGAAGCGAAATACATGCACTTTCTGCCGAACAAGACCGTTTTGTCATCACGGGTGAAGGTTTAAGACTACTTCCATGTCTGTTTCCTGGCAAAGAATCAGTCACTTAAATATCCAGGACAGCCGATCAATTTGCCAAGTTTAATTAGACATGACCCAAACTCTTCTGCTTGGTGTCCTGTCAGATGTCTGAAAATGTATAAGAAACGTACTGAGGAGTGGAGAGATGACCCGAAATCTCTGTGGTTATGTCTCAAAGCTCCTCATTTGCGCGCCTCGAAGACACCATTTCTCGTTGGATAGTCGATGCTATTCAGATGTCGCACAAAATCGCTGCAGGAAAGCAGATTGATCATGTGAACGCCCATCAGGTCCAACCAGCATCATTGGCCCTTTATAAGGGTGTCTCATTAGAGGAGGTGATGTCTGTAGCACAATGGCATGCCGAGTCGTCATTCACTGTTTCTACCTTCGCGACATCTCCAGCGCACTAAATTCGGTAGCCGCCGCACATTTATGGAATCTTAACTAAAGCCACATCTGACCACTATTTCGCACGCATCGCAAGGTTCTTCCACATGCACTGAACAATGGTTATGCACATGATCCGAGAACGACCGTGGATTGGGCAAAGCTCCTGTGATGAACAAGAAAAACCAAGCACTCAAAATGGTGAGTGTTTACCTTAATTAAGTGACTAATATTAGTTTACTTACAGTCGATTTACCGGACTGACTAAGTAAATAGTCTGGTTCAAGAGTATCTTATTCTTTGCAACAGACCTTAGACTCATCATTCCAATTTGAAAATCTAATCGATATACTGAGTCTTTTTCAAAAATTAGAAGTTGTAGTAGCTTCTTTGCACTCTACTGAACTGCCCTAGCTGAGACTTGGGGCTGACACGGGTCTGGTGGGTGTTGCTTCCCCTTTTTGACAGCCCTCTGAAATTTGTGCGGACAAATGAGGGGGTGGGGGAGCGCTGTCTAGACCATGGACGTTTAGCTCTCTATGCTCTATCCAAGCATATATGTCAGGGTTCTAGTCTCTGCTCAACCTTCTCTGTCGGATGGTAGTTGAGAGCTGGTTTGAGCCTCACCTCCTCCCACTGGATGTTCTTGGCTGTTGAAATCCGGAGTTTATCATAATAGAAAATCTGGTAAGTATTATTCGAAGTAGAATCAAAAAGGCATCTTTTGTTTCTACTAGAATTGTTAATACTTACCAGATGGACTATGGCTCTGCCTCAGCTGCCCCGCTGAGGTGAGGCTGAGCTGCTTTCGCTGTTTGTCAAAGCAAATATAAGACAAAACTGACTGTGATTGGGAATTGACTCGGTACCTGGGGCTATGGTAATTCCCGGACACAGTATGGGCAGGACCAGGAGAGTGTGGAGTTTTTAATTATTTATTTTGAGCTAGACTAGACAATAGACATTATCATACTAGTACATCTGGTAAGTATTAACAATTCTCATAGAAACAAAAGCGGATGCTTTTTTGAGACTCTTCCTACTGGTTGCCGTATGGGTTTTTTGTTGCAGCTTATTTTATATGCGCAAATCATCAGCCGATAAGTCAGTCTGTATTTTACGCATTATCTCGGGATACGTAATTTTTAATTTCATCCAACTTTAGATGGCCAATTGTCTTCGGGCCGTTCAGCCTTTTTTCGCGCTCCTTTTTCCTCTTATGTCGGCAGGTTGACATATTTATTTTAACCCAAGGAAGTTAATTTGTTGATGAAAAACCCTGATTCTAGCGTAAGTCATAGTCTAAATTTGACAGGTGCTGAAAGGAATTGGATTCAGTAGAGGTTTCATAGAGATGAGTATGGCTCCAAGATTAATGTCTACAAGAACAAATAGTCGCTAAGAAAAATGGGGCAGGAAGAAGGAATATAAGCCAAATTTTTCTTCTGCGTTGTCATGGTTTCGGTGAGGTTTTTTCGCTTTGCTTTCATTTTTTCCAGATTTTTGGTTCTTTTCCCTTTTCTAGCATAATTTTTTGCTATATTTTGACTGGGTTGCTGCGGGCCTCCTGACAGTGGTTTCGATGGGCGGGGACTCAGGATTTGCTGGGTATTTTGGGGGCAGTTTGACTAAGGGTTGTTGATGATGCCACCAACAACTTTCAGTCGGATTGTTCCCGGAGTGTTCGGCGGGTCTTGGGTTTTTTGCTCGTCGAAGTTGTTGTCTGGGGGCTTGTGGTGGGCTGGTTGGAGTGGGGTGGGGGTTGCGCTAGAGGGGGGAGAACGGCTGAGGATCTTTGGATTTAAGCAGCCACCAACAACTTTCGGTCAAATTGTTTTCAAAATATTTTGCCGGTCCAGAGATATTACAGTTGTAATATGTCGTCTGCAAAATTCAGTAGCCAGACAGTTTATCAAGTATCAGTGTTTTGTGTATTTAACATTCGAGCTTACCCCGGAGATTCATTATTATTAAATTTTTCCCTTTATTGGGATATCAAACACAATGTCATTCATTATTACAAAGATGAAATTATTGGTTCTAAGTCTATAAATATAAAAATAAATAAATATATACACAATTTACCAGTATAATGTGTAGGACTATGTTTTAAGTTTTCTGCCTCTTGGCATAAATATCGGATTCTTTGAGATATCTAACTAATCAGTATACCTAATGCCAAGTCTTGAAGCTGGCTTGTTTTCCAATGAAATTGATATGGACGTTGATTTAAATATAGGACACAGTTTTGCAATTATTATAGGATCCTGTCTCATGTTCAGGATGATGATCTGACAAGCCCGAGCGGCTAGGCAAACGTTGATGTTTTCATGAACAATTTTTTACTAGATCTCCATTATTATATGATTTTTAAATTAGATAGTCAAAGGTTTGCCATAGTTCTCTTAACAGGCCCTTGTCATGCATTCTATTCGTAGAATTGTGATGATGTCATCACAAGTAAGTTTCCCTTAGTTCATCATTTCGAGTGGTGGTTTGGGAAACCGTAGTTTCTTTTCTTCATTCTATCTTACTAAATTCTGTCACGATTTGAGGTTTTCGAATTCCAGCCGGGATTCTTGCAGATTCTCAGGTACAGGATTTGGCTATATCGTGATTCTAAGTTCTCCCATAGGCTTACTATGGGTTTTTGGTTTGCCACGATATCTGATTAAATCTCTATAAATAAGATTATCTATAATTATTTCAGAATCTTTAACATTTTAATAAGTTAGGATATACTGATATGAGAATTTTTTCTCCATTCAAAGTAAACGGTATAATTAAAATATCCTTAATAATCACAAGTTTTCTCTTTCATGAGGGATAAGCATAAGGTTGGAGCATCTTGGCATTTGTAATCTATGTGTTTCTATGAGCAGTCCTCTTTAGCATGTAGTAAGTTTGCCCCTTCTTTAAGGGCAACCCTTTTCAAAAGGGCCAGATGTTCTCGGATCTTGAACCCTTCTCTGCAGTCTCTTCTCCCAAATGGTCTTCTGTTCCTTCTAATCAGAAGCTATTAGCATTAGAGGGGTTGTTGGTTTCTATGATTGTCAAGGAGTCTATAGAAGAGGCTTTAGAAAATAGATCCAGGCTTCTGTTCATTGGTCGGATTGTCTGATAGGCATCAAAATCTCGATTCATTCAGTCAATGCCATGGGGTTTTCTTTCATTTTTCGAAGGAGGAACGAGGTTTTCTTGGGATGTCACTAGATCCAGATCTTTCAAGTTCCCAGTCATGTTCAAGTCAGATGGATTTTTCTTGAGGAACCAGTAGTTCAGTTCTAGTACGTCTCACTCTACGAGTGGCAGTTTTAGAGGTTGGATGCCGAAAGCGTTTTCAAGTTTCTGTGTCTTCTCCATGTAGATCTTTTTGCAACATGTCTTCTTCTTTTCGTTCGCTGATCATACCGCCAGTCCTTGCGACATGTCTGATTGTCCAGATTTTATCTTTCATGTCTCCCTTTTCGGACAGTCAGGTTTGGGCGATGATCGCACTGTTTCAGTTCTGGACAGATTGTTTGATTTCATATTCCTTCCAATATTCCTGATTCTAATCGTTCTGAAGATAGTCATGGACCAGTTTGAAGAATTTCTTCTAGCTACTCCCTTTTTGGTCAAAGAGGATCTGATTGGTAGCCTTTCTCGATCTTCTGGTAAGATTTGGTTAGCCTTCTCCCAGTATCATCAGATCTCGCTTAAGTAAAGGGCTTTCATCTTCATCCAATCAATAATTCTTCATCTTGTTTGTTTGGAGAATTTTCGAGTATCCGGTCTCTGTGAGATCATTTTTTCTTCAAGATCCCAGGAAATCATTTTTTCTTCCAGGAGGGAGTCAACCTGTCGAGTTTGTACAAAGGTCAACTATTAAATCTTTGGAGTATGGTTTTTTAAAGCACGGTTTCTTGCATGATTTTGTTTATATTTCTACGCCTTCCTGGAATTTGGCCTTGATTCTTCAAATTTTGGCAGGTCACAATTTTGAGCCAATTGGATCTATCAGTCTCAAACAATTTACTCTTACGGCTGTTTTCCTAGTTGCTGGTACTTCAGCTAGGAGAAGATCCGAATTTCATATTTATCGTTTTTGGGAATGCAGATCTCAATATTTGGTGTAACCAAACCAATAGTTCCTGTGTTGGTTACGCAATATCGTTAAGTGCAGACCGAAAATTAGATTACATAAAAATTAGCTCTTGATTTATTTCAAGTGGAGAAATAGTCAAATGCATGTTCAGTTTGCAGCATAGACTAACAATGCATTTAATAACCTGGAAAATCTTTTTGCTGTATATATTAGCCTCTGAAAGCAAATATTAAGGGGCCAATCTATGAGTTTATGGAATATTACCGGCTCACATCTGAACTATTGGTTACGTGAAGGAAATACCCGTAACCTATTAGTAGGTTACGCAGATTTTCCAAATTTCATGGCCTGGGACGGTCTATTTTTATATCCCAGAAGGGATTTATCAAAGACCCAGTCTAACCGTTTCTCAGCCAAACCTATTAGTCTTAAATTTTTATTAACTTTTTCGCTGTCGGACAGATTCTGGTGTCCTGTCAGGGCCTTAAAAGTCTATAAACGTCGTACCAATTTTAATAAGATCCGATTCTTCGCACTTATGGGTTCCGTACGTGGAGGAGGTGGTTAGACCAGTTTCTAAGGCCACAGTTGTCAGATGGTTTTGTGAGTCCGTATAATTATGTTATGAGATTGCTTGCCCAGGTGAGATTAATTTAACCCATGTCAAGGCTCTCGACCTTCGTGGTATGGCTTCCTCCTTCACTCTTTTTGCCGGCTCATCATTGAACGATGTCATACAAGTCGCAGGTTGGAAATCTGAGTCGACTTTTTTCTCTTTCCATTTAAAGGATCAAAGGCCAGCGACCTCCTTTTTCAGAAATATAACGTTTTTAACAAAACAAGACAAGGACCATTTACCAAGCACATCTCACCAATTTCGTTAGTCTGTATATCTGTCAGATAATGGTGAGAATATTCTCTTGTTTTGTTTATTTCATTGCGTTGACAATTTTCCTTGTTTGATAATCACTGTGTGATTGATTAAGATGCACCATTATGTTATGTTATTAACATTTGGTTATGTTTTGTTTTATTTTTATCCTTGCTTATGAATTCTCAAATCTCCACCCACCAAGGGTTTACAGTGGGGCACTGACCAAATCTATGGGTTTAGCAAGTAGTGATTGAACGGTCAAGATGTTTTTGTGGTGTAATAAGAACCCCCAACAGACCACCCATTAGTGGGTTGGTCTGTAGTTTTATTAACCACTATAAAAACATACTTACCGTTCAATCACTACGACCCGGCCTCAGCCACCCCACATGGAAATGATTTGAGAATCTATTCAGGATATGTGGTACTTAAATTTAGAAAAGTGAATCTTGTTTCCTATTTGGGCTCTATTGTGCATGCGCGGGCATGTTTAGTAACAGGTATCACCAAGGAGTGAGTACAGACTGGTGCCAATCTCTATCAGGGCTTATGCTGGGGGTTTACCCTACCTGTAGCCTGGTTACGGGTATGCATGGTGATGGTATAGGCATAAGGGAGTATGTAAGCGACCATAAAAATCTTATTCTTGTGGCTAAATGCAGATTATTTGATTTAGCAAGTAGTGATTGAACGGCAAGTATGTTTTTATAGTGGTTAATAAAACTACAGACCAACCCACCAGTAGTGGAATATTTTCTATGCAGGCTTCTCATAAAATTTGTTTCAAGTAACATACTAGTAAAGGTCTATATAATGAATCCTCTTTGACAAAAATTGTTTTATAGTTTTTATTAGCTCACCGGGCCTGAAAGGCCAAGTGAGGTTATACCGTGGCGACTGTCCATTGTCTGTCCATCCATCAACTTTTCCTTTAAGCGACATCTCAAGAACCACTTGGTCCATTTCAATTATATTTGACAGGAAGTACCCTTAGGTTATGAAAATCCAAGATTGTTCAAACGATGCCGATCGGCTAATTTGGCCTGTGGCCATCATGGATTTTGACCGATTTTAGAAATGCCTTTAAAAATCTTCTCCAAAACTGCTTAGGGAATTGATTCAAAACTCCTAAAATATCATCTAGGGCAAGTGCTGAACCAAGTTTGCTTAATAAAATTATATTGGCCAAATGGTTTGGCAGCCATCTTGGATGACCGAGAATTGGCGAAGACTACTCCAGAACCGCTTAACGGATCAGGCCCAAATGGGAGGTATGATTAGGGTCTAAGGGCCATTAAAATTTGTTCAAGGGAAGCTGATACATCAAAGAAAATGACATATATGGACCAATCAAAATGTAGCGTGTTTTATGGCCATATTGTATTTTTTTTGTTTTGATAAATTTTGAAGTATACTCATTTCAAATCTCCACTTTCAAAACTGTTGGATAAACGGTTTGGCGGCCATCTTGCACCATTTTCCTGCCAAAAATGCCAATGCTAAAGCAATGGGAAATTAAAAATATGTTCTCGAGCCCTACTGGCTTGATTTCAATTATATATGACAGGAAGCATCCTTAGGGCATAGCGATACACGTTTATTCAAAAGGAAGCGGATTGACCCATTTTGTCTGGCCATCTTGGATTTTGGATGTGTTTAGAAATAGCTAAGAATCCTCTCCAAAACCACTACCTTGCAGAATTGATTCAAAGCTCATGACATACCATCTAGGACAAGAGCTGAACTAAGTTTGTTAAAAGGGAACGTGATTGACCAAATTTTTTGGCAGCCATCTTGGATGACTTAGTTTGGGAGCTATGATTAGGCACAAGGTCTGTTCAGGAGAAGTTGATACACCAAAGAACATGGCCACTGTAGACCAATCAAAATGTAGCATGTTTGGTGGCCATATTGGTTTTGCTTTCATTTGATTGATTTTAAAGCTTGGTTTTATATAGATTTTTGTGTATGCTGATTTCAAATTTCCATTTTCGAAACTGTCGGATAAACAGTTTCCAAGTTGGTGACCATCTTGTATTATTTTCCCACCAAACTCCCACACCACACTAAAGCAATGCAAAATTTAAAATGTCTTCTCGAGAACTTCTGGGCCGATTTGAAGTATATTTGGCAGGAAACATAGAGATGGGAGTTTGTTCAAATGAAGCTAATCAACCAACCCTCTTGTATTTTGGCCAATTATTAGAAACATCTTTAAAAATCTTCTGCAAAACCGCTTGGGGGATCGATTTTGGTGGCCATCTTGGATGACCTAGTTTTTGTGAAAACGACTTCTCTAGAACTGCTCCAAAATTGGGAGATATAAGGCACAAAGTTTGTTCAAGGGAAATTGATACGTCAAAGAACATGACTGCCGTGAACCATGTAGTGTGTTGGGTGGCTATATTGGAGTTTTTTTATTTGATGGATTTTGAAGCTGAAATTGGTTTTATGTAGGTGTTTGGGAATGCTGATTTCAAATTTGCCAGTTTTTAAACTGTTAGATAAATGGGTCCCCCAGTTGTTGGCCATCTTGGATTTTTTTCCAGACAAACACTCCTGTAGTAAAGCAATAGGAAATTTAAAATGTCTTCTCAAACCTCTTGACTGATTTTAACCGAATTTGGTAGGAAGCATCCTTGTTCTTGGTGCAAATCTGGCCACAACCTTAGGGTTCTAATTATCGGCGACGGCCTTTCTAGTTGCAATGCCTATTTTCGGCTGTATTCCGGTGGCAGCATCAGCATTCTAATATTAACATATTATATTTTCATTTCAGTTGAGACAAAAGATGAGTCTGGTGATCCTATTTGCATGAATCAATTCAGTATATTTGTTGTTGGTGCGGGCAATTTTGATGGTAAACATTCATCAGACAAGGCTTTTGAAACCATGGCACCACCTTCAAGAGCCCCAGATACAAGCATGCAAGAGTTAACGAGCCCAGATCAGCCGTCTCTCTACAGATTGTCCGGAGACTACAATCCTCTTCATATTGATCCTGACTTTGCAGCCATGGGAGGTGTGTATGTGTATACAGTCTCATATAGTTATATACAAGCATATCATGTCTGACATAGCTAACAACAATGTCTTATAATAACATAATAATAATTTGGATGACTGGAATTTGCAACTCAGTAAATATTGTATCCATATTCAATCATTCATAGACATTCAATCTCGAGATTGTCTTTATTTTAGCAATGACCTTGACATTTAGGCTATTCTATTAGCAATAAGGAAGACAAGCAAGATATTAAATGTTATGACATGGTTATTTGTAAAATTTGACTTCTGGTTAAAACAGATTTTGTACTAAATAACGCATTGTCATTCATGATTTATTTGTACACCATGAGACTCATCCACTCCACAACCGATTTCAGCATTCTGGTGCTCATCAGGTAGAGGAAGGATTAGAACCCATAACCTTTGATTTATGAGTTGACTTAATTACCAGAGGGCCCTGGTTGTCACATGGTGTATAGGTGATTGATAGACTGTAATTAGACAGCTGTCGACCCAGCATTGATTATGCTTAAAAGATAAACAATGGCATCTTGAGTCTGAATGATATCTCACAGAGACCAGAAGTTCATCTTGAGTCTAAATGATATCACACAGAGACCATTAGTTCATCTTGAGTCTAAATGATACCACACAGAGACCATTAGTTCATCTTGAGTCTAAATAATATCACACAGAGACCATTAGTTCATCCAGCCATGTTACCAATCGACCTTTCCAGAGTAAGGACGTCATATGATGTCATAATCAGCTAAGCGGCGTGTAGGATGACGTCATAATCATTACATGTACGTCATAAATGATTATATACGGCCCCGTCTTTAGCTCTTAATAGTCCGACACGTTCAAATTGTATATCTCTATTTAATAAACACGCTGTTGAATATTTTGAAACTAATTTAACTGGGCGCTGCTGCTGCCATAGGCGTGGGCGGACCTTAGATAGAGATGGGTGGGGCATAGCTAAAAATGGAAAGGTCCATTGTATATAGGTAATATGCCTTGAATAGCATTGAGAGTTGCACTAATGAATCAAAATATCTTGAATGTTTCTGCCCATATTATTTTAGTTGACCTCTATAAGAAGTGGAGAGTAGCTTGACTTAGTGATCCAAATGGCATCCTACATCCCATCTGAGGTAAATGTGGGGTTTTTATTGTTCCAATGACACAATATGACCAGGCCCAGGCCACTAGTTATTGTCTATAAATAGGTGACAATGAATGAAAAATCTGTATTTTATTATTTGGATTGGTCCATATCTGCTTTCAGAAATGCAGAAAATTCCCGCTGAAATGCAGGAAATGCCGGCTAAAAGTATCTGGATGAAATGTATGAATGATATCATCATAGTTCTTTAGAAACCATAAACTTTACAAACCAGGAATTCTCCAAATCGGGAGGTAGTAACAAATAAATATGATCTTTGCTATGTATACTGTTGTTTTGTACATCAGGCTTCGATACACCCATCCTACATGGCTTGTGCAGTTTGGGTATAGCTACCAGGCATGTTCTTAAGCAGTATGCTGACAATGATGTGACAACAGTCAGAGCTATTAAGGTATTTACCTCTTGTCTGTCCATCCATGTGCCTATTTTCTAATCTGTCTTGTTGCCTCTCTACAATGTACATGTATCTGCCACAATTTCACAGCTTTGTTTCCCTCCTTCTATCACACTCAGTGGGTAGTGATATAGTAATAGATGGCTAAGAGCCCAGTTCTGCTCAATAAGAAGGCTTGGGATGACCTCACTTATTTAGTGATCGATAGCCAACCGTACTATGTAAAATTATTATTACTTGTGATCTGTCCGTTTCCATAACCATGTTCTGACTCCATATAACATTATTGCATCGAGTATCTGGCAAATTTAAGCCAATCATCACATTGAGCTTTACCCTGGCCACACTGATGCCAGTTTTCTATCTTTTACTGTGTTAATAACAAAGAAACATTTTTCAACAATTTTGCTGGATGATGTTCCTGTCTATGGCAGAAACAGCTTCCACTAAATTTGTTGACAGATGTACATCAGTTCATGTTTTAATTTTATTTGAAAATTAAAATTTTGACACGAGTGGTAAGTGTTAATTGTGACCATATGCACGTCATGGCACTTGAGCATAGTCATTGACTTTGTTGAGTATCGTAATAATTCTCACTTTAGTACATTTGAATAGTGTATTTGCTGATCCTAGGTTAGATTTGCCAAGCCTGTTCTTCCTGGTCAGACCATTCAGACAGATATGTGGAAGGAAGGTGACAGAATACATTTTCAGTGTAAGGTAAGGAACCACAATACCTGATGTTTGCATTGTAGTGCTATCATAAAAGAATGTCTTAACTGTCTGGCTGCTGAGTCTTTGCAGGCGACATTCCAAGGGTTATGTCTTTGGACCTGCTAAATATTTTGAAAACAATTTGACTGAAAGTTGTTGGTGGCTAAGCCACCAACAACTTTCAATCAAATTGTTTTCAAAGTATTTAGTAAATCAGGAGTTTATGCTCATTGAAATTATTGTCTGGTGACTTGTAGCAATGAGACAGGTAAAATACTCATGATGCCTTATATCCAGTGCTACTGTCTTCATGCTGTTGTAATATAGGAATTCACAATAGAAACAACAGGACCTTTGCTAGACTGGTACACACTCCAGTTTGGAAACCCATTATCAACCAGTCAGCCTCTCTAGCGCATCTGTAAATGTCTGCAATTTTGTGTCAACAGATTGACTTTTTTGCATGTCATGATATCATGATAATAGTACATAAGATATGATGTCATAATAGTATTATGATATCACATTGTAATATTAATACATTCTCTCAATAACAGTGTATACTGAAGTATGTATGTTCAATATAAGACTGAATTATTCTCATGCAAGACAATGTCTATAGGTCCACCGCTACCATCATCACTATCGCCACCACTGCCACTAACACCACCACCACCAGCAACAACACCACCACCACTAACACATCCACCACCAACGCCACTAATACATCGACCACCACTAACACCACCACCACCACCAACAACAACACCAACACCACCGCTACTAACACCAACCCAAACAACAACACCAGTATGATAACCACTACTTTACAGACCCTGGATAAATATCTTGAGCAAAGCTCTGTTCAACAGAACTAGATAAATGTTAACTCTATGGTTAATTCCTTCAAAATAACCAAGAAAGAATAAGAACTTTGATCAACCCTATAGAGCCTTTATAGGGGTGATGCAAGACATTGTTTATGCTGTAAGAAAGAGTCTGAGTGGCAGATTGCCTGATTAGGTAAATATTTAACCCTTTAAAGGTCAAGCCACTGAAATCCATCCTTTGCAGTGGTATTGAGAAATATACATTTGTAGGCCAAATTTTTTTTAATCTTAACCATTAAATGGTTAACAATTTCAGCAATGCAGACAAGATATTAGAAATTCTTTATAATGCAAGAAATATTCTGCTAAATGCTTTCAAATAAACTTAGCTGGTGGCAATAGTTTTCAGATAAAGTAGTTTTCAATTATGTTAACCCTTACCACTCTGATGGCAATATTCTGTCTTTTACTGCGCCAATAGCAAAGAAACTGGTGTACATCTTTCAACAATTTTGTTGAAAAATGAACACCAGTTCATCTTTTAATTTAAGTTAAAAATCAAAATTTTAACATCAGAGTGGTAAGGGTTAAACAGTTTACCTAGTATACAGTCAAATTGAAATACTACAATATTAGGTGTGAATGGGTGAAAATCACAGATCATTAGTCCAGGAACAAGCTGTATGAAATGTATAAATATTTCCAAATAATTTCCTGTGATGTTCATGAAGTTAACCTTAAGATGTGCGCTGTTATAAAAAGAAGTTTAATGAATTAATGGTATTATTGTTGGCCTGATACCTGTGTTTGTCCATAGGTAGTAGAGAATGGTAATGACTGCTTGACAGGAGCATATATTGACCTCGGTGAAGCAGCTCAGGAGAGTCGTGCAGCAGAGGTTCAGGACAGTACTCATACTGACAATGTGGAGGTAAGAATACACGATGAATCTGAGAAAGCATAATGGATAGAATTTTAAGATCCATCAGAGACCAATCTGGATTTTAGATTACATTATTTTAACTGAATCTTAACCATTTAGCCAATGTTTTCCAATGTCTACAATCTGTCACCACACGGTAATCTTTTCAACAGAAACCTACATACCAAATACATAGTATGCCGAGTATTTTGAAATCTATTTGCAACGAAACTAACTTCCAGTCAAATTACTTTCAAAATACTCAACAGCTTCCAGTCAAATTACATACAAAATACTCAACACATGAAAAAATTAAATATAATTGGATTTTAATTATTATCAAAAGATTTAGCCAACTCTGCATTCTATAATCCAGATGTCAATGGATGAATCCAGTTTCTCGGTCAATCATATGACATCATAATCAACAAGATCACATGTAGGCTGATGTCAAAATCAGCAAGAGTGATCGGTTAATAACGCGGCATAGCAAATCCCCACATTCACTTTTAACCCCACCCCACAGCCCACCCCCGGGTGTGGAGCCAAATGTAAATGTCCTTTTGCACACCACAATCATATGGGTAACTCACATACCAAATTTGGTTGAATTTCATCCAACAGTGTCAGAGGAGTTGCGTTACAATCAATTTTCTGACTGACACCAGCGCCTACCCACCCCTGGGAAATGGAAATGTGCTCATCTACGCCACATTGATATGGGTTAATTCACATACCAAATTTCCTTGAATTTTGTCCATTGGTTTCCGAGGAGATGCGTTACAATCAATTTCTGCAGGTTCTACTTATAGCTTTTGACCCCTCCCTCCCCCCCCATCCCCTGGTGGTGGAGACAAATGTAAATGGCCTCTTGCACTCCACCATAGTATGGGTAACTCACATATCAAACTTGGTTGAATTCCATCTAAAGCTTTCAGAGGAGTTGCGTTACAAGTGATTTGACCTTTTGACCCATGTCCCGCCCCCTATGGGTGGAGCTATCGTCTGGCAACGGCCAAATGCCATTTATTGCCTCTATATTTAGATTGATCAAGTGCTGTTATATTCATGCATTATTTCACAAATAGGAGGAATCTGGACCCGCGCTTGCCAGTGATCGTGTGTTTAATGACCTGAGACAACAGTTGAGTTCTAATCCAGACCTGGTGAAGATGGTGAAAGCTATCTTTCAGTGGGACATTACAAAAGATGGCCATCCAGCTGTTACATGGAGTAAGTAGCTGATATCCACATGGTACAAGGAAGCCAGAGTGTGTTCCATATCATGTATATTTACTGTGGTGGTGTTGTTTAAGTTCTCTGAACTCATAAATTATAAAAAGACATGAATATGAAATAAATTTGGGATTAATTTGTTAATTTATGTGCACTTTAACAAAAAAACCTTTAAAAGCCATATTAGTCTGTTAATAATAGTAACAACAGGAATCTAGCTAGTACCTTTTAAGACAAACTCTATTTATTTTAAATAAGCTTATGCACATAAATGTGCTTCATGATCAGCTCGTCGAAATAAACTAAGTTAGTCTTCAATGGTGCTACTCTTACATCCTGTTGTTTTTAACAAACTAGAAGTCTAAATGCCAGTTTAGATAAGTTAGCCATCACCATATGTGAACTTATTGTCTGCGCTAGATAAAAGAGCTTGTGTGAAAGTATAATGTCACCGCTATCTTCATGATCTTAGTCATTCAACATCTAGATTTTACATGTGTATTGTGTTTTCGTGAACTATTTTGCAGCAATGGATTTGAAGAATGGTGCCGGTGCTATCCATCGCGGTGAACCTAAACAAGGCAAAGCTGAATGTACTATGATCCTCTCTGATGAGGACCTGGTTGCCATGTCAACTGGAGAGCTTAATCCACAACAGGTAGATGGTCATTGTTTTGTATTGATGACGGATAACGATGTTTGTGTCCTGTATAAATATGCTAATGGGAACCATCTTGTGCCTGTATTGGTCTATTAACCCGGTATCACTCGAGCTGGCTTAAATGGCCTTTGCAGTTGTCTTCAGAAATGTCCATTTGGAGACCAAGAGAAGATGATTTTTGATAGTTTTTCACCGGAATGATTGGCTCGATGTCCGAGCCAGTCATTCCAGTGAGAAGTCTCCAAAAATAATCTCTAGGTCTGCAAATAGACATTTTCTATGAGAAAATTGAAATTTTAAATGGTTAAAGACAGATTCTTATATTCTTAATGAAATATTTTATAAAGGCAATTGTACTGCCCAATTGTCTTGTATTGAGAGGACACTTATTGTGTTACAATCACCTAGTTCTTTAATCCTAAACACGAATCTGAGGTTGCTCTAATAGTTCCAAAGAACACTATCAATTGTGCGATCAAGTTCATGTTGACACAATTAACAAAGTTTTGTTTTTTTCTTGATGATGGCTCAAGTTTTACATACGGGAATTTCACCAAACTTGAGTAGATCTGGGGTGGAATAACCCTGTTGATTTTTAGGTGAGAGTTCAACGTCATGGTAAACTAATTAACATAACATCTTTTCATTTCAAGATTACTAGAGTTCTACTAAAGGGATTTTCACCAAACTTTGGTGGGAAGTTGATTTTGTGTGTCAAATGATCTTCATTGACTTTGGGCTCAGGTCATAGGTCATGGCAACCCAATTAATAAAATTGTATTGCAGATGGGGGCCATAGATTTAAATTCTTGATTGTCAGTCTTATTATGCAGTACTTTTGTTTATACATATTGATGTTTCCATAATTATAATGTCCATTGTTTTACAGGCATTCATGAAGGGACAGCTGAAGATTAAAGGTAATATTATGTTGAGTCAGAAATTAGGACAATTGTTCAAAGCACAAGGAAGTGGCAAGAAATCACCTGCAGCACCCCAGCAAGCACCTGTCGTTTCTAAGCCAGCCCCTGCTGCCTCTAAGCCAACACCTGAAGCTTCATCTTCCTCATCATCTTCCACAGACCAGGTAAGTAAACACATTGCTGTTATCAGCTTGGATAATTGTCAATCAAGCACACTTTTCCTAATCCAAACTGTGAATCAAGACATTTTCATGTGAGATATGCTGATGTAAATTTCTGAAACTGTAAATGCACATGGTTGATTCAAATAATAGTATCATGTTGTAGGTGTAGCAGATTATATATGACTTGCTAAACTATTGGATCAAAATTTTATATTATTTTTATGTTGATTATACCCTGTAATTGAGCCATAACCCATCATCCGGACATACAATGTCATTAAGGTATTTGACTTCAAGGGTATACTTACCTCCCTAATACTCTTTGATATTGCTAAATATCGGCTTGCACTCAATAAACACTCAGAATAAAAACAGTTAGGTGCCCCTACTGGGCAGGGAGTCAGGGTGCAGTCCGGCGGATGCCAGCCCCACCACCGCGCATGTGCAGACTAGCACTTCCTCTTTGCTAATTTAGTGGCAGAGGGTGTACACATGCTTTTGTGCTCTAAGCTTTTCCCAGTCTTTTTAAAGTCAATTTAAGCGTTTGATAGAAGTTTGAACACCTGTAGTGATGGCAGATAGAGTTACTTCGCCAGAGGAGGGCCAAGGATCTATCCATCAGGTGACTTCTATTATATTTTAGCGAGTTTTTCCCGGTGTAATGTGTTTCCGGGACTCGCGTTTATCGTGATAAGCGCCTAGTATAGTTGTTTATGTCAACATGGTGCTATATAATACTAATCTCTCTTTGTGTTTATGTCCACAGGTATCTGTCTGGATATGTATGGGACATCACATCATCAGAGGGTTTGTTTCTCTCCACCAAGGTTCCATTTCCTACTAATACTGTTAGGTTATCTAACCAGAAAGTCTATGTCCAGTGACTCGGAGGCCTCGTATGAAGGTCTTCTCACTTTGCCCTCTTGATCCAATTCCTTCCCCTAAGGTGGAGAGAGTTAAGAGGTCGTAGTCTTGGTGGAGTGTTCCAGTTCATCACGTTGGATGGTTTGTCTATACAAAGAGTCAGTTTTTCTAGTTAATGATATGAGGTGATGATAATTATGTAAACTATAAATTGCCACTATTATCATTGTGTATCTGATGTTGTGTAGTCTGAATATCTATCCTGAGGATGTTCTGGTTAGGAATACAATTCATCCTTACACCTGGATGTTTGTTTCAGATCGATTTAATTTCTGTCTGGGATTAATGACGTCATAATCAGCCTTGCTCTTTATTAACAATTAAAGTTTTGTCCAACTCTGGTTTTCATATGATTAGTGATCTTTATGATCATTTTCCCTCTCTTTTATTTTGGGTTTGAGTTTCTAACTTTAACTAAACTACTCATTGTCCTCGTCTTCTGTCCTGTTTCAGAGACCTGGTTGCCCGTCCTGTGGTCGCTTCCTGAAAGAGAAGTTCATACCACATCTTTGCTTCCAATGTAGCCCCTGTGGGCCATTGCTCAATTGTGATGTTTGTAAGCATTGGGGGGGGGGGGGGGGTGAACTAATGACGGAATTTTTATGCTTACAGGCTAAGGACAAGGTTGTGGAGGAGGAGAGGAAGCGGAAAAGAGAGGTTGTGGGTAAGAGGAAGGCCTCGTTCTCAGTGGACATGGAGGCCTTCCGTAGTGAGATGTTGGGAGAGATGAAGAGGACAATAAAGGATTTGGTACCAGAGTTGCTTCGTGGCATGCTTCTTGGACCAAATCCTTTGTTGTCCTCATCATCTGCTTCGGAGCAGATAATCCCCGCCTCTGAATTGACCTTCCTTAGGCCGTTACCAGTTTTCGACGATTCAGAGGTGGCCCCATTAGTGGGGGCGTTCCACGACATTGGCAGCAGGCTTGCCGCGCCGGTGGTCTGGACGGTTGTCGCTGGAACCTCCTGGCTGCTTATCAACCCAGAGGTATCCGCACGCCGCAGGTGCCAGTACCTCCTATGGCACCTTTCCTGGCCAGTCTGGGTTAGCTCTCTTTGCTGACCCGGAGTCTAATCTTTCTGGCCAGGAAGAAGAGGATTATCTGTTAGGGTCCCCTTCTGAAGACGTGGCCATGGATTTTGACGTCTGTGCACCCCTCACGGGGAATACAGGCGACATGATCCACGGTTCTACTCACGCAGGAGTAGGATTCACGGCTCAGAAGGTGGCCCTGGTCGGTGCTGATGGTCAGTTGTTCCGCATACCTCGGCTTGCCGAGAGTGTTGCTGGTGCTGGCCGGGGCCGTGGTGTGGCGGTATCTGCCCCACACTCTACCACTAGTAGAGCGCCTGCTCCTGGACAAGCCAGTCAGATTAACATGCCTGCTCTTTCGGGCCCGCATGCTTTCTCTGGCTTGCCAGGAGTGCCAGCATATCCGACGTCAAGCTCGGCTGCGTTTGCTCAGGAGGAAGACGAAGGCCCTCGTCTAGTAGAGCTCTCGCAGTTAGCCACGGAGGAGGATTGGTCTGATGCTTGTCAATGGCTGATAAGTGTTAGGCCAGACCTGCCCGTGGAGCAGTCGGTTAGCCAGCGAGACCACAGGCCGTGGTTAGCTGGTAAGTCGACTGCTAGCGCTATGCCATCTCTGCCGCTAGCAGAGCATATCGTGGATATGTTCTCGGCGGCGGAGTCGTCCATCAAGGTGAATGGGCGTCTCGCGAAGGCCCCTCGCGAGGTCGCAAGGCGCTGCCGCATCGTACCCGTGGATTACCAGAGGTACGGTGTGGTACCCAAGCCTAGCGTGGATGGCTGCGCGGCTTTGGGTGAGGATGCGTGGCCAGGCTCCCATTCTGACACGGGAGCCTTGTGTTCGAACGCGCTGCATTCGGCCAATGCCGCGTTGCGTGATGCGGAGGAGAGTGAGTCCATTGCGGCGCTGTCTCACGTCTCCCAGCTGTTACAGGGGGTAGTAACAGCATCCGCATCACGCCAGCCGAGCCCGGTCACAGTCCAGAGAGCCATCCAGGATGGTATCAACCTGGCTCTGGACTGTTTGACTCGTACGGTGTCCGGGTGAGGTGCACGTTTGCGTTGGATAACCTGTGCCCATCCCAGGACCTGTACAATAGGCTTTTGCGTACGCCTATGGCAGGTCCTGGTCTCTTTGGAGGTGAGGGATGTAGGCACCTCCTGGAGACTGTTACTCTGGACAACAACCAGAGGGCGCTGCGCGAACAGTTTGAGGTGCTCCGTAGGAAGCGCGTTCGCGCTGCGTACCATCCCATGCAGGCTCGAGGTGGAGGCCAGCCACCATCGCAACGTCGGCCTCGGCCGCGTGCGATTCGGCCAGCAGTGAGGGGGGCACAGGCTCCTCAGGCGCAGCCAGCCAGGCAGCCACCCGCGCACCGTGGTGCTGGTCATGGCGAGCGAGGATCTGGTCGTGGTAATCGTGCCTGATGGGCCGGTTACCGCGGTGAGAACCACTCCAGTGTTTCTGGCAAAGGAGACAGTGCCGCTCTTGCACTCCTTATGTCCACCCCTCTCCCTAGGTGGACCGGTGGGAGGCCGGCTGGCCGACCACATGCAAGAGTGGGAACGGTTGGCTCAGGACCGTTTAGTCTTGCGATGGCTTTCAGTCGGGTATCATCCCGATTGGATGACAGGCCCGCCATCGCGGCTGGCTCTGGTGCCAATCTGGACTCCAATTCTGAGAGATCCAGATCAAAGGTTGTGTATCGAGGAGGAAATAAACTCCCTCATACAAAAAGGAGCAATTCAGCCGGCACAGAAGTGTCCGGGCTTCTATTCAACCATGTTCTTAGTGACAAAAAACACCGGAGGGTGGAGAACAATTCTCAACCTCAAGCCATTGAACAAGTTCATAGAGATGCCCAGTTTCAAGATGGAGACTGTGCGGTCGGTGTTGGCAGGGTTAGAGAGGGGAAGGTGGACAGCTTCAATAGATTTGAAGGATGCTTATTTCCACATCCCCATAGCGAGGAGTTTCCGTCGCTTCCTGAGATTTGCATTGCAGGGCAGACAGTGGGAATTCAGGGTGTTACCCTTCGGAATTTCCACAGCTCCTCGGGTTTTCACCAGAGTGGTTCTTGCGATTACAGCATACCTCCGCAGGAGAAGCATAGCAGTCCACAGGTACATAGACGACTGGCTGTTAAAGGCACACACCCAGGAAAGTTTATCGGCCAATCTGGAGATTGTTTTGAAGACGCTCACAGACTTAGGCTGGATAATCAATTTCCAAAAATCAGAGCTGACTCCATCCCAGAGGTTTGTTTACCTGGGGATGTTCTTCGATCTAGAGACAGGATATGTTTATCCTACTGAGGAGAGGGTTCAGAGACTCATCTCAGTAATACAGTCAGTGTGCAACAGTCGTCATGTCCTGGCACGGGTTTACTTGAGAATGCTGGGGTTGATGGTTTCTTTGGAACCAGTCATTCCTCAGGCCGCCGTACGCAGGCGGCGGATCCAGTTATTTCTCATGACGCAATGGACCCAGAGTACAGGTTCACTGGACTCGAACGTGTCAGTGTTGGCGCCTCTAATTCACCACCTGCAATGGTGGTTGAAGACAGAGTATCTCCTGGTGGGGGTTATGCTAACCCCTCCTCACCCTCAGGTGACTGTGTATACAGATGACTCGATGGAGGGGTGGGGAGCTTGCCTGGAAGAATCCACGATATCAGGGCTTTGGAATCTGGAACAGTCAAAGGAACATATCAATCTACTGGAGTTAAGAGCAGTAGTCCTGGGCCTGGAACATTTCTTACAGAAAGTTCAGGGCAAGATTGTTCTTATTCGATCAGACCACTCAACAGTTGTGACTTACATAAACCGCCAGGGCGGAACGAAGTCGCCCAGTCGCTGTATGATGACATGGAGACTGCTTTGTTGGTGCCTGGATCACAGGATTACCTTGAAAGCAGTTCATATTCCGGGAAGGTTAAATCTGCTAGCAGACTCATTGAGCCGAAGGATGAGTGTTTTACCGACAGAATGGCAACTAAATCAATGTGTGGCGGATCGTCTGTTCGACCATTGGGGGAAACCCAACATCGATTTGTTCGCAACGAAGAGTGCGAAGAAGACGACGTACGTCTCTCCGATTCCAGATCCAAGCGCTTTCGCAACAGATGCATTAGCTATCAGCTGGGCGGGAATGTATGCATACGCATTCCCTCCAGCAATCCTGATTCCAAAAATTCTTCAGAAAATCAGACAGGAGGAGTGCCAAGTGCTTCTGATCGCCCCAGATTGGCCAAGCCGATCATGGTATACAGATCTGCTGGACCTTCTGGTCTGCAATCCGGTTCCTCTGCCTCTGATGGACGACATTATCTTCCAGGGCAAGGCCCTTCACAACAATCCGTCAATGTTCCAATTGACTGCGTGGATGTTGTCAAGGAATCTAGAATTACGGAGGGCTTTTCTGAGCAAGCAGCCATGTTTATGGCCAAAGCCAGGAGGGGGTCAACCTCCAGAGCATATAATTATAAAATCAACAGATTTGCAGAGTGGTGCTCAAAAAGATGTATTGATCCAATGGATTCATCTATTCAGGTAGTAGCTGATTTCCTCTGTCACCTGTATGATGCCTACAGCCTCAAGCCTAACTCTATTGCTGGTTATAAATCAGCTTTAATGACTGTTATCCCTTGCTTGGCTAATAGGGGAAGCGATGAAGTAAGTACATTAAATGTATTAATTAAAGGCATGGGCAATCTAAGACCAAGGAATCCCCCGGTGATTCCATCTTGGAGTTTATCTCTAGTGCTTCAGGTACTAGGTGACAAGCCTTTTGAACCACTTAGTTCCATTTCTATGAAACTGTTAACTCTTAAAACTGTATTTTTAATTGCTGCAGCCTCGGCTAGGCGTAGGAGTGAAATTCATGCCTTATCAGCCGAGGAGGACCGTTTTGTGATTACTGGGGAAGGCCTTAAGCTTCTACCTAGGATTAATTTCTTGGCTAAGAATCAGTCTTTAAAATATCCAGATCAACCTATTTTTTGCCAGCTTTAACTAGATATGATCCTAAGTCTAAAGCATGGTGTCCCGTCCGGGCGCTGATCCGGTACAAACAACGTACTACGGAGTGGCGGACGGACCAGTCAGCGTTATGGTTGTCATATATTGAACCCCATGGCAGGGCGTCTAAGGACACCATTTCCAGGTGGATTGTAGAATGTATTCAGTTTTGTCATAAATCCGCCACCGGTAAGCAGGTTGACATGGCCAAGGCTCACAGTGTCCGGGGCGTAGTGACTTCCACTGCCCTATTT
Source organism: Chaetoderma sp. LZ-2023a (assembly GCA_034401795.1). Classification (NCBI taxonomy): domain Eukaryota; kingdom Metazoa; phylum Mollusca; class Caudofoveata; order Chaetodermatida; family Chaetodermatidae; genus Chaetoderma; species Chaetoderma sp. LZ-2023a. The sequence continues at coordinate 49,224,923 of CM067360.1, forward strand.
AATGGGGTTCCCTGTGGATGACATTATGTCGGTTGCTCAGTGGCACTGTGAGTCAGGTTTTACAGAACATTATCTCCGTGACACCTCTAATCCACTCGCCTTGTCAATTTTGAAAAGATAATCAGGTGTACTTTTTTTATGAGGTTTCTTCATTGCTTATATATATCACAATTAATTAATGGGAACAACCACTTCTTGGGACTGCATCAGCCTTCACCACTGGGAAGATGATGTCAGCAGCCAAGTTCAACAAGGTCAGTCTTGTTCATGTGTTGTTCATTGTTGATTGTATTGTCACGTGACCCTTTGTTATTAAAATGGTGATGGTTTGTGTGTTTATGTGGTTCTTCATTGAGAGAAAAAGGAGTTTTTTCGTCTCTGTCCTATAGTACATGGCACTTGTACGTAGAGAGCGTATGGGACATTGAGGTCATTCGAGTCTTCCTCCCAGGAAGGGGGGGAAGCGCATATGACATTCGGTCATCTCTCATCCATCGATTTGTGTTAGCCAATGTTTTTTCAAGTCCTGACTGTGTTTTCACACAGTTTCAGAAGTTTAAGTGCCTTAGACGCGGAAAAGCGTATAGGGAAGAGCTGGTCTTTTGACCTCGCCTCCCTCCCGCCGAATTCCCTGTCAAATTCTGGCAATATCAAAGAGTATTAGGGAGGTAAGTATACTCTTGAAGTGAAATAAACGAAATCAAGGATTTCTTTTTTCACGAGAGAGTTGATACTTACCTACCTAATACGGACCCGGCCTCTCCACCCCACAGAGGCTCAGTCTTCAGGCTCTTAATAGTTGCATGTGTGTCAGCCAATACATTAGTCAGAGGAAGTGCTAGTCTGCGCATGCGCAGTGGTGGGGCTGGCATCCGCCAGACTGCACCCTGACTCCCTGCCCAGTAGGAGCACCTAACTGTTTTTATTCTGAGTGTTATTGAGTGCAAGCCGATATTTAGCAATATCAAAGAGTATTAGGGAGGTAAGTATCAACTATCTTGTGAAAAAAGAAATCCTTGATTTCGTTTATTCTCCATCATTAGAGCATTCTCAGTCATTGGGCCATACCCCATCATTTGGTCATGCTCTGACATTAGAGCTTGTGCATCAAGACTACCACAGAAGCCAGTTTTCTCTGCCTTGACCAGTAAAGTGTTAAATATATTTATTAAACTACTATTGTCTGAGTTGTTGTTACATTGTTGAAAGGTTCTGTAACAGCGTATGTTTTAAGTAAACAATCAATTCAAACATGTATTTATCCATTTAATGATCAAACTGACCACGACCAGCCTTTGTTGTGGTCTTGATTAATGGTGATCTGCAGGCCAAGAGCACTGCTATTGAACAACAAGCCAGTCATTCCAGTGTTAAACTTAGAAAAACAATTTCTTGGCATACAAAATAGATATATTACAAAGCAACAATTTCAAAATCATTACTATAAAGTGTTTGAATACTGTCACTAACTTTGGCAATGTCTGTTTTTTCCCATGTATAGCCACCACCAGAGCTAGCCAGTGATAAAGTATTCACGGACCTAACAGAACGTCTAGAGACAAACCCAGATTTGGTGAAGCGGGTGAAAGCAGTATTTCAATGGGACATTACTAAGGATGGCAAACCAGCTGTAACTTGGAGTAAGTGAGAACTAACTCGCTAGCCTGGGGAGACTAGAGATTGGCCACGTCTATCTCTATTTGTGCATTTAACCCTCAGAAACCACAAATTATAACAAATTTCTGTTGCATATTTTGAAGGTAATTTGCTCATCCTTATGTCTTATATAAGGACTAGGCCTAGAGGTTAACACTTTTGCTTACCTGTCCTGTAAGGCCAGGTTAACCAACATTTTACCTGCCTTATATATCCAAAGTACTTGCCCAAATATATGATCTGTTATAGTTTTATTCAATACATTTGATGTAATTGTGCAATATGCTGCATGATGTGGCTTAGCTAATTAACCTGTCCAGCAGAGCAGATATGTATTCTGTTTGACCTGTCAAATGGGAAAAATTACTTGCCCTGGGCAGATGTGCAGGCTTTAATGTCAAGCCCGGAGACCTAAGGCAATCATAGTAGGAATTGACATAAATCCTTTAGAGACACATTGCATGTATACAATGGCTGGTGCAGTTAAATGTGTAATCCTGGGTGCATGTTTATTTCTGCCTGATATGTTATAATGTTATGTTATATGCATGTAGATACTTGGCTCTGCAGGTAAAATCCCAATGTTAGATGCACTGTATGCATGTAGAACAAACTTATTATTTCTACCCCTGCATTAAATTTGTCAAGTAGTATGGAATTCTGTGGCTGCAGTAGTGAAAACATCATGCATCTCTTGGTGTTTAGTGTAGCTAGTCCTGCTGCTTTTAGCTCGTTGTTTAATACATTTAGCAGGATTGTGCAGTGAAGTCCTCTCCAGGCTTTATAGGTGTTGGTGCCAAGTACATTGCATTTCGAGGCTCTCTGGACAGATGTGTGTAATGATATTTGCAGAAAATGGTCAATCATAGAATATCTTTATTCAGCCACTTTCACTGACAGTGGGACTACATAGCTCATAGTTTCAATGGAAATTATACTGTCCGGGCAGCAATGCTGAGTGATAGTACAAAGATGTTTGCGTTGACAACCATCAAGCATATCTAGAACTGCCACATATAATTCATTATAACCTGAAATGGGTTAATTAACAAACATTATCATGCCGTTATACATCACGCTCACATCTATAACAGTTATGATTAAACATTTTCACTTCAAGAGTATACTTACCTCCCTAATACTCTTTGATATTGCTAAATATCGGCTTTCATTCAGTAAAAACTCAGATTAAAAAAGATAGGTGCCCCTACTGGGCAGGTAGTCAGGTGACAGTCTGGTGGATGCTAGCCCCAACCACCGTGCATGCGCAGACTGGTACTTCCTCTTTGCTAATTTATTGGCAGAGAGTCTACAAGCGACTTTTGCTCAAAAAGATGTATTAATTCAATGGATTCATCTATTCACGTAGTAGCTGATTTTCTCTGTCACCTGTATGATGCCTATAGCCTCAAGCCTAACTATTGCTGGTTATAAAGTACATTAAATACTTTAATTAAGGGCATGGGCAATCTAAGACCAAGGAATCCCCCAGTGATTCCGTCTTGGAGTTTGTCTCTAGTGCTCCAGGTACTAGCTGATAAGCCATTTGAACCACTAAGTTGCATTTCTATGAAAATGTTGACACGTAAAACTGTATTTTTAATTGCTGGGGCCTCGGCAAGGCGGAGAGGTGAAATTCATGCCTTATCCGCCGAGGCAGACCGTTTTGTGGTTACAGGGGAAGTCCTTAGGCTTCTACCTAGAATAAATTTCATGGCTATGAACCAGTCTTTGAAATATCCAGGTCAACCTATATTTTTACCAGCTTTGACTAGATATGCTCCTGATTCAAAATCATGGTGTCCAGTCCGAGCATTAAACCGGTACAAACAACGTACTCAGGAATGGCGGACGGACCCATCAGCGTTATGGTTGTCATATATTGAACCCCATGGCAGGGCGTCTAAGGACACCATTTCCAGGTGGATTGTAGAGTGTATTCAATTTTGTCATAAATCCGCCACAGGTAAACAAGTTGACATGGTCAAGGCTCACAATGTTCGTGGCATAGTGACTTCTACTGCCCTATTTAATGGGGTTCCTGTGGATGACATTATGTCAGTAGCCCAGTGGCACTGTGAGTCAAGTTTTACCGACCATTATCTCCGTGACACCTCGAATCCTCTCGCCTTATCGATTTTGAAGAAATAATCTAGGTGTACATATTTTGATGAGGTTTCCTCATTTTTTATATATTTCACAATTAATCAATGGAGACAACTACTTTTTAGGACTGCATCAGCCTTCACCAAGGGGAAGATGATGACAGCATCCAGCCTCGACAAGGTCAGTCTTGTTTATGTGTTGTCCATTGTTAATTGTATTGTCACGTGATCCTTCGTTATTAATATGGTGATGGTTCGTGTTTTATGTGGTTCATTATTGAGAGTATACGAAAATGAAGCCTTTTCATTTTAAATGTCCGATAATACCAGGCACTTGTACGTAGAGAGCGTATGGGACATTGAGGTCATTCAGTCTTCCTCTCAGGAAAGGGGGGTGGGGGTGGGGAAGTGCCTATGACATATGGTCATCTCTTAGCCATCGGTGGTGTTAGCCGATGTTCAAATCTATCCCTGGTTGTGTTTTCACACAATTTCAGAAGTTTAAGTACCTTAAACACAGAAAAGCGCATAGGAAAGAGCTGGTCTTTTGACCTCGCCTCCCTCCCGCCGAATTCTCTGTCAAATTCTGGCAGTATCAAAAAGTATTAGGGAGGTAAGTATACTTTTGAAGTGAAATAAACGAAATCACGGATTTCTTCTTTCACAAGAGAGTTGATATACTTACCTCCCTAATATGGACCCGGCCTCCGCCCCACAGAGGCTCGGTCTAAAGGTTCTCGTAAAGTTGCATAGTGTCAGCCAATAAATTAGTCAGAGGAAGTACTAGTCTGCACATGCGCAGTGGTTGGGGCTAGCATCCACCAGACTGTCACATGACTACCTGCCAAGTAGGCGCACCTATCTTTTTTAATCTGATCTTTTATTGAATGAAAGCCGATATTTAGCAATATCAAGGAGTATTAGGGAGGTAAGTATCAACTCTCTCGTGAAAAAGAAATCCGTGATTTCGTTTATTCAACCCTTAAAGGCCAAATCTGAAAAAAATATTTCCAATTTAATAAATATACTGTTGAATACTTTTAAATAATTTGACTGTGATCGGTTGCTGTTTAGGGCATTAACAGGTTCCTGTCAAATAAGATTCAGCATATTCACAAACTTACCTGTATAATTATAACCTTGAAATGGGAGTTCATGGGCCACATAGTTAATCAACCCTGTGCACACATCATGAATCTAATGATTATGCTTTAACTTTTTAACCCTCGAATTTGTTCAAGAAAATTTCAATTTTCTAATAGAAAATTACCATTTTCAGACAAAGAGAATACTATTTTTGAAAATTTACCACTGGAATGACTGGCTCGGTTATCGAGCCAGTCATTCCAGTAGTAAATTTTCAAAAGTAGTCTTCTCTTGGTCTTCAAATAGACATTTCTCAAGACCACTGCAGAAGCCGTTTTTGGCTGTTGAGTGTGTATCTACTTTTGTTTTTGTTTTAAGCTATGGATTTGAAGAATGGAGCCGGTGCTATCCATCGCGGTGAACCTAAACAAGGCAAAGCTGAATGTACTATGATCCTCTCTGATGAGGACCTGGTTTCCTTGGCAAGTGGACAGCTCAATCCACAACAGGTAGAGAAGCCACTGCGTGCGTGCGTGTGTGTGTGCACGCGCTTCATCTAAACAAGAGGCCCAAGGACCTCACCTGGACCATAAGCATTTCAGAATCCAAGATGGTCACCATAAATATCAACCAATCAAGATTATGAATAGTAGTTGTGGAGATTATCACCATGAGGTATTTCTGGCCAAATTTGGTTAGACTTGGGCCCTTGGTTGACGATAAGTAGCTGTAAAACTTCTGAAAAATTTTCAAGAAAATCTTAGATTTTCACCCGTACTAGAGCCTATGCCAACATATAATGCTTCTAGACAAATTTGGTTGAAAATGATCAATCTTAAGGAGAAAAAGCGATTTGACTATTTTCCGCAAGCTTTTCATAAAATCTAAGATTTTCACCAAAAATTTGAAGAATCAAAATTCTGATTGGAAGATCTAGAGCCTATCATCATAGAATCGTTTCACCCCAATTTGGTTGAAATCGTTCAAGTTGGTAAGAAGAGATTTGACAACTTCCATCAAATTTTTCATAAAATCTCAGATTTTCAGCCAAAAATTTAATGAATCAAAATTCTGAAAGGAAGCCTATTACCATAGGATCCTTTATCTCAATTTGTTTGAAATCAGTCAAAATGGTAAGAAGAAGAAGCAATTTACTGTAAATTTTCTAAAGCCTACCATGATATGATTTTTCTAGCCAAATCTGATTGAAATCGGTCAAGCTCTTAAGGAGAAAAAGCCATTTGACAATTTCAGGTAACCTTTTCATAAAATGTTAGTTTTTTTAATCAAAATTCTGAATGGATGTTCTAGATCCTATCACCATAGAATCATTTCAACCCAATTTGTTTGAAATCGGTCAAAATGGTAAGAAGCAATTTGACGATTTCCGATTAATTTTTAAGAAAATCTGGGATTTTCACCCAAAAATTGATGAATCAAAATTCTAAATCAGAACTGATTTGACAATTTCCGTTAATTTTCTGATAAAATCTAAGATTTTCACACAAAGATTGGATGAATCAAAATTCTGAATGGAGGTTCTAGAGCCTATAACCATAGGATCATTTCAGCGCAATTTGTGTAAAATTGGTCAAAATGGTAAGGAGAAGTAATTTGACAACTTCCAGTAAATTTCTAGAAAAACTAGGATTTTGACACAAAAAAATGGACAACCGTATTTCGCTTAATTGAAGCCTAGGCTTCTATTAGGACAAAAATTCCCACTGCCCACGCCTATGTTTAATGTATACCTCAAAACATCACCGAGGAAATGAAATTATTTGATTTGAGCGCCTAAATATTGTGTATCCTTTAATAAAGGTCATTTATTACATCAAAATTAATCCACAATTTGATATAAAATGGCGTCGCGAAAAAATACAAATCATGTGATTCGCCTCCAACTGAAGAGTTTATTTTAGAGCGAGTACTCGGACATAAATATTCTGGAATTGGGGACTCGGAACTTGGGAATTTCTATATATTTTCATTGCACAATAGGAACTGAGTATCATACTGATCTGAATAACTGGTACCTGTTTGATAAACTCCCGTTAGCGTATAATATCTCACGAGAACACGTCGCCTCGCATCGCAAAAGAGGCACTGGCTCGCCAACTTAAGAAGCCAGCTATATTATCGTTCGTAATAATTCATTTTGGATCATTTACTGTTGATCAGCGTTACAAAATAGAGACGCAATACTGCTTGTTTGGTACATAAATTTGATATTAAAATATGTTTATATGGAAGGTATTTAATCACGCCAAGACTGTTTTACGCGCATTTTGACTACAAAAGTGTGGAATAAACTTTATTATATCTTGAGCATACGTGGCCTACTAATAGTATTAATCTAATAGGTGGTCGAGATTTACAAATCCGAGGCCTGTATTGACTTCTAGAGGGGCCGGAAATGTATCCGGGCAGAGATCGGTGTTAATTAGATACACCCTGTGACACGATTTTTATTATTATACACTCTAGTTTTACAAATCTGTTCTTAAAAAATATTTCCGTAAACAATCTGCTGAGTTAGAGGGTGGGCTTCTAATACAGAGTTTTGCTTTTTTTAAACTGCTTAGAAATCATTGGAGCTTATATGTCAAAGTTAGGGGGTGGGCTTCTATTAGTGCATAGGCTTCAATTAAGCAAAATACGGTAATCAAAATTCTGAGTGGCAGGTCTGGAGCTGACCACGATAGGATCCTTTGATCCAAATTTGGTTAAAATCTGTGTGTTGGTTAGGGAGGAGTAGCATTTTAAAGCAAATGTTTATGGACAACAAACAGTGGACAGATGACGGATGGTGGCCATGGCATAAGTTCACTTGGCCTTTCAGACAAGGCGAGCTAAAAATAGGCCAATCAATATGATATGCTGTTTACAAGATATTGTGGAGAGATGGACAGGCGGACGAACACAGTGATTACTGTGGTTCAGATAACTGTGCTTTTTACAATTCAATGAAGATGAAATAAATTGTTATCCAGTCTATATTCGCTATTACTACTTTGACCTATGGTCACCGAGGTTACATCTTTGGTTCAAGGTGTGTGGTGTGTCAACAGTGCCCTTCATGCTTTACACAACATTACAGGGAAGTTTTACTCGCGTGAGGCTGAAGGTATGCATCACTAAAATTCTAGGTATTTTTAATTCCTCTTTGTTTTGCAGGCCTTCATGAAGGGACAGCTGAAGATCAAGGGTAACATTATGCTGAGCCAGAAGCTTGCACAACTCTTCAAAGAGCAATCAAAACTCTAGCCATGTGACCCGGTCATCATCGTCATCGTTGTCACCATCTTCATCAGCATCAATGAGCTACACTCCAAAGAGAAAACCTATCAAGTCAGACATCTGTTGCAATAAAAGTCCTGTCTACATAGAAATCACTGGTTTCAGATTGATTGTAAACCATTGTCCTTGACTTGTCAAGATTATGATTTCTTGTTGTGGTCATTCTAGATATTGGAGAGCAATTTGTTAAACGTATGTATGCATGTGCATCTGTTTCGCGCATGCTTGCATATATATGCTTACATATCTGTGCATGTGTAGGTGCCTACCTTGCCATAACATTCTGTCTTCTAAGTGCTACATTATGATAATAAGCTACTTTCTGTGAATATTTGACTAATTTACAAGACAATCAAGTATCAGTTTCTGAGTGATTTTGTTATGTATTTTGTTAATGTTTGTTGTGAGAGATCCTTGCATAAGGCATTCATACGACCTGGTGAAACATTCAGAATGTTCAACTCGTTACTCGTCATATGTCAAGGGAAATATCTTTTGATGACCAAAATTAATCATCCACAAGAAAGTAAGTCTGTCTGTCCTCCATGAACAGGTCTTAGAAGGTAATCTGATCTGTCACTTAAGGATCTGATGGTCAAATCAAATACATCACATGTCAGCTAATGTCATAATTAAAATGATTGCTCCGTCACAAAAATTGAGCAGTCCATCACTAATGCGTATGAATTGTATGTCTTTGATGAATTTACAATTTAATAATCATTGTTAAATATTTTGAAACTAATTTGAATGAGTGGCAGCAACAGCACCCAGTCAAATTAGTTTCAAAATAGTCAACATCTTATAGTTATCTTGAAATTAGCATTCTCTATGTTTCAAATAGATTCCAACACACCTAGCATACTGGGCAGAACTTAGCTAGAAAAGGGTGGAGCATAGATAGAAATGGATCCTCTGTATTGGCTAATTAAACAGTATAGGAGTTATCACCATTGTTGAATATTATTGTCAGTAAAGGGTTAGAAGGAATGGGAAGGAAAATGTGCCTTTGGAAATGTTGGTAAATTTAGATTTCACAGAAAATCATGTAGTTTTGTGTCTGTGTCTCTGTGTGCATGTGTTAAATGCATAAATTAATGTTAGCAAATGTCGTCTAAAAAATATGGTAGTTGTGATATAATTAATTTTGATCAAATTTTAATTTTTGGACATGGATATAAATTTTTTTATTTATTCGAACAATGTATAATAAGAAATGTGATAATATAATGTAAATGTTTTTATAAATTAATTATTAAAAATGTATAGGTTTTTTATATCTCATTTCATATCAGTGTCATCACAAAATATATCATCGCTGCAAGTCTCAGTTTGTGTGTTGTTAATTGTGTTAAGACTCTATATCGGTTTCCACATTATTTAACTCTTAGCACTCTGATGTCATAATTTTAAATTTTCAAATTAAATTAAAAGATGAACTGGTGTTCATTTTTAAACAAATTTGGTAGAAGATGGTGCTGTCATAGACAGCAACATCGTCCACCAAAATTGTTTAAATATGTATACCAGTTTCTTTGCTACTGGCACCGTAAGAAGGCAGAATGTTGACATCAGAGTGGTAACGGTTAATTTTTAAGACATATTCTGCTAGATATTTTGAAACTAATTTAGCTGTGGCTGCAGAAGTCAAATTAGTTTCATAATAATACACATAAATAGATAAGATGTTGAATCTTAGCTATCGCTATGTATGGTTCCGTCGAAATTAAAATAGGTATTTCTGTATTAATTCTTTAAAGGTCTGGAAAATCAAGATCCTTGTCCATTTACAGATCAAAACGTGAGTAGTATTTGAAAATTTACCGCTAGGAGAACTGGCTTCGTTATCAAACCAGCCATTTGAATGGTAAATTTTCAAAAATACTTTTCTTGGCCTGCAAATAGACATATCTCTAGACCACAGCAGGGGTCGTGTTTGGACATCTTGGCTAGTAAAAGGTTGAACAAGAGCAATTAGGACCCGTGCCCTCACATAAAGTTTTAGATTTTACTGATTTTTTAGCTCACCTGGCCTGAAAAGCCAAGTGAGCTTATACCATGGCGTCCATCCATCCGTCAACTTCTTTAAACGACTTCTCAAGAACCACTGAGCCGATTTCAATTATATTTGGCTGGAAGCATCCCTAGGGCATAGAGATACAAATTTGTTCACGCGAAGCTATCGGCCAATTTGGCTGGTGTCCATCTTAGATTTTGGCCAATTTTTAGAAATGTGTGTAAAAATCTAATCCGAAACTGCAGGGAATCAATTGAAAACTCATGAAATATCATCTAGAGCAAGAGCTGTACCAAGTTTGTTCAAGGGAAGTTGATTGGCCAAATAATTTGGCAGCCATCTTGGATGACCTAGTTTCACGAAAATGATTTCTCAAGAGCCACTGAATGGATCAGGCCAACATTTTGGAGATATGATTAGGGACTAAGGGTCATTCAAATTTATTCAAGGGAAATTGATATGTCAAAAACATGTCCGCCGTGGGCCAATCAAAACGTTGCGTATTTGGCAGCCATATTGGATTTTTTATTTGATGGATTTTGAAGCCAAATTCGGTTTTATATAGGTTTTTGTGTATTCCGATTTAAAAATGTATAAACAGTTTGGCGGCCATCTTGGAGCATTTTCCTGCCATAAGCTCCCATGCTAAAGCAATAGGAAATTTATAATGCCTTCTCAAGAATCACTGGGGCGATTTCAATTATATTTGGTAGGAAGCATTTTTAGGGCATAGAGATCCAAGTTTGTTCAAACGAAGCCGATTGACCAATTTGGCCAGTGGCCATCTTGGATTTTGACTGATTTTTATAAATGTCTAAGAATCTTCTCCGAAACTGTTTGGGGATTGATTTAAAACTCATGAAATATCATTTAAGGCAAAAGCTCAACCAAGTTTGTTAAAGGAAACTTGATTGGCCAAATGGTTAAGTGGCCATTTTGGATGACCTAGTTTTCTCGAAAATGACTTCTCCAGAACCTCTGAGTGGATCGGGCTAAAATTTTAGGGATATGATTAAGTCTGATAAAAGTTTATTCACGGGAAATTGATACGTAAAAAAATATGGCTACTGTGGGCCAATCAAGGGGTTGCGTATTCGCCTGCCATATTGGATTTTTTTATTTGATGGATTTTGAAGTGGAAATTGGTTTTATATAGGTTTTTCGTTATTTTGATTTCAAATTTTACATTTTCGAAACTGTCAGCTAAATGGTTCAGCGGCCATCATGGATCATTTTCCAACCAGAAATTCCCATGTACTAAAGCAATAGGAAATTTCAAATGTTTTTTCGAGGACCAAGTATATTTGGTAGAAAGCATCCTTGTGGCATAGAGATACAGGTTTGTTCAAATGAAGATGGTCAGTCAATTTGCCTGGTGGCCATCTTGAATTTTGGCAGGTTTTTTTTTTAATTCTTAAAAATCTCCGAAACCACTTGGGTGATCGATTCAACTCATAACAGGTTATCTAGGGCAATAGTTGAATCAAGTTTGTTCAAGGGATCGTGATTAGCCTAATGCTTTAGCAGTCATTTTGGATGACCTGGTTTTCATGAAAACGACTTCGTCTCCAGAACCGCTGAACGGAATGGGCCAAAATTTTTGAGATATCAAATTAGGGACTAAGGGCCATTAAAATTTGTTCAAGAGAAGTTGATACATAAAGAAACATTATGACTGTGTTCTTGTTATAATTCTGCTCAATTCCTTAGCGTTCTACTTATAGCTGATGGCCTTTCTAGTTGAAATGCCTATGTGTCAGGTGAGCGATACAGGTCCCTTGGGCCTCTTGTTTAGATTACACCCACCATTGTGGAATCCCAGTGTACACTCCACACCCTTTCTTGTGTTAAGATTTGAGACAAATCAGCCCTGTAGTCTCCGAGATATTCATAGATCAAGAATGTGATCCCATCCGGATTCAGCTCTTTATCCATATCATGGCCAGTCTGGCAATCCTTCTGTACAGCAAATTCCAACGGTGTGTTATAATTTGAGCCAAACCAGATGAGTTTTTAGCTCAACTGGCCTGAAACCGATCGGCCAATTTGGCCGGTGGCCATCTTGGATTTTGGCCGATTTTAGGAAACATCTTTAAAAATCTCCGAAACCCCTTGTGAGATTGATGCAAACCTCAAGAAATATGATCCAGGGCAAGAGTTGAACCAAGTTTGTTCAAGGGAACTTGATTGGTCAGGTGGTTCGGCAGCTATCTAGGTTGACCTAGTTTTAGCGAAAATGACCTCCAGAACCGCTGAAGGGATCGGGTTGAAATTTGGCAGACATGATTAGGGACTAAGGGCCGTTAATGTTTGTTCAAGGGAAATTGAACCGTAAAAAAAACATGGCCGGTGTGGGCCAATCAAAATATAGCATGTTTGGCCATATTGGATTTTTTTATTTAATAGATTTTGAGGACGAAATTGGTTTTATGTGTTTTTCGGTATTCTGATTTCAAATTTGCAATTTTCGAAATGGTCAGATAAGCGGTTTGGTGGCCATCTTGGATCATTTTCCTGCCAAAGTTTCCCATACTAGAGCAATTTAAAATGTCTTCTGGATGACTGCTAGGCCAATTTCAATTATATGTGGCAGGATGCTTCTTAGGACATAGGGATCCAAGTTTGTTCAAATGAAACCGATCGGCCATCTTTGATTTCGGCCGATTTCAGGAAACGTCTTTAAAAATCTTCTCCAAAACTTCTCCAAAACCGCTTGGGAATCGATTCAAAACTCATGAAACTTCATCTATGGCAAGAGGTAAGCCAAGTTTCTTCAAGACGACTTGATTGACCAAGTGGTTCGGTGGCCATCTTGGATGACCTAGTTTTCCCGAAAACGGCTCTAGACCCACTGAAGTGATCAGTCCGAAATTGGGGAGATATGATTAGACACTAAGGGCCATTAAAGTTTGTTCAAAGGAAGGTGATGCGTCAGAAAACATGGCCACCGTGGGCCAATCGAAATGTAACATATTTGGCGGCCATATTGGATTTTTTATTTGATGGATTTTGAGGCCGAAATTGGTTTTATATATGTTTGTGGGTATTTTGATTTCATATTTGGCATTGTTTAAACTGATGGATAAATGGTTTGGTGGCCATCTTGGAGCTTCTTCCTGCCAAATTCCCATACTAAGGCAATGGGAAGTTTAAAATGTCTTCTCGAGAACCACTAGACCGATTTCAAGTATGTTTGGCAGGAAGCATTCTGAGGGAATAGCGGTCCATGTTTGTTCAAAGCCGATCGGCCATTTTGGCTGGCGGACATCTCAGATTTTGGTAGATTTTTAGCTCACCTGGCCTGAAAATCCAAATGAGCTTATGCCACGGTGACCGTCCGTCGTGTCTCCGTCGTCTGTCATCTCTCCGTCGTCCGTCCATCAACTTTTCCTTTAAACAACTTCTCAAGAACCACTGCGCTGATTTCAATTATATTTGCCAGGAAGCATCCTTAGAGCATAGAGATTCAAGTTTGTTCTACGGAAGCCGATCGGCCAATTGGGATGGCGACCACCTTGGATTTCGGCCGATTTTTAGAAACATCTAGAAATCTTCTCTGAAACCATTTGTGGGATTGATGCAAAGCTCATGAAATATGATCTAGGACAAGAGCTGAACTAAGTTTTTCAAGAGAACTTGATTGTTCAAATGGTTCGGTGCCCGTCATGGGTGACCTAGTTTTAGCGTAAACGACCTCCAGAACTGCTGAAGGGATCGGGTCGAAATTTGCTAGATATGATTAGGGACTAAGGGCCATTAAAGTTTGTTCAATGTAAGTTGATCCATCGAAAAACATGGCCACCGTGCGCCAATCAAAATATAGCGTGTTTGGCGGCCATATTGGATTTTCTTATTTGAGGGATTTTGAGGCTGAAATTGGTTTTATGTGTTTTGGGGTATTCTGATTTCAAATTTGCAAAATTCAAAATGGTCAGATAAGCGGTTTGGTGGCTATCTTGGATCATTTTCCCGCCAAAAGCTCCCATACTAAAGAAATGGGAAATTTAAGAAGTCTTTTCGAGAATTACTGTGCCAATTTAAATTATATTTGGCAGGAAGCATCCTTAGGGCATAGAGAGTCAAGTTTGTTCAAAGGAAGCCGATCGGCCAATTGGGATGGCGGCCACCTTGGATTTTGGTCGATTTTAGGAAACGTCTTTAAAAATCACCAAAACCGCTTTCGGGATTGATGCAAGCCTCATGAAATATGATCTATGGCAAGATTGTTCAAGAGAATTTGATTGTTCAAATGGTTTGGCAGCCATCTTGGTTGACCTAGTTTTAGCGTAAACAACTTCTCCAGAACCGCCGAAGGGATCGGGTCGAAATTTACTAGATATGATTAGGGACTAAGGACCATTAAAGTTTGTTCAATGTAAGTTGATCCGTCAAAAAACATGGCCACCGTGTGCCAATCCAAATATAGCATGTTTGGCGGCTATATTGGATTTTTTTTATTTAATGGATTTCGAGGCCGAAATTGGTTTTATGTATGTTTTTTGGTATTCTGATCTCAAATTTGCCATTTTCAAAACTGCCGGATAAACGGTTTGGTGGCCATCTTGGATCTTTTTCCTGCCAAAACAACCATACTAAAGCAATGAGAAATTTAAAATGTCTTCTCGAGAACCACTGGACCGATTTCAAGTATATTTGGCAGGAAGCTTTCTGAGGGCATAGAGGTCTATGTTTGTTCAAACAGCCGATCGGCCAATTTGGCTGGCAGCAATCTCGGATTTTGGCCGATTTTTAGAAATGTCTTTTTATATAAAAACCTCCGAAACCGCTTGGGGGATCAATGCATGAAATATCATCTAGGGCAAGAGCTGCACCAAGTTGTTCAAGGGAACTTGATTGGCCAAATGGTTTTGGCGGCCATCTTGGATAACCTATTTTTTGCCAAAACAACTCCAGAACCACTGAATGGATTGAGCCGAAATCTGGGAGATATTATTAGGTTCTTGAGTGCTATTAAAGTTTGTTCAATAGAAAGAGCTGTGTCAAAAACATGGCCGCAGTAAACCAATCAAAATGTAGTGTGTTTCGGCGGCCATATTGGACTTGCAAAATGTCCACAAACTCATTTAAAAGACTACTAAACAACGCACCAAGAATTTTGACAAAAAATTAAGAGTACTGCAGGAGTCCAGGTGAGCGACACAGGCCCCTTGGGCCTCTTGTTTAATTACAGCTCGTACAGAGATACAAACAGCCCAGAATGCAATACAATCTTCACCTTATTCAGCTTACTGACCGGATGTGCTGTTTTAATGCTACAAAATATGTCAGATTTCTGTTATGAAATCTATCATCCAAGTTTCTGCCAGTCGAGTTTGATTAAAATTAGCCAGGCAATTAATGAGCAAGTAGTCTTTTCACACTTTCATGGTCAAGCCTGTCAGAAATGTCTTCTATAGAGGTCTTGAGAAATATACATTTGTAGGCGAAAACTTTGAAAAGTTTCCATTGAAATGGTTGGTTCGATAACAGATCCAGTTATTCATATGTACAATTTCTAAATTAATCTTCATAGATGATCTTGATAATTAACCCTTTAGTGGGCATACCGGCCAAAACCAGCCTGTGCTATGGTCTGCAGGAAATGTCAATTTCCCTTTCTCCGAGATCTAACAATACTCACCATTCTGTTACTTCTGATATACAGCTGGCCTTGACAGCGGCTCTAGGATTATAGACTTAGAAAGCTTTACCGACTCCTGGGAACCGGGTACTCGGCTCCCAACTGCCGAGTACCCGTTTACCATAGAGCTCATATTGTTTGCATAGCCACCAAACAAGAGAAAACTATGGCTTGCCTCCGTGGGACTGGGAGGCTGGGTCCGTAACAGAATGGTGAGTATTGTTAGATCTCGGAGAAAGGGAAATTGACATTTCCTGCATTCTCCTTCGATCAATACTCACCATTCTGTTACTTCTGATATACACCAGATTTGATCAGTAACCTGGTGGGAAGGGGCAAGCCATACATGCTAATTTTTCCCCTTGGAGAAAGATTTTAGACTTCAAACTTGACTAACGGAGACCTAAAAGGACCGTCAAGTTCACGGAACCGAATCACATTCGCGTCACAGCCCCCCCCCCCCTTTTTCCTCCTAAGAAAAGGGAGAGAACTAACGAACATGTATCTCGCCTGAAACACCAATATGCCAAGAGGGTTAACTACTCCCTGCATATCGCTTGTATTAGCCTGGGAATGAGCATGAATATATAAGATGAATGAACATGATACATATACATAATACAAAAAACTCTCACTTGTTGAATTACCTTATGATAACAGGACTTCAGACGTACCGCCTACAACCATACACCGGTTCGGCCATCAGTGACACAATCTGGTTGACATCCTCTCGCTTGACCATGCCTGCTTTAGGTTCTTTTCTTACCAAAGTGAAAAAAGGGGAAAAGCAGTGTGGTCACTAACTATCGTTTCAAAACAGCTAAAGCGAGTGGATTGGCTGAGTCTGACACATCCCTCATATAGTAATCCGTAAATGAGGACTCACAGTGCCATTGTGCAACGGCCATGATGTCCTCTAACGGAACACCATTGTAAAGGGCGGTCGAGGCGGCTATTCCTCTAACATTGTGTGCCCTTACGCCCTGCACCTGGTGCCCAGTCGCCATCTCATGAGTAGTCTGAATGCATTCGACCACCCAACGAGAGATAGTATCCATGGATGCGGCGCCATAAGGCTTTTTATGGCAGATCCACAGATGTCTATCGTTCGACCGTAACGAGTCAGTCCGTTTCTTGTACTTAGTCAAAGCACGGACCTGGCACCAGACACTGGCATCACGATCAAACCTGGTTAACTTCGGTATAATGATCGGTTTGCCGGGATATCTCAAAGATTGGTTCTTTGACATAAATTCTGCTCTTGGCAGAAGACGCAGACCTTCTCCAGAAACAATAAATCGGTTCCTCTCTGCCGAAAGCGCATGGATCTCACTGCGCCTTCTAGCTGAGGAAGCTGCCAATAGAAAGACCGTCTTTAGAGTCAAATGCTTTAGACTAGCCGAACGCAACGGTTCGAATGGGTGCTTGGCCAGTACATTAAGCACTAAAGATAGACTCCAGGCTGGAATGACTACCGGTTGTCTCGGGCGGAGATTGCTCATTCCCTTCAACATCACGTTTAACTGGGCCACCTCTGGACTATCCCTGTTGGCTAGACAAGGGATAACTGATGCCAAAGCTGACTTGTATCCAGCAATTGTGACGGGAGCTAGTCCTGTAAAGAACAGCTCACAGAGAAAGTCTGCTATTTGCTGAATAGTGGATTGAAAGGTATCAATACCCTTTTCTTCACACCAGTCTGCAAATCTGTTAACCTTGTTGTTATATGACTTGAAGGTTGACCTCCTTCTCGCAGCCGCGATGAAATCAGCAGCCTGTCGAGAAAAGCCATCCGACGTGGAACGTTGTTTGACAACATCCACGCAGTCAATTTGAACATTTCGGGACGCTCGTGTAGGAAGCGTCCCTTGGCCTGGGAGATTATGTTCGGAATCTCGGGCAACTGCACAGGATTTTCCACCAGCAGATCTAGAAGATCCGTGAACCACGCCCTGCTCGGCCAATACGGCGCTATTAGCAGGACCAGACACGGTTCCTCCCTGACCTTCACCAATACCTTCGGTAGAAGAATGGTGGGTGGATACGCGTAAGCGTGCATCCCTCTCCAGCTTATCGCCAGAACGTCTGTATCGACGGCATTTGGATCTGGAATCGGCGAGACATATGTCATGATTTGAGCATTTTCCATTGTGGCGAACAAGTCCACGTTGGGTTTGCCCCAATGCTCGAAGATCCGTCGTAGAACTGGAGGGTTGAGGGACCATTCTGTTGGCAGGATTCTCTGTCTGCGAGACAAAGCATCCGCCAGAATGTTCAATCGGCCAGGAATATGAGCTGCTTTCAAAACAACCGAGTAATTCCTGCACCATTGAATCAAGTGCCACACCCTGATGCACAGGGTGGGCGACCTGGTCCCTCCTTGGCGATTTATATATGATACTACTGTCGAATTGTCCGACCGTATCAATATCACCTTGCCCCTGATCATCGGAAGGAACTCTTCCAATGCCAGTTCCACTGCCATCATTTCCAGCAGATTGATATGCAGCTGACTCTCCGGGAGAGTCCATGTGCCCGAGACCTGGTGTTCTCCCAGGCAGGCACCCCACCCTTCCAGCGATGCATCCATGTAAACGGACAGCTGAGGGTGGGGTAGGTGCAGCGAAACCCCTATTAGGAGATTCTGACGCTGTTTCCACCATAGAAGATGCGATATTATCGGCTCCAAAACTGGCACCAGTTTTGACAGGGGTTCTGTTCTCTGTTTCCACAGAGACATCAGATACAACTGGATAGGTCTTCGCATTAGAGCAGCGTACGGGATAACCTGCTCCATGGAGACCATCATGCCCAGCATCTGAAGGAACCGCCTTGCCTGAATGTGGTTTCCCACTCGAAAACTCCCGAGGATGGCTAACAGAGACACCACTCTGGGCTCTGACGGGTAAACCCTGCCCTCCTCGAGGTCGAATCGCATCCCCAAATAAACGAAATGTTGAGTGGGTGTCAACTCGGATTTCTCCTCGTTGACTATCCAGCCTAGATCTGAAAGTAACTTCAGAGTCAGAGCAGTATCCACGTTCAACCTGGCTGCCGAGTCTGCCTTGAGCAGCCAGTCGTCTATGTAGGTGTGTAGCGCCACGTTCTCTTTTCTGAGAAACGCTGTCACCGCAAGGACCACTCTTGTGAAAACCCTCGGAGCTGTCGACAGGCCAAACGGGAGAACTGTAAACTCCCATACTTGATTCTGAAACGCAAATCTCAGAAACCTGTGCCAACTCCGATTGATCGGAATGTGGAAATATGCATCTTTCAGATCGATCGATACACACCACATTCCTTTCCTCAATCCCGCCATTACCGACCTCGGTGTTTCCATCTGGAACCGAGGCGTATGGATAAACCAATTTAATGGCCTGAGATTGAGTATGGGTCTCCATCCCCCCGTGCTCTTGGGGACGCCTGGAGTGTTCCGGTTTGCTGGTTTTATTGCTCCCTTCAGAAGCAAACCCGACACTTCCTTTTGAACGGCTTCTAACTTGTCTGGCTCCCTTGGTACGGGTGTCCAGACTGGTGCCAAAGACAGATTTTGTGGCGGAAAGTCCCACCACTCCGGCATGTAACCCTGGGATAACCATCCCAGGACCAGACTGTCTGACGTCACACCTCGCCAAACCTCGACGAAACGCATGAGCCTTCCACCCACCATAGACGCCTCGACGTCTAACGGGGTTGTCCGGCTCACAGTCCGCCCCCCCCCCCCCCTTTCTTAACGAGAGAGAGTGAGAACCATTTCGTTCTAGGTACGACGGGTATAACTGGCACCGCTGTTCCTGTTGCACAGGTGCGGTCCAGGCGGATATGAAGGGAGCTTGCGTACCCTCAGGTACGCTTCGGCCCCTTCTGTCCGCCCTTTGAGGCCTTACCCTTACCCTTCCCCTTGCCCTTACCACCTCTAGGGCGGTCAGGAGCAACATTGGGGAGGGTAGGCGCCTCTACAGCCTTCCTTGGTTTCTTCACCGGCGGCGGCTCCGAGAACCCAGCCGAAACAGACGTCGCAATAGGCCTGGCTTTCGCCTTGCCCGTATGCTTTTTCTGTTTCTTTGAAGGCTGTCCGGTTAGCGGCTTGCCCACAGCCCCTAGTGCGTGCGCTTGCCGCACCAGCTCTAGCTGGAGATTTACCGCTAACCGATTCTGCGCAATACTGGCGGTGTCCTCTAAGATGGCCCGCGCTTGGCCACCAAAGATGCTAGGCCCTGTCAGGGGCGTCCCAAGAAGACGCTCCCTGACTGCCGTAGCCGGACGCATATGGTCAATGACCATTTGCCTCCTGGACTTCGTCACACGCGCTTGCACCCTTGCCAATGCGTCCATTGACAGCACCAAGCCGTCATTAACGCACGATAGCGCCACAGGTGGCACAGGGTGGCCTGCCCCCGCTTCAGCCCACACCGACTGAAGTAGACGATAGGAGTGATTGACAGCGCTCATGGCTGCCCTCACACCCTCATCGCATAGGGCCAGGACTTCTTCCTGGTGTACCTGGGCCTTATCCACTAGTGCCGGACCGGGACCACCCGACCCGGCACTCTGGACGCCCAGTACCCATCGGTCATCCTCCGTGACCGACGGGACTACACCATACCTGTCGTATTCACCCCGCGGAATACGGCACCTTGCCCGCACCTCCCTGGAGGCCGCAGGGAGCTGACCCTTGGTCATTAGTTGTTTACTATAAATAGCATCCAACAAATCAATGAACCGTGGATCCAGTCCCACTGACTGGATCCGGGCCGCGGGCAAAATCCCCGTCCTAATCGACGCAACCGACGGACGGGGCGCATCTTCATCGGCCGTGGCCGAAACCACAGACGGGTCAACTCTGGCTAGCCACGCCAGAGCATCAGACCAATCTAACTCCGAAGAAGATACCCCCGCAAACACGTCACCCGTTGACATGCTTACGGGTCTGCCAGCCATGGCCTCCCGGCCAGGAGCCACGGCTGACATGCCAGGCACTCCGCTACCACATGGTTCCGCCGCCACCCCATGAAACACTCCGGTCCATGGGGTAGGTCCGCACGGAAAACCGTACGGACCCGTAACCGTCGCGGAACCATAGCCGGCCACGGGCGCCAATGGCACCCCATGTCCGGCTGCCGGACCAGGCGAGATAGGTGAGTACCACGCCTGGCCCGGCAGACCGGTTCCCCTGACGGCTGGTGACAAACCAAGCCGCGCGGAACCGGTGCACGGTAACGGATTGGCCTCAGCCGCAGGCGGAGCCGCTGACCTGGCTTGCGCCAAACCAGACAAATGGAGGCCGGTTCCGTCCAGGACGGAATCAACCTCCATATTCTCCACCTGCGGCTTCACGGGCCGCAGCAACCTCTCCTCCTCGGCCTCATCGTCTTCAGACTCCGAAGAGCCGTCACTAGACGAATAAACCGTGGAGCCGTCCTGGCGGACGGCTCCCACACCTGACGGACCGGCCACCGCTACTGGACCACCCGGAGGTGGCCGCAGAGAGACAGAACCCGTCTGGCCGAAGCCAGACGGACCCGCCAGGGGGCCGTACGAGACGGCCCCCTCGGTAACCAGTCCAGAATCCTGTCCGAAGACAGGATCCGTACCAGGCATGGGGAGAAACTGCCCCCCAACCTTTGGTAGCAGGGACGACACCAGCGTGGGCAGAACGCTATGCAGTAAACCCTGCATAGCCGGACCAAACCACGCCGGCGGTGCCATCTCCGCCACCTCCAGCTGGGGACGTGGAGCACCCCCACCGGCCGAACCGGGCGCTCCACGATTTCCTCTCGGACCGCCTGACTAGTCCGCCTAGTCAGACCCAGCCAAGTCCTTCTGGGCAAGGAACGTAACCATCGTTTCGACGGACCACACTGCACAAACATTACACCTATGATCTATATTACACAGGGCACACCTAAAACAGACATGGTCCTTGAACATTACACGGACAAACTTATGGCAGTCGTCACATGATGGCGGGGCTGGCTTGGCCTATAAAATAAGCACAAACCTACAATAAACAAGCGGAACGAGACACGGATGGAAGGCAGACAATTAATTTTCAAATATTTTGACTCATAAATTAACCGTAACCTCCCGCACCCCACCCCGCCACGTTACAACAACGATCGCATTGATTATGACGACAAGAACGCGGCGGGCACAACACACCCATAATAGATCCTACAGGATGTGTAACGGCTCCAGGAATCATATCGCATAGCATTCAGGGTATATTTACTAATCAATATAAATTATACTCCTAACGAACGCAGCACGATATGTGAAGAAAACAACAAAATGTATAACAACTGCTTTCTCACACGGTAAAACCGCAGACCACGCATCTACTCAAGAATTTTGAAACCACCGATCATTGCAAACCGATCGTGATCGCACGTAAACTTGATCATTCTAAAGTTTCCGGTACCATTTTTTAGTACGCAGCACCCAGAACAAGATGCGCGAATTAATGAACAAATTTTTCTTCACATAAACATCCGAGCGACCGGGTGTGACGTCACCCGCTCGGATTCTACGGAGGACGACGTCAGCCGATATTCGTGTTAGAAATACCGTAGCAAACACCTATTTTCATATCTGCCGATCGCCTGTTGGGGTTTAAAGAAGGCGATCGTCTGGCATATATCGTTGCTAGCACACGTCCCAGATTCTATGGGGTTAGAAATTGGAACATGCGACACAACGAAATTTAGAGACCTAAGTCTTTTAACTATGGATAATAAAGAACAATACAACCTGGTTTTCTTGGGCGGTATTCTCCATAGTCCTTAGTTAATCCTTTCAGAACACACAAACTATCACTGATTAAAGACTTAGATTATTTTAAAACACTAAAATCCTTAATGCGAAAAGCATGTATTGCACTTGTTGCTATGCAAACAAGAATGAGCTCTATGGTAAACGGGTACTCGGCAGTGGGGAGCCGAGTACCCGGTTCCCAGGAGTCGGTAAAGCTTTCTAAGTCTATAATCCTAGAGCCGCTGTCAAGGCCAGCTGTATATCAGAAGTAACAGAATGGTGAGTATTGATCGAAGGAGAACTGTGGAATGCCCATTTACAGGCCAAGAGAATGCAATTTTAGAAAATTTAATACTGCAATGGCTGGCTCAATAACCGAGCCAGTCATTCCAGTGATCAATTTTTCAAAAATTGTATTTTCTTGGCCTGTAAATGGACATTCAATAAAATATTTTTGGACCAAATTTGACCATTAAAACGTTAAAACAGTAGAGAATTTCCTAAAACATTTAGAAAATCCAAGATGACTGACCAAACCTTCCATGAAGAACAGCAATCTGAAATTACAGACCCTTGCCATCCCATTTTTAGCATATTCTAAAGATTTTCTGGATTTTTTCAGATCATGCCCACAGTTAAGAAATCCTAGTGTACAGTCACATCCTTAATTATGTTCAAATTTGAGCCAAATCAGAGATGCACCTGTAAATTCCATGATATCCATAGATCCATAATTATTTGATTTGGTTCAGCTGGGTCGATATTTGAAGCACAGCCAAGTCTTGAAATCCTAGTTTACTGTAAGTTACTTTGTTGAGCCAAATCTGATCACTAGTATTTAAGATACAGCTCCAGACAAACACAAACAGTCAGATCCTAATACAATACCCTCTTTCCCTTATGGGGTGAGGGTAATCAGATTTCTGTATAGACAGTCTAAAGCCTACTACCTAAAGTCCTTTCACTCAAGGTCCAAGGAAGCTTGATTAAAATCTTCCCAGGTGCATAATATGAACGGTCCTAAGTTACATTATGAGTATATACCCTCAAAAGGACTTATGAGAATTGCCGAGTAGTAATATTTAAAATAATTTACACAACTTTCAGAAAATCCAAGATGGCCACCCAGAAAAATTAACCAATCAGATTTCTGTACAGACGATCCGAGGTATACAACCCTAACGGTCTTTTCAGTCGGTTTGCTTAAAATCATTTGAGCATTTAATTGACAATAGACACTTCACATTAGCTGGTTCTGAAATAGACAGAGCCATTCAGAATCTTATCGATCACGTATCCCCAGAGTACCTCGGTGCGTTTGACTTCGCTATTTAACCGGGGTCTACGGATGCGGAAGAAGAAATGCCATCAGGATTTGAACCACTGCCAGATACGTTGAGTTCTAATGATCTACCGGATTATGAAGACACATGTTTTACATCGCCAGACTCACCCAGCAATGTTGAAATTTAACCCCAACCAAACGATACACTGTATATGCTTGATACATTCCATCAAGAGATAAATGAACATGAATATCTGAGTTTTGGCTCTAAAAACATTCCCAAATCTACCAGAGACAATGCTCCCGCTATTTTCGTGAACATATTGAATTTACCAATCTGTAGACTAACCGTTAGTGAATGCTATGGGTGTCAATACAACAGACCATCCCAGCGTGAACACCAGTGCATGGTATCGATTATTTCTTAAGGCCTATCGACAATGTAGAATTACATTACTTAAACACATTAGAACATGTGTCTGAAATCAATTTCTTTCGTGCATTGTCTAACGATCCAAATGTATATTGGAATGTCTATGAACTTGAAGCTAATATTTGGGGCTGGTTTTCATGGCAAGAACGGCTTAAACCCAGTAGTGTCTCTGGAAATCTGGATGAACGATTGGCTAAACGATGTACTAAGCACTGTTTATAAACTGTGTGAATAATATCTAAATTATTTACATTACCTCTATGGTGGAGTCGTCAATGTACAACACCTGTATTGCTTCTACAGCCACAGTTGAGTTGGGCCGAGAGGAGATCCTTTGGGCCACTGCACCACACCACCGTCAAACAACACATACAGCTATGATAGAACCTGACCCTGAGTATATGTTAGCTTCCCAATACATTAGTTCACATGTATTGGTAGATACCATGATTGGATACCCTTCAGAGTATTTAATGGTACGGCCGACGCTATTACACTAGACCCAGGCGTTCGCTGTGGCTATTTGGTGGAAGTAATCACGGTGGAAACACACCCTCCCACACACACACCTACGGCGCTGTCTGAAGACAGCCTACCACAACACTTACACGATTTGTACTCGCGCGCCACAATTGGACTCACTAAAACACAAAAACGCGAAGTACGGCGTTTACTACAAAAGTACTGAGACAGTTTTGCCTCAAGTGATTTCGACCTGGGAGAAACTCACCTAGTACGTCACTCCATTGACACGGAAAAAGTCGGGCGGTCTGCCAACCCTGTACGTCGTCTTCCGGTACATAAAGAAGCAGAAGACCATCAGCAAGTAACTGATATGCTGAGAACAGGCGTTATTGAACCCTCTGCCTCCCCCTGTGCTAGCCCAATAGTCCTCACAGGTAAGAAGGATGGGTAGCTATGTTGGAAACTTGGAATTCCACTATCATTATGGACCATCATGGACGAATGGTACAAAGGGATTTCTGCCAGAGCCAAATGGGGTCACAAGCTATCTACACCTTTTCCAATTCAGCAGGGTACCGGCCAAGGCAGAACCTTCTCCACACTCAACTACAAGTTCTTTAACAATCCACTGCTCCTGCAGATAGAAGAGTCTGGCCTTGGTGCACACATTGGCGGCATTCCAGTACCGGCTCCAACAACAGCGGATGATAACACATCCCTCGTGCAGTCCAGATTCCCAATCAGTTGTTTCTCTAATCGCTGCTTATGCTGCAGACATCCACTACACTATGGGAATGTCAAAGACCAATGTCATCATGTACTGTGATAGTAAAACCGATCTACAGAAATCTGCCATTACTTTCAATGTTTATGAACCTGACATTGTTGACCATGCAACCCATCTCCGCGTTATCCAGGGATCTGTTCATAACATTGTGCAACACTGGCTTGAAGCTAATATTTCCACAGCCAGAAAGACAGCCTTTGGGGCTGGTTTTCACGGCAAGAACGGCTTAAACCCAGTAGTGTCTCTGGAAATCTGGATCACTTATATTCAACCTTGCCTCCTACATGGAACAGAAATCTGGATGTGTTCTGAGAAGGAGTGTTCTTGACTAGAGCATTTCGCATGTGAGCTATTGTGGCAACTAAGAGTCTCCCTGATAATGTAGCAATTCCAGCTATTTATGCCCTACTTGGTGTGCTGCCAGTAACCGTCGAGATGCACAGATGAGCCCTAGTTTCCTTCCACAATGTCATCAAACGAGAAGGGAATTTGAACACGCACTTCTCCAACTCTCACTAAAAACTGTGAATGACAGATGTTGGTTTGCCCTGTAGGTGGGGCTTAGAATACACCTTCCGTATCCTCTGCGTGTTGTAAGAGGCGACTAAAGGAGGTAAGGGTGAGGTAACCCTGACAGAAACCTCGAGTGCTGAAGACGGAGGTTCCAGGCTGCACGGCGCACTCTAATAAACCATGGATCCACGCACTTAACGCTTATGATCATGTCGATAGTCACTTACAGGACTGGCCGTATGATCAGCGAACGAAAAGAAGAAGACAGATGTTGGTTCTCCTGTATATCACGTATCTTGTGGAAAAATAACCTACCATCAGCGCATTTACTTCTAGTAGCACCTCCGAGCAAAGAGGATTGGAAAAAATGTGTTAACCGTGCCATCACGATATTTTGGTCTGAAAGTCTACAACGTCAAGCGAATAAGCTTAGCTCGCTGCGTTATCTGTCTGGGGGTAATTTGACCTCTCAGCAATATCCCCAGTCTGGCCAACTGTACCGATGTCATCATCATCATCATCATCATTTTACGAGGCATTTTATCGCTTGCTTGTTATTACCTCTGGAAACTATGTTGGTATTATATTACTAGTGCTTGTACTTTGTTTAGTTACAATTGTTTATTTGTTTGGTTAGCATTATTCGTTGGCATTATTCAGGACCCTGGTTGACTTTGAGGGGTGCTGTGGTGCAGATGGGTTTTCCCCGCGTCAGCTGCGGTGTGCCACCTACGCTCATGGTTACACCCTTCTGAGCCTAGCATTTGGGTCGTATATTATGTCATTTAGGTGCACATCTAGTTTTGATTTGAACATGCCGAGCGTGGGTGCCACGACCACAACAGAAGGGAGTGAGTTCCATGTGTTAATAATTTGGTTTGGGAAAAAATGCCTACGAATTTCTTTTCTGCTGCATTTAGTGTTGAGCTTGAATGTGTGACCTCTAGTACATGTGTTACTTGATCGGTCAAAGAATGTGTTTTTGTCAATGTTGTAATCATCATGGATAAATTTGTATGTTTCGATTAAGTCTCCTCTAAGCCTTCTGTATTTTAGTGGCATGAGGTTCAAAGCCCTTAACCTGTCTGTGTAGCAGTAGTTTTTCAAATGGGGAACATGTTTAGTGGCTCTGCGCTGGACCCTTTCGATTATACAAGATTGTCTTTTAAAATGAGGAGACCATATGTAGTTACAGTATTCCAAAATTGGTCGGACTAGTGATTTGAATAACAGGGTACGCGTGTTTTCATCTATGTAATTGAAGGTTCTGTTAATTAGACCAACTATGCTGTTAGCCTTTGATACAGTTGCATTTATATGGGTATCAAAGGAGAGGTTTTCATCTATGTGTAGGCCTATGCCAAAATCTTTTTCACTTGTGGGCGGTATGATTTCAATGATTTGTGACTGGCAGGCATGTAGAGTGTCTGTCATATAATACTTGGTCCTAGGATAATGTCTACACATGAAACGAAGAAAGCCACATATAAGGCTAGGATTTTAACTGACACTATGCCTAGACGTCTTATGGCAATCCCAATCAGTATTCACATGATCCAATGCGCCTGCTGTGTATGGATACGGCTGAAACCAAAACACAGTTCCTGCTTCAGTGCCGGTTGCTCGATGAGGCTCGTGTACCACACTACAGAAGGTTCTGCCAGATCCTCTCTGATCTTGGTCAAGTTCGACTCGCTAACTATAGTCAGTTTCATGGTTTACAGAACATGTGCAGTCGCTATGACAAGCCGAACGCTGAATAGTTAACTATAGTTCATTGGTACCTTGTCCCCCATTAAATTACTATTGGCAAAAACGTGGAGCCGGGTCCCAGCAGGCACATGACGTTGTTTCAAAGTAGAATCCAAGTTGAAATCACGGCATGACGTGATATCAACGTGGATTGAACGTTGAAACAACATCATGTGCCTGCTGGGTTACCAGTCTCCATTAACCATTTCTGTTGTCTGTTTTGATTACCTATGAAAATGGGTTATTTTTGTCCGCTAAGACGTCAAAAAGCGACCATATGACATAAAGTGGGAAGGAATAGGGGCGTGGGAACATTGACCTACAATGGGAAAGTATAATTTCATCAAACATAAGTTATTTAGTGAAATATTTACACTTTTATATGCATTTATTCGTGGCAAGTGATCGGTGTCCGCCATTTTGAAATTTACGCAAATATCGTACTAACCATCTGAACCGATGGTGCTCGGTTGACAATAGTTGACTAGCTAGTTAACTATTTGAAGTTCGACTGGTATTCTAGTTAGCTATAGAAAACTATATGGATGGGAGTCGAACTTGACCCTTGGTGTCACTGGTCATACTCCAGACCATATGGTTCAATCTTTGCTGGATCCACTTTTCCTGATCCATCCATCTAATCCACTTGTTGATGCAACTGAGCAAATAACCAGAGACTGAATATAATTCAGACATTGTTTGAGACTGCGACTGCTGAAGACTCGTGGCCCCCTGTCTATCTAGGTAGACAACAACGTTTAGTCTCTTGTTCGGCGTGCCCCTTGAAGAGGCGGGATTTACATTATCAAGAAGAAGAACAAGAGGGCGAGATTCATTGTGATTATTTTGAAAATAATTCGACTGAAAGTCATTGCTGCCTAAAAGCAGCGATGACCGTTCAGATAAATTGTTTTCAAAATTATCCTCCCTTTAACTCATTGTAAACTCAGCATATTTCATATACTACTATATGAAATATGCTAATAATATGAAAATAGGCGAGTACACTTCAAATGCCTGTGAATCAACATATATGTATCACCACAGGCCTTTGAATTTTCGTCCATATATCCCTCTACCACATATCCCTCCTACTATATATAATATACACAAGGTATGAAACCTTCATCCGTGTGCACCATTGTCAGAAAGCTGATTGGTTGGTTTGTAGTCAGAAACGTGATGTCAGCGGATTTTGACAACAAACCAACCAATCAGCTTCCTGACAATGGTGCCCGCAGATGAAGGTTTCACGCCTTGTGTATATTTATATATATAGTAGGGGAAATATGTGGTAGAGGGATGGATGGACGAAAATTCAAAGGCCTGTGGTATCACTAACCTACAACAAACATTGGATTTCTAGGACAGATTTAATGCCACATTCTGTCTATAAATGAGTTGTTTTTACATAGATGATAGAAAGAGAGACCTTAGCTAGTCTTATAAAGTAATAAAAGTACATGTGTTATTTCAGTAATCATTAATCAATCCATTATGCCGTTGTCAAGGTTACTGGGTGGTAGTAGTAGTTGTAGATATTCTGCTGCCACACTATTGGGAATGACATCGCAGTTTTCATCACTAAAACATACAAATTCATATTGTAGAGTAAAATATTTGACTTCAACAGCCACAGGTTTGTTAAATTAAAATCAAAATTAGAGTTGTTAGAATGTAATCAGGTTGTTACAAATTTGATCTTTTTAAGTTTCTATAGATATTAATAAATTTACAGGTAGGGCCTAATATGAAATAATTAATGATAAACACGAAAGATTACCAGAGAATATGGAAATGTTATGTGTCCACCACTGTACAAAAAAGATGCTGGAGAATGTACAACGCTGTGCAACCAAAACAGTGCCAGGCTTGAAGAATAAACTCTGTGAGGCTAGCACTCAAGCTGCCAAGGCTGGTGTATCGGCGCCTAAGCAGTGACTTAGTCAAGGATTACAAGTACACTAGCGACATGTACAACATTGACCGTAATATCCTCCCACAGTCACCGAAGAGCGAACCAGGGGCAACGGCTACAGACTGCAGAAACAACGCTTCCACTCCAACATATGTAAGCAATTTTTCAGCGTATGAGTTGTTGACCACTGGGACAGCCTCGCAGATGCCGTCGTGACAGCTCCAACCATGAATGCCTTCAAAGGAAAACTAGACAGACATAATCAGGAGCAGACTGGCTTATGAAGACGCTTGGTCCGATTACGAAGCCTATAAGCCATAGCATGAGCAATGAACTATTCAAATATGCAAGTGACATTATCTCAAAACCGATCATGCACCTAATCAATTCAGCTTTCATGCGCCACCTTCCCATCAATGCTGTATGCCCACGCACCCTTATCGCACTACCAAAGCCCAACAAGCTACCTAACCCCAACCCAGCCAATCTGCAGCCCATTGTGCTCCTGAACAGCATACAGAAAATCCTATCCAATGTTACTCTATGCCGCATCCAAGACAACATCGATGACTTCACCGGGTCATGTCACCGGTCAAGTGGCTTCAAACGTGGATGGAGCTGCACAGACATTGTATGGGCGCAACGCATGCTTGTGTCGGTAGTCATGGCCAAACACTGGGATTTCCACAAAATGGGCATTGACATGTCACGCGCCTTCGGCACAATTAAACGCTCAAAGATCCTAGATGTACTATGCCAGGCCAGTTGCAATGAAGATGAGCTATGACTAGTGAGATTACTGCTGGCAGATACCAAGCTGAGAGTCCCGAGTCAAGTCCGTGAAGTCTGTAGAGTTTAGGACATCAATCGGCTCCCAACAGGGAGATGGTCTACCTCCGGTGCTTGTCACCTGTTACCTTGCTGTTTCATTGAAATCTGTGCGGTGGAGTTCCACAAGACCAGTGTCAATACTCGGTATGCTGCTAGAAATGGAATATGCCAATGATGTGGACTTCATAGACGAGGAAAAGAAACCCCTTGACAAACTTCTCCCAATAGCTGCAAGCAAACTAAAAATTAAGAATCTATGAATGAATCAAAAACAGAGTCCACCCACATATACCTATAGATATAGAAACTAATGAATATGATGACCCACTTCGTGGCGGCGAACCATGGAGGAAAAGTAAAATCCTGGGCTCTGCTAAGCGTGCTACGAGATGACCTCAAGAAAGCAGGACTCGGTACACTCAAGTCAAGAATGGACCTGAGGAAGCTAAGGATTTCGGCTGAGGACAAGACATAGTGGGCAAAAGCGAAGAAGGACTGATTACAGATGTAGGATGTTTCTACTACTACAGCCGCAGAATAAGTAAATCATACTTACAGACAGACATTAATCAGATCAGATAGCATCTACTCAGCTAACTTCCCAATCATGCCCGTCCACCCCCAATACAATGTCAAAGAGCTACAAAACACCCAAGAAGAAAGTGAAAACAGTGAAGACCTACTGCAGGCCATATAGCCTAACAGGACTGTAACTATTACATTCAGTACTGTGTAAATTTATTTCTGGAATTGACTGAATTTTTATAATTTTGTGATTCATTCAGGCCTTCCTGTCTAAAATTACAACCAGACAGATCTGATAGAACAAATTTGCTAAGCCACTGGATTTAACATGTTAAGTTTCTTTAAACTAGAGATAAATTGATTTGAGAAATATAGAGACCCTTGCTGATTTGAGTGTTAAATCTCATAATTAATTGTCTGTACCACTTGTACTTCTATAAATAATGCATATTCTATAAATAGTAGCAAAAGCAAAGATACGGATTATTTAGGCAGTTCTAAGCTTCTTTTCACTATAATAAATTTTAACCCTTTCTATCCAAGAGACTAAGATGAAACCATTACAGAATGTGAAATCAGAATTTCTGTTGAACATTTTGCAACAGTCTTAACTGCGCATTCAAATTAGTTGCAAAATATTTAGCAGTTAGCTGGGATATATATATATATATATGTCTTGTAATTGAGATACATGTACCGCATTTTCAAGTGTTATTAATTAACTTTTATCCATGACATATCATATTTTCAAATCAATGCATCCCAGTTAACTGCTAAATATTTTGCAACTAATTTGAATGCGCAGTTAAGACTGTTGCAAAATGTTCAACAGAAATTTGATTTCACAGTCTTTAATGGTTTCATCTTAGTCTCTTGGATAGAAAGCGTTAAAATGTATTATTTTTCCTATATATATATATATATTTATACAGGAAAACTGTCGATTGTTTTAAAACAAATTTACCTGAAACCTATTGACAGGAACAGCTCCCTGTAAAATTTGTTTTTGAAATATTGAACAAAATATTCTTTACAATAGAAAGAATTTGTCATTGTTGGTTTGCGAGGGTAAAGGGTTCAGTACATGCATTCAAATCGCACAGGTATATAAAAGTATACGTCATGCATACATGTGTTTAATCCTATCATAGGAACTCTAAGTCGCGAGTTTAGTAGTTCTCAGGATTCTGATCTGCTCAAGTACATTGGACGCGTAGTCGTGGTCACTGGCGCCGGAGCAGGTTTGTAAATATCATGGAATATTAATCCTTTAATGGTCAATCCGCCACAACCAGTCATTGTACTGGTCTTGGGAAATGTCCATTCTCCTTCGATCAATACTCACCATTCTATTACTTCTGATATACAGCTGGCCCTGACAGCTGGCTCTTTGACTATAGACTTAGAAAGCTTTACCGACTCCTTGGAACCGGGTACTCGGCTCCCAACTGCCGAGTACCCGTCTACCATGAAGCTCATTCTTGTTTGCATAGCGACAAGAGAATACATGCTTTTTGCAGTTGGAAAGTCTTAAGATTGTTTAAGCCTAAGTCTTTTTACTGTGATTAATTGTGATAGCTTGTGCGTTCTCAAAAGGATATTTTGGATTAATATGGACGCTTCCGATGATAACCAGGTCATATATTTCCATGTTATTCCATAGTTAAAAGACTTAGGTCTCTAAAATTTTGTCTGTGTCACATGTTCCAATTTCTAACCCCAAAGAATCTGGGATGTGTGTTAGCAACGAAATATGCCAAATGATCGCCTTCCTTTAAATCCCCAACAGGCGATCGGCAGATATGAAATTAGGTGTTGGCTTATCAGTGTTTTAACACGATTATCAGCTGACGTCGTTCTCCGTAAGATCCGAGCTGGTGACGTCACACCCGTGTTTCTCGGATGTTTATGTGAAGAAAATGTTTCATTAATTCGCGCATCTGATTCTGGGTGCTGCGTACTTTAATTGGTACCAGAAAAACTTTGGAATTTTCAAGTTTTGCGTGTTATCACGATCTGTTTGCAATGATCAGTGGTTTCAAAATTCTTGATTTAGATGTGTGGTCTGCGGTTTTACCGTGTGCTACAGCAGTTTGTTTATATTTTGTTGTTTCTTCACATATCGTTTTGGCCTTCATTAGGAGTATAATTTATATTTATTAGTAAATATACCCCGAATGCTATGTGATATGATTCCTGGTTCTGTTATACATCCTTGAGGATCAGTGTATGGGTGTATTATTGCCCGCTTCATTCTTGTCGTCATAATTAATGCGATCTTTGCTGTAACATTGCGGGGTGGGGTGCGGGAGGGTTACAGTTAATTTATGGTCAAAATATTTGAAAATTAATTGTCTGCCTTCCGTCTGTTTCGTTCCGCTTGCTTATTGTAGGTTTGTGCTTATTTATAGGCCAAGCCAGCCCCGCCATCGTGTGACAAGTGCCACAAATTCGTTCGGGTTCTGTTTAAGGACCATGTCTGTTTTCGATGTACAAAATGTAACCTTGACCATAGGTGTAATGTATGTGCAGTGTGGTCGGTTGACATGATGTTGAAGTTCCTTGCCCAGAAGGACTTGGCAGGGTCTGACGCGGGGTCAGGCGGTCCGAAAGCAAATCGTGGAGCGTCCGTTTCGGCCCTTGGGGGTGCTCCACGTCTGCAACCGGAGGTGGCGGAGATGGCACCGCCAGCGTGGTTTGGTCCAGCTATGCAGGGCTTTCTGCATAGCATTCTGCCCACGCTGGTGTCGTCCCTGCTGCTGAAAGTTGTAGGGCAGTCTTTCCCCATATTTGGTTCTGGACTGGCCACCGAGGGAGCCGCCTCGTACGGCTCCCTGGCAGTCCCGTCAGGCTCCAGCCTGATGGGTTCTGTTTCTCTGCGGCCACCTTCGGGTGGTCCAGTAGCGGTGGCTGGTCCATCAGACATGGGAGCCGTCCTCCACGGTTTCCTCGTCTAGTGACGACTCTTCGGGATCTGAAGATGAGGAGGAGAGGTTGCTGCGGCCTGTGATGCCACGGGTGGAGAATATGGACGTCGATTCTGTCCTGGACGGAACCGCCCTCCATCTGTCTGGCTTGGCACAAGCCAGGGCAGCGGCTCCACCCGTGGTTGTTGCCAATCTCATACCGGGCACCGGTCCCATGTTGGTTGGTTTGCCGCCAACCGACATGGTGACAGGTGTGCCGGGCCAGGCGTGGTAATCACCTATCTCGCCTGGTCCGGCGGTCAGACATGAGGTGCCGTTGGCGGCCGGGTTGGCTACGGTTCTGCGACCGGTACGGGTCCGCACAGTTTTCCGTGCGGGCCTACTCCATGGACTGGTGTGTTCCATGGGGTGGCAGCGGAACCGTATGGTACCGGAGTTCCTGGCGTGTCAGCAACGGCTCCTAGCCGGGAGGCTGTTGCTGGTAGGGCCGTGAACATATCAATAGGTGATGTGTTCACGGGAGGGTCTGGCTTGGCTAGCCAGGGTAGACCCGTCTGTGGTTCCGACCATGGCCAAGGAGGATGCGCCCCGTCCATCGGTGGCATCGATCAGGACGGGGATCTTACCCGCAGCCCGGATCCAGTCTATTGGACTGGATCCACGGTTTATTGAGTTACTGGATGCTATTTATAGCAAGCAACTCATGACCAAGTGGCCTCCAGGGAGGTGCGGGCGAGGTGTCGTATTCCACAGGGGGAATACGACAGGTATGGTGTTGTCCCGTCGGTCACGGAGGATGACCGATGGTTTCTGGGTGTCCAGAGTACTAGAGCGAGTGGCCCCGCCCAGGCACTGGTGGACAAATCTCAGGGACACCACGAAGAAGTCCTGTCCCTTTGTGATGAGGATGTGAGGGCAGCTATGAGTGCTGTCAACCACTCTTATCGCCTTCTTCAGTCGGTGAGGGCTGAAGCGGGGGCAGGCCACCCTGTGGCGCTTTCGTGCGTCAATGACGGCCTGGTGCTGTCTATGGACGCATTGGCAAGGGTGCAGGCGCGTGTAACCAAGTCTAGGAGGCAGATGGTTCTTGACCATATGCGTCCAGCTACGGCCATCAGGAGCGTCTTCTTGGGATGCCCCTGACATGCCCTAGCATCTTTGGTGGCCAGGCACAGGCCATCTTAGAAGACACGGCTAGCATTGCGCAGAATCGGTTGGTGGGGAACCTGCAGCTAGAGCTAGTACATCAGGCGCACGCACTAGGGGCTGTAGCTAAGCCGCTGACCATGCAACCTTCTAAGAAGCAGAAAAATCACAAAGGCAAAGCGAAAGCTAAGCCTGGTGCTGCTTCTGCTTCTTCTGGATTTTCTCAGCCGCCTCCGGCGAAGAAAGCCAAGAAGGTTGTGGAGGCTCCTACCCTCCCCAATGTTGCTACTGATCGCCCGAGAGGCGGGAAGGGGAAGGGTAAGTCCTCAAAGGGTGGAAAGAAGGGAGCGGATCATACCTGAGGGTACGAGAGCTCCCTTCGTATCTGCCTGGACCGCACCTGTGCGACATGAAGCCAAGAGCAAAATGGTTCTCTCTCTCTCTCTCGTCAAGAGAGGGGGTGGGGAGCGGATCGTGAGCCAGACACCCCAATTAGGCGTCGAGGCGTCTCTAGTGGGTGGAAGGCTCATGCGTTTCGTCGAGGCTTGGCGAGGTGTGACGTCAGACAGTCTGGTCCTGGGATGGTTATCCCAGGAGTACATACCGGAGTGGTGGGACTTTCCACCACAGAATCTGTCTTTGGCACCTGTCTGGACACCCGTACCAAGGGAACCAGACAAGTTAGAAGCCATTCAAAACGAAGTGTCCGGTTTGCTTCTGAAGGGAGCAATAAAACCAGCAAACCGGAACACTCCAGGCTTCTATTCAAACATGTTCCTTGTCCCCATGAGCACAGGGGGATGGAGACCCGTACTCAATCTCAGGCCATTAAATTGGTTTACCCATACGCCTCGGTTCCAGATGGAAACTCCGAGGTCGGTAATGGCAGGGTTGAGGAAAGGAATGTGGTGTGTATCGATCGATCTGAAAGATGCATATTTCCACATTCCAATGAACAGGAGTTGTCACAGGTTTCTGAGATTTGCGTTTCAGAATCAAGTATGGGAGTTTATAGTCCTCCCGTTCAGCCTGTCGACAGCTCCAAGGGTTTTGACAAGAGTGGTCCTTGAGGTGACAGCGTTTCTCAGGAAAGCGAACGTGGCGCTACACACCTACATAAACGATTGGCTGATCAAAGCAGACACATCAGCCAGGTTAGAGGTGGATACTGCTCTGACTCTGAAGTTGCTCTCAGATCTAGGCTGAATAGTCAACAAGGAGAAATCCGAGTTGACACCCACTCAACATTTCGTTTATTTAGGGATGCGATTCGATCTCAAGGAGGGCAGGGTTTACCCGTCAGAGCCCAGAGTGGTGTCTCTGTTAGCCATCCTCAAGCGTTTTCGATTGGGAAACCACATTCAGGCGAGGCGGTTTCTTCAGATGCTGGGCATGATGGTCTCCATGGAGCAGGTAATCCTGTACGCTGCTCTGATGCGAAGACCTATCCATTTGTATCTAATGTCTCTATGGAAACAGAGAACAGAACCCCTGTCAAAGCTGGTGCCAGTTTTGGAGCCAATAATGTTGCATCTTGTATGGTGGAAAAAGCGTCAGAATCTCCTAGTAGGAGTTTCGCTGCACCTACCCCACCCCCAGCTGTCCGTGTACACGGATGCATCGCTGGAGGGATGGGGGGTCTGCCTGGGAGAACACCAGGTCTCGGGCACATGGACTCTCCAGGAGAGCCAGCTGCATATCAATCTGTTGGAAATGATGGCAGTGGAACTGGCATTGGAAAAGTTTCTTCCAAAGGTCAGGGGCAAGGCGATATTGATACCGTCGGACAACTCGACAGTAGTATCATACATAAATCGTCAAGGCGGGACCAAGTTACCCATACTGTGTATCAAAGTGTGGCACTTGATTCAATGGTGCAGGAATTACTCGGTTGTTTTGAAAGCAGCTCACATTCCTGGGCGATTGAACATTCTGGCAGATGCTTTGTCTCGCAGACAGAGAATTCTGCCAACAGAATGGTCTCTCAACCCTCCAGTTCTACAAAGGATCTTCGAGCATTGGGGCAAACCCAACGTGGACTTGTTCGCCTCAAAGGAAAATGCTCAAATCATGACTTATGTCTCCCGATTCCAGATCCAAATGCCGTCGATACAGACGCTCTGGCGATAAGCTGGCGAGGGATGCACGCTTACGCGTACCCACCCACCATTCTTCTACCGAAGATATTGGTGAAGATCAGGAACCGTGCCTGGTCCTGCTAATAGCGCCATTTTGGCCCCGCAGGGCGTGGTTCACGGATCTTCTAGATCTGCTTGTGGAAAACCCAGTGCAGTGACCCGACCCAAGTCATATAACAACAAGGTTAACAGATTTGCAGACTGGTGTGAAGAAAAGGGTATTGATACCTTTCAATCCACTATTCAGCAAATAGCAGACTTTCTCTGTGAGCTGTTCTTTTCAGGACTAGCTCCTGTCACAATTGCTGGATACAAGTCAGCTTTGGCATCAGTTATCCCTTGTCTAGCCAACAGGGATAATCCAGAGGTGGCCCAGTTGAATGTGATGGTGAAGGGAATGAGCAATCTCCGACTGAGACAACCGGTAGTCATTCCAGCCTGGAGTCTATCTTTAGTGCTTAATGTACTGGCCAAGCACCCTTTCAAACCGTTGCGTTCGGCTAGTCTAAAGCATTTGACTCTTAAGGCGGTTTTTCTATTGGCAGCTTCCTCAGCTAGAAGGCGCAGTGAGATCCATGCACTTTCGGCAGAGAGGGGCCGATTTATTGTCTCCGGAGGGTCTGCGTCTACTGCCTAGAGCAGAGTTTATGTCAAAGAATCAATCTTTGAGATATCCCGGCAAACCGATCATTATACCGAAACTAACAAGGTTTGATCGTGATGCCAGTGTCTGGTGCCCAGTCCGTGCTTTGACTAAGTACAGAAAACGGACAGACTCGTTACGGTCGAATGATAGACATCTGTGGATCTGCCATAAGAAGCCATATGGCGCCGCATCCATGGATTCTATCTCTCGTTGGGTGGTCGAATGCATTCAGACTACCCATGAGATTGCGACTGGGCACCAGGTGCAATGCGCAAGGGCACAATGTTAGAGGATAGCCGCCTCGACCGCCCTGTACAATGGTGTTCCGTTAGAGGACATCATGGCTGCACAATGGCACTGTGAGTCCTCTTTCACGGATTACTATATGAGGGATGTGTCAGACTCAGCCAATCCACACGCTTTAGCTGTTTTGAAACGATAGTTATACGACCACACTGCTATTCTCCCTTTTTTGGCATTTGTAAGAAAGAATTAAGAAGCAGACATGGTCGAGCGAGAGGATGTCAACCAGATTGTGTCACTGATGTCCGGACAAGTGAATGGTTGGAGGCACCACGTCTGGAATCCAAATATCATGAGGTAATTCAAGATTGAGAGTTTTTTGTATTTTGTCTATATATCATGTTCATTCATCTTATATGTTCATGCTCATTCCCAGGCTAATACATATATATATATGCAAAGAGCAGTTAACCCTCTTGGCATATTTGTGTTTTCAGGCGAGATGCATGTTCGTGAGTTCTCTCCCTTTTCTTAGGAGAAAAAAGGGTGGGTGGGTGGGGTGGGGCAGTGATGCGAATGTGATTCGGTTCCGTTAACTTGATGGTCCTTTTAGGTCTCCTTTAATTAAGTTTAAGTCTAGCTCTTTCTGCAAGGGGCAAACGTGGCAGTTATGGCTTGCCCCTTCCCACCAGGTTACTGACCAAATCTGGTGTATATCAGAAGTAATAGAATGGTGAGTATTGATCGAAGGAGAATGAAGGAAATTTCAATTTCCCTTTCTCCGAGATCTAACAATACTCACCATTCTATTACGGACCCAGCCTCCCAGCCCCACGGAGGCAAGCCATGGGTTTCTCTTGTTTGGCGGCTATGCAAACAATATGAGCTTCATGGCAGACGGGTACTCGGCAGTTGGGAGCCGAGTACCCGGTTCCAGGAGTCGGTAAAGCTTACTAAGTCTATAGTCCTAGAGCCAGCTGTCAGGGCCAGCTGTATATCAGAAGTAATAGAATGGTGAGTATTGTTAGATCTCGGAGAAAGGGAAATTGAAATTTCCTTCATTCTCTTAGCCTGCAAATGAACATTTACTATAAGAAAATTGAAATTTTCATAACCAAATTTGACCAATAAAGGATTAATGCTGTCATTTAATAAGCTTGTGTCACCAATTTTCTTGTGCTGGAAACTTAAATGTCTCAGATATTGTCAGCGCTTCCTCTGCATTTTCTGTACTGTAAACATTTTAAAGTAAGATTAACCATACGTTGCCATCTTTGATATATTATGTGTAAAATTACAATATGCTTCGACATGGTTTAAGTTAGATTAGGCAGTCAAGTACACATCATCGCAAATGCCCACATTCCCCATTGACCTTTTCACCCAATCGCACCCCACCCCTGGGGGCTGAGCCAAATGTCCTCTTCCACTGCACAATTATATCGGTAAGCCGCATACAAATTTGGTTGAATTCCATCCACTGGGTTCGGATGAGATGTGTTACAATGAATTCTTGACCTTTTTACCCACTCCCCACCACCATGGTGACTGAGCCAAATGGAAACGTCCTCTTGCAATTTGCAGTCATATGGGTAACTGAGATACAAAATTTGGTTGAATTCCATCTAACATTTTCAGAGTATTGTTGCAATTAATTTGACCTTTTGACTCTTGCCCATTGCCATGGGGGCCAGAGCCAAATGCATATGTGTGCTCTTGTACTCCGAACTCATGTAGGTAACTCATATATCAAATTTGGTAGAATTCCGTCAAATGGTTGTGGATGAGTTGCTTTACAATCAATCACTGCACACATAGACAGATGGATGGATGGATACACACATGCACGCATGCACACACTCATACATGGGGCTCATGCACGCACCTACAGATAGAGAGACTGGCAGGATGACATAATCGCCACTTTTCTTCGAAGAATGTGGGGATATTAATATCTATATAACATGATGGCTAGCAGCAGTCAAACAGGTATTTTCTACAGTTTCTTACATTTCTTACTCCGTCTATCTGTCCACATCCATATTGTGTTTGTATTTGACAATATTTATGTATAAAATGGTGTAACAGGCTGGAAGGTCATGAGCTACATGTCCAGTTAGCTGTAGTTCACCGGAGTTCACGCGCCATGTGACCATGGTCCTAGTGTTAGTGGGAGGATATATAATTTTAGTCTATGATTGTACTTACATCACAACATGAGTTTCCTTTTTCATTTAAATTATCTTTCAATCCAATCATTAACCCCCATTAAGGCAACAGAAAATTGGAATTTCTAACTTCAGGTCCCTTTCAAATGATAACTGGTGTACAATTTGGAAAGAATGTTGATGTACATGTAAGCTATTTCTGTCTAAGACACCAACAGTTTGTGGGAAGATATATAACATTAGCAGACTAACTGTTTAACAGGCAAGCTGGCTAAAAATGACTTCAGCTGTGGTCTTGATTAATATTCATTTGCAGACCAAGAAGACTATTTTTTTTAATTTATCACTGGAATGACTGGCTCGATAACCGAGTGATAGATTTTAAATAAATTGTCTTCTTGATCAGCAAATCAACATTTTCTGCATGTATGTGAATATTTAAACTTTCTTGGGCAAATTTAAGGATTAAAGGGTTAATAAATCTTAAATGAGTCTGAATCCTTCAGAAATAACCAAATACATGTAGCACTTGCCATCCTAATTTCAGTAATTTGTAACGGTGTGTCCATATATCATGCGATAGGAGCTTGATATTAGAGGTTCATTTCCCAAAGTCTTGTCTAGAAATTACTCCGTAAATCTACTTATATCGGTAGTTGTGTAGCTCGCGGGGTAGTGTCGGGCCGTTCCGGTGTCTGGTGTTGAGTCGCCGCGCCACAAGTGCACGACGAATGATGACACTGGTTAGCTTCCAGTCTCGGGGTGACGGATCCTGTACAATCCTGCCCTACGTGTAGCAAAGACCGGCTCCTAAGGCCGGTGGAACTCAATCGTTCGGTGGGGCTGTGCGACCATCGTCGCGAACATTAAACACAACAGTCTCATCCCAAGAGTTTGTGTCATCAGTATGCCTGTCCATAGCAATTTTGTGATCTACGGACTTACAAGATTTGATTTGGTGACCTAATTAACGTAAGTCTATACAATATTTTTACCTAAACAGACCGTCAAGTATGCTAGATAAATATAATGAGCATACGAAAATACAAGACATAGAGACAGCCTGATGAACTTCTAAACGTGGGGCTCCCGAGGTACCACACAGACTCGTAGGTCCGCAGAGGTATCCGCGTAAGGGAGGCTCCCGTACATGAGATTACTAATTAACTTAATATAAGCTGTTATACCTCTAAGCTGAAAGGAAAGAAAATTATCTTTGTAGTGTCGGAAAATGTGCCTCATGCGGGCACTACTCCTAGTGCTAGTTTGGGTGAGGAGTATTATCCTCGCGTGGACCGTCGTCACTGAATCCTTGCGAGAGGCAATTGCCTCGCGCTGGCCTCCGTCACATGCAAATGTTGCCATCGCTTAAAGCGGGAGAAGAGTATTGGCCGAAAAGGGCTCACTCCAAGTTTTAACCAAAATGCTGTAAAGAAAAGACCATACCTAGTGAGATTATGACTATAAGGTTGCGTGCTGTTTTACGTGAAGACCGGACGAGCGATTCCCGAAGGATTCCCACGTCACCGTCTTATGTAAGTCTCAATATGCTGAATTAGTAGTTGCCGCTATTATTTATGTGGGCCTTCTATGCCTAACCTCATGTTTAGTTTTTATGGACAAGAATTATTTTAGGCCGCAAATGGCTGGCGTTTACTAGCCTTTAGACACGGCTGTCATTGAGAATGGATGCCCTAAGACATCAATACTGAGGACAGCATGCATACATGTCACTTTGCAGGACCTCCGAACTGGGTAAGAATCTGGACATCTCGCTCCGTAACCACATAAGACGTTACAGGACATTGGTTACTTTTCACAAAAGCATTTTTAGATAATTGATCGATCGTTATGGTGGGGGAAAGAGAGACGAATACCCACCGTGAATGTCCTTCCCGTGAGGGCATGGCAGTTCTCCTTCGATCAATACTCACCATTCTGTTACTTCTGATATACAGCTGGCCTTGACAGCGGCTCTAGGATTATAGACTTAGAAAGCTTTACCGACTCCTGGGAACCGGGTACTCGGCTCCCAACTGCCGAGTACCCGTTTACCATAGAGCTCATTCTTGTTTGCATAGCAACAAGAGCAATACATGCTTTCTGCAGGGAGAAGATTTTAGTGTCTTTTGTTAAAGAAATCTAAGTCTTTGTCTGTAAAGTGATAGTTTGTACTTTCTTGAAGGATTTAACTGGATACTATGGAGAATACCGCCGATGAAAACCAGGTTGTATCATTCTTTATTATCCATAGTTAAAAGACTTAGGTCTCTAAATTTCACTGTGTCGCATGTCCTGATTTCTGACCCCAGAGAATCTGGGATGTGTGCTAACAACGATATATGCCAGACGATCGCCTTCTTTAAACCCCAACAGGCGATCGGCAGATATGAAAATAGGTGTTTGCTACGGTATTTCTAACACGAATATCGGCTGGCGTCGTTCTCCGTAGGATCCGAGCGGGTGACGTCACACCCGGTCGCTCGGATGTTTATGTGAAGAAAATATTTTCATTAATTTGCGCATCTCGTTCTGGGTGCTGCGTACTAAAAATGGTACCGGAAACTTTAGAATGTTCAAGTTTACGTGCGATCACGATCGGTTTGCAATGATCAGTGGTTTCAAAATTCTTGAGTAGATGCGTGGTCTGCGGTTTTACCGTGTGATACAGCAGTTTGTTATACATTTTGTTGTTTTCTTCACATATCGTTTGGCTTTCGTTAGGGAGTATAATTTATATTGATTGGTAAATTTACCCCGAATGCTATGCGATATGATTCCTGGAGCCGTTACACATCCTGGAGGATCTAATATGGGTGTGTTTTATGCCCGCTTCGTTCTTGTCATAATCAATGCGATCTTTGTTGTAACGTGGCGGGGTGGGGTGCGGGAGGGATACGGTTAATTTATGAGTCAAATTATTTGAAAATTAATTGTCTGCCTTCCATCAGGGTCTCGTTCCGCTTGTAATTGTAGGTTTGTGCTTATTTTATAGGCCAAGCCAACCCCGCCATCATGTGACGAGTGCCATAAATTTGTACGAGTCGTATTCAAGGACCATGTCTGTTTTAGGTGTTTGC
The DNA here is from genome assembly GCA_034401795.1 of Chaetoderma sp. LZ-2023a. Classification (NCBI taxonomy): domain Eukaryota; kingdom Metazoa; phylum Mollusca; class Caudofoveata; order Chaetodermatida; family Chaetodermatidae; genus Chaetoderma; species Chaetoderma sp. LZ-2023a. Next base: position 49,268,338 of record CM067360.1, read on the forward strand.
CCTGTAACCTAGACCATAGGTGTAATGTGTGCGCAGTGTGGTCCGTGGATATGATGGTTAAGTTCCTTGCCCAGAAGGACTTGGCTGGGTCTGACGCGGGGTCAGGCGGTCCGAGAGTAAATCGTGGGGCGCCCGGTTCGGCCGGTGGGGGTGCTCCACGTCCCCAGCTGGAGGTGGCGGAGATGACACCGCCGGCGTGGTTTGGTCCGGCTATGCAGAGTTTTCTGCATAGCGTTCTGCCCACGCTGGTGTCGTCCCTGCTACCAAAGGTTGGGGGCAGTTTCTCCCCATGCCTGGTACGGACCCTGTCCTCGGACAGGGTTCTGGACTGGTTTCCGAGGGGGCCGTCTTGTACGGACCCCTGGCAGTCCCGTCTGGCTCCGGCCAGACGGGTTCTGTTTCGCTGCGGCCACCTCCGGGTGGTCCAGTAGCGGTGGCCGGTCCGTCAGGGTGGGAGCCGTCCGCCAGGAGTCTGAAGACGAGGAGGCTGAGGAGGAGAGGTTGCTGCGACCTGTGATGCCGCAGGTGGAGAATATGGAGGTCGATTCCATCCTGGACGGAACCGGCCTCCATTTGTCTGGCTTGGCGCAAGCCAGGGCAGCGGCTCCGCCTGTGGCTGAGGCTAATCTGGTACCGGGCACCGGTTCCGTGACGGTTGGTTTGGCACCAGCCGACAAGGTAACGGGTCGGCCGGGCCGGGCGTGGTACTCACCTATCTCGCCTGGTCCGGCAGTCGGATGTGGGGTGCCGTTGGCGCCCGTGTCTGGCTACGGTTCCGCGACTGCTACGGGTCTGTACGGTTTTCCGTGCGGCCCTACCCCATGGACCGGAGTGTTTCATGGGGTGGCGGCGGAACCGTGTGGTACCGGAGTGCCTGGCGTGTCAGCCGTGGCTCCTTGCCGGGAGGCCGTGGCTGGCAGGCCCGTAAACACGTCAACGGGTGACGTGTTTGCGGGTGTGTCTTCATCGGAGATAGATTGGTCATAGGCTCTGGCGTGGCTAGCCAGGGTTGACCCGTCTGTGGTTTCAGCCACGCCCGATGAAGATGCGCCCCGTCCGTCGGTTGCGTCGATCAGGACGGGGATTTTGCCCGCGGCCCGGATCCAGTCTGTGGGACTGGATCCACGGTTCATAGAATTGTTGGAGGCTATTTATAGCAAACAACTTATGACCACGGTTCAGCTCCCTGCGGCCTCCAGGGCGGTGCGGGCAAGATGTCGTACTCCACGGGGGGAATACGACAGATATGGTGTAGTCCCGTCGGTCACCGAGGATGACCGATGGGTACGGGGCGTTCAGAGTGCTGGGGCGGGTGGCCCCGGTCCGGCACTTGTGGACAAGGCTCAGGTACACCAAGAGGAAGTCCTGTCCCTATGCGATGAGGGTGTGAGGGCAGCTATGAGCGCTGTCAACCACTCGTATCGTCTCCTTCAGTCGGTGTGGGCTGAAGCGGGGGCAGGCCACCCTGTGTCACCTGTGGCGCTTTCGTGCGTAAATGACGGCCTGGTGCTGTCTATGGACGCATTGGCAAGGGTGCAAGCGCGAGTGACTAAATCCAGGAGGCAAATGGTCATTGACCATATGCATCCGGCTACGGCAGTCAGGGAGCGTCTTCTTGGGATGCCCCTGACAGGGCCTAGCATCTTCGGTGGCCAGGCACGGGCCATCTTAAAGGATACAGCCAGTATTGCGCAGAATCGGTTAGCGGTCAACCTGCAGCTAGAGCTAGTGCGGAAAGCGCACACACTAGGGGCTGTAGGGAAACCGCTAGCGGGACAACCTTCAAAGAAGCAGAAGAAGCATAAGGGCAAGGCGAAAGCTAAGCCTGTTGCGACTTCTGCTTCAGCTGGCTTTTCTCAGCCGCCGGCGGCGAAGAAAGCCAGGAAGGTTGTAGAGGCGCCTACCCTCCCCAAGGTTTCTCCTGACCGCCCTAGAGGAGGGAAGGGCAAGGGTAAGTCCTCAAAGGGCGGACAGAAGGGGCCGGATCGTACCTGAGGGTACGAGAGCTCCCTTCATATCCGTCTGGACCACGCTTGTGCGACAGGAACAGCGGTGCCAGTTATACCCGTCGTGCCTAGAACGAAATGGTTCTCTCTCTCTCTCGTTAAGAAAGAGGGGGGAGCGGACTACAAGCCGGACAACCCCGTTAGACGTCGAGGCGTCTATGGTGGGTGGAAGGCTCATGCGTTTCGTCGAGGCCTGGCGAGGTGTGACGTCAGACAGTCTGGTCCTGGGATGGTTATCCCAGGGTTACATGCCGGAGTGGTGGGACTTTCCACCACAAAATCTGTCTTTGGCACCTGTCTGGACACCCGTACCAAGGGAGCCAGACAAGTTAGAAGCCGTTCAAAAGGAAGTGTCGTGTTTGCTTCTGAAGGGAGCAATAAAACCAGCAAACCGAAACACTCCAGGCTTCTATTCAAACATGTTCCTTGTCCCCAAGAGCACAGGGGGATGGAGACCCATACTCAATCTCAGGCCATTAAATTGGTTTATCCATACGCCTCGTTTCCAGATGGAAACGCCGAGGTCGGTAATGGCGGGATTGAGGAAAGGAATGTGGTGTGTATCGATCGATCTGAAAGATGCATATTTCCACATTCCGATGAACAGGAGTTGTCACAGGTTTCTGAGATTTGCGTTTTAGAATCAAGTATGGGAGTTTATTGTTCTCCCATTTGGCCTGTCGACAGCTCCGATGGTTTTCACAAGAGTGGTCCTTGCGGTGACAGCGTTTCTCAGAAAAGAGAACGTGGCGCTACACACCTACATAGACGACTGGCTGATCAAGGCAGACTCGGCAGCCAGGTTGAACGTGGATACTGCTCTGACTCTGAGGTTACTTTCAGATCTAGGCTGGATAGTCAACGAGGAGAAATCCGAGTGTACGCCCACTCAACATTTCATTTATTTGGGGATGCGATTCGATCTCGAGGAGGGCAGGGTGTACCCGTCAGAGCCCAGAGTGGTGTCTCTGTTAGCCATCCTCAAGAGTTTTCGAGTGGGAAACCACATTCAGGCGAGGCGGTTCCTTCAGATGCTGGGCATGATGGTCTCCATAGAGCAGGTTATCCCGTACGCTGCTCTATTGCGAAGGCCTATCCAGTTGTATTTGATGTCTCTGTGGAAACAGAGAACAGAACCCCTGTCAAAACTGGTACCAGTTTTGGAGCCGATAATGTCGCATCTTGTATGGTGGAAGGAGCGTCAGAATCTCCTAGTAGGGGTTTCGCTGCACCTACCCCACCCCCAGCTGTCCGTGGATGCATCGCTGGAGGGGTGGGGTGCCTGCCTGGGAGAACACCAGGTCTCGGGCACATGGACTCTCCCGGAGAGTCAGCTGCATATCAATCTGTTGGAAATGATGGCAGTGGAACTGGCGTTGGAAGAGTTCCTTCCGATGATCAGGGGCAAGGTGATATTGATACGGTCGGACAATTCGACAGTAGTATCATATATAAATCGCCAAGGCGGGACCAGGTCGCCCACTCTGTGTATCAGAGTGTGGCACTTGATTCAATGGTGCAGGAATTACTCGGTTGTTTTGAAAGCAGCTCATATTCCTGGCCGATTGAACATTCTGGCGGATGCTTTGTCTCGCAGACAGAGAATTCTGCCAACAGAATGGTCCCTCAACCCTCCAGTTCTGCGACGGATCTTCGAGCATTGGGGCAAACCCAACGTGGACTTGTTCGCCACAAAGGAAAATTCTCAAATCATGACATATGTCTCGCCGATTCCAGATCCAAATGCCGTCGATACAGACGCTCTGGCGATAAGCTGGAGAGGGATGCACGCTTACGCGTACCCACACACCATTCTTCTACCGAAGGTATTGGTGAAGGTCAGGGAGGAACCGTGTCTGGTCCTGCTAATAGCCCCGTATTAGCCGAGCAGGGCGTGGTTCACGGATCTTCTAGATCTGTTGGTGGAAAATCCGGTGCAGTTGCCCGAGATTCCGAACATAATCTCCCAGGCCAAGGGACGCTTCCTACACGAGCGTCCCGAAATGTTCAAATTGACTGCGTGGATGTTATCAAACAACGTTCCACGTCGGAAGGCTTTTCTCGACAGGTTGCTGATTTCATCGCGGCTGCGAGAAGGAGGTCAACCTTCAAGTCATATAACAACACGGTTAACAGATTTGCAGACTGGTGTGAAGAAAAGGGTATTGATACCTTTCAATCCACTATTCAGCAAATAGCAGACTTTCTCTGTGAGCTGTTCTTTTCAGGACTAGCTCCCGTCACAGTTGCTGGATACAAGTCAGCTTTGGCATCAGTTATCCCTTGTCTAGCCAACAGGGATAGTCCAGAGGTGGCCCAGTTAAATGTGATGTTGAAGGGAATGAGCAATCTCCGACCGAGACAACCGGTAGTCATTCCAGCCTGGAGTCTATCTTTAGTGCTTAATGTAATGGCCAAGCACCCTTTCGAACCGTTGCGTTCGGCTAGTCTAAAGCATTTGACTCTAAAGGCGGTCTTTCTATTGGCAGCTTCCTCAGCTAGAAGGCGCAGTGAGATCCATGCGCTTTCGGCAGAGAGGGACAGATTTATTGTTTCTGGAGAAGGTCTGCGTCTTCTGCCAAGAGCAGAGTTTATGTCAAAGAACCAATCTTTGAGATATCCCGGCAAACCGATCATTATACCGAAGTTAACTAGGTTTGATCGTGATGCCAGTGTCTGGTGCCCGGTCCGTGCTTTGACTAAGTACAAGAAACGGACTGACTCGTTACGGTCGAACGATAGACATCTGTGGATCTGCCATAAAAAGCCTTAAAAGCCGCATCCATGGATACTATCTCTCGTTGGGTGGTCGAATGCATTCAGACTACTCACGAGATGGCGACTGGGCACCAGGTGCAAGGCGTAAGGGCACACGATGTCAGAGGAATAGCCGCCTCGACCGCCCTTTACAATGGTGTTCCGTTAGAGGACGTCATGGCCGTTGCACAATGGCACTGTGAGTCCTCATTCACGGATTACTATATGAGGGATGTGTCAGACTCAGCCAATCCACACGCTCTAGCTGTATTGAAACGATAGTTAGTGACCACACTGCTCTTCACCCTTTTTCACTTTGGTAAGAAAAGAACCTAAAGCAGGCATGGTCAAGCGAGAGGATGACAACCAGATTGTGTCACTGATGGCCGAACCAGTGAATGGTTGGAGGCGGTACGTCTGGAGTCCAATTATCATAAGGTAATTCAATAGTGAGAGTTTTTTGTATTATGGATGTGTATCATGTTCATTCATCTTATATATTCATGCTCATTCCCAGGCTAATACATGGAATATGCAGGGAGCAGTTAACCCTCTTGGCATATTTGTGTTTCAGGCGAGATACATGTTCGTGAGTTCTCTCCCTTTTCTTAGGAGGAAAAAGAGGGGGGGGGGGCGGTGATGCGAATGTGATTCGGTTCCGTAAACTTGACGGTCCTTTTAGGTCTCCGTTAGTCAAGTTTGAAGTCTAAAATCTTTCTCCAAGGGGCAAAATTAGCATTTATGGCCTGCCCCTTCCCACCAGGTTACTGATCAAATCTGGTGTATATCAGAAGTAACAGAATGGTGAGTATTGATCGAAGGAGAATGAAGGAAATGTCAATTTCCCTTTCTCCGAGATCTAACAATACTCACCATTCTGTTACGGACCCAGCCTCCCAGCCCCACGGAGGCAAGCCATAGTTTTCTCTTGTTTGGTGGCTATGCAAACAATATGAGCTCTATGGTAAACGGGTACTCGGCAGTTGGGAGCCGAGTACCCGGTTCCCAGGAGTCGGTAAAGCTTTCTAAGTATATAATCCTAGAGCCGCTGTCAAGGCCAGCTGTATATCAGAAGTAACAGAATGGTGAGTATTGTTAGATCTCGGAGAAAAGGAAATTGACATTTCCTTCAATCTTAATATCATGCCCAGACATTCGTACAGAATTCGGTGGGGATGCGCATCTCGCCCGTCACCAGGTCCTATGGAACTAACCTTTTAACCTGGCGTTAGGTTTAAACACAAGTTGCCCAGTTATGCACTGCGGTGTGGGATGATTGTTCAGCAGATTAAAGAAAATAATAATTAAAATATGTTTTAGCAGTGCTTTCCTACATTGGCAAAGGTAACTAACTACTGAGTATCCGAAGATATGCGGGGAATGTGTGTGATACCATACCCTGGCCAGCACCGCTCGGAAACCCCATTAGTTTCCCAGGGTCGGATCAGTCCATGGTGCGGATAGGGACATCCAAACAATTAAGAAGCCATAAGGCTTAGTGGAACATGAAGAGAGACAATAACTTAGAAATATGAGGCCCTTTAGGTATGTTGGCCAATCTTACACAACCTTGCTGGAGTGCGGGGATAAATTATCGCAACTACCGGAAAAGAGGTGTACACGACGCGTCTCCTAGCGAAGAGATTGTCTCTAATCATATTAAACCTATCCTATCGAGCTGAATAGAAAAGGTTTTTAGTCGGTAGCATGCCGGGCTAAAGAGAGTTATAGCACGGACAGCAACCTCAGTGAAAATTGTTGGTGGCGGTAGAAAGTGCTGCATATATAAATGTTGCTGTATATTGTTTCCTACATGCATTGCAGTCCTATATTTTTCTACAAATAAACAAAGCATATAAACTGATGGCCACTTGCCATATATAAACTAACCAGAACAATCAATACAATGTGAAATGATCAGAATAATATATATAGTACAGGTTGAGGAACCTACTATGGTGCGGTTAGCAAAAACACCTTACAGAAAATAAGAATAACTATAAACAGATACAGAAATTATAACTAGTGGTCCTAAGACCATTACGGTGCCTTTTAGTCATCAGGACCATTTATACTGATACGATATAATTATCAAAGATTAAATTAACGGGATAATTAAAATGTCACGTATAGTTACTTGAATAATCGGTAGCCATTCTTAAGCCTGGGCTATCGTGTTAGTGAAATTGATACGTCACCCTTGGTTTGACGTGAGTTGATGCGTTCCCTGGAGGCTGGAAAGTTCCTGCATGCTGGTTTCCACAAACAGGATTCCTGCCAGCAGCCCATGACAGGAGCGGATCGAACTCAGGACTGTAATCACAATATAGAATGTCTAACGAGTAGTCAGCAAGAGATACAATAACATTACTGCTATGATGAAAGTTCCTGTACACCGATCGTACGGATGGAAGTTGTCAACAACCCGTTCATAAGCGGGGGTTGTTGAATGCGGATGAAGATACATAACTAAGCTTAACGGTGCGGGGTACGTTCGCCAGCTCTGAAGACGTACCGGGCAAAGTTTGCTGCGGTCAAAAAGTTTAGATAAACCTGCACGACATCAGTGCGGGATGGCTGAATATAGGGGTGTGCAATATTATTGGAAAACCGGTATATTGCAATATGCTGGTCCCACAATACTGTATCGCAATACAGCAGTGACATGGCAATATATTGCAATATTTTTTTATAGTCATTTAATTGGACAAAGCAAGACTATAGTCTCTGAATGTGCTTTCTGCAAATAGTAGAGTAAGTAGTACTAATTGTAGAGGGCAAGAAAGGACAAGCTAAGTATTAGGGATTGAAGGAAATTTAAATTTCCCTTTCTCTGAGATCTAACAATACTCACCATTCTGTTACTTCTGATATACAGCTGGCCCTGACAGCTGGCTCTAGGACTATAGACTTAGATAGCTTTACCGACTCCTTGGAACCGGGTACTCGGCTCCCAACTGCCGAGTACCCGTCTGCCATAGAGCTCATATTGTTTGCATAGCCACCAAACAAGAGAAATCCATGGCTTGCCTCCGTGGGCTGGGAGGCTGGGTCCGTAACAGAATGGTGAGTATTGTTAGATCTCGGAGAAAGGGAAATTGAAATTTCCTTCATTCTCCTTCGATCAATACTCACCATTCTGTTACTTCTGATATACACCAGATTTGGTCAGTAACCTGGTGGGAAGGGGCAAGCCATAAATGCTACTTTTGCACCTTGGAGAAAGAGTTAGACTTAAAACTTGACTAACGGAGACCTAAAAAGGACCGTCAAGTTAACGGAACCGAATCACATTCGCATCACTGCCCCCCCCCCCTTTTTTTTTTTTTTCTCCTAAGAAAAGGGAGAGAACTCACGAACATGCATCTCGCCTGAAAACACAAATATGCCAAGAGGGTTAACTGCTCTTTGCATATACACATGTATTAGCCTGGGAATGAGCATGAATATATAAGATGAATGAACATGATATATAGACATAATACAAAAAACTCTTAATCTTGAATTACCTCATGATAAATGGATTCCAGACGTACCGCCTCCAACCATTCACTTGTCCGGCCATCAGTGACACAATCTGGTTGTCATCCTCTCGCTCGACCATGTCTGCTTCTAAATTCTTTTCTTACCAAAGTGAAAAAAGGGAGAAGAGCAGTGTGGTCACTTAACTATCGTTTCAAAACAGCTAAAGCGAGTGGATTGGCTGAGTCTGACACATCCCTCATATAGTAATCTGTGAATGAGGACTCACAGTGCCATTGTGCAACGGCCATGATGTCCTCTAACGGAACACCACTGTAAAGGGGCAGTCGAGGCGGCTATTCCTCTAACATCGTAGGCCCTTGCGCATTGCACCTGGTGCCCAGTCGCCATCTCATGAGTAGTCTGAATGCATTCGACTACCCAACGAGAGATAGTATCCATGGATGCGGCACCATAAGGCTTCTTATGGCAGATCCACAGATTTCTATCGTTCGACCGTAACGAGTCTGTCCGTTTCCTGTACTTAGTCAAAGCACGGACCGGGCACCAGACACTGGCATCACGATCAAACCTTGTTAGTTTTGGTATCAGGATCGGTTTGCCGGGATATCTCAAAGATTGATTCTTTGACATAAACTCTGCTCTTGGCAGAAGACGCAGACCCTCTCCGGAGACAATAAATCGGTCCCTCTCTGCCGAAAGCGCATGGATCTCACTGCGCCTTCTAGCTGAGGAAGCTGCCAATAGAAAGACCGCCTTTAGAGTCAAATTGTTTAGACTAGCCGAACGCAATGGTTCGAAAGGGTGCTTGGCCAGTACATTAAGCACTAAAGATAGACTCCAGGCTGGAATGACTACCGGTTGTCTCTGTCGGAGATTGCTCATTCCCTTCACCATCACATTTAACTGGGCCACCTCTGGACCATCCCTGTTGGCTAGACAATGGATAACTGATGCCAAAGCTGACTTGTATCCAGCAATTGTGACAGGAGCTAGTCCTGAAAAGAACAGCTCACAGAGAAAGTCTGTTATTTGCTGAATAGTGAATTGAAAGGTATCAATACCCTTTTCTTCACACCAGTCTGCAAATCTGTTAACCTTGTTGTTATATGACTTGAAGGTTGACCTCCTTCTCGCAGCCGCGATGAAATCAGCAGCTTGTCGAGAAAAGCCTTCCGACGTGGAATGTTGTTTGATAACATCCACGCAGTCAATTTGAACATTTCGGGACCCTCGTGTAGGAAGCGTCCCTTGGCCTGGGAGATTATGTTCGGAATCTCGGGCAACTGCACTGGGTTTTCCACCAGCAGATCTAGCAGATCCGTGAACCACGCCCTGCTGGGCCAATACGGCGCTATTAGCAGGACCAGACACGGTTCCTCCCTGATCTTCACCAATACCTTCGGTAGAAGAATGGTGGGTGGGTATGCGTAAGCGTGCACACCCCTCCAGCTTATCGCCAGAGCGTCTGTATCGACGGCATTTGGATCTGGAATCGGCGAGACATAAGTCATGATTTGAGCATTTTCCCTTGTGGCGAACAAGTCCACGTTGGGCTTGCCCCAATGCTCGAAGATCCTTCGTAGAACTGGAGGGTTGAGGGACCATTCTGTTGGCAGAATTGTCTGTCTGCGAGACAAAGCATCCGCCAGAATGTTCAATCGCCCAGGAATGTGAGCTGCTTTCAAAACAACCGAGTAATTCCTTCACCATTGAATCAAGTGCCACGCTTTGATACACAGTGTGGGTGACCTGGTCCCACCTTGGCGATTTATGTATGATACAACCGATCGTATCAATATCACCTTGCCCCTGACCATTGGAAGAAACTGTTCCAACGCCAGTTCCACTGCCATCATTTCCAACAGATTGATATGCAGCTGGCTCTCTTGGAGGGTCCATGTGCCCGAGACCTGGTGTTCTCCCAGGCAGGTCCCCCACCCCTCCAGCGATGCATCCGTGTACACGGACAGCTGGGGGTTGGGTAGGTGCAGCGAAACCCCTACTAGGAGATTCTGATGCTTTTTCCACCATACAAGATGCGACACTATTGGCTCCAAAACTGGCACCAGTTTTGACAGGGGTTCTGTTCTCTGTTTCCACAGAGACATCAGATACAGCTGGATAGGTCTACGCATTAGAGCAGCGTACAGGATCACCTGCTCCATGGAGACCATCATGCCCAGCATCTGAAGAAACCGCCTCGCCTGAATGTGATTTCCCACTCGAAAACTCTTGAGGATGGCTAACAGAGACACCACTCTGGGCTCTGACAGGTAAACCCTGCCCTCCTCGAGATCGAATCGCATCCCCAAATAAACGAAATGTTGAGTGGGTGTCAACTCGGATTTCTCCTTGTTGACTATCCAGCCTAGATCTGAAAGTAACTTCAGAGTCAGAGCAGTATCCACCTCTAACCTGGCTGCCGTATCTGCTTTGATCAGCCAATCGTCTATGTAGGTGTGTAGCGCCACGTTCTCTTTTCTGAGAAATGCTGTCACCGCAAGGACCACTCTTGTGAAAACCCTTGGAGCTGTCGACAGGCCAAACGGGAGAACTGTAAACTCCCATACTTGATTCTGAAACGCAAATCTCAGAAACCTGTGACAACTCCTGTTCATTGGAATGTGGAAATATGCATCTTTCAGATCGATCGACACACACCACATTCCCTTCCTCAATCCTGCCATTACCGACCTCGGCGTTTCCATCTGGAACCGAGGCGTATTGATAAACCAATTTAATGGCCTGAGATCGAGTACGGGTCTCCATCCCCCTGTGCTCTTGGGGACAAGGAACATATTTGAATAGAAGCCTGGAGTGTTCTGGTTTGCTGGTTTTATTGCTCCCTTCAGAAGCAAACCTGACACTTCGTTTTGAATGGCTTCTAACTTGTCTGGTTCCCTTGGTACGGGTGTCCAGACAGGTAGCAAAGACAGATTCTGTGGCGGAAAGTCCCACCACTCCGGCATGTATCCCTGGGATAACCATCCCAGGACCAGACTGTCTGACGTCACACCTCGCCAAGCCTCGACGAAACGCATAAGTCTTCCACCCACTATAGACGCCTCGACGCCTAACGGGGTTGTCCGGCTCGCGGTCCGCTCCCCCCCCCCCCCCCCCTCTCTCTTAACGAGAGAGAGAGCGAACCATTTCGGTCTTGGCTTGGCAGGTCTAACTGGCACCGCTGTTCCTGTCGCACAGGTGCGGTCCAGGCGGATACGAAGGGAGCTCTCGTACCCTCAGGACTTACCCTTCCCCTTGCCCTTCCCGCCTCTAGGGCACTCAGGGGCAACACTGGGGAGGGTAGGGGCCTCCACAACCTTCCTGGCTTTCTTCACCGACGGCGGCTTAGAAAAGCCAGACGAAGCAGCAGCCGCACTAGGCTTAGCTTTCGCCTTGCCTTTATGCTTCTTCTGCTTCTTGGAAGGTTGAACAGTCAATGGTTTCCCTACAGCCCCTAGTGCGTGCGCTTGCCGCACCAGCTCTAGCTGTAAGTTTACCGTCAACCGATTCTGCGCAATGCTAGCAGTGTCCTCTAGGATGGCCCGCGCCTGGCCCCCGAAGATGCTAGGACCTGTCAGGGGCGTCCAAAGAAGACGCTCCCTGACGGCCGTAGCCGGACGTATATGGTCAAGAACCATTTGCCTCCTGGACTTAGTAACATGCGCCTGCACCCTTGCCAGTGCATCCATAGACAGCACCAGGCCGTTATTGACGCATGAAAGCGCCACAGGTGGCACAGGGTGGCCTGCCCCCGCTTCAGCCCACACCGACTGGAGAACGCGATAAGAGTGGTTGACAGCACTCATAGCTGCCCTCACACCCTCATCACATAGGGACAGGACTTCCTTGTGGTGTCCCTGGGATTTGTCCACCAGTGCTGGACCGGGGCCACCCGCTCCAGCACTCTGGACACCCAGAACCCATCGGTCATCCTCGGTAACCGATGGGACCACACCATACCTGTCGTATTCCCCCCGTGGAATACAACACCTCGCCCGCACCTCCCTGGAGGCCGCAGGGAGATGGCCCTTGGTCATGAGTTGCTTACTATAAATAGCCTCTAGCAACTCGATAAACCATGGATCCAGTCCAATGGACTGGATCCGGGCTGCGGGAAAGATCCCCGTCCTAATCGATGCAACCGATGGACAGGGCGCATCCTCCTCAGCCGTGGCCGAAACCACAGACGGGTCTACCCTGGCTAGCCAAGCCAGAGCCTCAGACCAGTCTATTTCCGAGGAGGACACACCCGTGAACACGTCACCCGTTGATGCGTTCACGGACCTACCAGCCACGGCCTCTCGGCTAGGAGCCGCGGCTGACACACCAGGAACTCCGGTACCATACGGTTCCGCCGCCACCCCATAGAACACACCAGTCCGTGGAGTAGGCCCGCACGGAAAACCGTGCGGACCCGTAGCAGACACGGAACCGTGGCCAGACACGGGCGCCAACGGCACCCCACGTCTGGCCGCCGGACCAGGCGAGATAGGTGAGTACCACGCCTGGCCCGGCACACCCGTCACCGTGCCGGCTGGCATCAAATCAACCATCACGGGACCGGTGCCCGGTACCAGATTGGCCTCAACCATGGGCGGAGCCGCTGCCCTGGCTTGCGCCAAGCCAGACAGATGGAGGACGGTTCCGTCCAGGACGGAATCGACCTCCATATTCTCCACCCGTGGCATCACAGGCTGCAGCAACCTCTCCTCCTCGGCCTCCTCGTCTTCAGACCCTGAAGAGTCGTCACTAGACGAAGAAATCGTGGAGCCGTCCTTGCGGACGGCTCCCATGCCTGACGGACCGGCCACCGCTACTGGACCACCCGGAGGTGGCCGCAGTGAGACAGAACCCGTCAGGCCGGAGCCCGACGGAACTGCCAGGGGGCCGTACGAGACGGCTTCCTCGGTGACCAGTCCAGAACCCTGCATAGCCGGACCAAACCACACCGGCGGTGCCATCTCCGCCACCTCCAGCTGAATACGTGGAGCGCCCCCAACGGCCGAACCACTGACCAAGGCAGACAAGACACAGAGGCATCAAATCAGCTTGCTTGTCTGTTCTACATATACATGTACATGAACTTATTTCTACATCTCTTTCATAGGCCTACTAGTGACTTTAGAGCACTCCTGAATTGATTCTATCCCTGTAAGAACATGGGTGATGGACTATATCAGCCAGATAGACATGATAGAGGTGAAGAGAGAGCTGTATTTGATTAACAGCATACTGGTATAATGTTGTAAAACCATATAAATTGAAACTGAATTATTGTGATCTCAAGAGACATGGTAGACAACTAGACACGACTTAGAAAATGGCATTGATGGTGTCTCGGAAAACTGTTATGTAGTGAAAACTTTTAACTTTCAAACTGAGGATTTACATTCTTTGCCTTCAAAACTGATGTCTATATTTAAGAAATAAAAAATCCATTAGAAGAGCTGACTGCGCTCAAAATTTTGCAGACATGTCCCGTTCTGATTCATTGATGTCTTACGCTTTAAGCATGTTCAACATGTTTGAATCACTGAGTGGAAGAGGGGTGTCATGTGATTTTCTGAATGTCTGCAATGCAATGGCGGAGAAAAATATGTATGCTATGTACCTGTATCTAAAATTTAAATATAATGGAAAAAATAATAACTTAACTGCAATTTTCAGAATTACTAGGAGTACTAGCCATCAATTTCACAATTAGTATTCCACCCAATATATTGCAATACGTATCGCAATACACGGAAAGATATTGCAATACAAAATTTCAGGCAATACCCACCCCTAGCTGAATAACCACTTTTTGGCGTGGCCGGCACATCCGGCGAGTCATCCACCAAAGAACATCGCTGCATCTACATCTGTAGAATCACATTTTTAGGCCAGTAAAGGCCTCACCGCAAGTTCGTGTTCCGAGTTAGTTCTTGGTGTATTCGTGAACAATATTCAAAATTCCAAAAATGCTCCCGCACCAATGGGAGATACAAAATTGCTTTAGTGCGGTGGGTTGGATTGCTGCTGGCTACAGGAGAGAAACCGACAGAGACCGAAATGATCTGTTTAATGCCTGTCTTGCTGATTGTAGCTGACACAGATCCAACCTAATCGGCCCCTCAACGTTCTCGAGCTCTGGATTTCGCCTCCTTTTATACTACTCGTGACGTCAAAGGCGCAGGCTCCAACCAATCATCGGTCGAGCAACAGCCAATCAGCGCGTAGCTAATAATAATGCAGTCGAATGTTCTAGAACATTCTAGAAGTTCTGCGTACACGTGGTTATGACGTCACGGCAATACCTTGAAGATAATCAAAAGGGGTTTTCCATGGATAACTCAGCCATTTCTTAACCGATTCTGAAATGGTTTACAGATTTGAAAGCCTGTCGAATTCTGGTCTTGATTAATGCCAGATTCGGCGGGAACAGGTTATTAAAAAGGATTACATTGTACGTTCTCGGTACACTAAAAGCGTCGTCCTATCTTGGTCGTAAATTACGCGCTCTGTCAAAAAATAAATAGTATTAAGCGTGCGCATGCGCACTATGCGTTTTAACGAACTTAGTCATTTTTACAATGCGATCTCTCTCATAGGCTCATATACGCTTATAACTCTACCCAGGGGTGCATGTTCAGGGAACGAATCCAGGACGGGCGGCGTGTACCCAGCTTAGCTGGTACGGCCGGTACCTGACCGGTCGATCCGAACTACAGTTGTAAATTTGTGGATGTTTTTTATTTGCAGGTCTTGGTAGACAGTATGCATTGGCATTTGCAGCGAGAGGGGCGTCAGTTGTTGGTATGTATGCTCAGAGATCTGATATAGCAATCGTATTAATGAATGAATCTGATGTGTCGCTGAAGTATATGATGCCATAATGAAATATGGCACGTGTAAGCTGGCATCACAATCATAATTGACTAAGAATACTCCGTCATGAAGCTGGAATAGGCTGACAAGTGTATGAATTGTATGTCTTTAATGGATTTACTATTTAATAAACATTTTGTTGAAGCTTTTGAAATTAATATGACTGGGCGCTGTTGCTACCATGCAGTCAAATTAGTTTCAAAGTATTCAGCAGATTAGATACCACAAAATTCAGGGATTTTGGTAATTCAGGATTCAAAGTATATAAATCGATCCCAACACATGCAAAGCATGGGTGGAGATACTTATCTACAGATGGTTGGAGCCTAGCTAAATGTGGATCCCTCTATTGTCATTGTCCCCCAGCATTTTCAGATGGGTCTATATACATAAGAAATTCTTAAAAATGTTCTTAAGATTATCTAATTAAAAAGCTTGTAATCAAATTATTCCCTAAGATATTCTGACCTTTTATTTAATTTGAAAACCAATGTTGCTGTATGCTGCTGGCCTGCTGTTGTCTAATAATAATAGCAATAATATCTTTAAAAATGTACATGTACACCAGTGTTACTTCTACAACTAATCTTTTGACATCAGTGTAAGGGATAATTAACACCCGTCTAAATTAATACTATGAATATAAAATTGATGATGAAAAGGGTTAATGTATAGAGCCATGCAAGCTAGTACAAGGGAGGTGTTATAACTTGACCAGCTCTACATAGGTTGCTTTGAAAGTGGATAATTGCTCATTCCACAACTGTTAATCCTTACAACTCTGATGTTAAAATTAAATTAGCGAATAAATCAGTGTTCATTTTTCACCAAATTTGGTGGAAGATCGGTCAGTTTTTTTGCTACCGGCACAATAAGAAGATAGAATATTGACATCAGAGTTGTAAGGGTTAAGACTTTTGAGATTGAGACCAGCTACACAAGTTACTTACTCTGACTCACTTAGGCTATCAGTTTTATGCAGTTAACCCTTTAATGGCCACGTCAGCCCAAATTGGTGTCTATATTGGTCTTGAGGAATGCCGATTTACAGGCTAAGAAAAGACTATTTTTCAAACTGCCACTGGAATGACCGACTCGATAAGCAAGTTAGCCATTCCAGTTGTAAATTTGGAAAAATAGTCTTCCCTTGTCAATGGAGATTCACAGAGCATAGATCTTAAATATTCATAGCAAATCTTGACCACTAAATAAAAGATTAAGAAACAGTACTAAATATTTGCTACGGAATTGTTAGTTTGATAGAAGTGTTCTAACAACAGGCTATCATATGACTGGGATATATTTATTGCATTTGAAACCGCATTTACTGTCTCCCCCCCCCCCCCCCCATATAATGGGGTTTATATAGCGTTACTCTGTCCGTCCGTTCAGGCTTTCATTTCCGGATGATAACTCAAGTTCTATGGAAGGGGCTGTTACCAATCTGGCGCGGGAGCTTTTCCTTGGTGGTCTGAAGAACCATATCGATTTTGGCATCCAAAGGTCAAGGTCACAGTACCCTACTTAATTATGTAATATTTCGTTTCCAGATGATAACTCAAATGCTATTGAAGGGATATTTACCAATTTTGGGTGGGAGCTTGTCTTTTTTTTTGTTGATTTTGGGGTCAGAGGTCAAAGTCACAGTGATCTGATTCAAGAAATAAGTCAATATAAGACTGATAATGCGTAACTGCAGCGGAAGGAGGTTGGGGTGGCGTGGGGCAGACGGGAGGGGTGGGGGCGCTCCATAGATAAACAATCTTTGATTGGCGTCCTTGTTAAATTTCGGACTGAATTGGGATAGCATGGTTTATTAGTCCCCTACCGGTAAAACCGGGGGACTATAGGTTTGCACTCTGTCTGGCCGTCTGTCTGTCGCAGTTGGTTTTCTGCAGTTTTTTCGCAGTCCTTCAAGGTATTCAACTGAGAATTGGTATATTGCTTTGTTATGAGAAGTTACAGACCAAGTTCGAGTTTCAGGCGTATGCGTCAATTTTTTATGAAGTTATTCCCCCTTTCGACTTAAGAAATACAAAAAATATCAGTTTTCCACACTTTTTTTCGCACTCCTTCAAGATATTTAAGCAAAAATCAGTGCATCGCTTTAGTATAAGGAGTTACAGAGCAAGTTCGAGTTTCAGACATTTTCAATTTTTCATGGCGTTATTCCCCCTTTTGACATGCAATATGAAATATATTAGTTTTCCGCACTTTTTTCTGCAGTCTTTCAAGATATCATACTGAGAATTGCTACATTGCTTTGTTATGAGAAGTTACAGACCAAGTTCGGGTTTCAGGTGTATGCGTAAAATTTTTATGGAGTTATGCCCCCTTTCGACTTAAGAAATACGAAAAATATCAGCTTTCCGCACTTTTTTTCGCACTCCTTCAAGATATTTAAGCAAAAATTGGTGCATCACTTTAGTATAAGGAGTTACAGAGCAAGTTCGTGTTTTAGACATTTTCGTCAATTTTTCATGGAGTTATGCTCCCTTTCGACATGAAATACGAAAAATATTAGTTTTCCGCATTTTCTTGCGCCATCTTTCAAGATATTATACTGAGAATTGCTACATTGCTTTGTTATGAGAAGTTACAGGCCAAGTTCGAGTTTCTAATTTTTGATGGAGTTGTGCCCCCTTTTGACTATAATATCAATATCATTTTTCCGCACTTTTATTCGCACTCTAAGATATTTAATGAAAAATTGGTACATCGCTTTAGTATAAGGGGTCACAGAGCAAGTTCGAGTTTCAGACGTTTTCGTCAATCTTTCATGAAATTATGCCCCTTTCGACTTATGAAATACAAAATATATTAGTTTTCTGCACTTTTTTACGTAGTCTTTCAAGATATTATACTGAGAACTGCTACATTGCTTTGTTATGCGAAGTTACAGACCAAGTTCGAGTTTCAGGCATATGCGTAAATTTTTTATGGAGTTATGCCCGCTTTCGATGAAAAATATAAGTTTTCCGCACTTTTCGCAATCCTTCAAGGTATTTAATGGAAAATTGGTACATCACTTTAGTATAAGGAGTTACAGAACAGAGTAAGTTCGAGTTTCAGACATTTTCGTCAGTTTTTCATGGAGTTATGCCCCTTTCGGCTTATGAAATGCGAAAAAATTAGTTTTCTGCCCTTTTTCTCGCAGTCTCAAGATATTCAATGGAGAATTGGTCCATTACTTTAGTATGAGAAACTACAGACCAAGTTCCAGTTTCAGGCATTTGCATCATTTTTTGATGGAGTTATGTCCCCATTCGACTTATGAAATACAAACGTATCAGCTTTTCAGACTTTCCTTCTCCTTCATCATATATAACTGAAACTTGGTTTATTGCTATGTTATGAGAAGTTACAGATCAAGTTCGAGTTCAGCTGCTTCTGTCAATATTTAATGGATTTTTTTTACTGTCAATCTCTAAAGATTTATATCACCAGGTAGGGGACATGTATTGCAAAGCAATAGTTACAGAATGCTTGGTTATTTAGATGTGCAAAAATATCTGTCTCAAAATTTTTACTTGTATTCAAAAATATTCAGAGCTTTTATTCAAATTGTAAGTTTCTGAGACTTCAGATTCCTAAGTTTCATTCCCTTTCAAATGATAACTCGTCTTCATATTGTTGTAGGCTGCTGCTGTATAAGAAACCAACGCTATTTCCAGCATGTACACCAACCTTTCTTCTACAATTAATCATTTGACATCAGTGTGAGAAAGAATATTTAACACCCATCAAGATTAATGATTTGAATATAAAATTAGGCTTGCGTGATTATTGCGTTGAGTGATCGCGATCAATTATTTTTAAATAATCATGATTACTTGATTAGTCAGCTCGGGTAAAAATTACTAAGACATAACAAATGAAATATCAATAACAAAAGCTGCAATGGTGTAGAGAAAAGTTCATTTGCAGGGCAAGAGAAGCCTATTTTTGAAAATTGTATGACTGGAATGGCCGGCTCGATTCTCGAGGCGGCCATTCCAGTCATACATTTTCAAAAACAGGCTTCTCTTGCCGTTAAAATTGACATACATTCACTAAGCAAAATTTCACTTTTCCAGAATGAGCGCATTAAAAAGTAATTAAACGTAATAGAAGATATTCACGATTATTCAATTATTTAATCTTTAATCATATAAATTGACGATTTAAAACATAATCACGATTTTCGATTTAATCACATAATCGTGCAAGCCTGTATAAAATGCATGATGAAAAGGGTTAACATTCAGATATATACATGTAATACTCTTGTAAGCTAGTATAATGGAGATATTGTTATAACTTGACCACTTGACCAGCTCAACCTAGCTTGCTTTGAAAGGAGATAATTGCCCATTGTACTACTGATAAAAGTTTTAAGATTTAGACCAGCTATCCAAGCCTTAGACAGTAGGATGTAGTTAGAGAGCAGTACATACTTACTATACATTGGTTGTACTTTAACAATAAACAAAGGCCAGACTGGAAGCAAAGCTCTTTTCATTCTATATGCCCAATGATAATGTTACAATGCCTAAATCAGACAAAATCATGTGAATAATTTGAAAACTATTTGACTGAAAGTTGTTGTGACAGCATAACACTTTCAGCTAAATTATTTTTAAAATATTCTACAGATTTCATTTGCATCTGCTTTAAAACCAGGCGGATTATAATTTTTATAATTTCAAGGCAATTAGTAAACTACATGTATAAAAGTGTTAGCTGTATTCTCAATGGGATGGAGTCTGTGTTTTTATACCCAAATATTTTGGCAGGGTATTATGTAATGCGTCTGCCTGGGCGGGCGGGTGGGCGGCAGAGTGGTTTCCGGATGATAACTCTGTTACCGTTTGTCGGATTGCATTGAAATTTTATAGGGTGGTTGGACTTGCTCTTGGGAAGAAACCTATCGAAATCGACATGGATCTGAAATCCAAGATGGCCACCAGCCACCGGCGGCCATCTTGAAAATTGGTTTCCGGATGATAACTCTGTTACCATTTGGCGGAACGCGTTGAAACTTCATAGGGTGGTTGGACTAGGTCTTGGAAAGAAACCTATCGAAATCAATGATGATCCAAAATCCAAGATGGCCGCCAGCCACCGGTGGCCATCTTGAAAATTGGTTTCCGAATGATAACGCCGTTACCGTTTGTCGAATCGCATTGAAACTTCATAGGGTGATTGGACTATGGCTGGGCAAGAAACCTATCGAAATCGACGATGATCCGAAATCCAAGATGGCCGCCAGCTACCGGCATCCATCTTGAAAATTGGTTTCCGGGTGATAACTCTGTTACTGTTTGTCAGATCGCATTGAAACTTCATAGGGTGGTTGGACTAGGTCTGGGGAAGAAACCTATCGAAATCGACGACGATCCGAAATCCAAGATGGCTGCCAGCCACCGGTGTCCATCTTAAAAATGTGTTTCCGGATGATAACTCCGTTACCGTTTATCGGATCGCTTTGAAACTCCATGGAGTTGTTAGACTAGGTCTGGGGAAGAAACCCATTGAAATGGACAATGATTCAAAATCCAAGATGGCTGCCAGCCACCGGTGGCCATCTTGAAAATTGGTTTCCGGATGATAACTCTGTTAACGTTTATCGCATCACTTTGAAACTTCATAGAGTGGTTGGACTAGGTCTGCGGAAGAAGCCTATCGAAATCGACAATGATCCAAAATAGCTGCCAGCCACTGGTGGCCATCTTGAAAATTGGTTTCCAGATGATAACTCCGTTATCGTTTATCGGACCGCTTTTAAACTTCATCGAGTGGTTCAACTACGTCTGGTGAAGAAACCTATCTAGATTGACAATGATCTGAAATCCAAGATGGCCACCAGCCACCGGAGGCCATCTTGAAAATTGGTTTCAGGATAATAACTCTGTTACCGTTTATCGGATCGCTTTGAAACTTCATAGAGTGGTTGGACTAGGCTGAGGATGAAACTTATCGAAATCGACACTTATCCAAAATCCAAGATGGCCGCCAGCCATGGGCTGCCATCTTGAAAGTTGGTTTCTGGATGATATCTCCGTTACCATTTATCGGTTCATTTCCTAGGGTCGGTGGAATATGTCTGGTGAAGAAACCTATCGAAATTTACGATAATCCAAAATCCAATATGGCCACCAGTCAGCGGCAGCCATCTTGAAAGTTGGATTCCGGACGATACCTCCTTGACTGTTTAGCGAATTACTTTGACACTTAATAAGGATTACTGATCTGAGGAAGAAATAAATATTTTCTGACAGCTGTCATTTATTAGTTTGTCATCATGGCGGGGTATTATGCGCCGTTTGCGGAGCTCTTGTTATAATACTGATATCATTGCTATTATTGGGTCATATGCTTAACATTGAAGCCCCAGAAACTATATTTCAAGACCATCATACAAGAAAGCTGTTGATTATTTTGAAAAGATTTCACTGGAGGTAGTTTTTTCTTCATCCAGTCAAATTAATTTTTTAAATATTCAACAGTGTGTGTCATGCAAAGAGTTACTGAACATATATAAGAAATGTGTACTTAATTTTAATTTGCAATGTGCATATATACATTTGAATGTAAGAATTTATCAGAAATAGACAGGGAAGCATTTTGAAAGGTATTTGAAAATATTCAAATACATTGACAATGTATTTAAATACAAATACTTTTGTCTTAAATACTTTTCAAATACAAATACATAAATACTTTTCAAATACAAATTCATGGACTTTCAATTAATACCTGAAAAGTGTATTTAAATTACTTCAAATACAAATACTTTTGTGTTTGACCACAGCCCTGGTAAGAATTAGGCTCTGTTTGTACCGATACATCAATGTTTCCATTCAGATTTGTTCCCGAAGCATAGATTTAGAAAGTCCAGGTGAATTCACTTCAGATGTCTAAATTCAATACCTCGGGAAAAGTCCTCATTCAGGATTCTCTTACAACAGAATTTGTCCATATTTGACAGAGTTACATCCACTAAAAAAACTTTTAAAACATCTGTCTTTCGAGGCATAACTTTAGAAAGCCAAGCACCAATGGCTTCCAGTCAAATTATCCATTTTAAAAACTACATGTACTGTTTGAATCAAATTCTAACATTGGTGTGACCATACAGAAGAATTCCACAAGATTCAAGATTCGATGTTATTTATTTCATTAATATTTGGGTGTGATAAAAAAAATCCGGAAATCTGAATAAATTCAGAACCACAACTACCGAGATTCTATCGACCTTGTTATATAAATTTATTTTTCATGTGTTTATTAGTTAATGACCTGGGAGGTGCCATGACAGGTGGAGGGCGAAGCACCACTGCTGCTGATCATGTCATCCAGGAGATTCAGGCTGGTGGTGGCAAAGCTGTTGCTAATTATGGTATGGCTTATAAAAATATAAAAACATGTTTCAAAATGTATGCATTAACTGTGTAAATGCTGTATGTCAATAGTCATGTCAGCCAAAATCGAATGTGCACTGCTCTTGAGAAGTGTTGATTTAAATCTGGATGGGTGAGAGGGTGTGACACATGGTTTACATGCAATATAACACATCAAGGCTCTGGTGAATCTATATTATGTCCTAAAGATCGATGCCGCATCATGTGACAGCTCAGTTAAAGCCGTGTCAAAACTGACATGATTGGTCCAGAATCCAATATGGCCATCGGACAAACATCTTGAAAATCAGTTTCTATGTGACATCTACAATTTCAAAGGGTTACGTCTGCTATCCATTTTTACTTTGTTCATTGCTGTACCTCGAAATCATTATGCACCAGTTGCATGGCTCTTGTCATTCGCTTATATGTAGATGATCTTCACTAAGAGCCTTTTCAAATACCCTTGATAAACCACTTCCTTTGCGGGTATGGGGCTGGAATCGTGGTGGCAGATGATGTAGTTCGTTAGTGTGATGCTTATAGATAGGATCTGATGATGGTGGATCCTTAAGGCAAGTTGGCAAGAGATCGCCAAGTCTTGATGGATTCAAAGTGTGGATGAGATGACCCGAATAAATAGATCATATACATTGACATATATATGTCACTATTTCAGAAAATATGTACTTACGCAACGATTCACCTGAAAGGTTCTCAGTTAATGACAAAAACAGCTTTTGCTCAGGATCTGGCAGCTAATGCCACCAACATCATGATCGATTTCTAACAGAAAATTTATCACCTGTATGGGACGTAATCATGCTAATTTAATGGTTGAATTGATGTCTTATAAGACAACATTTATTTCCCTTGCACCATAATGTCAATGAAAACTGGTGAAATCTGCTGGATTTGGCATACACACCGCTTCAAAAAACAATTTGTGTTAAATTTGTTTGTTTAATAAAAATATACATGGCTGTACAATTGCATTCAGCAGGACAATTATTTTCATGTTTCAAAGTCTCAAATCAGTTCCAACACCTGTAAAACAAATGCTGTGCTTAGCTAGAAATGGATCCATGGATGTATTATATAGATCTGTGTATACTGAATGTGGTATGTGTTACAGATTCTGTTGAAGAGGGTGAGAAGCTGGTACAGACAGCATTGAAAAAATATGGAAAAATAGGTGAGTGCATGCATTAACTATGAAGATACAAACACAAAGTGTGTGTGTAGTCCCAGTAAAAATATTGAAATAGATCTACATTATATTACCCTTGCACCAGAGGGGAACGTGACTATGCATTTGCGTCTGTCCATCCATCCATCTGTCTGTAGATATGCCTTGAAAGGTAGTTATAATTACAATGTCAAAAGTTAGCGCTAGTATATCCACATGAAGTTTTATCGCATTCATTCATCAATATCTGAGGCGCAATGCACACGTTTTGAAAACATCCCCCTGTTCATCCTGCTACATGTATCTCCGCCGAAACCAATTTGGGGGAATTTAATCAAACTTATTATGTGAATTATGCATATTATTAGCTCACCTGGCCTCAAAGCCCTTGTGAGCTTATATCGTAGCAACTGTCAGTCATGTGTCCGTCCATCGTCCATCCATCAACTTTTCCTTTAAACGACTTCTCAAGAACCGCTGGGCCGATTTCAATTATATGTGGCAGGAAGCATCCTTAGGCCATAGGGATCCAAGTTTGTTCAAATGGAACCGATCGGCCAATTTGGCCGGTGGCCATCTTGGATTTTGGCCGATTTTTAGAAACTTCTTTAAAAATCTTGTTCTCCGAAACCGCTTGAGAGATTGAAGGAAACCTCATAAAATATGATTATGGGGAAGACCTCAACCAAATTTGTTCAAGGGAAGTTGATTGGCCAAATAATTCGGCAGCCATATTGGATGATCTAGTTTTCACGAAAATTACTTCTCCAGAACCGCTGAAGGGATCAGGCCAAAGTTTGAGAGATATGATTAGGGACTAAGGGCCAGTAAAGTATGTGTAGGAGAAGTTGATCCGTCAAAACACATGGTCGCCGTGGGCCAATCAAAATATAGCATGTTTGGCGACCGTATTGGATTTTTTTATTTGATGGATTTTGAGGCCGAAATTGGTTTTATGTAGGCTTTTGGGTATTCTGATCTCAAATTTGCAATTTTCTAAACTGTCGGATAAACGGTTTGGCGGCCATCTTGGGTCATTTTCCTGCCAAAAACTCCCATGTTACATATAAAGCAATGCGAAATTTAAAACATCATTTTCTCGAGAACTGCTAGGCCGATTTCAATTATATGTGGCGGGAAGCATCCTTAGGGAATAGAGGTTTCATTTTGTTCAAAGGAAGCCCATCGGCCAATTTGGCCAATGGCCATCTTGGATTACGACTGATTTTTAGAAATGTCTAAAAGTCTTCTCCAAAAACCGTATGAGGGATCAATTCAGAACTCACGAAATATGATCTAGGACAAGCGCTGAACCAAGTTTGTTCAAGGGAACTTGATTGACCAAATGGTTCAGCGGCCATCTTTGATGACCTAGTTTTCACAAAAACAACTTCTTCCCCAGAACCGCTGAAGTGATCAAGCCGAAATTTGTGATATATAATTAGGGACCAAGGGCCATTAATGTTTGTTCAAGAGAAGTTGATTCGTCAAAAAATATGGCCGCAGTGGACCAATCAGAATATAGCGTGTTTGGTGGCCATATTGGATCTTCTTATTTGATGGATTTTGAGGCCGAAATTGGATTTATATAGGTTTTTGGGTAGTCTGATCTCAAATTTGCAATTTTCGAACCTGTCAGATAAACGGTTTGGCAGCCATCTTGGATCATTTTCCCACCAGAAGCTCCCATACTAAAGCAATGGGAAATTTAAAATGTCTTCTCGAGAACTACTGGGCCGATTTGAATTATATTCAGCAGGAAGCATCCTTATGGCATAGAGATTTCATTTTGTTCGAGCGAAGCCGATCGGCCAATTTGGCCGGTGGCCATCTTGGATCTCGGCCGATTTTTTAGAAATGTCTAAAAATCTTGGGGGTGAGCTGCGGGGCAGGGGATGGGGCATGGGAAACATCAAAATTGGTGAAAGCTGCTAATTTTGGAGTCAATTGTCTAGTGTTAATTTTGTGGTTAAAAGGTCAAAGGTCATGGTGACCAAATTACTGAAATACTGTTTCAGGATAGTAACTCGGTTCTACTGTAATGTTAAATATCCTACTTGACCTAAATGTTACCATTGGTTTTCTGAAGAACACTGGAGTTTGTTGTCCCAAAAGTCAAAGGTATGTTTATCCAGTTACAGACATTGTTTCCAGATGATAACTCATGTTCTGTTGAGTAGATCATCACAGGATTTGGCATGCATGTCACCAGGTAGTATCTCAAAGATGTCATATAATTTAATGGTCATCCATTAGATGGCATGTACACAGTAGATTGCAATATTTGTTTTTCCTGGACACGTGCTTGAGGGTCAGAAGTGCAAATATCAAGCTTGTGTTGGTCAAATACAGAAATGGAATTTTGTGGACGATTACATGAATTATCCTGAAGGAAGATTAACCATATTTGGCATGAATTTTGCTATTAGTACCGCAATGGAGCCTGTTAATTTTGTGTTAAAAAACTAATGATCATAGTGGCTGAAGTATATGAATTGTGGAGTGATCATCAGAAAACTTATGATAGGGAAATAGGAGGACATAAGTTAGGCTTGTGCGATTACGTAATTAAATCGAAAATTGTGATTATGTTTTAAATCATGAATCTATATGATTAAAAATTAAATAATCGAATAATCATGATTATTTTCATAAAATATTTAAAAGCCTACCCTTTAATTACTCTATAATACAATCTGTCATGAGAATTGACATTTTGCTTAGTGAATGTATGTATGGCCATTTGCAGTGCAAGAGAAGGCTATTTTTGAAAATATATCACTGGAATGACTGGCTCGAAATTGAGCCAGGCATTCCAGGGATATGTTTTCAAAAA
This sequence comes from Chaetoderma sp. LZ-2023a, assembly GCA_034401795.1. NCBI lineage: Eukaryota > Metazoa > Mollusca > Caudofoveata > Chaetodermatida > Chaetodermatidae > Chaetoderma > Chaetoderma sp. LZ-2023a. Next base: position 49,294,864 of record CM067360.1, read on the forward strand.
TAGTCTTCTCTTTGCCTGCAAATTAACTTTTCTAAACAGCATTGCAGCTTTTGTCATAGATATTCTTTTGTTGAGCACTATGTCTTTGTAATTTGTACCCAAGCTGATTAATTAAGTAATCACGATTATATTTAAATAAGCGATCATGATCACTCAAAGCAATAATATTATCGCACACGTCTAACATATCGTCAATCTGTTGTATTGCTATCCTGGCTGACTGCATATATGAATATGGATACTGTGCATTGAAGTGTGGTTAACTGCGACGTGTGATGAGACTGTACACCGAGCGTGTGGTTGTTCATATGTATGTATCTGCATCTTTATGTCCGTGTGTGAGTGTGTTCATACGTGCGTGCCTTTATGTGAATTTGCACATGTGGAGGACTACTTTATATCTTTCTGTGATTGTCTTTTGCAGATATTTTAGTGAATAATGCTGGTATCCTCAGAGATAAATCATTTAGTCGGATGTCGGATGAAGACTGGGGTAAGAAGTTAACCCTTTAACCCTTAGGTTTCTCAATTTCAAGACAACTATAAGATAAGCTGTTAAATATTTTGGAACTAATAGGCACCAATGGCTCCCAGTCATATTACTTTCAAAATATTCAACAGAATAATATATTGTAAAAGTCCTTGCATCCTAAAGAAGTATATAGTTTTCTCGATATTGATAGTCAAGGACTTCAGAGATCAAGTGATCCCAAGAGGGGCGAAGTGTGGGTGAAGCTTAGCTAAAGATGGGTGGGGCATAGCTAAAACTGGATTCCTCCATTACATGTCTATTCACGCTATTGTCCATATGATTGCCTTTGTATATATGCATGTGTATTTTCAAGATGCTAGTTCTTTGTTCCCTTTGCTATATATCATGGCTATGTTATTTACAAAAAACATTCAATAAATAAAGAGATTATTACGATTTTTGTTCTCTAGATCTAATACAGAACATTCACTTACGTGGTTCATTCCTCGTCTCTCGCGCGGCGTGGCCACATATGAAGAAACAAGGTTTTGGACGGTAATACATATTATGTCTAATCTATTGCATAAGAAACATTGATTGTAAATAGCTTTAGGCTTACGGTTTAAGCCACAACTAGAAGGATTGTACAATTGTTAGTAATTTAATCTCTTTCATATGTGAGTCAGAAATAACCCAAGTTGACTAAGTAGGACTTGTGGTAAACACTGGAAAGATGGAAGTAACGAAGATTCAAAGCAAGCAGCAGGTGCTTATCATGTTAAATAGGACTGATCTAAACTAATTGGAGACGATTTGCTTACATGGGCAGCGGTGTTCTCGCTACCAGAGGAACATGCGAAGACGACATTGCCAGGATAGTCAGATCAACGAGCACGTTTAGTATCCTCAACACAGCTCTTCATAATGAACCTACAGAACAGAGCTGTGACTCTTGAAGAGCTTTCTCAAGTATGCTGCTATATTATGGTTAAGTAACTTTGAGAGTGAACAACACAATATCCAACAAACTGCAGACTCCTCAACAAGTATATATACACCTGTGCAAAAGTTAAGCACCACCCTATTTTTACGCACATGCGAGGGTATATTCATGTGCTATGAAGAAAGCAATAGCATAAACATTTATGTACCCATCCATCTTAGTGCAAGAGGTAATAATGCAACTAGAGGAATGCTGATTATGATGGTGGGGAAACACTGGTTGTTTTTGTTTGAACTTGAAAACGAGGCCTGAATATGGTTACGTTGACACAACTGACAACTATTGCCCTACAGTTGACACACGTGGCTAGATTGTCATTAATGGTGTCTGAAAACGAAGTTTAACATCTGTGCACGAGTTTGAGACTGTCATTATTAATACCGGGTATATCCACCTTGTGCCTGGATGACGGCCTGGACACGACGTCTCATGCTGGTCACCAACCGACTGATACGCCATTGTGGTATTCGTTGCCATTCACGATGGAGTGCGTCTGTTAATTCCTGTAGGTTCTGCACAGGAGGATCCCTCCTTCTCACCATGTTTCCCAGAATGTCCCAGATATGCTCAATAGGGTTCATGTCAGGGCTCCTTGCTGGCCATGGTAGGGATTCGATGGCATTCTGGCGGAGGTATTCATGCACAGCTCTAGCACGATGTGGTCGGGCGTTGTCATCCATGAATATAGGGTGGGTTCCAGGTGCATGATTTACAAAATGAGGGACCACAACTCTATCCAGTATGGAATCTTGATATCTTTGTCCATTTAGTGTTCCAGGTACAGTCAACAGATCCAGCTTACAATCAAATGAGATGCACCCCCATATCATAACGGAACCTCCACCAAATGGAACTTCTTCCATGATGTTACGTTGGTCGTACGCCGTGCGTCTGGACCTCCATACACGAGTTCGACCATCTGTGGCATGAAGCAGGAACCGACTTTCATCGGACCAGTGTACCCGTCTCCAGGATCTCATGTTCCAGTGTCTTCTTTCGTTGCACCACCTCAGACGCTCCTCTTTGTGGTGTGCAGTGAGGAGAGGACATCTGACAGGTCTCCTAGCTTTCATGCCAGCAGCATACAGTCTCCTTTTGACGGTAGACATTGACACTCTATTGCGCGTTTCCCATTGCTGGCTGAGCACTCTGCTGTTGGTGAATGGAGATATCCTAACAAGGCGTACTAGGGCTCGATCATCACGGGCAGTAGTCTTCTTCGGTCTTCCAGATCTAGGCCTGTCCTTCACCTCGTTAGTTTGCCCATGTTTTGCAATCAAACGACTGATTACAGTATGGTTAATGTTCAGCTGTCTGCCAATTTCTCTGCATGACATACCAGTGGTATGCATGCCTATGATTTGCCATTTCACACGATCACTTAACCTTCGTCTTGCCATAGCGGTTCACAATCAAGAGCTAATTCTCTCTGTACAAATAAACCACGGTCATGAACACAAAATTCCTAATCTTGTCGCCTAAATCTGTATGTAATGTTCTACACCTCAAACTGGACTTTTACATAACTGAACACGTGTGCTGTTTCCCGCCACGCACGGACATCAAGCGGCGTGAAGTCATGCATGCATGTGCATTTCGTACTTGGAATTATGTCAGCTAACGCGGGGACAAAAAGTATGGCAGCCTAGTTGTACCATCATGTTTCTACGTTCTATTGTTTTTGCTGGTGCTTAACTTTTGCACAGGTGTATACAAAGCCTGCAAATCATGTGAGCAGTTGTACTGAACAATGTGGTAGTGAACCAGCCAAAAACCCGTCAACACAAAGATCATCAGACAGACGTAATGCTGGATCAAACCGCTGCCCCCCCCCACCCCCCCCTCCCAAGAAAGGCACAAGAGAACATCACAAGACAAATCCTTGCATGCTACCTTAGAGAAAAAGGAAAGTTGACTGTCTGAGGAAGACATGGAAATAAGCAGCGGAATAGATGATGATGATGAGAATGGTCTGGGGAGAATGAAGCCGAAAACTGTGTACGATGGAGAGTTGGCGCTGAAGTCCTATGGTTTACTTGAAGTTTCGAGGCTTAACCCCTCATGTGGTCGACATACTGTAGATGTTTTTCTTATCAATGTTATTGCCCTGATAATGCAGGTTGCTGGGCCGGTAGTGGACACTTAATGGGCCAATGCGGTCCGGTATTGGCCCAGTAGTTTACCTGTTATCCGGGTGGAGTATACCGTAAGTTACCAGTAGAATGGCATAGCTCTGGCTGTCAATACCAACATTAATAAATGCCTTGTTGAATGCATTTCTGTATTTGACGCTTTAGTGGTCAAGCTGACAAGAACAGCTTCTGCAATGGTCTTCAGAATTGTCAATTTTCAGACATGCCTATTTATTTAATTTTTTTACATTTTCTCAATAACTCGGCCAATTATCCCAGTATCAAATCTTCACAAATAGTGGTCCACAAATAGCCCTTTACTAAGGAAGAATTTTGAGTTTTGATTATCCCGACCAATATTAATCACTAAAGGGGTAATACAGTCAAACCTGTCTTATGTTGCCACCTTAATGAGTACTAAGATATCACTAAGGACACATGGTTCCTTAATGTCAGATACTATGTCCTGTTTTGAGCCAAAAGATTGTGGTTCTTTAACACAGGTGTTCTGTTCACTGTGTGGTCTAAAGAACCACTACTTTAGCGCTAAAAGCAAGGGTTCTCTCCAGCATGGTTGACTGTGTACTAGTAAAAAACCAGATTTGATCAATCTAAAGAAGCTGATTTGATAAATCTTGAACTATTTATTATTACAAATAATTTGCAAAAACTGGTTAAATCTGCTTTTATGAACTTCCAGGATTATAATGACGGCATCAGCTGCTGGTATCTATGGCAACTTTGGTCAGGCCAACTACAGTGCAGGTCTGTATCATTAATTCACATTCTATATATTGTCATTTGTCAGTTAAACCCATGATTTTGTCTACTTTATGTTGTCTGCATTTTGCCCTATGTTTTGCAATTGTCTTGTAATGGACATAAAGTTGGATATATAGTCACTGAACCAAAGTATTAAGAGCACATGGTATTACGGTCAGTATGTCACAGGTTGACTCCATTGTGATATTGATATAAAAATCAGTCTGTCAATGGAAGTTCCCTGCGCAGATGTGCACAACATTATGAAATATCACATAACATATTTCCCTTGTACAGAGAAATGTTCATTTAGACTGTTGTTCATTATTCCTATTATTTGCTACATCATAACAACAGATAAAAAAACCTTTATATTATGCATTTTGCATATTATTAGCTCACCTGGCCTGAAAGGCCATATTAGCCTATGCCGTGGCGACTGTCTGTTGTCCGTCCGTCATCTCTCATCCGGCGTCCCTCCGTCCATCGACTTTTTCTTGAAATAATTTCTCTAGAAACATTGGACCGATTTCAATTATATTTGATAGGAACCATCCTTACGGCATAGCGTCCAAGTTTTTTCAAACGAAGTCGATCGGCCAATTTGGCTGATGGCCATCTTGGATTTTGGCTGATTTTTAGCTCGACTTTACAAAGTAAACAGGCTATTGCGATATCCTGCATGTCGTCTGGCGGCGGTGGAGGGGGGGCGTTGTTATCCAAGTTACATTTGGCTCAACTTTTCTGTTTATATCTCGGGTTTGGTTAATCTTACTGGACCCAAACTTGTGCACATGCTCTCTTATAATGATACGACATCTCACCATGACCTTAAGGTCAAAGGTCAAGGTCACTGTGACCTTGGTATAAACCTTGTTTTTTCAACATTAACATTTTCTGTTTAGCTCTCAGGTTTTGTTAAACATACTGGACCCAAACTTGTGCACATGCTCTCTTATAATGATACGACATCTCGCCATGACCTTGCTGTCAAAAGGTCAAAGGTCAAGGTCACTGTGACCTTGGTAAAAACCTTGTTTTTTCAACATTAACATTTTCTGTTTAGCTCTCAGGTTTTGTTAAACATACTGGACCCAAACTTGGACACATGCATCACACAATGATGTTTTGGTCAAAAGGTCAACAGTCCAGGTCACTGATACACATGGCGACAGTCTGTCATCCATCATCCATCCGTCAATCTTTGTTTAAAAACGCTACTCATCAACCGCTGGGCGGATTTCAACCTAATTTGGCTGGATGGACCATAGGCTTCAGAATGTGTATTCAGAACTTTGATTGGTCAATTTTTTTGGTTAAAATCTTATATTTTATGAACAATTTACCGCAGATTGTCAACACACTACTCATTAACCGCCGGGCTGATTTCAACTTAATTTGGCTCGAAGGATCCTTATGCTTTCGGTTTCAGAATATGTACACAGAATTTTGATTGGCTGATTTATTTGTGTGAAAATCTGATTTTATGAAGAAGTTAGCGGAAATTGTCAAAACTCTACTTATTAAACGCTTGGCAGATTTCAACTTACTTTGGCTGGAAGGGCCTTATGGGGCTATGCTTCAGAGCTTATATACAGAATTTTGATAGGTCAAGTTCTTTGGTGAAAACCTTAGATTTTATGAAAGATTTACCAGAAATTGTCAATACGCTACTCCTCATTAACCACTTGGCAGATTTCAAATTACTTTGACTGGAAGGACCTTATGGGGATATGCTTCAGAACTTATATATTGAATTTTGACTGGTCAGGTTTTTTGGTGCAAACCTTAGATTTTATGAAACATTTACTGGAAATTGTCAAAACATTACTCCTCATTAACTGCTCGTGGCTGGAAGGACTTTATGGGGATATGGTTGAGAACTTATATACAGAATTTTGATTGGCAAGCCTTTTGGTCTAAATGCTACTCATCATTAACCGCTTGACAGATTTCAACCCTAGTTGGGTAGACAGTCGCCTATCATGGTAGGCTCCAGAACATCTATTCAGAATTTTAATTGGTCAAATTTTTGGGTGAAAATAAAATTTTATGAACAATTTGCTGGAAATTCTCAAAATGCATGTTCTCCATAACCACTTGGTGAATTTTATCCAAATTTGACTGGAAGGATTCTATAGTGATAGTCTCTAGAACTTCTATTAAGAATTTTAGTTCGTCTATTTTTGGTAGCCATCTGGATTTTTTTTTTAATTTCCAGAACCTTTAAAAACACTTATTAGTGGGACAATTTCAACATAACTCGGGTGGAATGATCCTATGGCAGTAGGCTTCAACCTATCAAATGAGAATTTTTATTGGTCAACCTCTTTGGTGGCCATCTTGGATTTTTCGAAATTATGCATCATGTCTACAAGAATTTAAATGCAAATGGTTCAAATGCTAATGGTCCAGGTTAGCATTAAAGACACTCGGGCCTTTTGTTGATACGGCCTTCTATATTTATTTTATGTTTAAAATCAAGCTTTATAGTTGATTGCAAAGTCGTAAAATCGAGCTTCATGGTTGCATTGCAACCACATTTCTGGCTAAGTATTGAACCCTATGGGGAAAATATGTTTTCACCCATTGTTATAGATTAAAACCAAATTTAGCTTAAATTTCCTTCAGTCAAATATCTATTTGAAATATGGATAGAGAGTCTGCGTCTTTAAACAAGGGCCATAACTCTGGTTCATTAAGTCTTAAACTATGGAATCCTATGATAAAAATCCATTTGTTTCGTCAATTGTTGATGGATTAAAACCAAATTTAGGAGATATGTTTCTTCACTCAAATATATGTATCTATTTGGACTATGAATATAAAGGGGCTACATCTTGAGACAAGGGCTATAACTCTAGTTCATTAAGACTAAAATATTGAACCCTTTGGTTAAAATACATTTGTTTTATCAATTGTCGATGGATTAAAACAAATTTAGCTGATATGTTCGTTTAGGGAATATTTTATGTATTGAACCCTATGGGGAAAATAATCTGTGTCACGTTTTGTAAATTGTTAATGGACTAAAACAAGGTTTGTCAGAAATATTCCTTTAGTACACGTTAATCATTTGATAATAGTGTCAGGGATGGCTGCCACATTGATTAATAGTACTCTTCCTGTTGGTCAATCATGCTAATATTCTTGCATTTCCCCATCCAAATTTGTTACTGTGACCTCACCATTGCCCCTTTGGTAAATGTCAGTGTTGTGACAATTGAACTATTGAGTAATACTGCCAGTGATGGCTGCCCCATTGATCAATGGTACTTTTCCCGTTCTTGCATTTCTTCATCCAGATTTTTTACTTTGACCATTTTCCTGTTGGTAAATGTCATCTGGTGGATCAATAATTTCAGGGATGGCTGCCCCATTGATCAGTGGTACTTTTTCCAGTGGCCAATAGTGTCTTCTTCTTCTTGTTGTTCGCTGATCATACCGCCAGTCCTGTAAGTGACTAAGTGCGTGGATCCATGGTTTATTAGAGTGCGCCGTGCGGCCTGGAACCTCCGTCTTCAGCAGTCGAGGTTTCTGTCAGGGTTACCCCACCCTTACCTCCTTTAGTCGCCTCTTACGACACGCAGAGGATACGGAAGGTGTATTCTAAGCCCCACCTACAGAGCAACGGCCAATAGTGTCAAGAACACCAATATTTTGGCGGAGTATTATATGCTGGCGCCATCTGGGAGGACTCACGGGCGGACAGGCGTTAAAATGTGCTCTATGCGCTTACAATAGCCTCAATGCAGATTTAAATACATTACAAATTTTGATAACTTTGATTAAAGAGAATGGTTTTCAGTCTGCGTTTGAGAGAAGACAATGTAGGACAAGATTTGACATCGTCTGGTAGCTGGTTCCATTCGATGACAGCGGCGTATGAAAACATTTTGTGCACATAGGAGGTCATGGAGGTCAGAGGAACATTTAACTTATTTTTGTTCTCAGATCATTAGCATGTGTGTGTCTTATTATTCGGAATACATGTAGCGTTCCCTTTATCCAAATAACCGTATTTTCACATCAAGAGTATACTTACCTCCCTAACACTCTTTGATGTTCCCAAATATCGACTTTCACTCAATAAACACTCAGATTAAAAAAGTTAGTTGGCCCTACTGGGCAGGTAGTCAGATGACAGTCCGACGGATGCCAGCCCCAATCTCGCGCATGCGCAGACTAGCACTTCCTCTTTTCCAATGTATTGGCAGAGATACACAATCATGCTAGTTAAATTTTAAAGTTTTCTGCTTGTTGTGTCTAAACAAACTCAATTTCACCTGATAACGATGTCTTCTCAAGCTAAATCACCGGAGGAAGGACCGGGACAGAGTTATCAGGTGAATTCTAATACATATTTGTCTAATCTAGCATTTTAATCCCGTGTGTAATGTGTTTCCGGGATTTGCGATTGGGCGTGATAGTTGCCATTAAAACTGATTTATTTACATCTGGCGCTATGAAATTCTAATCTCTCTTTGTGTTTGTGTCCACAGGTATCGATCTATGATTGAAAAGGACAACACATCTTCAGAGGGTTTGTTTTTAGCTCACCTGGCTTGAAAGTGTCGTGGCGACCGTACGTCATCCGTCCGTCCATCTGTCAACCTTTCCTTTAAAATGACTTCTCAAGACCCGCTGGGACGATTTCAATTATATTTGGCAGGAAGCATCCTTATGCCATAATGATCCAAGTTTGTCCAAACGAAGCCGATTAGCCAATTTGTCCGGTGGCCATCTTGGATTTTGGCCGATTTTTAGCTGACCTGGCCTCAAAGGCCAAGTGAGCTTATGCCATGGCGACCGTCCGTCGTGTGTCTGTTCGTCATCAGTCCGTCAACTTTTCCTTTAAGCGACTTCTCAAGAACCACCTGGCCGATTTCAATTATAGTTGGCAGGAAACATCTGTAGGGCATAGGGATCCAAGTTTGTTCAAATGAACCCGATCGGCCAATTTGGCCAGTGGCCATCTTGGATTTAGGCCGATTTTAGGAAATGTCTAAAAATCTTGTTCTCCGAAACCGCTTAGGGGATTGATGCAAATCTCATGAAATATGATCTAAGGCAAGAGCTGAACCAAGTTTGTTCAAGGGATATGATTAGGGCCTAAGGGCCATTAATGTTTGTTCAAGAGAAGTTGATCCATCAAAAAACATGGCCGCCGTGGGGCAATAAAAATATAGGGCGTTTGGCGGCCATAGTGGATTTTTTTATTTGATTGACTTTGAGGCTGAAATTGTTTTTATATAGGTTTTTGGGTATTCTGATTTGAAATTTGCAATTTTCGAAACTGTCGGACGAATGGTTTGGTGGCCATCTTGGATCATTTTCCCGCCAAAAGCTCCCATACTAAAGCAATGGGAAATTTAAAATGTCTTCTTTTCGAGAACTTCTGGGCCGATTTCAATTATATTTGGTAAGAGGCATCCTTAACGCATAGAGATTCAAGTTTGTTCAAATGAACCCGATCGGCCAATTTGGTCGACGGCCATCTTGGATTTCGGCCGATTTTTAGAAATGTCTTTAAAAATCTTCTCCAAAACCGTTTGAGGGATTGATTCAGAACTCACGAAATATGATCTAGGATAAGAGCTGAACCAAGTTTGTTCAAGGGAACTTGATTGACCAAATGGCTCAGCGGCCATCTTGGATGACCTCATTTTCGCAAAAACAACTTCTTCCCCAGAACCGCTGAAGCAATCAAGCCGAAATTTGTAATATATGATTAAGAACTAAGGGCCATTAAAGTTTGTTCAAGAGAAGTTGATCCGTCAAAAAAACTGGTTGCTTTAAAATGTCTGTAATAATCTCCAAAACCGCTTGGGGGATCAATTCAAAACACATGAAATATCATCTGTGGCAAGAGCTGCACCAAGTTTGTTTCAAGGGAGCTTAATTGGCCAAATGGTTTGGTGGCCATCTTGGATAACCTAATTTTTGCCAAAATGACTCCAGAACCACTGAGTGGATTGGGCCGAAATTTGTGAGATATGAAGGGCCTTGCACTTTTTATTAACAAAATGTTTTGTCCAACGCTGGTTTATCTAAAGAAAATTTTCTAATGATCTTTATGGACATTGGTCCTCTCCTGTTTATTTTGGTTTGAGTTTTACTAATTCATTAAACTAAAATAATCATTGTCTTTGTCTTGTGGCCTTTCTGAAACCTGGTTGTCCCAACTGTGGTCGCTTCATTAAGCCTAGATTCGCCCCTCATCCATGCTTTACTTGCAGTTCTTGTGGGCCACTGTTAAACTGTGATGTATGTAAATAGTGGGGGGGGTGTGTGTGTGGGGGGGTGGCGATCTAATGTCTGACTTGTTGTCGCTTCAGGCCAATGAGAAGGCATCAGGATGAGAAGCGCTAAAAATGGAGCGGGAGAGTGTAAGTGTGAGTAAGAAGGGTAAGAGGAGGGCTTTATCCACCATGGATATGGAAGCCTTCTGTCTAGAGATGTTGAGAGAGATGAAAAAGACTATTACGGATTTGGTTCCAGAGATGCTTCGCAGCGTGCTCCCTGGACCAAATCCTTCATTGTCTCCTGCTCCGGAGCAAATAATCCCCACCTCTGAATCATTTTTCTTTAGGGAATTATCGGTTTTCGCCCATGATTCAGAGGTGGTCCCTTTTGAAGGGACAGAAGTTCACTATGAGAACACTGGCAGCAGGCTTGCTGCGCCGGTCGTTCGTGAGCAGGCCTCGCTGGACCCTGGTTCCCGCTTATCGGGTCGTCAGGCGTGTCCGCGCCCTACAGGTACCATATCCTCTTACGGTACCTTTCCTGGCCAGTCCGGGTTAGCATTTCTCGCTGACCTGGAGTCTAATCCTTCTGGCCAGGAAGATGAGAATTATTTACTGGGGTCGCCTACTGGCGCCGTGGACTGGGGAACACAGGCGACTTTTTCCATGGGTCTACTCACGCAGGAGTAACATTCACGGCGCAGAAGGTAGCCCGGGTTGGGGCCGATGGCCAGTGGCCAGCATTACCGCATACCTCGGCTTGCCGATGGTATAGCTGGTTCTGGCCGTGGTGTGGCGAGTATTTATACCCCACGCAACGCCATGGTGCCTGTGCCTGGTCAAGCTAGTTTTGGCATGCCTGTTCTGTTGGGCCAAAATGTTTTCACTGGCTTGCCAGGAGCATCAGTTCCTCCAGCCACGCAATCACCTGTGAATGTTCTAGAGGATGACGAAGGCCTGCGCCTAGTCGAGCATTCAGAGGTAGCCACAGAGGAAGACTGATCTGATGCTTGTCATTGGCTAATCAACGTTAGGCCAGAGCGGGACCAGCACCCGTGGCTAGCAGGTAAGCCGGCTGGTACCGAGATGCCATCTCTGCCGCTAGCAGAGCATATCGTGAATATGTTCTCAGCACCAGAGACGTCCATTAAGGTGAATGGACGTCTCGCGAAGGCCCCTCGTGAGGTGGCAAAGCGATGTCTCATCGTACTTGGTGAATAGCAGAAGTATGGTGTAGTGCCTAAGCCCAGTGCGAATGATCATGCTGCGCTAGGCGAAGACACGCGGCCAGACTTCCGATCTGACACAGGAGCGCTGTGCATGAGCGCACTGCGCTCGGCTAACACCGCATTGCGCGATGCGGAGGAGAGTTTGAGGGGGTCCATCGCGGCACTGTCGCATGTCTCCCAGCTGTTACAGGGGTAGTAACGGCATCCGCATTGCGCCAAGCAAGTCTGTTAACAGTCTAGAGGTCCATCCAGGATGGTATTAACCTGGCTCTGGACTGTTTAACCCTGGTCAGTTACCAGGCGTGTTCAGGCGCGGCGCATGTTTGCACTTGACAAGCTGTGCCTGTCCCAGGACCTGTACAATAGGCTTCTGCGTACGCCTGGGATGTAAGCACCTCCAAGAGACGGTCACCCTGGTGAATAACCAGAGGGCTCTGCGAGAGCAGTTTGAAGCGCTCCGCAGAATGTACAGGGTGGCGGTGGCCAAGTCAGAGGCCAGCCACCAGCGCAGCGCCGAGGGGGGTGGCGCAGGCTCCTCTAGCGCAGCCAGCCAGGCAACCGCCCGCACACCGAGGTGCGCTTGGTGCGGGCCATGGCACGCGAGGATCTGGTCGTGGTAACTGTGCCTGATGTGACGGTTGCCACAGTAAGGCCCATTCCAGTGCTTCTGGATCCAGAGACAGTGCCTCTCTTGCATTGCTCATGTCCACCTCTCTCACTAGGTGGACCAGTGGGTGGGTGGCCTCCCAAGAGTGGGAGCGGCTGACTCAGGACCGCTTAGTCTTACGATGGCTTTCAGTCAGGTATCATCCCGACTGGATAGTAGGTCCGCCATCGCAGCTGTCTCTGGTTCCGATCTGGACTCAAAGTCCAAGAGATCCAGAACAATGGTTGTGTATAGAGGAGGAAATAAATTCCCTCATACAAAAAGGAGCAATTCAACCGGCACAAAATTGTTCGGACTTCTATTCCACCATGTTCCTAGTGACAAGAAGCACTGGAGGGTGTAGGCCAATTCTCAACCTCAAGACACTGAACAAGTTCATAGACACGCTGATTTTCAAAATGGAAACAGTGAAATCGGTGTTGGCAGGGTTGGAGAAAGGAATCTGGACGGCATCAATAGATTTGAAAGATGCATATTTCCATATTCCAATGGCGAGGAGTTTTCGCTGGTACCTGAGGTTTGCATTCCAAGGCCGTCAGTGGGAATTCAGGGTTTTACCCGTCGGAATTCCAACAGCTCCTCGGGTCTTCACCAGGGTGGTCCTTGCGATAACAGCATCCATTGTACCTCTGGAGGAGAAGCATAGCAGTCCATACGTACATAGATGACTGGCTGTTAAAAGCACACAAGCAGGAACGTCTATAAGCAAATCTGGAGATAGTTCTAAAAACTCTCACAGACTTAGGCTGGATAATCAACTCTCAAAAATCAGAGCAGAAGTTTGTTTACCTGGGAATGTTCTTCGATCTAGAGATAGGATATGTTTATCCTATTCAGGAGAGGGTACAAGTACTCATCTCATTAATACAGTCAGTGTGCAACAGTCGTCATGTCCTGGCACAGGTTTACTTGAGAATGCTGGGGTTGATGGTTTCATTGGAATCAGTCATTCCACACCCAGGCAGCCTATCCAGCTGTTTCTCATGACACAGTGGACCCAGAGAACAGGATCACTGGACTCGAATGTGCCGGTATTGGAGCCTCTTATTCACCGCCTTCAATGGTGGATGGTAAGAGGGTGGGGTGTTGGGGGTTCAGGGGGGCTGGGAGCTGATGTTCACCCCTCCCCACCCTCAGATAACGATGTATACAGATGCATCAATGGAGGGATGGGGAGCTTGCCTGGAAGAAGCCATAATATCAGGGCTTTGGAATCGGGATCAGTCACAAGAACATATCAATCTACTGGAATTATGAGCAGTAGTACTGGGCCTGGAACATTTCTTAATGAAAGTTCAGGACAAGATTGTTCTGGTTCGATCAGACAATTCAACAGTAGTGGCTTACATAAACTGCCAGGGTGGAGTGAAGTCGCCCAGTCTCTGTATGATGACATGGAAATTGCTTTGCTGGTGCCTAGATCACAGGATCACCTTGAAAGCAGTTCATATTCCGGGAAGGTTAAATCTGCTAGCAGACTCATTGAGCCGAAGGATGAGTGTTTTACCTATGGAATGGTAACTAAATCAATCTGTTCACCCACTGGGGGAAACCCAACAGATTTATTCGCAACGAAGAAGAATGCGAAGATGACGACGTGCGTCTCTCCGATTTCAGATCTGTGTGCTATCGGAACATATGCGTTACCTATCAGCTGTGTGGGAATGTATGCATACGCATTCCCTCCAGCAATCCTGATTCCAAAAATTCTTCAGAAAATCAGACCGGAGGAGCGCCAAGTGCTTCTGATTGCCCCAAATTTACCACGCTGATCATGGTATACGGATCTGCTGAACCTTCTGGTTCCTCGGCCTCTGATGGACAATATTATCTTCCGGGGCAAGGCCCTTCACAACAATCTGTCAATGTTCAGATTGACTCTGTGGATATTGTCAAGGAATCAACAATTAAGTAGCACTTTTCTGAGCAAGTAGCCATGTTTCTGGCAAAAGCCAGAAGGGGGGTCAACCTCCAGAGCATATAACTATAAAATCAACAGATTTGCAGAATTTTGCTCAAAAAGATGTATTAATCCAATGGATTCATCTATTCAGGTAGTAGCCGATTTCCTCTGTCACCTGTATGATGCCTATCGCCTCAAGCCTAACTCTATTGCTGGCTACAAGTCAGCTTTAATGACAGTTATTCCTTGCTTGGCTAATAGGGGAAGTGATGAAGTAAGTACATTAAATACTTTAATTAAAAGCATGGGCAATCTAAGACCAAGGAATCGGCCTGTGGTTCCATCTTGGAGTTTATCACTAGTGCTACAGGTATTAGCAGATAAGCCATTTGAACCACTAAGTTCCATTTCTATGAAAATGTAGACACTTAAAACTGTATTTTTAATTGCTGCGGCCTCGGCTAGGCGGAGAAGTGAAATTCATGCCTTATCAGCTGAGGCAGACCATTATGTGGTTACAGGGGAAGGCCTTAGGCTTCTACCTAGGATAAATTTCATGGCTAAAAACCAGTCTTTGAAATATCCAAGTCAACCCATATTTTTACCAGCTTTGACTAGATATGATCCTAATTCAAAAGCACGCATTAAACAGGTACAAACAACGTACCAAGGAAAGGCGGACAGACCCTACAGCGTTATGGTTGTCATATATTGAACCTCATGGTAGGGCTTCCAAGGACACCATTTCCAGATGGATTGTAGAATGTATTCAATTTTGTCATAAATCCACCACAGGTAAACAAGTTGAGTTTGCAAAGGCTCACAGTGTTTGCGCCATATTGGTTTCCACTGCCCTGTTTAATGGGGTCCCTGTAGACAACATTATATCGGTAGCCCAGTGGCACTGTGAGTCAAGTTTTACCGACCATTACCTCCGTGACACCTCGAATCCTCTTGCCTTATCGATTTTGAAAAAATAATTTTGGTGTACAATTTTTTATGAGGGTTTCTCATTTTTTATATACATCACAATTTATCAATGGAAACAACCACTTGTCAGAACTGCATCACTCTTCACTAATGGGGAGATGATGACAGCAACATGAAATTCACAAGGTCTGTCTTGTTCATGTGTTGTTCATTGTTGATTGTTTTTGTCACGTAACCCTTCGTTCTAATGATGATTTCCATACGATAACTCCATGACCGTTTATCGGATCACGTTGAAACTTCATAGGATGACTGGTCTATGTCTGATAGCTCTCATTCATTAATTTCACATCAAGAGTATACTTACCTCCCTAATACTTTTGATATTGCTAAATATTGGCGTTCACTCAATAAACACTCAGATTAAAAACAGTTAGGTGCCCCTACTGGGCAGGTAGACAGAGGGTAGTCCGGCGGATGCCAGCCCCACCACCGCGCATGCGCCGACTACTACTTCCTCTTTGCTAATTTATTGGCAGAGGGTTCACATGCTTTTTGTGCTTGTGCAAAGTTTTCACTCGTTCTGGGCTTGTTTAGTCTTGTTGTGTGAGAGTATATCACCTGGATTATGTCTGAGAGAGCTACTTCGCCGGAGGAAGGCGCAGGATCCTTATATCAGGTGATTTCAAATATATTCTAGCGAGTTTTTCCCGTTGTAATGTGTTTCCGGGACTCGCGCTTACCGTGATAGGCGCCTTGTTTAGTTGGTTTATTTCAACTAGGTGCTATATAATGCTAATCTCTCTTTGTGTTTATGTCCACAGGTCTAGGTGAGCATATGTAATGGACATCACAGCATCAGAGAGTTTGTTTTTCTCCACCTTGGTTCCATTTCCTATTAATACTGTTAGGTTATCTAACCAAAAAGTCTATGTCCAGTGAGTCGGAGGCCTAGTATAAAGGTCTTCTCACTTTGCCCTCTTGATCCAATTCCTTCCCCTAAGGTGGAGAGAGTTAAGAGGCGTGGTCTTGGTGGAGTGATACAGTGCACCAGGTGGATGGTTTGTCTATACCCGGTATCAAGTATCTAACTAATGATATGAGGTGAGGTTAATTATTTGAAAAAATAATGACTGTATTTACCATTGTTATCATTGTGTATCTGATGGTGTGTAGTCTGAATATCCAAGTGAGGACGTTATGTTAGGAGTACAATTCGTTCTTGCACTTAGATGCTTGTTGCGGACCGATTTAATTTCTGTCATGGGATTGATGACGTCATAATCAGCCTTGCTCTTTATTTACATTTAAAGTTTTGTCCAACGCTGGTTTCTTATGGTTACTGATCTTTATGATCTTTTCCCTCTCTTTAGTTGGTTTTGAGTTTTTCTAACCTTGACTAACTTGCTCATTGTCCTCGTCCTGTGTCCTGTTTCAGAGACCTGGTTGTCCATCCTGTGGCCGGTTCCTAAAGGATCGTTTCGTTCCCCCACTTATGCTTTAGCTGTAGTCCCTGTGGACCACTGCTTAAGTGTGAGGTCTGTAAGCAATGGGGGTGGGGGGGGGGGGGCGAGCTAATGTCTGAGTTTCTGTGTTTACAGGCTAAGGACAAGGTGGTGGAGGAGGAGAGGAAGCAGAAGAGAGAGGGTGTCAGTAAAAAGGGTAAGAGGAAGGCCTCGTCCGCGGTGGATATGGAGGCCTTCCGGTCCGAAATGTTGGGAGAGATGAAGAGGACGATAAAGGATTTGGTCCCAGAGTTGCTTCGTAGCATGCTTCCTGGACCAGATCCTTTGTTGTCCTCGGCGTCTGCTTCAGAGCAGGTGATCCCCACCTCTGAGTCACTTTTCCATAGGTCGGTTACGTTGTTCGACGACTCAGAGGTGGCCCCATTAGTGGGGGCGATCCATGACCCTGGCAGCAGGCTTGGTGCCGCGCCGAGGGGCCGTGGACGGCTGTCGCAGGAACCCGCGGGCTGCTTATCAGTCCAGGGGGATCCGCACGTCGCGGGTGCCAGTACCTCCTATGGCACCTTTCCTGGCCAGTCCGGGTTAGCTCTCTTTGCTGACCCGGAGTCTAATCTTTCTGGCCAGGAGGAAGAGGATTTCCTGCTATGGTCGCCGTCTGGGGACGTGACCATGGAGTACGACGTCTGTGCACCCCTCGCGGGGGATGCGGGCGACGTATTCCATGGATCTACTCACACAGGAGTAGAATTCACGGTCCAGAAGGTGGCCCTGGGCGGTGCTGATGGCCAGGGTTACCGCATACCTCGGCTTGCCGAGCGTGTCACTGGTGCTGGCCGGGACCGTGGTGGGGCGGTGTCTGCCCTGCGCTCTACCACGGCGCCTGCTCCTGGTCAAGCCAGGGAGTTTAGCATGCCTGTTCTTTCAGGCCCGCATGCTTTCCCTGGCTTGCCAGGGGTATCAGCATATCCGCCGTCAAGCTCTGCTGCGTGCGCTCAGGAGGAAGACGAAGGCCCCTGTCTTGTAGAGCGCTCGCAGCTAGCCACGGAGGAGGATTGGTCGGACGCTTGCCAATGGCTGGTAAGTGTTCGGCCAGATCTGCCCGTGGAGCAGTCGGCTAGCCAGCGTGACCACAGGCCGTGGTTAGCTGGTAGGGCTACTGCTAACGCCATGCCATCTCTGCCGCTGGCTGAACATGTCGTTGACATGTTCGAGGGGGCGGAGTCGTCCATTAAGGCGAATGGGCGTCTCGCGAAGGCCCCTCGCGAGGTGGCCAGGCGTTGCCGCATCGTGCCCCTGGACTACCAGCGGTACGGTGTGGTACCCAAGCCGAGCGTGGATGACCGCGCGGCTTTGGGTGAAGATGCGCGGCCAGGCGCCCGTTCTGACATGGGTGTTCTGTGTTCGAACGCGTTGCGTTCGGCAAATACCGCGCTGCGTGATGCGGAGGAGAGTGGGACGGCGTCGATTGCTGCTCTGTCCCACATCTCCCAGCTGTTACAAGGGGTGGTAACAGCATCCGCATCGCGCCAGCCGAGCCCGGCCACAGTCCAGAGAGCCATCCAGGATGGTATCAACCTGGCTCTGGACTGCATGACGCGGGCGGTGACCAGGAGTGTCCGGGCGAGACGCACGTTTGCCTTGGACAATCTGTGCCCGTCCCTGGACCTGTACAATAGGCTACTGCGTACGCCTATGACAGGTCCTGGTCTCTTTGGATGTGAGGGATGCAGGCACCTCCAGGAGACGGTGACCCTGGTCAATAACCAGAGGGCGCTGCGCGAGCAGTTTGAAGTGCTCCGCCGTGCGAGCAATCGCGCCGCACCCCCTGCGTATCGTCCCCTGCAGGCTCAAGGTGGAGGTGGCCAAGTCAGAGGCCACCCGCCATCGCAGCGTCGGCCTAGGCGCGTGCGCTTCGGCCAGCAGTGAGGGGGGGGGGGGGGGCGCAGGCTCCCCAGGCGCAGCCAGCCAGGCAGCCACCCGCGCACCGAGGTGGGCGTGGCGCGCAGGGATCTGGTCGTGGTAATCGTGCCTGATGGGCCGATTGCCACGGTGAGAACCACTCTGGTGTTTCTGGCGGAGGAGACAGTGCCACTCTTGCACTCCTTATGTCCACCTCTCTCCCTAGGTGGACCGGTGGTGGGCCGGCTGGCCGCCCACATGCAAGAGTGGGAACGGTTGACTCAGGACCGTTTAGTCTTGCGATGGCTTTCAGTCGGGTATCATCCCGATTGGATGACAGGCCCGCCGTCGTGACTGTCTCTCATGCCGATCTGGACTCCGAATCCGAGAGATCCAGATCAGAGGTTGTGTATCGAGGAGGAGATAACTTCCCTCATACAAAAAGGAGCTATTCAGCCGGCACAAAGGTGTCCGGGCTTCTATTCAACCGTGTTCTTAGTAACAAAAAACACCGGAGGGTGGAGACCAATTCTCAACCTCAAGCCATGGAACAAGTTCATAGAGACGCCCAGTTTCAAGATGGAGACTGTGCGCTCAGTGTTGGCGGGATTAGAGAGGGGAATGTGGACAGCGTCGATAGATTTGAAGGATGCTTATTTCCACATCCCCATAGCCAGGAGTTTCCGTCGCTTCCTGAGATTTGCATTCCAGGGCAGACAGTGGGAATTCAGGGTGTTACCCTTCGGAATTTCCACGGCTCCTCGGGTTTTCACCCGTGTGGTTCTTGCGATCACCGCATACCTCCGCAGGAGAAGCATAGCAGTCCACACGTACATAGATGACTGGCTGTTAAAAGCACACACCCAGGAAAAGTTAGCGGCCAATCTGGAGATTGTTTTGAAGACTCTCACAGACTTGGGCTGGATAATCAATTTCCAAAAATCAGAGCTGACTCCATCCCAGAAGTTTGTTTACCTGGGGATGTTCTTCGATCTAGAGACAGGATATGTTTATCCTACTCAGGAGAGAGTTCAGAAACTCATCTCAGTAATTCAGTCAGTGTGCGACAGTCGTCATGTCCTGGCACGGGTTTACTTGAGAATGCTGGGGTTGATGGTTTCATTGGAACCAGTCATTCCTCAGGCCGCCTTACGCAGGCGGCCGATCCAGTTATTTCTCATGACACAATGGACCCAGAGTACAGGTTCGCTGGACTCGAACGTGTCAGTGTTGGCGCCTCTGATTCACCACCTGCAATGGTGGTTGAACACGGAGAATCTCTTGGTGGGAGTTATGCTAACCCCTCCCCACCCTCAGGTGACTGTGTATACAGATGCATCGATGGAGGGGTGGGGGGCTTGCCTGGAGGAATCCACAATATCAGGGCTTTGGAATCTGGAACAGTCAAAAGAACATATCAATCTACTCGAGCTAAGAGCAGTAGTCCTGGGCCTGGAACATTTCTTACAGAAAGTAGAGGGCAAGATTGTTCTTATTCGTTCAGACAACTCAACAGTTGTGACTTACATAAACCGCCAGGGCGGAACGAAGTCGCCCAGTCTCTGTATGAGGACATGGAGACTGCTTTGTTGGTGCCTGGATCACAGGATTACCTTGAAAGCAGTTCATATTCCGGGAAGGTTGAATCTGCTAGCAGACTCATTGAGCCGAAGGATGAGTGTTTTACCGACGGAATGGCAACTAAATCAATGTGTGGCGGATCGTCTGTTCGACCATTGGGGGAAATCCAACATCGATTTGTTCGCAACGAAGAAGAATGCGAAGATGACGACGTACGTCTCTCCGATTCCAGATCCAAGCGCTTTCGCAACAGATGCGTTAGCTATCAGCTGGGGGAGAATGTATGCATACGCATTCCCTCCAGCAATCCTGATTCCAAAAATTCTTCAGAAAATCAGACAGGAGGAATGCAAAGTGCTTCTGATCGCCCCGGATTGGCCAAGCCGATCATGGTATACGGATCTGCTGGACCTTCTGGTCTGCAATCCGGTTCCTCTACCTCTGATGGACGACATTATCTTCCAGGGCAAGGCCCTTCACAACAATCCGTCAATGTTCAGATTGACTGCGTGGATGTTGTCAAGGAATCTAGAATTAAGGAGGGCTTTTCTGAGCAAGCAGCCATGTTTATGGCCAAAGCCAGGAGGGGGTCAACCTCCAGAGCATATAATTATAAAATCAACAGATTTGCAGAGTGGTGCTAAAAAAGATGTATTAATCCAATGGATTCATCTATTCAGGTAGTAGCTGATTTCCTCTGTCACCTGTATGAAGCCTATAGCCTCAAGCCTAACTCTATTGCTGGTTATAAGTCAGCTTTAATGACTGTTATTCCTTGCTTGGCTAAGAGGGGAAGTGATGAAGTAAGTACATTAAATGTATTAATTAAAGGCATGGGCAATCTAAGACCAAGGAATCCCCCGGTGATTCCGTCTTGGAGTTTATCGCTAGTGCTTCAAGTACTAGGAGATAAACCTTTTGAACCACTTAGTTCCATTTCTATGAAAATGTTAACTCTTAAAACTGTATTTTTAATTGCTGCGGCCTCGGCTAGGCGTAGGAGTGAGATTCATGCCTTATCAGCCGAGGATGACCGTTTTGTGGTTACAGGGGAAGGCCTTAAGTTACTACCTAGGATTAATTTCTTAGCTAAAAATCAGTCTTTGAAATATCCAGGTCAACCTATTTTTTTGCCTGCTTTAACTAGATATGATCCTAATTCTAAAGCATGGTGTCCCGTTCGGGCGCTACTTCGGTACAAACAGCGTACTTCGGAGTGGCGGACCGATCAGTCAGCGTTATGGTTGTCATATATTGAACCCCATGGCAGGGCGTCTAAGGACACCATTCCCAGGTGGATTGTAGAGTGTATCCAATTTTGTCACAAATCCGCCACTGGTAAGCAGGTTGACATAGCCAAGGCTCACAGTTTTCACATCAAGAGTATACTTACCTCCCTAATACTTTTGATATTGCTAAATATCGGCTTTCACTCAATAAAACACTCAGATTAAAAACAGTTAGGTGCCCCTACTGGGCAGGGAGTCAGAGGTAGTCCGGCGGATGCTCGCCCCACCACCGCGCATGCGCCGACTACTACTTCCTCTTTGCTCATTTATTGGCTAAGGGTTACATGCGGTTTTGTGCTACTCTACATTTTCTGCGCGTTTACCTTGTTTTTCACTTATTTGACGGTTGTTGTACGTTCGTGTCATGTCGGAAAGAGAGGACTCACCTTTGGAAGGAGCTGGATCTCTTTATCAGGTGATTTCTTTGATATTCTAGCGTGTTTTGTCCCGGTTTAATGTGTTTCCGGGACTCGCGCTTACCGTGATTAGTGCCTATTTGAGTTGGTTTTTTACAACATGGTGCTTCATAAGTCTCATTTCTCTTTGTGTTTTTGTCCACAGGTATCACGTAGAAGCTTTGATGGACTTCTCGGCACAAGAGGATATGTTTCTCTCCACCACGGTTCCATTTCCTACTAATACTGTTAGGTTATCTAACCAAAAAATCTATGTTCAGCGAGTTGGAGGCTTGTTATAAAGGTCTTCTCGCTTTGCCCTCTTGATCCAATTCCTTCCCCTTCGGTGGAGAGAGTGTAGAGGCGTACTATGGTGGAGTTCTCCGGTTCATCACGTTGGATGGTTTGTCTGTACAGGTTGTCAGGTATCTAATTATGATAAACAAAAGGGGAGATAATTTCCTTTTTTGCCAATGCTAGAATTGGAAGGAGTTATCTCTGTATATCTGATTGTTGTGTACTCGAAATGCCAATTCAACTGGAATGTTCCGGTTACTTATACAATTCGTTCTTGCACTTGGTGCTTGTTGCGGATCGATTATTTTTGTCACGGGATTGATGACGTCATAATCGGCCTTGGCCTTTATTAACATTTAACGTTTTGTCCAACGCTGGTTCTTCTTGACTTGCGATCTTTAGGATCCTGTCCCTCTCTTTTTAGTTGGTTTTGAGTTCGCTAACCTTAACTATCTTGCTCATTGTCCTTGTCCTTTGTCCTGTTTCAGAGACCTGGTTGCCCGTCCTGAGGGAGGTTTCTGAAGAATAGATTCGTACCGCACTTGTGCTTCAGCTGCAGTCCCTGTGGACCGTTGCTGAAGTGCGATGTATGTAAGCAGTGGGGGGGAGATCTAATGTCTGATTTTCTCTCATTGCAGGCGAGGGAGAAGGTGATGGAGGAAGAGAGGAAGAAGAAGGAGGGTAGTAAGAAGGGTAAGAAGAAGGCCTCATCCGCGGTGGATATGGAGGCCTTCAGGTCCGAAATGTTGCAAGAGATGCAGAGGACAATAAAGGATTTGGTCCCAGAGTTGCTTCGCAGCATGCTTCCTGGGCCAGCTCCTTTGTTGTCCTCGGCATCTGCTTCCGAGCAGGTGATCCCCGCCTCTGAATCCGGTCTCTTTAGGTCCGGTCCGTTTGTGGATTCAGAGGTGGCCCCTTTGTTGGGGGCAGTCCAAGACCCTGGCAGCAGGCATGGCGCCGCGCCGAGGGGCCGTGGACAACGGTTGTTGCTGGGACCCGCGGTCTGCTCATCAGACCCCGGGTATCCGCGCGCCGAAGGTGTCAAGGCCTCCTATAGCACCTTTCCTGGCCAGTCCGGGTTAGCTCTCTTTGCTGACCCGGAGTCTAATCTTTCTGGCCAGGAGGAAGAGGATCTCCTGCTAGGGTCGCCTTCTGAGGCCGTGGACATGGAATACGACGTCTGTGCACCCCTCGCGGGGAATACAGGCGACGTGTTCCGTGGTTCTACTCTCGCAGGAGTAGATTTCATGGTCCAGAAGGTGTCCCTGGGCGGTGCTGTTGACCACGGATACCGCATACCTCGGCTTGCCGATGGTGTCGCTGGTGCTGGTCAGGGCCGCGGTAGAGCGGTGTTTACCCCACGCTCTGCCACGGCGCCTGCTCCTGGTCAAGCCGCGGAGTTCAGCATGCCTGCTCTCTCGGGCCCGCATGCTTTTCCGGGCTTGCCAGGGGTATCAGCTTATCCGCCGTCGACGTCAACTGCGGGTGCTCTGGAGGAAGACGAAGGCCCTCGTCTAGTAGAGCGCTCGCAGTTAGCCACGGAGGAGGATTGGTCGGACGCTTGCCAGTGGCTGGTAAGCGTTCGGCCCGATCTACCCGTGGAGCTGCCGGCTAGCCAGCGTGACCATAGGCCGTGGTTAGCTGGTAGGCCGGCGGCTACCGCTATGCCATCTCTGCCGCTGGCTGAGCATGTCGTGGACATGTTCGAAGCGGCGGAGGCGTCCATTAAGGTTAATGGACGTCTCGCGAAGGCCCCTCGCGAGGTGGCGAAGCGTTGCCGCATCGTGCCCCTGGACTACCAGCGGTACGGTGTGGTGCCAAAGCCAAGCGTGGATGATCGCGCGGCTTTAGGCGAAGATGCGCGGCCGGGCTCCCGTTCTGACACGGGAGTCTTGTGCTCGAACGCGTTGCATTCGGCGAATGCCGCGCTGCGTGATGCGGAGGAGAGTGAGAGGGCGTCGATTGCCGCTCTGTCCCACGTCTCCCAGCTGCTACAGGGGGTGGTAGCGGCCTCCGCATCACGCCAGCCAAGCCCGGTAACAGTCCAGAGAGCCATCCAGGATGGTATCAACCTGGCTTTGGACTGTTTGACGCGGGCGGTGACCAGAAGTGTCCGGGCGAGGCGCACGTTTGCCCTTGACAATCTGTGCCCGTCCCAGGACCTGTATAATAGGCTGCTGCGGACGCCTATGACAGGTCCTGGTCTCTTTGGAGGTGAGGGATGCAGGCACCTCCAGGAGACGGTCACTCTGGTTAACAACCAGAGGGCGCTGCGTGAACAATTTGAGGTGCTCCGGCGGGAGCGTGTTCGCGCGGCACCCCCTGCGTATCGTCCTCTGCAGGCTCGAGGTGGTGCTGGCCAGGTCAGAGGCCAGCCACCGTCGCAACGTAGGCCTAGGCCACGTGCGATTCGGCCAGCAGCGAGGGGGGCGCAGGCTCCCCAGCCGCACCCAGCCAGACAGCCGCCCGCGCACCGTGGTGCGCGCGGCGCTGGGCGGGGCGCGCGGGGATCTGGTCGCGGCAATCGGGCCTGATGGGCTGATTACCGCAGTGGGAACCACTCCGGTGTTTCACGCCGAGAGGACAGAGCCACTCTTGCACTCCTTATGTCCGCCTCTATCACTAGGTGGACCGGTGGGCGGCCGTTTGGCCGGCCACTTGCCAGAGTGGAAGCGGTTGACTCAGGACCGTTTAGTCTTGCGATGGCTTTCAGTCGGGTATCGTCCCGACTGGATGACAGGCCCGCCATCGCGACTGTCTCTCGCGCCGATCTGGACTCCGATTCCACGGGATCCGGATCAGAGGTTGTGTATAGAGGAGGAAATAAGTTCCCTCATACTAAAAGAAGCCATTCAGCCGGCACAGAGGTGCCCGGGCTTCTATTCAACCCTCTTCTTAGTGAAGAAAAACACCGGAGGGTGGAGGCCGATTCTCAACCTCAAGCCTTTGAACAAGTTCATAGAGACGCCCAGTTTCAAGATGGAGACTGTGCGCTCGGTATTGGCGGGGTTGGAGCGAGGAATGTGGACCGCTTCCATAGATTTGAAGGATGCGTATTTCCACATTCCCATAGAGAGGAGTTTCCGTCACTTCCTGAGATTCGCATTTCAGGGCAGGCAGTGGGAATTCAGGGTGTTACCCTTCGGGATTTCCACGGCTCCTCGGGTCTTCACCCGTGTGGTTCTCGCGATCACTGCATACCTCCGCAGGAGAAGCATAGCAGTCCACACGTACATAGACGACTGGCTGTTGAAAGCACACACGCGGGAATCGTTGTCAGCCAATCTGGAGATTGTTTTGAAAACTCTCTTCGACTTGGGCTGGATAATCAATTTCCCGAAATCAGAGCTAACTCCATCCCAGAAGTTTGTTTACCTGGGCATGTTCTTCGATCTGGAGACGGGGTATGTGTACCCCACTCGGGAGAGGGTTCAAATACTCATCTCGGTAATACAGTCGGTGTGCGACAGTCGTCATGTCCTGGCACGGGTTTAGTTGAGAATGCTGGGCTTGATGGTTTCTTTGGAACCAGTCATTCCGCAGGCCGCCTTGCGCAGGCGCCCGATCCAGTTGTTTCTCATGACACAGTGGACCCAGAGTTCGGGTTCGCTGGACTCGAGTGTGTCAGTGTTGGCGCCTCTGGTTCACCACTTGCAATGGTGGTTAGCTACAGAGAATCTCTTGCCGGGGGTTTTGCTGACCCCTCCCCACCCTCAGGTGACTCTGTATACAGATGCATCGATGGAGGGGTGGGGAGCTTGTCTGGAAGAGTCCACAGTATCAGGGCTTTGGGATCTGGATCAGTCCAAGGAACATATCAATCTACTAGAGCTAAGAGCAGTAGTCCTGGGCCTGGAACATTTCTTAAAGAATGTTCAGGGCAAGATTGTTCTGATTCGTTCAGACAACTCGACAGTAGTGACTTACATAAACCGCCAGGGCGGAACGAAGTCGCCCAGTCTCTGTATGATGACATGGAAACTGCTTTGTTGGTGCCTGGATCATGGGATCACCTTGAAAGCAGTTCATATTCCGGGGAGGTTAAATCTGCTAGCAGACTCATTGAGCCGAAGGATGAGTGTTTTACCCACGGAATGGCAACTAAATCAATGTGTGGCGGATCGTCTGTTCGACCATTTGGGGAAACCCAACATAGATTTGTTCGCAACGAAGAAGAATGCGAAGATGACGACGTACGTCTCTCCGATTCCAGACCCAAGCGCTTTCGCAACGGATGCGTTAGCTATCAGCTGGGAGGGAATGTATGCATACGCATTCCCCCCAGCAATCCTGATTCCAAAGGTGCTTCAGAAAATCAGGCAGCAGGAGTGCCAAGTGCTTCTGATCGCCCCGGATTGGCCAAGCCGATCGTGGTATACGGATCTGCTGGACCTTCTGGTCTGCAATCCGGTTCCGCTGCCTCTGATGGACGACCTTATCTTCCAGGGCAAGGCCCTTCACGACAATCCGTCAATGTTCCGATTGACTGCGTGGATGTTGTCAAGGAATCTAGAATTAAGGAGGGCTTTTCTGAGCAAGCGGCCATATTTATGGCCAAAGCCAGGAGGGGGTCAACCTCCAGAGCATATAATTATAAAATCAACAGATTTGCAGAGTGGTGCTCAAAAAGATGTATTGATCCAATGGAATCATCTATTCAGGTAGTGGCTGATTTCCTCTGTCACCTATATGATGCCTATAGCCTCAAGCCTAACTCTATTGCTGGTTATAAATCAGCTTTAATGACTGTTATCCCTTGCTTGGCTAATAGGGGGAGTGATGAAGTAAGTACATTAAATGTATTAATTAAAGGCATGGGCAATCTAAGACCAAGGAATCCTCCACTGATTCCGTCTTGGAGTTTATCACTGGTGCTCCAGGTACTAGGTGATAAGCCTTTTGAACCACTTAGTTCCATTTCTATGAAAATGTTAACTCTTAAAACTGTATTTTTAATTGCTGCGGCCTCGGCGAGGCGTAGGAGTGAGATCCACGCCTTATCAGCCGAGGTTGACCGTTTTGTGGTTACAGGGGAAGGCCTTAAGCTTCTACCTAGGATTAATTTCTTGTCTAAAAATCAGTCATTGAAATATCCAGGTCAGCCTATTTTTTTGCCATCTTTAACTAGATATGATCCTGGTTCTAAAGTATGGTGTCCCGTCCGGGCGCTGCTCCGGTACAGACAGCGTACTTCGGAGTGGCGTACCGACCTATCAGCTTTATGGTTGTCATATATTGAACCCCATGGTAGGGCGTCTAAGGACACCATTTCTAGGTGGATTGTGGAATGTATTCAATTTTGTCACAAATCCGCCACCGGGCGACAGGTTGACGTGGCCAAGGCTCACAGTGTCCGCGGTGTCGTGGCATCCACTGCCCTGTTTAGTGGGGTCCCTGTGGATGATATTATGTCAGTGGCTCAGTGGCACTGTGAGTCAAGTTTTACAGACCATTACCTCCGTGACACCTCTAACCCTCTCGCCTTGTCGATTTTGAAACAATAACCGCTTTATGTTGTGAAGAGTGCTTCCGCATTGCTTATATACTTCGCCATTCAGCGACGGTGACAACCACTTGTCGGGACTGTATCATGCCTCTCTACTGGAATCGTGATGACAGCTTCCTAGTACAACAAGGTCAGTCTTGTTCATGTGTTGTTCATTGTTTTGTGTTGTCACGTTACCCAGTGTTATTAATATGGTGATGGTTTATGTGGGTTGTGGTTCTTTAGAGAGAGTATACGAAAATGGAGCCTTTTCGTCTCTGTCCTATAGTACTTGGCACTAGTACGTAGAGAGCGTGTAGGACATTGAGGTCATTTAATCTTCCTCCCAAGGGTGGGGGGGGAGCGCATATGACAAATCGGTCATCTCTCAGGCATCGGTTGTGTTATCCGATGGTTTATCAAATCCTGACTGTGTTTTCACACAGTTTCAGACGTCATAAGTGCCTTAAACGCTTGAAAGCGTATAGGGAAGAGCTGGTCTTTTGACCTCGCCTCCCTCCCGCCAGATTCACTTTCGAATTCTGGCAATATCAAAAGTATTAGGGAGGTAAGTATACTCTTGATGTGAAATAAACGAAATCTAGGATTTCTTTTTTCACGAGAGAGTTGATACTTACCTCCCTAGATACGGACCCGGCCTCTCCGCCCCACAGAGGCTCGGTCTTCAGGCTCTTGGTAGTTGCATGTGTTAGCCAATAAATGAGCCAGAGGAAGTAGTAGTCGGCGCATGCGCGGTGGTGGGGCGAGCATCCGCCGGACTACCTCTGACTCCCTGCCCAGTAGGGGCACCTAACTGTTTTTAATCTGAGTGTTTTATTGAGTGAAAGCCGATATTTAGCAATATCAAAAGTATTAGGGAGGTAAGTATCAACTCTCTCGTGAAAAAAGAAATCCTAGATTTCGTTTAGTCCGCGGCGTAGTGACTTCCACTGCCCTATTTAATGGGGTCCCTGTGGATGACATTATGTCCGTGGCTCAGTGGCACTGTGAGTCAAGTTTTACAGACCATTATCTCCGTGACACCTCGAATCCTCTCGCCTTGTCGATTTTGAAAAAATAATCGCTTATAGGTTTTTGAGGAGGGTTTCCTCATTGCTTATATACTTCACAATTAATCAATGGAATCATCCACTTTTTGGGACTGCATCGGTCTTCTCCACTGGGAAGAGGATGACAGCTGCCAAGTTCAACAAGGTCAGTCTTGTTCATGTGTTGTTCATTGTTGATTGTATTGTCACGTTACCTGTTTTTATTAATATGGTGATGGTTTGTGTTTTGATGTGGTTCATCATTGAGAGTATACGAAAATGGAGCCTTTTCGTCTCTGTCCTATAGTACATGGCACTGGTACCTAGAGAGCGTATAGGACATTGAGGTCATTCTAGTCTTCCTCCCAGGAAGGAGGGGGGGGGGGGGGGGGGGTGGAGCGCATATGACATTCGGTCATCTCATCCATCGGTTGGTGTTAGCCGATGTTCATCAAATCCTGACTGTGTTTTCACACAGTTTCAGACGTTTAAGTGCCTTGAACGCGTGAAAGCGCATAGGGAAAAGCTGGTCTTTTGACCTCACCTCCCTCCCGCCGAATTCCCTGTCGAATTCTGGCAATATCAAAAGTATTAGGGAGGTAAGTATACTCTTGATGTGAAATAAACGAAATCTAGGATTTCTTTTTTCACGAGAGAGTTGATACTTACCTCCCTAGATACGGACCCGGCCTCTCCACCCCACAGAGGCTCGGTCTTCAGGCTCTTATTAGTTGCATGTGTGTCAGCCAATAAATTAGTCAGAGGAAGTAGTAGTCGGCGCATGCGCGGTGGTGGGGCTGGCATCCGCTGGACTACCCTCTGTCTACCTGCCCAGTAGGGGCACCTAACTTTTTAATCTGACTGTTTATTGTGTGAACGCCAATATTTAGCAATATCAAAAGTATTAGGGAGGTAAGTATCAACTCTCTCGTGAAAAAAGAAATCCTTGATTTCGTTTAATTTGTCATCATGTCGTGTTATTATGCACCGTTTGCAGAGCTCTTGTATTAGTGGTAAGGATGATTGTTGCATTGGTCAATAATGAAAAGGACCATTACTCCATTAGTCGATGGCAAATGGTATGCTTGCCTGATGGACCAATGATGCTTGTTGTGTATTAATTAATATAAACATGGTAACAATTCCTCAGCTAGGTATCAAGCACTATGGCCCTTGGGCCATTTATTTATTTGATTGATTTTGAAGCCGAAATTGGTGATACATGTATATATAGGTTTTTGGGTATTCTGATTTGAAATTTGTCATTTTTGAAACTGTCAGATAAACGGTTTGGCGGCCATCTTGGCTCATTTTCCCGCCTAAAGCTCACATACTAAAGCAATGGGAAATTTAAAATGTCCCTCTTGAGAACCACTGGGCAGATTTCAATTATTAGCTCACCTGGCCTGAAAGGAGTTTGCGCCATGGGTACCATCCATCGTCCTTCCATCTGTCCGTCCGTCAACTTTTTCTTTAAACAACTTCTCAAGAACCACTGTGCCGATTTCAATTATATTTGGCAGGAAGCATCCCTAAGGCGTAGAGATTCCAAGTTTGTTCAAACTAAACCACCAAGGGAACTTGAGTGACCAAACGGTTTGGTGGCCATCTTGGATGACATATTTTTCAAGAAAACTACTCCAAAACTGCTGAACGGATTAGGCGAAAATTGGGGATCCTTAGGGACTAATGGCCATTAGTTTATTCAAGGGAAGTTGATACATAAAAAACATTGCCGCCGTGGACCAATCAAAATGTAGCATGTTTGGCGACCATATTGGAATTCCAAAAATGTCCACAAACTCATTTAAAAGACCGCCTTTAAACCACCAACCAACAATTTTTGACAAAAATCTATAGTTCTCTGCAATTACCTGTAGGATCTGTGGCTTTTCTACTTAAAATTCCAGTTTTCAAGGTGAGAGACAGGCCCCTTGGGCTTCTTGTTAATATTTAACCTTTTTCACCGATGAATTCACCATATCTCATTTTCAAGGCAACCATACAGGAAAACTGTCGAATAGTTTGAAATTGATTTAACTGGAATAGATTGCTGCCTTAGGCAGCGACGTCTTCCAGTCAAATTAATTTCGAAATATTCAACAGAATAAAGATTTATTTCGTAGAGAATTTGCTTTTTCAGGAATTTGTCGGTGAAAGTGTTAATGTCATATTTATGTGATACATGTTTTGATAGTAATCATTGTGAATAGCTATTCTGTCAATTTCAGCTAAGCTGGGACTAGTAGGCCTGAGTAACACATTGGCTGTTGAAGGGCTAAAGGACAATATTCTCTGCAATACAATAGCACCTATAGCCGGCTCAAGGCTCACAGAAACCATACTTCCTCCAGGTATAATACAGGCATCCATTTCTAGCTATGCGCCACCCATTTCTAGCTATGCCCCACCCATTTCCAGCTAAGATACACTCACATTTTGTACGTGTTGGGATAAATTGATCAATATACTTTGAAACATGATTTCCCAGAATCACAATTTCAAGGTAGCTGTGCAGGTAAGCTGGTGAATAATTTGAAACTAATTCGACAAAATATGTATAAATTGTAAATTCATCGAAGGCATAGAATTCGTACACATGACAGACTTCGAGCTTCATGGCTGAGTTATTATATGATAATGATTATGACATCAGCCTACATGTAATGTATTTGATTATGACATCACATACCTGAGTGACACATTGGATCCCTCCATTGTGATCAGCGTCAATATTAGTGACAGTATCAGTAAATAGTGTGTATAAATTAAAATTTGTGATCTTCAGATATTTATAAATGCACTTCACATATTTTCTCTATGTACATGTAGCTTTCTTGCTACAAAGAGAATATCAAGACTTTGGCAGTATTCTGGATAAAAGAACTTGGATCGGGATCGGGATCAAATGATGGATCCATAGATATCTCTGAAACTACTGGTCCGATTTTTCTCCGGTTTTAACACAAGACCCTCATGTGACTATAAATTAGGCATCCACAACTTTGGGCGAGGTCTGGAGAAATTGGGAAATTTTGAGAAAATCCTAAAACATGTACTTTACAATGTGACAAAAACGGGAGGGCGATGGTCTGCAATCTCTGATTGCTCTTGTTACATAGCAAATACTGGTAAATACTAACAATAATTAATGACAAGTGGTTTGTTATAACAATGTAACTGCATTACTGTTAGAACATGTCTTCCGCATTGTGTATACCATCTGATATTTCACGCATAGGATCTTAAGCTTCTTCACTTGCACAATCAATGTTCCTTGCCAGTTTTATCTATGCCACGCCCATCTCTCCACCCACACCTCGCTCGTGTTTGGATCAATCGATTATTGCACTCTGAATCTCAATTTCCAGAAAATTATACAGGTTAGCTGTTGAATGTTTTGAAACTAATTGAACTGGGTGCTGCTGATGCCTATGGCAAGGGAAAGGTATATGTCCATTTATATTTTTTGCCTATGGCAGCAACAGTGCCCAGTCGAATTAGTTTCAAAATATTCAACAACATGTTTATTAAATAGCAAAGACATACAATTCATACGTGTCGGACTATTAAGCGTTTAAGATGGACTAAGTCATTCATACTGTAATTGATTATGACATCATCCTACATATCACGTAGTTGATTATGACATCATATGATGGATGGATAAACTGGAGAGGTCCATTACACCATGAGAGGGCAATACAAAGTTATACAGATATTGCCTAATCCAATCAAGTAGCGTCATTTAGTCATGTGACTTCACTTAGGGGGAATAATAATGGAGGGATCAGATCTGTTACTCAAGTATCTGACCTGATAATCAAAATCCAACCCTTGTCATCTGACCTCATCATCAGATGACATGGGTCTAACAGGAAATGGGCAAAGGGCTAACAGTAACTATCTGAATTGTATGTCTTTGGTGAATTTACAATTTAATAAACATTTTATTGAATATTTTGAAACTAATTTGACTGGGAGCTGTTTCAGTCATAGACAGCAAGGGAAAAGTGCATGTCCATTTATAGAATGTGTTCACAAATGGTAAATAATAGAGAAACAGGCATAATTGTGGAATAAGTGTCAAACATGGCATTCTGGTTGATCTTTTACCTACTTCGCACCATAGTTAACCCTTTCACCGACAAATCCCTGGAAAAGTGCATTCTTTGTGCGATCGTATAACATTATTCTGTTGAATATTTTGAAAATAATATGACTGGGAGATGTTGCTGCCTTCCAGTCATATTAGTTTCAAGATATGCAGCACCTTTCCTGTATGGTTGACATCAGATTGAGTTACAGGGAGTTCATAGGTGAATGGGTTAAGCTACTCACATAATGGAAGTGGCCTGTAATGCCTGTGGTGTTTATTCTAAAAACAGTGTTTCTCTAAGGTATTGCTGTATTTGAGTTTGTTTGTTTGACAGAAACTCCCTCCAGCAATCCATTTTAAAAATGAACGCTTGTTTATTTCCTAAAGGATAATCGAATATATTTCTATAGTAGAATATTTTTATATCATTCTCTATTGTATCTTCTGATATCTCTTGTTGTGTTTAGCAAAACTTATCAGCTTATATTTCAGGATTGGTTAACCCGAATGAAACACAACTCTGGTATATGGTTGCTTATGCTAAGAGGATGCGGGATAGTGACAGCAAGTTCTACTTCGAATAATACTTAGCAGATGTACTATTATGATGATGTCTATTATCTAGTCTAGCTCAAAATAAACAAGTAAAACTCCGCACTCTCCTGGTCCTGCCCATACTGTGTCCGGGAATACCATAGCCGCAGGTACCGAGTCAATTCCCAATCACAGCCAGATTCGTCTATTTTGCGCTCCTGGAAAGTCGCATGTTTTGTTAGCTCAAAATTGTGCAATTTTAAGCGAATTTAAGCGTGTTATTCGTGAATCATCGTTGGCTTCATGGAGGAAAAAGGAAAATCATCACAGGAGCAGGTTGTATCAATCTAGAATTTATACATTCGTGCCATAATGACTGTTTGAGATTTCCTTAAATTGGCACATTATTCTAAAATGGTAGCCATTGTTGGAGTCGCTCTGTAACAGTTAACTCTTTAGTTTTAATCCGGGTACTCGGTTAATTTCTCTTGCGATCGGTTCCTTCCAAGATGGATGCGCCATTAGCCAAGATGGCGGCGCCCATGATTAATATTGCGCTTGGCTTGGCGTGTCTATGCACTCTGTTTTACGCCAATTTTTAGCTCGCGCTTCATTGTCGAGGGTGTTTGTAGCGATCGGCATTTATTTCTTGGCTGTATTAACGTTAGTTAACTTCCAAGTTGTGTTTATTAATTTTCACTCAAAAAAGTTTCAAATATATTTCCTGCCTAAAGGCTTGATTATCATTAATTTAAGAGAAAGTTAATGTTTCTAAGTAATTCTATTTTACAATCAAGTCAATTGTGCGTATTGCTCGTCATCGTTTGTCATGTGCAGCGTTTTAATTCTTCTCTGTGTTCGCAGAAAGCCAAAAACCAGGACACGTGCCACAAATGCAACAGGTTCATGAAGCGCAAGTACTCAGGCCATCATTGTGTGGCTTGCGCTAAGTGCAAGGTGGGAAGTCCCTGTGATGGGTGCGCCAAGTGGTCATCGGAAATGGTGGCGGAATTCGATCATGATTGTCGTGCGCGCTTGGAGAGGATCGCGAGGGACAAGGTGGCCAAGGTGGATCAGGCATCGATGAGAGGACTGGAAGGTTGTCTGAATGAATGTATGGTTTCAGCACTTGGCGTATGGGCGGCCCAGTTCAAGGCAATGTTTGAGTCATTGCAGTCCACGATCCCGACGATGCAGGCTGGTGCAGGGCAACCTTTAGGTGGTCCGGCTAGTTCTGCGGAGGGACGAGCATCTGTCCCTTCTCTGACCTTGGCTCATGAGCCGACGGCGGAGGAGGAAGATCTTCTAATGGAAGATTCCGGCATGCCGGATATCTCGCTGACGGCTATGCCTAGTACATCCCAGGGATCTCCCTCGGGATTTGTACGGGTTTGCCAAGCGGGTGGTGATGTCGACATTCCGTCGGGCATTTTCCACCCGGATTTCGTGCAACCCGTGTTGTCGGTGGAGCCGTGTTTTACGGTTCCTAGCGGCATCCCGGCGGCGTTAGGTGCGGCTCCTCTCAGAATGCCGGCACCTACCGTAGTAAAAGCGGCTGTGGTCCCGGCTCCCGTGCTGGAGTCGATGGACTGCGGTGAATCCGTGTCCGGCGATTCGTTGGGCACTGGTGCCGCTAGTAGTCGGGCTATGGACGCGCCTCATGTTGGCAGAAGTGCGGGCCATAGCTCTCAGCATGGATCGTCGTTGGCCTACTCATCCAAGAGTGAGAAGGAGGATGAAAACGGTAGTCCATTGATGGACGAATCCACTTTCTGCACCGAAGCTGAATGGGTGCAGGTCCTTGGCTGGATGTCCGACCGTCTCGGACGGAGATCTAGGATCTCAGCGCGATCCGACGATGGAACGGATGTCAGAGCGAGCGGCTAGCGCTCTGTCAAGTGGCTCTTCGACCATGCCGACGCTCCCTTTGGACACTCAGACTTCCGACATGTTGGAGGTTGCGGCATATTGTCTGGTTCAGCCAGAGTATGCATTGCCCAAGGCCCCGAAGGGGATAAGGAGTAGGGTCCATTTTCCTGAGCAGGCCTACCATCAGTATGCCCGGGTTCCACGGCTTTCCGTCGGGGAGCGAGAGGCGCTGAATAGGCCGTTGGCTGAAAAATCTAAGGGGCATTCTCGTTCTTTAGTTTCCCAAGCCAGTAAAGATCCGTTCAATGAGCTGACGCTCATTGAAGATGCGGCGAGGGCAGCCATGGCTGCGCTGTCGCACGGATGTACCGTCCTGCAGGGTATGCTGACCTGCGCGGCGGAAGGTGGACAAGTGCCAGAGGCTGCTCCCGGAGTTGGCCGAGACACCATGCGCTTGTCCCAAGATTGCCTGGCCAGGGTGATCACCAGATCATTGGCAGAGCGACGGAAAATGGTTCTCGATTGTGTAGAACCAGGACCTGAGATGAGGGCTGCGTTATCTTCTGTGCCTTTCATTGGTCCAGGCTTGTTCGGCGGCTCGGCACGACAAGCCTTATCTAAGGTCGCGTCAATGGTTGCTGAACAGGAAGTAGTCGTGGAAGTCGACTAAGAGGACACAGCCGCAGCAGTCCTATAAACAGCATCGGCACGAGCTGCAGAGGCAGCGCCAAAGATCGCCCTTCCGTCCTTCTGGCCATGATGGGCATCCAGATCTCAGGGACCTGGCCATTCGTCCTCATACAAGTCCTCTAATAAGAGGCTGTATAAGGATGACAGGAAGGGTGGCGGTTCGGGCTGCAGTGGTTACTGTAAGGATAACCGTGGTGGCGGTTCCGGACCGTCATATTCCAAGAAGCTGCGTGGTGGCCGGTCCTGACGGATTTCCGGCGGAATCAGTTCCGGTGACGTCAGGAACGAAGGGAGTCGAGAATCTTCACCCAAGCGATTTAGCGTCTTATCGTGCAAACTTGACCGCCAGCTGTGTGCAGATTCCTGCCGTCGGAGGCAGACTTCAACTGTTCTCAAGCCAATGGGAACAGGTCGTGCGAGATTGTTTAGTCTGTCAGTGGTTAAGAAACGGCTACGAACCAGACTCATCCGTCAATCGTTAGTTCCGTTAACATCGACTCCTGTGTGGACTCCCATTCCAAGGGAATCCGATCGTCTAGATGGCATTTGCTCAGAAATAGAATCTCTTCAGCAGAAGAACACGATTCATCTAGTCCGCAATCAGTCATCCCTAGGCTTCTATTCGATGATGTTCCTCGTTCCGAAACGTACCGGAGGATGGAGACCAATTCTCAATCTCAAACCGTTGAACAAATTTATTCTTTCTCCCAAATTTCAGATGGAGACTGTAGCAGCGGTGATGACAGGGCTGAGAAAAGGCATGTGGGCAGTGTCGATAGACCTGAAGGATGCTTATTTTCATATTCCAATGTCAATTCCTTTTCAGAAATACCTTCGCTTTGCATTCCAAGACAATGTTTGAGAATTCAATGCGCTTCCATTCGGCCTGACCACAGCACCCCGAGGGTCTTCACCAAAGAGGTTCTCGCCATGACTTTTTTTCTTCGCAGGAGAAACATAGCTGTTCATACTTACATAGACGACTGGCTGCTGAAGGCGGGGAATCCAGTCACTCTGCACAACAATCTACAGGTAGTCCTAGCCTTACTAAAGGATCTAGGATGGATTGTGAATCTAGAGAAATCAGAATTGACTCCATCCCAGGAGTTTGTTTATCTGGGAATATTTTTCAATCTCAGGGACGGCGTAGCTTTTCCGGCGGAGAGCAGAGTCAAGAGCCTGATTGCAGTTCTGGAGTCGGTTTCTCTAGGAGCCCATCTGACGGCGCGTCAATTTCTCAGAATACTGGGTTTACTAGTGTCTCTGGAGAAAGTGGTTCCTTATGCGGCACTCAGGCGCAGGCCAATTCAGATGTATTTAATGTCATTCTGGTCTCAGTGAACGGATCCGTTATCTCTGAGGATACCAGTAAAAGAACCATTGATATTCCATCTTCAGTGATGGTTATCAGTATCAGAACAGAATCTCCTGCGAGGTGTTCCTCTACCACCACCTCAACCACAGATGTCCATCTTCACAGATGCATTGACAACGGGTTGGGGAGCAGTATCGGACGATCAGTCAGTGTCAGGGGAATGGGATCGGATCAATGCGCAGAAACATATCAATGTTCTCGAATTATTAGCAGTGACATTAGCACTTCGAAAGTTCGAGAGCTTAATCCAAGACAAAATTGTTCTAGTGAGGACAGACAACTCAACAGTGGTGTCTTATTTAAACAGCCAAGGCAGGACGAGATCACCAGAGTTGTGCATGATGATTTGGAACCTTCTGCTGTGGTGCCAAGAGAGGAATGTTATTCTTCGGGCAGCACACATTCCGGGAAGACTGACCATCTTAGCGGATGCTCTCAGTCGAAGGATGGTTTGTCGTCCGACGGAATGGCAGCTCTACCAATCGTTAGCAGAGGTTCTATTCAAACATTAGGGCAAGCCAAATGTGGACCTGTTTGCAATGAAACAAAACGCAAAGATGGTCACATACGTGTCACCGATCCCGGACCCGCTAGCTCTAGCGGTAGACGCACTGGCGATAAGTTGGAAGGGAATGTACGCGTATACGTATCCTCCAACGATACTCATCCCAAAAGTTCTGGCAAAGATAAAAGAGGGTATGTGCCAAGTGCTACTGATCGCCCCTTATTGGCCAGGCCTTCTGGTCTGCAATCCAATCCCTCTTCCAGACATAAGAGATCTAATCTCTCAGAACCAGGGGTCTGTACTTCCACGACAGACCAGAAATGTTCAAATTGACTGCATGGATGTTATCAAGCAGCGTACAATTAAGGGTGGCTTTTCTGAGCAAGCAGCGAAGTTTGTCACTTCAGCCAGAAGAGGTTCAACCACTAAAACATATAATTATAGAATCAACAAATTTGCAGAGTGGTGTAAGGGAAGAGATATCGATCCCTGTTCTGCATCTATTCAACACGTAGCAGATTTTATGTCATTTATACGAATTTGACAAACTTGTACCTTCAACCCTAGCAGCATATAAGTCTGCATTAGCTTCAGTCATTCCCAGTCTGGCCATTGAAGGAGTGGAAAATGACACTTTAAATGAAGTTATTAAAGGAATGAGCAATCTGCGACCTAGACAGCCAATTCCTATCCCAGCATGGAATCTATCTCTTGTTCTACAGGTTTTAGGGCATGCTCCCTTTGAACCGATTAGATCTATAGACATTAAACTATTAACTATTAAATCAGTTTTCTTGGTTGCAGCAGCGTCGGCGAGGAGAAGCGAAATTCATGCGCTTTCTGCCGAACAAGACTGTTTTGTCGTCACGGGTGAAGGTTTAAGACTACTTCCACGTCTTTGTTTCCTGGCAAAGAATCAGTCACTTAAATATCCAGGACAGCTGATCAATTTGCCAAGTTTACCTAGACATGACCCAAACTCTTCTGCTTGGTGTCCTGTCAGATGTCTGAAAATGTATAAGAAACATACTGAGGAGTGGAGAGATGACCCGAAATCTCTGTGGTTATGTCTCAAAGGTCTTCATTTGCGCGCCTCGAAAGATACCATTTCTCGTTGGATAGTCGATGCTATTCAGATGTCGCACAAAATCGCTACAGGAAAGCAGATTGATCGTGCGAATGCCCATCATGTCTGAGCACTAGCAGCATCATCGGCCCTTTATAAGGGTGTCTCATTGGAGGAGGTGATGGCTGTAGCACAATGGCATGTCGAGTCATCATTCACTGATTTCTACCTTTGTGACATCTCCAGCGCACTTAATCCGGTAGCCGTCGCCAATTTATCGAATCTGAACTAAGCCACATCCGACCACTATTTCGCACACATCACAAGTTCTTCCACTTGCACTGAACAATGGCCATGCACATGACCTGAGAACGACCGTGGATTGGGCCGAGCTCCTGTGATGAACAAGAAAAGACCAAGCACTCAAAATGGTGAGTGTTTACATTAATTAAGTGACTATAAATAATTTACTTACAGTCGAAATACCAGACTGTTTAGGTAAATAGTCTGGTGTAAGAGTATACTTATCCTCTCAAACAGACATTAGACTCATTCCAATTTGAAAAAATTAATCGATATACTGATATTTTTTTCAAAATTAGAAGTTGTAGTAGCTTCTTTGCACTCTTCTAGACTGCTCTAGCTGAGACTTGAGGCTGACACAGGTCTGGTGGGTGTTGCATCCCTTTTTTCGACGGCCCTCTGGATTTCATGCGGACAAAAGAGGGGGGGGAGCGCGGTCTAGACCATGGAAGTTTAGCACTATGAGTCAGATGGCAGAACCCAAGCGTATGCCAGGGTTCTAGTCTCTTCACAACCTTCTCTGTTGGATGGTAGATGAGTGCTGGTTCGAGCCTCACCTCCTCCCACCGGTATTTCCTGGCTGTTGAAATCCGGAGTTTATCATAATAGTACATCTGGTAAGTATTATTCGAAGTAGAATAAAAAAAGCATCCGCTTTTGTTTCTACGAGACTTCTTAATACTTACCAGATGTACTATGGCCCTGCCTCAGCCGCCCCGCTCAGGTGAGGCTGAGCTGCTTTCGCTGTTTTTCAAGGCAAATATAAGACGAATCTGACTGATTGGGAATTGACTCGGTACCTGCGGCTATGGTATTCCCGGACACAGTATGGGCAGGAGCAGGAGAGTGCGGAGTTTTAATTGTTTATTTTGAGCTAGACTAGATAATAGACATTATCATAATAGTACATCTGGTAAGTATTAAGAATTCTCCTAGAAACAAAAGCGGATGCTTTTTTTGTGTCAACAGGTCAAAGGTCCATGTCACTCTAACCATGTTATTTGACCTCCAGTCTTTCAACGTTAAATTTTTCCATTTAGCAAATCGTTTGCATTTATGCTTCAGAATTACTTAATACTACCAGAGCTAATCTTGGACACATGGTTCGCTATGCTATAAGGAAAATGTGTGCTAATAGTGATATCACGAGGTCAAAGCTCAAGGTCATTGTAACCTGGATATTTGACCTGTCATGCCCGTACTTCCAATGTTAAGTATTTGTTTGCTTATATTTTAGGATTGCTTAATCCTACCGGAATGAAACTTGGACACGTGGTTTCATATACCATTCCAAGCTGGCATGATGATAATGAGGTCATTAGGTCAAAGGTCAATCCCATTATGACATTGCTATTTCACCTCCACTCGTTCAACATTAAGTTTTTCCGTTTTACAGACCATTTACATTTGTATTTCAGGATTGGTTAATTCTATTGGAACTAAGGTTGGATACACGACTTATAATGTTAGGAAGCAGAATGATAACATCGAGGTCAAAGGTCATGGTAACTGCAGAATTCGTGTATTGTGTTTCTATCAGATTTATTAGAAGCCTTGAAACCTGAATACGTGACTCCATTAGTTTTGTACTTGTGTCATGACAGCTGTTCTGAGACAGGTGGCCTGTATGAAGTGGGAGCTGGCTGGATGGGAAAATGTGAGTACAAAACTATAGCATGAATCCAATTCAGATAGCATGTATCTACACTGTAAATCAGATTCTGTGGTGTACAGGGCTCGATTTTAACACTAACCCATTAACCCGAGGATAGCAGAATTTCATATGGGTTAGTAAAACTACACCTGCACTAACCCGTGGGGGGGGGGGGTGGGGTGGGGGGGGGGGGGGGTTTACTAATGCTCTCAAAAGAGGAAATAGGAAAAAACAATGTTATAATGTCATTATGGTCAGTACCCACCAAAAATTGACAAAAGAACAGATTTTCTGCTACCTTCAATGCTTTATTGACTATTTTGAAATTAATTTGTCTGGAAAGTCGTTGCTGGCTTAGGCAGCAACGGCTTTCTGGACAAATTAATTTCAAAATATTCAACAGCTTTCCTGTTTGGTTGCCTTGGAAATGAGGTTTATAGGGATCCAATCCATTGGTGAATGGATTAAAGAACTGATCAGCTTTGAGCTTACAAACATTGGGTTAGTGAAATTTGCTGCGGGATAGTAAAATCCATTCTTCACTAGCCTGTCTGGATTAGTAAAAAATATCCTTTAAATCTACCCCTGGTATATACAGCAACTATAGTGAAGCATCATACATAATGACTGTATAAGAGGATTAAAAATGGTGGGAACAAAATCACGAATCTTCAGCAGTATGATAATAATATGCTGTATTTGCTAATATGCTGTATTTACTAATACTTGTATGTGTGATACACATTCATTCTTGCAGTAAGATGGCAGCGCTCTGAAGGCACTACAATAAGTCAGAAAGGTGTACCTTCAACACCAGAGGAAGGTGAGTAGGGGGTTACAGATAGAATGTAATCAAAGCTTAGAAGCCAATGATGGTAGCATATGATTATAAATATGTATACTGAGGTGCTCTTTAACGCTTTAATGGTCAAGATTTTTGACACATTTTAATTTTCTCGTTGAATATCCATCTGCAAGCCAAGATAAAGGCTATTTTTGGAAATTTACTACTGCAGTGACTGGCTTGATTATTGACTCAGTCATTCCAGTAGTAAATTTTTTTTAAATACCCTTATCTTAGCCTGCATGTGGCTAGTCTCCAAGACCACTGCGTAGGCCGGTTTTGACTGGCTTGACCATTAAAGAATATTAAGACATGTATACGAGTCAGAAATTCTGAACATGTGCACTGTAAGTCCTGTTTGTTGACCTTTTCTAAACTAGTAAGTGTCATCGGTGTATTAATGCTTCATCATCGGTATGTAGCATAGACCAGCTTATCCTGAATTCATCAAGCATTAGACTAATATACTGTTAGATGTTCCGTATGGATTTGTCCACAGAAAATGCTTCTAATGACTCAATATCAGTGTTCTAGCTTTGTACTTATGTGAGAGGACCAAATCTTTTGTCACGTGCACATCGTCTAAGCTGTAGGGTTGAACTATCAGTAAATGTCATGATGTGTGGAGAGCCGATTACCTGATGTGACTTCTCTACTATCTTTCATACATATAAATTATGTTTATATAACAGTATAATGGAGGGATGTGATCTGTTACTCAAGTCTCTGAGGTCATAATCAAATGTGTCAAAAACTGACGTCACAATTAAAAAGACGTAGCTCCATCACAAAGCTCAAAAAGTCAAAGCTGCTGCCTCAGTCATGTCAGTCAAATTAGATTCAAAATATTCAATGGCTTGAAATTTAGATTCCGGGAATTCAGGTTTCAACGTTTCAAATCGATTTGAACCTATATAAGAAAACTGGGCAGAGCTGAGCTATAAATGGGCAGGGCTTAGCTATAAATGCATCTGTCTATTGATAAGCTTGGGTAAACTTTGCACAAAGGCTAATTCATTTCTAAAATCTATTTTCTGTGCTAATAACACTAGGAATATGGCACCGCTTCAGATTTAGTTATAATACACAATATAACAATACCATATTTATTCCAATTAACCCACCCCTCCCAATTAAACCGGCCCTATGATTTTTAATGTGACCATACAATTTCTATGACCCCAAACACCCACTAACTGCAGCAAACTGCTT
The DNA here is from genome assembly GCA_034401795.1 of Chaetoderma sp. LZ-2023a. Classification (NCBI taxonomy): domain Eukaryota; kingdom Metazoa; phylum Mollusca; class Caudofoveata; order Chaetodermatida; family Chaetodermatidae; genus Chaetoderma; species Chaetoderma sp. LZ-2023a. Next base: position 49,337,819 of record CM067360.1, read on the forward strand.
GCAGATACAGATAGATTGCTGTCTAGCAGTGATCTAGAGCTGACTGATGCCCTTCAGCCATGCTGGTATATTCTGTGGCATGTGTTTTCTTTAAGAAAGCTTAGTCACTGGTCCATTAAAGAAGATATTTAAGTATTTTATGTCTTATTTCAACAGCCCCCTGGGATGACTGCTACCTTCCCAGCGGGTTAATTAGGATAAATACGGTATATCGGTGGAAGTGGCATTTCAGCATAATTCAGCCAAATTCTAGAAGGTGAGCAGAGATTTGCTTCAAATTTGGTACACGGATACCTTGTGACAAGAGTGCTTTTAAACTATAAAAATATTGAATATTTCTCAAATTTATTTATCAGTTGGAGGTTAAACATTTCTTTCCGCTTGGCTTTAGAATTTCACGCTTATTTTATTCAGCAATAATGGTTATTTGTATTCCAACCAAAAGAAGCAAATGCAAAAAATCCTTGGCTATGTAGGAAATATAATATTGAATATTTTGAAAACAAATTGTCTGAGCAGCATACTGTACCAATATATATACTCGTTGAGAGCCGCAACTATAAATCACACACAGAGGGAGTCAAAAGCAATGAACCTATCGAGACATTTTATTGATTCTCTATTTGTTTTGCTTACAGTGCGTAGTAATTGGTCCCGGATAGCAGGATTTGACACTGCGACTTATCCTACCTCAGCACAAGGTATTTTCCACTTTATCATTTATGTATAATTTACAGCATATAGGTACCATGTAACCAGTTAAACTCTCAGATCCCAGTATCTCTGTTACGGCAAGACCACAACAAAGTTGTTTATTGTCTCAAAATCCATTTGATATGAAGGCCATTTACAATTTCAATCCAATACAGAAAATCCTTTATTACTGGCATGAGAATCTTTGTCTGTACATCTGTCAGTGTCCAATTTTGTTTTTTGGTTTACTAAATTGAGTCTATGACATATATGCATATAAATGTATTTTGACATGAACCATTTGCCTACACGTATCTGTCAGTTACATATGCCTTATGCCAAATGCTCAGAAATGGGTGGGTGGGTGGGTGGGTGGGGGAGATGGCAGCTAATGATGTTTCAAGCTCTTCCACTACCACCCCCTAACCACACACCTCAGGGTTCGCACACTGGTTATGGGGACATAATTGTCAGTAAAATATTAAATTATGACGATAATATCTAATTACATATTAATATTTAATCGCATGAGATTTATATTTAATCACATGACAATAATATTAAGTCACCTGACAATAATATTTAATCACATGACAATAATATTTAATCGCATGATAATTATAGTTAATCACATGACAATAATAGTTAATCACATGACAATACAGGTAATCACATGACACAAATATATAATCACACATAACACCTTTATTTAATCATATTTGTATGATTACTGTATTTCACTTCAAGAGTATACTTACCTCCCTAATACTCTTTGATGTTGCTAAATATTGGCTTTCACTCAATAAAACCTCAGATTAAAAAAGTTAGGTGCCACTACTGGGCAGGTAGTCAGATGACAGTCTGGCGGATGCTAGCCCCACCACCGCGCATGCACCGACTAGTACTTCCTCTTTGCTAATTTATTGGCTTAGAGTCTCATGCAACTTTTTTGCTCAAAGTTTTTTGACTGTTTTTTCTTAATAAGAAACAATCTTTCAAGGATTAGTTACCTGTGAATGATGTCTGAACATGCAGTATCTCCAGAGGATGGCCCAGGACCTTTTCATCAGGTGACTTCTATTATATTTTAGCGTGTTTATCCCGTTGTAATGTGTTTCCGGGACTCGCGTTTATTGTGATAAGCGCCTAAAATAACTGGTGTATTTCTAAATGGCGCTATGAAATACTAATCTCTCTTTGTGTTTATGTCCACAGGTATCTATCTATGATTGTTCAGGACAGCACATCATCAAAGAGTTTGTTTTTCTCTCCACCAAGGTTCCATTTCCTACTAACATTGTTAGGTTATCTAACCAAAAATTATGCCCAGTGAGTTGGAGGCCTCGGATGTAGGTCTTCTCACTTTGCCCTCTTGGTCCACTTCCTTCCCTTATAAGGTGGAGAGAGTTAAGAGGTCATAATGTTGGTGGAGCTTCCAGTGCATCAGATCGGATGGTTTGTCTATGCTAAAGACTCAGGTATTCTAGTTATGATATGAGGCACTTCAATTATATTTGAAAATATTTGTGAAATCTGCTGCCATTTTATCATTGTTTATCTGATGTTTGTATAGTCTGTATGCACTATCCTTTTCACTTCAAGAGTATACTTACCTCCCTAATACTCTTTGATATTGCTAAATATTGGCTTTCACTTAATAAAACACTCAGATTTAAAAAGAAAGGTGCCCCTTATGGGCAGGTAGTCAGAAGTCAGTCAGGCGGATGCCAGCCCCACCACCGCGCATGCGCCTACTAGTACTTCCTCTTTGCTAATTTACTGCCAGAGGGGTCACACATGTTTTCACATCAAGAGTATACTTACCTCCCTAATACTTTTGATATTGCTAAATATCGGCTTTCACTCAATAAAACACTCAGATTAAAAACAGTTAGGTGCCCCTACTGGGCAGGGAGTCAGAGGTAGTCCGGCGGATGGTCGCCCCACCACCGCGCATGCGCCGACTACTACTTCCTCTTTGCTCATTTATTGGCAAAGGGTTACATGCGGTTTTGTGTTCTCTATACTTTTCTGCGCATTACCTTGTGTTTTACTCAAATTTGACGGTTCTTGTTCGTGGGAAGCATGTCGGAAAGGGAGGATTCACCTTTAGAAGGAGCGGGATCTCTTTATCAGGTGACTTCTTTGATATGCTAGCGTGTTTTGTCCCGGTTTAATGTATTTCCGGGACTCGCGCTTACCGTGATTAGCGCCTGTTTGTGTTGGTTTTTTACAACATGGTGCTTCATAAGTCTCATTTCTCTTTGTGTTTTGTCCACAGGTATCACGTAGAAGCTTTGATGGACTTCTCGGCACAAGAGGATATGTTTTCTCTCCACCACGGTTCCATTTCCTACTAATACTGTTAGGTTATCTAACCAAAAGAATATGTTCAGTGAGTTGGAGGCCTGTTATAAAGGTCTTCTCACTTTGCCCTCTTGATCCAATTCCTTTCCCTTCGGTGGAGAGAATGTAGAGGCGTACTATGGTGGAGTTCTCCGGTACATCGCGTTGAATGGTTTGTCTGTACAAGTGTCAGGTATCTAATTATTGATAAACAAAAGGGGAGATAATTTCCCTTTTTGCCAATGCTAGAATTGGAAGGAGTTATCTCTGTATATCTGATTGTTGTGTACTCGATATGCCTATTCAACGGGAATGTTCCGGTTACTTATACAATTCGTTCTTGCACTTGGTGCTTGTTGCGGATCGATTAATTTGGTCACAGGAGTGATGACGTCATAATCGGCCTTGGCCTTTATTAACATTTAACGTTTTGTCCAAGGCTGGTTCTTCTTGATTTGCGATCTTGAGGATCCTGTCCCTCTCTTTTTTAGTTGGTTTTGAGTTCGCTAACCTTAACTATCTTGCTCATTGTCCCTGTCCTTTGTCCTGTTTCAGAGACCTGGTTGCCCGTCCTGCGGGAGGTTTTTGAAAAACCGTTTCGTTCCGCACTTGTGCTTCAGCTGCAGTCCCTGTGGACCGTTGCTGAAGTGCGACGTATGTAAGCAGTGGGGGGGAGACCTAATGTCTGAGTTTTTATCTTTGCAGGCAAGGGAGAAGGTGATGGAGGAAGAGAGGAAGAAGAAGAAGGAGGGTTGTAAGAAGGGTAAGAGGAAGGCCTCATCCGCGGTGGATATGGAGGCCTTCCGGTCCGAAATGTTACAAGAGATGCAGAGGACAATAAAGGATTTGGTCCCAGAGTTGCTTCGCGGCATGCTCCCTGGGCCAGCTCCTTTGTTGTCCTCGGCATCTGCTTGCGAGCAGGTGATCCCCGCCTCTGAATCCGGTATCTTTAGGTCCGGTCCGTTTGTGGATTCAGAGGTGGCCCCTTTGTTGGGGGCAGTCCACGACCCTGGCAGCAGGCATGGCGCCGCGCCGAGGGGCCGTGGACAACGGTTGTTGCTGGGACCCGCGGTCTGCTCATCAGACCCCGGGTATCCGCGCGCCGAAGGTGTCAAAGCCTCCTATGGCACCTTCCCTGGCCAGTCCGGGTTAGCTCTCTTTGCTGACCCGGATTCTAATCTTTCTGGCCAGGAGGAAGAGGATCTCCTGCTGGGGTCGCCTTCTGAGGACGTGGCCATGGAATACGACGTCTGTGCACCCCTCGCGGGGAATACAGGCGACGTGTTCCGTGGTTCTACTCTCGCAGGAGTAGATTTCACGGTCCAGAAGGTGTCCCCAGGCGGTGCTGTTGACCACGGATACCGCATACCTCGGCTTGCCGATGGTATCGCTGGTGCTGGTCAGACCCGTGGTAGAGCGGTGTTTACCCCACGCTCTGCCACGGCGCCTGCTCCTGGTCAAGCCGCGGAGTTTAGCATGCCTGCTCTCTCGGGCCCGCATGCTTTTCCAGGCTTGCCAGGGGTATCAGCTTACCCGCCGTCGACGTCAACTGCGAGTGCTCTGGAGGAAGACGAAGGCCCTCGTCTAGTAGAGCGCTCGCAGTTAGCCACGGAGGAGGATTGGTCGGACGCTTGCCAATGGCTGGTAAGTGTTCGGCCCGATCTACCCGTGGAGCTGCCGGCTAGCCAGCGTGACCATAGGCCGTGGTTAGCTGGTAGGCCGGCGGCTACCGCTATGCCATCTCTGCCGCTGGCTGAACATGTCGTGGACATGTTCGAAGCGGCGGAGGCGTCCATTAAGGTTAATGGACGTCTCGCGAAGGCCCCTCGCGAGGTGGCTAAGCGTTGCCGCATCGTGCCCCTGGATTACCAGTGGTACGGTGTGGTGCCGAAGCCAAGCGTTGATGATCGCGCGGCTTTAGGCGAAGATGCGCGGCCGGGCTCCCGTTCTGACACGGGAGTCTTGTGCTCGAACGCGTTGCGTTCGGCGAATGCCGCGCTGCGTGATGCGGAGGAGAGTGGGAGAGCGTCGATTGCCGCTCTGTCCCACGTCTCCCAGCTGCTACAGGGGGTGGTAGCGGCCTCCGCATCACGCCAGCCAAGCCCGGTAACAGTTCAGAGAGCCATTCAGGATGGTATCAACCTGGCTTTGAACTGTTTGACGCGGGCGGTGACCAGAAGTGTCCGGGCGCGGCGCACGTTTGCACTTGACAATCTGTGCCCGTCCCAGGACCTGTATAATAGGCTGCTGCGGACGCCTATGACAGGTCCTGGTCTCTTTGGAGGTGAGGGATGCAGGCACCTCCAGGAGACGGTCACTCTGGTTAACAACCAGAGGGCGCTGCGTGAGCAATTTGAGGTGCTCCGGCGGGAGCGTGTTCGCGCGGCACCCCCTGCGTTTCGTCCTCTGCAGGCTCGAGGTGGTGCTGGCCAGGTCAGAGGCCAGCCACCGTCGCAACGTAGGCCTAGGCCACGGGCGATTCGGCCAGCAGTGAGGGGGGCGCAGGCTCCTCAGCCGCACCCAGCCAGACAGCCGCCCGCGTACCGTGGTGCGCGCGGCGCTGGGCGGGGCGCGCGGGGATCTGGTCGCGGTAATCGGGCCTGATGGCCCGGTTACCGCGGTGGGAACCACTCCGGTGTTTCACGCCGAGAGAACAGTGCCACTCTGGCACTCCTTATGTCCACCTCTATCCCTAGGTGGACCGGTGGGCGGCCGTTTGCCCGCCCACTTGCCAGAGTGGAAACGGTTGACTCAGGACCGTTTAGTCTTGCGATGGCTTTCAGTCGGGTATCGTCCCGACTGGGTGACAGGCCCGCCATCGCGACTGTCTCTCGCGCCGATCTGGACTCCTATTCCACGGGATCCGGATCAGAGGTTGTGTATAGAGGAGGAAATAAATTCCCTCATACTAAAAGAAGCCATTCAGCCGGCACAGAGGTGCCCGGGCTTCTATTCAACCCTGTTCTTAGTAACAAAAAACACCGGAGGGTGGAGGCCGATTCTCAACCTCAAGCCATTGAACAAGTTCATAGAGACGCCCAGTTTCAAGATGGAGACTGTGCGCTCGGTGTTGGCGGGGTTAGAGCGAGGAATGTGGACAGCGTCGATAGATTTGAAGGATGCTTATTTCCACATTCCCATAGAGAGGAGTTTCCGTCGCTTCCTGAGATTTGCATTTCAGGGCCGGCGGTGGGAATTCAGGGTGTTACCCTTCGGGATTTCCACGGCTCCTCGGGTCTTCACCCGTGTGGTTCTCGCGATCACTGCATACCTCCGCAGGAGAAGCATAGCAGTCCACACGTACATAGACGACTGGCTGTTGAAAGCACACACCCGGGAATCATTGTCAGCCAATCTGGAGATTGTTTTGAAAACTCTCTCGGACTTGGGCTGGATGATCAATTTCCCGAAATCAGAGCTAACTCCATCCCAGAAGTTTGTTTACCTGGGCATGTTCTTCGATCTGGAGACGGGGTATGTGTACCCCACTCAGGAGAGGGTTCAAATACTCATCTCGGTAATACAGTCGGTGTGCGACAGTCGTCATGTCCTGGCACGGGTTTACTTGAGAATGCTGGGCTTGATGGTTTCTTTGGAACCAGTCATTCCGCAGGCCGCCTTACGCAGGCGCCCGATCCAGTTGTTTCTCATGACACAGTGGACCCAGAGTTGAGGTTCGCTGGACTCGAACGTGTCAGTATTGGCGCCTCTGATTCACCACCTGCAATGGTGGTTGAATACAGAGAATCTCTTGCCGGGGGTTTTGCTAACCCCTCCCCACCCTCAGGTGACTGTGTATACAGATGCATCGATGGAGGGGTGGGGAGCTTGTCTGGAAGAGTCCACAGTATCAGGGCTTTGGGATCTGGATCAGTCCAAGGAACATATCAATCTACTAGAGCTAAGAGCAGTAGTCCTGGGCCTGGAACATTTCTTACAGAAAGTTCAGGGCAAGATTGTTCTAATTCGTTCAGACAACTCAACAGTAGTGACTTACATAAACCGCCAGGGCGGAACGAAGTCGCCCAGTCTCTGTATGATGACATGGAAACTGCTTTGTTGGTGCCTGGATCATGGGATCACCTTGAAAGCAGTTCATATTCCGGGGAGGTTAAATCTGCTAGCAGACTCATTGAGCCGAAGGATGAGTGTTTTACCCACGGAATGGCAACTAAATCAATGTGTGGCGGATCGTCTGTTCGACCATTGGGGGAAACCCAACATAGATTTGTTCGCGATGAAGAAGAATGCGAAGATGACGACGTACGTCTCTCCGATTCCAGACCCAAGCGCTTTCGCAACAGATGCGTTAGCTATCAGCTGGGAGGGAATGTATGCATACGCATTCCCCCCAGCAATCCTGATTCCAAAGGTGCTTCAGAAAATCAGGCAGCAGGAGTGCCAAGTGCTTCTGATCGCCCCGGATTGGCCAAGCCGATCGTGGTATACGGATCTGCTGGACCTTCTGGTCTGCAATCCGGTTCCGCTGCCTCTGATGGACAACCTTATCTTCCAGGGCAAGGCCCTTCACGACAATCCGTCAATGTTCCGATTGACTGCGTGGATGTTGTCAAGGAATCTAGAATTAAGGAGGGCTTTTCTGAGCAAGCGGCCATGTTTATGGCCAAAGCCAGGAGGGGGTCAACCTCCAGAGCATATAATTATAAAATCAACAGATTTGCAGAATGGTGCTCAAAAAGATGTATTGATCCAATGGAATCATCTATTCAGGTAGTGGCTGATTTCCTCTGTCACCTATATGATGCCTATAGCCTCAAGCCTAACTCTATTGCTGGTTATAAGTCAGCTTTAATGACTGTTATTCCTTGCTTGGCTAATAGGGGGAGTGATGAAGTAAGTACATTAAATGTATTAATTAAAGGCATGGGCAATCTAAGACCAAGGAATCCTCCACTGATTCCGTCTTGGAGTTTATCACTGGTGCTCCAGGTACTAGGTGATAAGCCTTTTGAACCACTTAGTTCCATTTCTATGAAAATGTTAACTCTTAAAACTGTATTTTTAATTGCTGCGGCCTCGGCGAGGCGTAGGAGTGAAATTCACGCCTTATCAGCCGAGGTTGACCGTTTTGTGGTTACAGGGGAAGGCCTTAAGCTTCTACCTAGGATTAATTTCTTGTCTAAAAATCAGTCATTGAAATATCCAGGTCAGCCTATTTTTTTGCCATCTTTAACTAGATATGATCCTAATTCTAAAGTATGGTGCCCCGTACGGGCGCTGCTCCGGTACAAACAGCGTACTTCGGAGTGGCGTACCGACCAGTCAGCGTTATGGTTGTCATATATTGAACCCCATGGTAGGGCGTCTAAGGACACCATTTCTAGGTGGATTGTGGAATGTATTCAATTTTGTCACAAATCCGCCACCGGGCGACAGGTTGACGTGGCCAAGGCTCACAGTGTCCGCGGTGTCGTGACATCCACTGCCCTTTTTAATGGGGTCCCTGTGGATGATATTATGTCAGTGGCTCAGTGGCACTGTGAGTCAAGTTTTACAGACCATTACCTCCGTGACACCTCTAACCCTCTCGCCTTGTCGATTTTGAAACAATAACCGCTTTATGTTTGTGAAGAGTGCCTCCGCATTGCTTATATACTTCGCCATTCAGCGACGGTGACAACCACTTGTCGGGACTGTATCATCCTTCTCTACTGGATTCATGATGACAGCTTCCTAGTACAACAAGGTCAGTCTTGTTCATGTGTTGTTCATTGTTTTGTATTGTCACGTTACCCAGTGTTATTAATATGGTGATGGTTTATGTGGGTTGTGGTTCTTTAGAGAGAGTATACGAAAATGGAGCCTTTTCGTCTCTGTCCTATAGTACTTAGCACTAGTACGAAGAGAGCGTGTAGGACATTGAGGTCATTTAATCTTCCTCCCAAGGGAGGGGGGGGAGCGCATATGACAAATCGGTCATCTCTCAGGCATCGGTTGTGTTATCCGATGGTTTATCAAATCCTGACTGTGTTTTCACACAGTTTCAGACGTCATAAGTGCCTTAAACGCTTGAAAGCGTATAGGGAAGAGCTGGTCTTTTGACCTCGCCTCCCTCCCGCCAGATTCACTTTCGAATTCTGGCAATATCAAAAGTATTAGGGAGGTAAGTATACTCTTGATGTGAAATAAACGAAATCTAGGATTTCTTTTTTCACGAGAGAGTTGATACTTACCTCCCTAGATACTGACCCGGCCTCTCCGCCCCACAGAGGCTCGGTCTTCAGGCTCTTGGTAGTTGCATGTGTTAGCCAATAAATGAGCCAGAGGAAGTAGTAGTCGGCGCATGCGCGGTGGTGGGGCGACCATCCGCCGGACTACCTCTGACTCCCTGCCCAGTTGGGGCACCTAACTGTTTTTAATCTGAGTGTTTTATTGAGTGAAAGCCGATATTTAGCAATATCAAAAGTATTAGGGAGGTAAGTATCAACTCTCTCGTGAAAAAAGAAATCCTAGATTTCGTTTATTCAGGCTTAAGGCTTTTCTGAGCTGTTTAATCGTTTAATTAATATATTAGAAGTGTTTTATTAACCTGGAGTGATGGCAGATCGGATTATTTCGCCGGAGGAGCGCCCAGGACCTAGCCATCAGGTGACTTCTAGTATATTTTAGCGAGTTTATCCCGTAGTAATGTGTTTCCGGGACTCGCGTTTATCATGATAAGCGCCTAAAATAATTAGTTTATTTCAAAATGGCGCTATGAAATGCTAATCTCTCTTTGTGTTTATGTCCACAGGTATGTACCTTCGGTTGTTTAGGACATCACATTATCAGAGAGTTGGTTTTTCTCTCCACCAAGGTTCCATTTCCTACTAACATTGTTAGGTTTTCTAACCAAAAATTATGCCCAGTGAGTTGGAGGCCTCGGATGAAGGTCTTCTCACTTTGCCCTCTTGGTCCGCTTCCTTCCCCCTAAGGTGGAGAGAGTTAAGAGGTCATAAGGTTGGTGGAGCGTCCGGTTCATCAGAGCAGATGGTTTGTCTATGCTAAAGACTCAGGTACTCTAGTTATGATATGAGGCTTTTCAATTATATTTGAAAATATTTATAAAATCTTACTGCCATTTATCACTGTTTATCTGATGTTTGTATGGTCTGTATAAACTATCCTGTCTAGTTAGGATGTTCTGGATATGATTACAATTCATCCTTACACCTGGAGGTTTTGTTTCGGATCGATTTAACTTCTTATTTTTGAAGTTATGATGTCATAATCAGCCGTGCGCCTTACTGTCAGTTATAAGTTTTGTCCAACGCTGATTTATTATTATTAGCTTGGGTTTTTATGGCCCCTTCTTGTTTATTTTCATGTTGAGTTTTAATTCAATATCTGTAATACTTATTGTCTGTCCTCTGGTGTGTTTCAGAGGCCTGGTTGATATTTTTTTCAAAATTAGAAGTTGTAGTAGCTTCTTTGCACTCTTCTGGACTGCCCTAGCTGAGACTTGAGGCTGACACAGGTCTGGTGGGTGTTGCATCCCCTTTTTCGACAGCCCTCTGGATTTCGTGCGAACAAAAGAGGGGGAGGGGAGAGCGCGGTCTAGACCATGGAAGTTTAGCACTATGAGTCAGATGGGACACAGTATGGGCAGGACCAGGAGTGTGGAGTTTTAATTGTTTATTTTGAGCTAGACTAGATAACAGACATTATCATAATAGTACATCTGGTAAGTATTAAGAATTCTTGTAGAAAGGATGCTTTTTTGAGTCCGCTATGGATATGGAGGCCTTCCGTATTGAGATGATGGGAGAGATGAAGAGGACAATTAAAGATTTTGTCCCAGTGTTGCTTCGTGGCATGCTTCCTGGTCCAAATCTTTCGTTGTCCTCTTCGTCTGCTCCGGAGCAGATAATCCCCGCCTCTGAATCGGTACTATTTAGGGATCTTTCAGTTTTCAACCATGATTCAGAGGTGACCATAATAGAGGGTGAAATCCACGGTAAGAACACTGGCAGCAGGCTTGCAGTGCCGGTTGTTCGTGGTCAGGTGTCGCTGGAACATGCCTGCTTATCAGGCCAGGATTATCTGCACCCTGCTGGTACCAGTTCCTCCTATGGTACCTCTCCTGGCCAGTCCGGGTTAGCATTCTTTGCTAACCTGGAGTCTAATCTTTCTGGCCAGGAAGAAGAGGATTATCTGCTGGGTTTTCCCGTGCCCATGGACATTGACGTACGTGCACCCCTCGCGGGGAACACGGGCGACATTGTCCACGGTACTACTCACGCAGGAGTAGCATTCACAGCGCAGAAGGTAGCCCGGGCTGGTTCTGATGGCCAGTTTTACTGCATACCTCATCTTGCCGATGGTGTAGCAGGTGCTGGCCAGGGCTGTGGTGTGGCAAAACCTTTCCCACGCAATACCACGGCGCCTGCTCCTGGTCGAACCAGTCAGTTTGTCATTCCTGTTCTTTCAGGCCTGCATGCTTTCTTGGCTTGCCAGGCGTATCAGTTCCACCAGCCACATACACACCTGTGATTGCTCAGGAGGATGATGAAGGCCCTTGTCTTGTAGAGCGTTCACAGGTGGCCATGGAGGAAGACTGGTCTGACGCTTGTCAGTGGCTAATCAACGTCAGGCCAGATCTTGCCGTGGATCAGTCGGCCAGTCAACGGGACCAGCGCCCGTGGCTGGCAGGAAAGCCGACTGTTACCGCTATGCCATCTTTGCCGTTAGCTGATCATATTGTTGATATGTTCACTGCGGCGGAGACATCCATTAAGGCACATGGACATTTAGCGAAGGCCCCCCGCGAAGTGGCAAAGCGGTGCCGTATTACAGCTGATCAATATCAGCTATACGGTGTAGTACCGAAGCCAAGCACTGATGACCATGCTGCGCTGGGTGAAGATACGCGGCCAGGTTTCCGGTCTGACACGGGAGCACTGTGTTCGAACGTTTTGCGTTCGGCTAACACCGCATTACGTGATGCGGAAGAGAGTTCGAGGGCGTCTATTTCAGCGCTTTCGCATGTCTCACAGTTGTTACAAGGGGTAGTAACGGCATCCGCATTACGTCGGCCTAGTCAGGTGACTGTCCAGAGAGCCATCCAAGATGGAATTAACTTGGCTTTAGACTGTTTAACCCGGTCTGTAACCAGGAGTGTCCAGGCGAGGCGCACGTTTGCTCTTGACAACTTGTGCCCGTCCCAGGATTTGTATAATAGGCTGCTGCGTACGCCTATGACAGGTCCTGGACTTTTTGGAGGTGAGGGATGTAAGCATCCCCAGGAGACGGTTACCCTGGTCAATAACCAGAGGGAATTACGTGAGCAATTTGAAGTGCTCCGTAGAGAGCGCATTCGCGCAGCTCCCCCTGCGTATCATCCCCTGCAGGCTCGAGGTGGCGGTGGCCAGGTCAGAGGCCAGCCACCGGCGCAGCATCGGCAACGGCCGCGTGCGCTTCGTCCAGCAGCGAGGGGGGGGCGCAGGCTCCTCCGGAGCAGCCAGGCAGGCAGCCGCCCGCGCACCGTGGTGTGCGGGCCGTGGTGCGCGAGGATCTGGTCGTGGTAATCGTACCTGACAGGGTGATTACCACAGTAAGAGCTACCCCAGTGCATCTGCACCAGGAGACAGTGCCACTCTTGCGCTTCTTATGTCCACCTCTCTCCCTAGGTGGCCCAGTGGGAGGCCGATTGGCCAACCACATGCAAGAGTGGGAACGGTTGACTCAGGACCGTTTAGTCTTGCGATGGCTTTCAGTCGGGTATCATCCCGACTGGATAACAGGCCCACCATCACGACTGTCTCTGGTGCCGGTCTGGACTCAAATTCCAAGAGATCCAGATCAGCGGTTGTGTATAGAGGAGGAAATAAATTCCCTCATACTCAAGGAAGCGATTCAGCCGGTGCAAAATTGCCCAGGCTTCTATTCAACCGTGTTCTTGGTAACGAAAAGCACTGGAGGGTGGAGACCAATTCTCAACCTCAAGCCATTGAACAAGTTCATAGACACACCCAGTTTCAATAGATTTGAAGGATGCTTATTTCCACATTCCAATAGCGAGGAGTTTCCGTCGCTTCCTGAGGCATTCCAGGGCAGACAGTGGGAATTCAGGGTGTTACCCTTCGGAATTTCCACGGCTCCTCGGGTCTTCACCAGGGTGGTTCTTGAGATAACAGTATACCTCCGCAGGAGAAGCATAGCAGTCCACACGTACATAGACGACTGGCTGTTAAAAGCACACAACCAGGATAGTTTATCACCAAATCTGGAGATAGTTTTGAAAACTCTCACAGATTTAGGCTGGATAATAAATTTTCAAAAATCAGAGCTGACTCCATCCCAGAAGTTTGTTTACCTGGGAATGTTCTTCGATCTGGAGATAGGATATGTTTATCCTACTCAGGAGAGAGTACAGATACTCAATTCAGTAATACAGTCAGTGTGCAATAGTCGTCATGTCCTGGCACGGGTTTATCTGAGAATGCTGGGATTGATGGTTTCTTTGGAACCAGTCATTCCTCAGGCGGCCTTACGCAGGTGGCCGATCAAGTTATTTCTCATGACACAATGGACCCAGAGTACAGGTTCACTGGACTCGAGCGTGTCAGTGTTGGAGCCTCTAGTTCATCACCTTCAATGGTGGTTGAAGACAGAGAATCTCTTGGCGGGGGTGATGTTAACCCCTCCTCACCCTCAGTTAATGATGTATACAGATGCATCGATGGAGGGGTGGGGGGGCTTGCCTGGAAGAATCCACGAGATCAGGGATTTGGAATCTGGAACAGTCAAAGGAACATATCAATCTAATGGAATTACGAGCAGTAGTCCTGGGCCTGGAACATTTCTTACAGAAAGTTCAGGGCAAGAGTGTTCTAATTCGATCAGACAACTCAACAGTAGTGACTTACATAAACCGCCAGGGTGGAACGAAGTCGCCCAGTCTCTGTATGATGACTTGGAAACTGCTTTGTTGGTGCCTGGATCACAGGATAACCGTGAAGGCAGTTCATATTCTGGGAAGGTTAAATCCCTTAGCAGACTCATTGAGCTGAAGGATGAGTGTTTTACCTACGGAATGGCAACTAAATCAATGTGTGGCGGATCGTCTGTTCGACCACTGGGGGAAACCCAACATAGATTTATTCGCAACGAAGAAAAATGAGAAGATGACGACGTATGTCTCTCCGATTCCAGACCCAAGCGCTTTCTCAACAGATGCGTTAGCTATCAGCTGGGTGGGAATGTATGCATACGCATTCCCTCCAGCAATCCTGATTCCAAATATTCTTCAGAAAATCAGACAGGAGTGCCAAGTGCTTCTGATCGCCCCAAATTGGCCAAGCCGATCATGGTATACGGATCTGCTGGACCTTCTGGTCTGCAATCCGGTTCCTCTGCCTCCGATGGACAATATTATCTTCCAGGGCAAGAACCTTCACAACAATCCGTCAATGTTCCAATTGACTGCGTGGATGTTGTCAAGGAATCTAGAATTAAGGAGGGCTTTTCTGAGCAAGCAGCCATGTTCATGGCAAAAGCCAGGAGGGGGCCAACCTCCAGAGCATATAATTATAAAATCAACAGATTTGCAGAATGGTGCTCAAAAAGATGTATTAATCCAATGGATTCATCTATTCAGGTATTAGCCGATTTCCTCTGTCACCTGTATGATGCCTATAGCCTCAAGCCTAACTCTATTGCTGGCTATAAGTCAGCTTTAATGACAGTTATCCCTTGCTTGGCTAATAGGGGAAGTGATGAAGTAAATACATTAAATACTTTAATCAAAGGCATGGGCAATCTAAGACCAAGGAATCCCCTAGTGATTACGTCTTGGAGTTTATCACTAGTGCTTCACGTGCTAGCTGATAGGCCGTTTGAAAATGTTGACGCTTAAAACTGTATTTTTAATTGGTGCGGCCTCGGCTAGGCATAGGAGTGAGATTCATGCCTTGTCAGCTGAGGCAGACCGTTTTGTGGTTACAGGGGAAGGTCTTAGGCTTCTACCCAGGATAAATTTCATGGCGAAAAACCAGTCTGAAATATCCGGGTCAACCGATAATTTTACCAGCTTTGACTAGGTTTGATCCTAATTCAAAACTATGGTGTCCAGTCCGCGCATTAATCTGGTACAAACAACGTACTCAAGATTGGCGGACGGACCCAACAGCGTTATGGTTGTCATATATTGAGCCCCATGGCAGGGCGTCAAAGGACACCATTTCCAGGTGGATTGTAGTGTATTCAATTTTGCCATAAATCTGCCACAGGTAAACAAGTTGACATGGCCAAGGCTCACAGCGTCCGGGGTATAGTGGCTTCCACTGCCCTATTTAATGGGGTAGCTGTGGATGACATTATGTCAGTAGCTCAGTGGCACTGTGAGTCAAGTTTTACCGACCATTATCCATTATCTCCATGACACCTCGAATCCTCTCGCCTTATCGATTTTGAAACGCTAATCTAGGTGTACATATTTTGATGAGGTATCCTCATTTTTTATATATTTCACATTTAATCAATGGAAACATCTACTTTATGGGCTGCATTAGTCTTCACCAATGGGGAGATGATGACAGCGCCAATCTTCCACAAGGTCAGTCTTGTGTGTGTTGTCCATGGTTTTTTGTAATGTCACGTGACCCTTCGTTTTTAATATGGTGATGGTACGTGTTTTATGGGGTTCATTATTGAGAGTATACGAAAATGTAGCCTTTTCGTTTAATGTCCTATAGTACATGGCACTTGTACGTAGAGAGAATATGGGACATTGAGGTCATTCAGTCTTCCTCCCAAGAGGTGGGGGTGGGGGGGGGGGGGGGAAGCGCTTATGACGTTTGGTCATCTCTCAGTCATCGGTTTGTGTTAGCCGATGTTTTTCCTATTTATTCCTGATTGTGTTTCCACACAATTTCAGAAGTTTAAGTGCCTTAATCGCAGAAAAGCACATAGGGAAGAGCTGGTCTTTTGACCTCGCCTCCCTCCCGCCAAATTCACTGACAAATTCGGGCAATATCAAAGAGTATTAGGGAGGTAAGTATACTCTTGAAGTGAAATAAACGAAATCACGGATTTTTTTTCACGAGAGTTGATACTTACCTCCCTAATACGGACCCGGCCTCCGCCCCACAGAGGCTCGGTCTTCAGGCTCTTGTAAAGTTGCATAGTGTCAGCCAATAAATTAGTCAGAGGAAGTACTAGTCGGCGCATGCGCGGTGGTGGGGCTAGCATCTGCCAGACTGTAATCTGACCCAGTAGGGGCACATAACTTTTTTAATCTGAGGTTTTATTGAGTGAAAGCCGATATTTAGCAATATCAAAGAGTATTAGGGAGGTAAGTATCAACTCTCTCGTGTAAAAAGAAATCCGTGATTTCGTTTCTTCTGCGGCTGTAGTAGTAGAAACATCCTACACCTGCAGTCAGTCCTTCGCTTTTGCCCGCTGCATGTTGTCCTCGGCTAAAATCTTTGGCTTCTTCAGGTCCATTCTTGAGGTCACCTCGTAGCACACTTAAAAGATTTATGCAGTGATGTCATCTCCTGGCTGTGTATTTGTTGGCTCACATTAGGCCGAATTCCAAGGCTCTCAATCACATATGACACCATCCTATATTTCGTTGCTTATGTTTACTGGTACTCGCATATAACACCTTTATTTAATCATATAACACGTATATTTAATCACATATAACACATATTTAATCACATAACACCTATATTTAATCACATATAACACCTATATTTAATCACATATAACACCTATATTTAATCACATATAACACCTATATTTATTCACATAACATCTATATTTAATCACATAACACCTATATCTAATCACATAGCACCTGTATTTTACACACAACACCTATATTCAATCACAACATCTTATGTTTAATCATATATCACAGGACTATATTTAATCACATATGGCACCTATATTTAATCACATATAACACCTACATGTATATTTAATCACATAACACCTATATTTAATCACATATAACACCTATATTTAATCACATATAATATGTATATTTAATCACATATAACGCCAACATTTAATCATATAACACCTATATTTAATCACATATAACACCTATCTTTAATACATATAACACCTATATTTAATCATATAACACCTATATTTAATCACATGTCACCTACATTTAATCATATAACGCCTATACTTAATCACAAATAACATCTATACTTAATCACGTATAACACATATTTAATCATTTAACACCTATAGTTAATCATATAGAACACCTGTATTTAATCATATATAACACCTATATTTAATCACATATAACACCTATATTTACTCACATATAACACCTACACATAATCACATATGACACCTACATTTAATCACATACCACCTACATGTATGCTTAGTCGTACATAACACCTATACTTAGTCACATATGACACCTATACTTAATTGCATATGACACCAAAATTTAATCACATCTGACACATACACATATTTAATCACATAACACCTAAGTTTCTTATTTTGTTAGAATCTCTACTGGATATTATGTCTGTGATGGAAAAAGCTGATGGACAAGCAGAAATGGAGTCGGATGAATCTGATCATGATGACAGTTTTAATGTTGTGAGTTAAAGTTGTAATACTTAGCTCATTATATACTGAGGATAGTATATGCATGATGTGGTCAGCTTGCTATTATGCGTCAGAGATAGAGTATTCTTTTGGCCTGCAAAGAGATACTTTTCAAGGTCACTGCAAAAGCCATTTTTGGCCAACATGACCCATCCAATAAAAGTTCCACTGCTGAATAGATGATCTTACATCACCATTAACAGTTTTATCCTTGATATCTCAGTACATGTAGCTCAATAACAGGCAGCCCCTAAAAATATGTTGAATATTTTGATAGAAATTTTAAGTGGAATCTTTTGTGACCTTACTGCCTTAGGTAGTAACAGCTTTCAGTAACATAATTTTCAAAACATCACCATACTATTTCCTCCTCTCATTGCATGTGGTAGTGGTAGTGTTTAAAGGGTGTAATAATCTAATGCAATCATTCTGATACAATTGTGTTTAATGTTTTATGAAAGCAGAGTTCTATTCTTTTGTGTCTTCAGATGAATCCCACCTTTAATATAGCTTATGTTTGTGGCCTGATTTCAATGAAATAAGAGGAAAGCTAGCCAAATCACAATGCATGTTTGTTTATTTTTCAGGATAGGGCTTTAGCATACAAGCCAGCTCCTATTGACTTTACATACACAACACGAGATACCATTCTGTATGCATTGGGAGGTGTGTGAAGAAAAACTATACTCTGTAAATATACCATCATAATGAAAACAATTTTCAAATATTTTCGATATTATACATGGTGTGTACTTAGTTTACTTTGTCCCAATGATTAGGTAAATGTAAGTTTTTCACAAATAAGCAGATGGCTCACATGCAGGCCCCGGCCTATAGTTAGTAAGAATGGCAAATTAAACAATGAAAGCCCAGTTATTTACTTCTTTCAACCATCTATACCAACAGATATAACAAATTCTTAAATGGGTATGAAAAATTGTGTTGAACATTTTGAAATTCTTTTGTCTGTACATCATTGTGCACATTTAAGAATATTCATCAGTTTGTCTCTGTTTGGCGTAAATTATGCACTCACATTTTAGAATTGAAAGCATTAGATTCTTAATTCCTAATTTTTTCATGCTGTTTAACAAGTTTTTGTCATGCATAAATTCCCTGATATCCTAGGGTAGGATTCGAGCTTCACTTAGGGGTAGTGTTAATTCTAACCCTTTCAACGATGAAATCTCTCAATCACAAAGGAACCATACTAAAACAGTTGAATTTTTTCAAAAAAATTTGAGTAAACTGTTGCTGCCTAAAGTTTTACTGCCTATAGCACCAATGGCTTATTTAGATGCATGTTAATTCCAAAATAAACATAGCTTCTGTGTTAAGCAGATTGTGATGGAGAGCCTTTTTAACCCTGAATGACCTGTAAATCACTGATTAACAATCATCTATGTTTCTATGCAGTGGGCATGTCACAGGCTGAGCCGGATTACCTCCGCTTCCTGTATGAAGGGGCAGATAACTTTGCTGTTCTGCCCACATTTGGTGTCATCACAGCACAGGCTCTGGTGTGGCAGATGCTAGCACGTGCACCGGGTCTAAATATTAATCTCACAAAGGTATAAATGCACAATCTTTAATTATAATCTTTTAATCTAGGTCTTCAAATGGTACATTTTCCTATTTCTTCGCTTCTTTTTAGCCTACCTTTACAAAGTAAGGTGAGTTATTGTGAGTGGTTTTGATCAATGTCTGTGTCAGTTTCTGCACTATGTTAATCTATGCTCTGCATTCATGCTGTGTACATCATTGTATACATTATTTTAGACTATATAGTGTAAAATTAGTCAAACTTACAGTTTTGGCCGAAGTCCGTGGGTGTAGCAAGCCACAATCATGTCAAGAGATCGACGGACAGGCAGGATAGAGTTGAATGACTGATGCCGAGTGAGTGCTCACGAAAACTGGTTCTCTGTTCATCATATTCCAACTGAAATTCTCTGTTGTCCTCTAGACCATTGAATAAGATGTCTCCTCAAGAGAATCACTAAACTCGAATGCCTAAATCTATCCATCCTCGTGATATTGTTGTATATCCAC
Source organism: Chaetoderma sp. LZ-2023a (assembly GCA_034401795.1). NCBI lineage: Eukaryota > Metazoa > Mollusca > Caudofoveata > Chaetodermatida > Chaetodermatidae > Chaetoderma > Chaetoderma sp. LZ-2023a. Next base: position 49,357,499 of record CM067360.1, read on the forward strand.
GCAAAGAAAACGTGCAAAACGAGCTGTGAACTGCTGTCAATCACGTTAGAAATGTAACAGGAAGTTGCTTGGTTAGGATTAAAAGTTGGATCCATAAAAGTTTGTGTGAAATACAACTAAATAAATATTGCTGGTTTATGATTATGTTAACATATAGCAATGAAGGAATCCAGTTTTAGCTATGCCCCACCGATCTCTAGCTATGCTCCACCCACACATTGATCATGTAGGGTCGATCTATCCCTGCACTCTGTGAATCCCAACTTCCTAAAAACTATAATGGAAAGCTGTTCAATAAGTTGAAAGTAATTTAACTCGGTGATGTTGCTCCCTATGACAGCAACAGCGCCCAGTCAAATTAGTTCCAAAATATTCAACAGCATGTTTATTAAATAGTAAAGACATACAATTCGTAAAACAATAACAGAGCCAGTCATTCCAGTTGTTAATTTTCCGAGATAAATATTTTATGCGTAATATTTTTAGTACTTTTGGCACAATAATGGTTAACGCTGTCTGCACAGAACATTGTTGAGCTAAACAGCAAAATATCCAGGCAGAACTTGTAAAATGCCTACTTCTTAAAGCAGGCTTCTGGAGCTATATCTATTGATGTTTGCATTGTTCATACGGGTCGTAGAAATCTTGGAAAGTCATTGAATCTAAGAATTTAGCAGTAAGGCCAGCAATCCTGTAAAATCTGTATGTTTTCAAATAGGTCATGATAAATTATATGGTACTCTGGAATTGCACCATAGATGTTAGACAATTAAGCAAGTAAGTTTTGAATTAACTTGGGCCTAATCTGAGTGAAAGCTGTTGCTGCCATAGGCAGTACACAGGTCCCAGCCAAATTAGTTTCAAAATATTCAACTGAGGTCATTGAATTTCACAAAATGAAATGTGTACAGACCCTTTAGCACTCAAATGTGACAAAATGGCTCCTGCCCTGGTTTTGAGAAATGTCTATTTGTAGACCAACAGAAGGCTATTTTTGAAAATTTACCACTGTAATGACTGGATAGATTGCCAAGCCAGTCATTCCAGTGATAAATTTTCAGAAAAAATTTTCTCTTGGTCTTTAAATGGATATTGTATATGAGAAAATTGAAATTTCCTTGAATAAATTTGATTGTTAAATGGTTAACCCTGTGCGTGTTTTGTAAGAGGATCATGGGTACTCAGACATTGTGATATGATGATTAGGAGTGTGCGATTATTTACTTTGAGTGATCACAATCCATTATTTAACCCGTAGCACTCTGATGTAAAAATTTCAAATTTTCAAATTAAATTAAGAGATTAACTGGTGTTCATTTTTCAACAAATTTGGTGGAAGATGGTGCCGTCATAGACAGCAACATCGTCCACCAAAATAGTTGAAAAATGTACACCAGTTTCTTTGGTATTGATGCAGTAAAAAATTGAATATTGACATCAGAGTGCTCAGGTTTAAGAATAATCATGATTAATCGATTAATCAGCCTGGTTAAAATTACCCGACTTAACAACAAAGGCATAATAATGAGGAAACCTACTTTCACTTCAAGAGATATACTAATTACCTCCCTAACACTATGATATTTCCTAAATATCGACCTAGCCTCAATAATCCCAGATTTAAAAAGAAAGGTGCCCCTACTGGACAGGGAGTCAGCTGACAGTCTGCCAGATACCCGCCCAGGGAGTCAGCTGTCAGTCTGCCAGATGCCAGCCCCAACCTCGCACATGCACAGACTGACACTGCTTCATTCTTGACTATTGGCCTGAAACGCATGCTTGTTTACTAATTAGTTCTTGCTCAGTTTTGCTCAATTATCTTTTTTGAAATTGTTTTGGAGCATAGTGGATATGTCTGACCATTGTGGAACGCGTGAGGCTTCACCAGGACCAAGTTAGCAGGTGATTGCTATTACAATTTCTTTTAATTACGTCTTAATTACGCGTTGTCACCTATTTCCGTGACGTGGTATAGACATGATAGGCACCCAGAAAACTGGTTTATTATGATATAGGCTCTCTTAAGAAAGAGCTTGTCATTCTGCCCTCTGCCCCTCCCCTCCCCCCCCCCCCCCATTTAATTATGGTGGAGCGGCGTGGTACTTATGGTAGAGTTATTAAGAGCGTTGGACATGGTAGTATGCCTTTACTTAAGACACAGGTACTCTGGTTATGCTATATGGCACTCTAATATATTTGAAAATATTTATGGTTATTTACTGCCAATATTTTTGTCATGGTGTTTATCTGTGTCATTATCATGGGCTATTGCTATGTTCATTCACTGTTGATCATGCTCTTGTGTTATGAATACAATTCGTCTTTACACCTGGATGATGTTTCTAGTCCGTCTGTTTCCATTTTATGGACATTTTTTGACGTCATAATCAGCCCTGTTATTATTAATAACCACCTTGAGTGTAGGCTGTTCATCTTTCTTACAACTGTCCCTTTAATGGCCTGTTGTTATTGCTCCTCTTTAAATCGGTTGATTGCTTTAAGCGTTATTAAATATAAACTCATTGTCTTATGCCCTTTTTCAGAAGCCTTATGTGGTCTGTAACCGCTCAAATAAGTTGAAGTTTGCGCCCCATCTGTGTGTGAAATGTTCACCTTGTGGTCCATTGTTAAAATGTGACATCTGTAAACTGGGGGTGGGGTGGTGGGGGTGGGGGGACCTATTCTCTGAATTCTTGTTGTTACAGGCTAAGGATAAGGTGTCGGAGGAGGAGAATCGTGTGTAAAAGAGTGTAAGTGCTAAGGGTAAGAGAAAGGCCTCCGTTTCCTCGGAAATGGAGACTTTCAGGTTGGAAATGATGGGGGAAATGAAAAAGACAATCAAAGATCTTGTTCCAGAGTTGCTTCGCGGCATGCTCCCTGGGCCAGGTGTTTTATTGCTTTCTTCAACTGCCCCGAGCAGAAAATCCCTACCGTTAATTCTGGTGTCCGTCATGGTCCGTAGTCCGAAAATAAATGTCAGTGAATCAGTGGTGGCTCTGGTAAATCCTGGAAGTCCCGCCGCCTTGCCAATGGATCCAGAGCGGCCCTAAATGATCCCGGCTGGAGGCTTGCATCATCAGTAGGTCTTGGGTCAGGAGTGATGGACCGTGATCCACATTCCAGTGGTACCCCTACCTCTTACGGTATCTTGCCTGGCCAGCCCGGTTTAGCGCTCTTTGCTGACCCTGAGGCTATCTATCAAGACCAGGATGAAGAGGATTTTCTGCTGGGTTCACCCGTTGATGCTGTGGATATGGAGATGGATGAATGTGCATGGGCAAACTTTTCCATGGGACTACTGCAGGGGTAGTCCTCACGGCTAAAAGGGTGGCCCGGGTTGGAGCGGATGGTCATCCATACTGTATACCTTGGCTTGCCGATGATATGGCGGTGGCTGGCCCGGGCGATGGAGTGGTGAATTACACCCCTCGCACTGCTCTCTCAGGCCCGCATGCTTTCACTGGCTTGCCAGGAGTATCCACAGCTCCAGCCACGTTCATGCCTGCGAGTGCTGTAGAGGACAATGAGGGTCCGCGCCTAGTCGAGCACTCACAGGTGGCCATGGAGGAGGACTGGTCTGACGCGTGCCATTTCACTTCAAGAGATATTCTTACCTCCCTAACACTCTATGATATTTCCTAAATATCGACCTTGACTCAATAACCCCAGATTAAAAAAGATAGGTGCCCTTAATGGGCAGGTAGACAGGTGACAGTCAGGCGGATGCCGGCCCCAACCTCGCGCATGCGCAGACTGTCACTGCCTCTTTCTTGACTATTGGCCTATATATCACATGGTTGTGTTTTTATATCCACTTGCTGAGTTTTGCTCAATATTCTTTATAAAGTTGCTCTAAAGTCCTTAGTATCATGTCTGATAAGTTTAATTCGCCTGTGGCCATGCCAGGACCAAGTTATCAGGTGATCTTTAGTACAATTATGTTTTAATTACATCTTAATTAAGCGATGTCACCTATTTCCGTGACATGGTATAGACGTTATAGGCGCTCAGAAAACTGGTAACTTTATAATCTGGCACCATAAAATGCTAATATCTCTATGATTGTGTCCACAGGTTTCTGTAAAGAGGTTTGTTCACATCTAAAGAGGTTTGTCGCCACTATTTCCCTATAAATGTTAGGAAAAAGACTATGCCCAGAATGATATAGGCTCCCATAAGAGAGAGCTTGTCGTTCTGCCCTCTGGTCCCACCCCTCCCTCTAATAGTTAAGTTATTGGTGTTGAAGAAGTTTCCAAGAGCTGGACGTGGAGGTATGCCTTTGCTAAAGACTCAGGTACTCTTGTTATGCTTTATGGCACTAAAATATTTGAAAATATTTGTAATTATTTGCTGCCAATATTCTTTCAGTCATACTGTTTATCTGTATCATTATAAAAGCATGAGCTATTACTGTGTTCTCATTACTGTTGCTCTTGTATTCATACAAATCATCTTACACCTGGATGTTAGTTCATCTGTTTCTTTTTTGGAAATTATGATGTCATAATCAACCTTATTATTATTTTTTTTAATAATTTCTACAAAATGAGGCTGGTTGTTCATCTTTCTCACCATCCTTTTTAGGCCTATAGGTGATTTCTTTCTCCTTTATGAGTTATTAGAATTTATTTTAATTTATTCAAGAATCTTTAACTCATTGTCGTCGTCTTGTCCATTGTTTCAGAAGTCTTGTAACGGCTGTAATCGCTCGATCAAGTCGAAGTTTGCCCCTCACCTCTGTTTCAAGTGTTCATCTTGTGGTCCACTTTTAAAATGTGATGTTTGTAAACAGTGAGGGGGGATTTATTCTCTGAATTCTTGTCTTTACAGGCGAAGGATAATTCTACTTCAATATACTTACCTACTGGACCACTCTATGATATGTTTGCTAACATGTCTACCCTTCCAAATAAATCCCAATTTAAACAACACATGTCAGGGACCCGTACCTAGACGTGTCTCGAAACTGCAGAGTCCAGACCAGCCATTCCACAAAATATTTGCATGAAACGTGCAGTTTTTTGTTTTGTCTACCAAAAATTCAGTTTTAGTGTTATTCAGGCTTATTTCCCTGCATTTAGTCAAGGATGTCTGGTTCGTAGCTATCCCCGTCTGCAAAGGTGATATTGTTCCATAATTATGTTGTTTTGGACATAAATATTACTGTTGGATGTTTGTCAATCTGTTATATTTTTCAGATTGCCGTTTTTAGCCATTTATTCATGAGGACTCGTTTGCTACTATAGGACTCGTTTGATCCTTAGCGAGTACTCGTTCTTTCTGCGTCCGTAAATGACCAGGACTCATCATTCAAGATGGATGCCGGAGCGGAAATTGGTTTGTTTTGACAGCTGATTTGGGTAATTTTATCATTTATCACGCTGTCTTTTGTGTTTTTATGACCCTACTTCATATTAATCACTTTGGTTTGTATCTTTTGTGTTCTCCAGTGAGGCGATTGCCTCAATATGACTGGGGAGTGAGTGAAACCTGTGGTAAATCATGGCGGTAGGTGCTCTTATGTTCGATGGTATGTATTTATTAGAGAAATTTGGTCAGATTTCTCAATTGCCTAGGCTCATATCATATTGGTACATCACTTTGATGCGTTATGAATAAAATTTCTTGTGTTTATTTGAGGCTACTTCACAATAATTACATTTTTTATGAACAGTAATAATAAATTGTTGAAGTCTAGAACAATTATTTTTTATTTATGGGCCTGTCATTAAAGCATTTTCACACATAATCATGGGGCTCAATAAAACAATGAATATTTGGAGGGTCCTATATTATTGTTCATGCCCAAAAACCAGCTTGCTCTGCTTCTGGTGTGTTTATTTCATTCCATGCACCCCAGTATGGTAACGTTTTCTTGTTATTGAGGTGTGGTTAAAAAACTAATACTTTTCTTCTTCCCCTTGTATATTTCAGAAGAATAATAATTAACGGTGCAGTAATGGGAAGTGCAATAAGTATGTGAGCTCAATCTTTGAGGGTCATGAGTGCGCTAAGTGTTCTGCCTGTGACAAGGATCATAGGTGTGATGTGTGCCTGGTCTGGTCAGAATTGACATGGAAAGCTTTCAAGAGATCACGACCTGAGCAGTCAGGTAAAGCGTCAGTGTCTAAGAAAGACCTGGACACCGCATTAGACTCTGTTAGGGCTGAGATGGCTGGGTCATTTCAGTCGATGCTAGATGAAACATTGGGATGGTTCATGATTCAGATGGCATCGACTGCAGTGGCTCCGCCATTGGTCCAGCAGGGTATGGACCCGTCGCTTGGCACCCGTCCGGCCATGGCTGGACCTAGTGGTATCCATAAAAGCGGCACCCATGAGGGTCCATTAGTGGTTGGCTCTGATCCGTTAGTGCCCTGTACCGGTTCTGCCAAGGCAGAACATTACGGGATCTGTGGCCAGGAGCAGGGTTCTCTCGCCCGCGGCGTGATCTCAGAGACAGGCCAGGTTATAGATCACGATCTATCACCTGAGGGCGAGAACCAACTACTGCAGCAGCCCCAGTCGGGCCTCGTTGAGAGGATGGAGGTGGATGCCATGCAGCCTAAGGGGCCGTATGGGGTCCATCCTCATCCGAGCCAGTCCATGCTGGTTCAACCAGATCCAGTGCTGGAGCAGGCTGGGGTCAGTGACCAAGCCGCTTTTGCTACCATGGTGTCTGGTATTCCATCAGCACCGGTACCGGAAGGTTTTTGTTTCATGCCTGATTTGCGGAGTCCACCCTCTCAGCAGATGGCTGGAGCAGAGTACTCGGCTCCCGGTAGTGATACTGGGTCTGGTGCGGGTTCTGACCAGATGGTCGCCAAGGAGGCTGTGACTTGGACGGCTGACATGAAGGGGGCGGACCCATTCTTCTTCAATGTGGTCCTTTGGCAACTGAGACTGAATGGATGGAAGCCACAGACTTCATAAGAAATTCTTATGATTTTGGGCCAGATCCAGAAGTCCAGGAGTCAGTTGCGCTCTCGGGTATTAGTGCTCAGAGACGCAAACTGATGGAGACGCAGCAGTCACGTATATCGTTTATTCCGCTTGATGTTAATACCACAGATATGGCGGTTATCGCTTCTTCAGCGCTCATTAGCGGAAAAATGCCTACGATCCCTAGGCAGGTCCGTAAGTGTATCCGGGTACCATTAGATGACTTCCGGAGGCATGTCTCTGCACCGCAGTTGTCGCTTGAAGAGAGAGCAACTCTGGGTATAGAGCGTCCTCCTTTGGGGAAGGATGGCAAACCAGTTAAGGCCAAATCTGCTGTTCATCCCCTACGAGTGTATCCTTACGAGGAGGTCTCGTATGTGGAGGAAGCGATGAGAGCAGCAACAGCTTCACTCTCGCACTCTAATGCTTTCCTGCAGGGTGTTTTTGATGCAGGAAGGGATGGTAGTACTGTGCCAGCATCAGTGATTAAGGCATTGATGGACAGTCCAGGACTGTCTGGCTGGGGCTACTGCATTCTGTTTGCGTTTGCATGGATGTTGTCAAGGAATCTAAAGTTAAGGAGGGCTTTTCTGAGCAAGCAGCCATGTTTATGGCAAAAGCCAGGAGGTGGTCAACCTCCAGAGCATATAACTATAAAATCAATCGATTTGCGGAATGGTGCTCAAACAGAGATGTTAATCCAATGGATGCATCTATTCAGGTGATTGCCGATTTCCTCTGTCACCTGTATGATGCCTATAGCCTCAAGCCTAACTCTATTGCTGGCTACAAGTCAGCTTTGATGTCAGTTATCCCTTGCTTGGCTGATAGAGGAAGTGACGAAGTCTGTTCATTGAACACTTTAGTAAAAGGCATGGGTAATCTAAGACCGAGAAATCCTCCAGCGATTCCATCTTGGAGTTTATCTCTAGTACTTCAAGTGCTAGCAGACAAACCCTTTGAACCACTAAGTGCCATTTCTACTGCAAGACGGAGAGGCGAAATTCATGCTTTATCCACAGAGGCAGACCGTTATGTGGTTACAGGGGAAGGCCTTAGGCTTCTAGCTAGAATAAGAACCAGTCTTTGAAATATCCAGGTCAACCAATTGTTTTACCAGCTTTGACTAGGTTTGATCCTAATTCAAAAGCATGGTGTCCAGTCCGTGCATTAAACAGGTACAAACAATGCACACAGGAATGGCGGACGAACCCATCCTCATTATGGTTGTCTTATATTGAACAGGGCAGGGCATCAAAAGACACTATATCTAGGGGAATGTATTCAATTTTGCCACAAATCCGCCACTGGTAAACAAATTGACGTAGCCAATGCTCACAGTGTTCGTGGCGTAGTGGCATCCACCACCCTGTTTAACAGGGTGCCGGTGGATGACATTATGTCGGTAGCTCAGTGGCACTGTGAGTCAAGTTTTACCAACCATTACCTCCATGACACCACTAATCCTCTTGCATTATCGATATTCAAAAGATGATCAGCTGTATATATTGTAGATAAGTTGCACTTGCTGTCTTCAGACAGCACATTTTAATTGTGGAAACAACCGCATATTCGTGTATCATTTTTGCATTCACTGATGTGGACTGGATGGATACAGCTTGCATGCATAAGGTCAGTACTGCCATTTGTTGTTACATAATTTATTGTCACAATATTTTACCCTTATTTATTAATAATGTAACGGTACCTGTGTATTATGTGGTTCATTTGTTGAGAGTATACGAAATGAAGCCTGTAGTACTTAGCACCAGTACTTAGAGATCATATGGGACATGAAGGTCATAGCTTCTCCTTTCCCAAAAGGAGGAGGGAGCGCATTTGATATACGGTCATTACTCTCACCATCGGTTGTGTTATCCGATGTTCAAATCATTTCAGATGTTAGTGATTCATGCGCAAAACGTGCAAGGGTTGAGCTGGTCTTTTGACCTCGCCTCCCTCCCGCCAAATTCTCTTACAAATTCTGGCAATATCGTAGTGTTAGGGAGGTAAGTATATCTCTTGAAATGAAATAAACAAAATCACGGATTTCTTTTTTCACGAGAGAGTTGTTATACTTACCTCCCTAACACGTACCCAGCCTCTCCGCCCCACAGAGGCTCAGTCTTCAGGGTTTAAGTGGCATGTGTCAGCCAATAGTCAAGCTGAGGCAGTGACAGTCAGTGCATGCGCGAGGTTTCGGGCCGGCATCCGGCTGACTGTCACCTGCCTACCTGCCCATTAAGGGCATCTATCTTTTTTAATCTGGGGTTATTGAGTCAAGGTCGATATTTAGGAAATATCAGAGTGTTACGGAGGTAAGTATAACAACTCTCTCATGAAAAAAGAAATCCATGATTTTGTTTAATGGCTGGTAAACGTCAGGCCAGAGCTCAGCGTCGATCTGTTGGTTAGCCAGCGGGACCAGCACCCGTGGTTGGCTGGAAATCTGACAGTTACCGCTATGCCATCTCTGCCGCTAGGTGAGCATATCGTGGATATGTTCACAGAGGCAGAGACGTCTATTAAACCAAATGGACGGCTTGCGAAGGCACCCTGCGAGGTGTCTAGGCGATGTCATATCGTAGCTGATCAATATCAGCATTACGGTGTAATGCCAAAGCCGAGCGCGGATGGTCGTGCAGCTCTTGCCGAAGACACATGGCCAGGCTCCCGCTCTGACACGGGATCACTACTCGAGCGCGCTGCGCTCGGCAAACACCACGTTGCACGATGCAATGAGCTCGAGAGCCTCCATAGCGGCACTCTTGCATGTCTCCCAGCTGGTACAGGCGGTAGTAACGGCCTATGCTTCGTGCCAGGCAAGCCTCGTTTCACTTCAGAGAGCCATCCAGGATGATATTAACATATTATTTTCCAGTGCAAGTCCCTTCACAGCAACCCATCAATATTCCAATTGACTTCGTGGATGTTGTCAAGGAATCCGCAATTAAAGAGGCCTTTTCTGAGCAAGCAGCCATGTTTATGGCCAATGCCAGAAGGGGGTCAACCTCCAGGGCATATAACTATAAAATCAAGAGATTTGCAGAATGGTGCTCAAAGAGAGATGTTAATCCAATGGATGCATCTATTCAGGTAGTAGCTGATTTCCACTGTCACCTGTATGATGCCTATAGTCTCAAGCCTAACTCTATTGCTAGCTACAAGTCGGCTTTGATGTCAGTTATCCCTTGCTTGGCTGATAGGGGAAGTGATGAATATGTTCTTTGAACACTTTAATAAAAAGCATGGGTAATCTGAGACCGAGAAATCCACCAGCGATTCCGTCTTGGAGCTTATCTCTAGTGTTTCCAGTTCTAGCTGATAAACCCTTTGAACCACTAAGTTCCATTTCAATGAAAATGTTGACTCTTAAAACTATTTTTAATTGTTGCATCCTCTGCAAGGCGGAGAAACGAAATTCATGCTTTTTCCGCCGAGGCAGACTATTGTGTGGTTACCTGGAAAGGCCTTAGGCTTCTACTTAGGATTAATTTCATGGGTAAAAAACAGTCATTGAAATATCCAAGTCAACCAATTATTTTGCCAGATTTGATCCGAATTGAAATCCTTGGTGTCTAGTCCACGCATTAAGTAAGTATAAACAACGTACACAATAATGGCGGATGGGCCCATCTTCATTCTGGTTGTCATATATTGAACCCCATGGCAGGGCTTCAAAAGACATTATATGTATGTGGATTGTGGAATGTATCCAGTTCTGCCACAAATCCACCACTGGTAAACAAGTTGACTTAGTCATGGCTCAGTATCCATGGTGTAGTGGTGTCCACCACCCTGTTTAATGGGGTGGCAGTGGATGACATCATGTCGGTAGCCCAGTGGCATTGTGAGTCAAGTTTTACTGACCATTACCTCTGTGACACCACTAATCCTCTTGCCTTATCGATTCTCAAAAGATGATCAGGTGTATATAGTGTAGATAAGTTGCACTGACTGTCTTCAGAGAGCACATTTTAATTATGGAAACAACCGCATAAACATGTATCATTGTTCTTCACGAATGGGAACTGGATGGACACAACTTATGTGCTCATGGTCAGTCTTGCATCTTGTTGTTACATAATATTGTTGTCACATTTTTAACCGTTTTTACTTAACTGGTGATGGTACGTGTTTATTATGTGGTTCATTTACTGAGAGTACAAAAATAAAGCTTCATCTCATGTCCTATAGTACTTTGCACCAGTACTTAGAGAGCGTATGGGTCATAGCTTCTCCTTTCCCAAAGGGAGGGGGGAGCGCATTTGACATATGGTCATTACTCTCAACCATCAGTGGTGTTATCGGATGTTCAAATCATTTCCTGATTGTGTTAAACACAATTTCAGATGTTAGTGCTTCATGCGCAAAAATGCGCAAGGGATGAGCTGGTCTTCTGACCTCGCTTCCCTCCCGCCGAATTCTCTGACAAATTCTGGCAATATCATAGTGTTAGGAAAGGTAAGCATGCCTCTTGAAGTGAAATAAACGAAATCACGGATTTCTTTTTTCACGAGTGTAATTCTACTTACCTCCCTAACACTGACCCGGCCTCTCCGCCCCACAGAGGCTCAGTCTTCATGCTTGTTACTTGCATGTGTCGGCCAATAGTACAAGCTGGGGCAGTGTCAGTCTGCGCATGCGCGAGGTTGGTGCGGCAGACTGAGAGCTGACTCAATGCCCAGTAGGGGCACCTTTCTTTTTAAGTCTGAGGTTATTGAGTCTAGAATATTTAGGAAATATCATAGAGCATTAGGGAGGTAAGTATAACTACTCTCTCGTGAAAAAAGAAATCCGTGATTTCGTTTAAATTGTGTTAAGAAACGGCCATTTGCAGGCCAAGAGAGACTATTTTTGAAAATGTACCACTGGAATGTCTGTCTGGCTCGATGATCGAGCCAGTCATTCCAGCGATACATTTTAAAAATTAGTCTTCCCTTGGCCAGCAAAATAGGCATACAGTCGCTGAGCAAAATTAAAATTTTTGTGGTGTCTCACATCAAAGAGCAACTAAAAGATAGGTTTTACATTATTTGATGAAGACAAAATTATTTATGAATATTCGATCATTTAATTTTTAATCATATAAATTAACGATTTAAGAAATAATTTTGTTTTTCGATTTTAATCACATAATCTCGCAAGCCTAATGATGATATTTTGTCAGCTGTTACACGGAGAGCAGTATTTAGAGCTATATAAGCCACTCCCTGAACAAGCTTCCCTGAAAGCTGAAGGACGGATTGTAGATGTTATTGACAAAGGATCAGGAATGTTGGTTCTTCTAAATGGTAAGCATTACATTCATTTCTTTGTCAGGTAGAGATATCTTCAGTCCATTTTTAGATTAACATTTCAAAACATAATTTCATTCCTGTGTCCAGATGCAGCATCAGCATGCTAATATTGACATATTAAATTTTCATTTCAGTTGAGACAAAAGATGAGTCTGGTGATCCTATTTGTCTGAATCAATTCAGTATATTTGTTGTTGGTGCTGGAAATTTTGGTGGTAAACGTTCATCAGACAAGGCCTTTGAAACAGTGGCACCCCCTTCAAGAGCCCCGGATGCAAGCATGCACGAGTTAACCAGCCCGGATCAGGCGTCTCTTTACAGACTGTCCGGAGACTACTATGCTCTTCATATTGATCCAGACTTTGCAGCCATGGCAGGTGTGTATATATATATATATATTAATAATTCCCCTTTCATTATTCAAAGTATTACTTTCATCTACCAGGTATGTAATGTGCAGTGAATACAATACTGATCTCTTTTTTGAAAATAATTACCTAAAAGATGTTGCTGATTAGGACATCCTGCTTTTGTGTTTTCTCTTTGGTCAATGATTTTTGGAAAGCTTGGATACACAGGTACTTATTGTAACAGAATGAAACCTCATTGTATTATCTCAAATTATTCGGTTATGTGATTAATTGCGATTATTGCAAAAAAAAAATGGTAGCGTGGATGATTACAATACCAAATAATTGAAGATTTTAAGCTCCAAAATAGTTGTTTTTCAAACGTAAAGTCGGCTTACATTTTTTTTTGATACTAACCCATATGAATAGTGGCTGTAATTACTGCGTTATATCTATATTACTTATTTTGTGATTTGTTTTGATGAAAGAAAACAGTAAATTGTTGAAATCCGCCATTGTTTCTTTTTCAAACGAAGTGTTCAGGCAGTCAACCCCATACTATTTCACCCCTGAAGAAAGATTAATTTGGCCAGAATATCAATGTTTTTCAAACAAACCCCTTTCACTAAGCATAAAGTATCGCACAATACTGATTTGTTGTAATGATTTTAGTTAATAACACCTATGTTTGACCAAAATGTAGACAAGCTAATTGGAGAAATAGGTTGCATTAGAAGACCACTGCACCACAGTTTTAGAAACTACTGCACCACAGGAATTTAGTTCTGTAATTGTCCAACATCATATTTTTTAAAGAATAACTAACCTCATCTCTCGATAGCTATTCAGGTGATCTAATATGCCACTCATAAACTATGCAGGTAATTATACGCTTTTTATCATGCCACTGAAGAAAAATATTCAGGATTTAGTAGCTAAATGTTGGTACATTTCTACACCTTATGATGACTCATTATTTACTTTTCAACTGATCAGAAAAACCTAGCGTGCCAGCCTTGGTATATATGCTCGGTCATAGAGGTGGCAGCTGTGGTTTGGCAACTGGATATGTATTACATAATAAAGAAAGTAATGCATTGGCACATGCATGACATCACGCACTATCGCTTGAGGAGACAAAATGGTGGCGATCACTGTTCAACATTTACGCAATATTACAAAGCAGATAATTGTGATACAAATAAGGGAATGTGACTGTGAATGTGAATGATAGGGAATCTCTAAACCATAATCTATTGGTACAATACAACATCTGAGATGAGATTAGCTTCCCTTTAAATACTTGCGATTAATTGAATAATTGTGCAAGCCTAATATCGACAGACACATGTTGATTTCAAGACATTTCTATGCACTAGTGCAATTTTCAATGCTCTTAAAGAAGATATAAAAAATCAAGAACTTATAGTTCCTTTCAGATATTGCGACAACTACCACCCGACCAGTACATCTATGATTAATCAAATAATCACGATTATTTATCTAAAATGTATAAACATGCTAATATAGCGCAAGTATAGTAGTTTGTTGTCAAACTTTGCATAAGGTGGAGGATGGTTCAACTTAGTGATTCAAATGGCATCCTGCATCTGATCTGATAATTACGTAAATGTTATTTCTTTAATGCCCCGATGGCCCGACATGCTTAGGATCGGGCCTCTAGTTATTGTGTACAAATAAGTTACATTGAATAAATATCTTTATTATGTCATTCCAACTTATCCACATCTTACTTCAGAAATGAAGGAAATACCTGCTGAGAGTATCTGGATGAAAAGTCGGAATGATATCATCATAGTGCATTAAAAACCATCAATATGGGAGTTAATAACATATAAATATTATCTTTGTTATGTGTGATTTTGCTTATGTTTCAGGCTTCGATACACCCATCCTACATGGCTTGTGCAGTTTAGGTATAGCTACCAGGCATGTTCTTAAGCAGTATGCTGACAATGATGTGACAACAGTCAGAGCTATTAAGGTATTTACCTCTTGTCTGTCCATCCATGTGCCTCTTATGTCATCTTATTATTATCTCTCTGTCTATCTGTTACAATTAAACTGCTTTATCGCCCGCCCCTCCCTCTCAATATTTATTATTTATTATTAGGGCTAGTCGACCTTGATATGTTAAATTATTATATATTGCACCATGCGTCTAGCTGTCTGTGCATTTTCATAGCCGTGGTTTGCCTCAGTATAAAAGTAACGCATGGAATATCAGGCAAATTTATAAAAATGACTACTGCACATTGACCTTAATGGTGACCATATACACGCCATGCCACTTGAGAACAGTCATTGACTTTGTTGAGGACCTAAATGATTCAGAAGAGACAGTCCAGGGGAAACAACCGCCAATCCTCCAGACGCCCATACAGAAGGCCAGGGCCAAATTACCAGCAACAGGCAACTGACCGGAGGGACAATCGGGACACCAACAGTAGCAGGTCGACAGAATCAAGGAGCGCATGAGCACTTGAGAATCTGCTCCAGGCAGTCAAAAACCTGACAGAGGCGCGCAAATGACTACTCCACTGTCATAAGAAAGCAAACTCTCTTTCTCAATATTATAAACTTACATATAATACTTATTTTTCACAACCGCTTCTGCCTGTCTGTTTTCACATCAAGAGTATACTTACCTCCTTAATACTTTTGATATTGCTAAATATTGGCTTTCACTCAATAAAACACTCAGATTAAAAACAGTTAGGTGCCCCTACTGGGCAGGTAGTCAGAGGTAGTCCGGCGGATGCCAGCCCCACCACCGCGCATGCACCGACTACTACTTTCTCTTTGCTAATTTATTGGCAAAGGATGCACATGCGCTTGCAGTTATCTACAAGTTTTCTATGCGTTTGAGCCTATTTTCACGTCTGCTGAGTTCAATTCTATTGAGGAAAGATGTCAGAGAGAACGAATTCACCAGAGGAGGGGACTGGAGCTCTTTATCAGGTGATTTCAATGATATTCTAGCGAGTTTTTTACCCGCTGTAATGTGTTTCCGGGACTCGCGCTTACCGTGATTAGCGCCTGCTTGAGTTGGGTTTTTCCAACATGGTGCTTTATAAGACTAAATTCTCTTTGTGTTTATGTCCACAGGTATCAGTTTGGATTATTGGTGGACTTCTCAGCACAGGAGGATTTGTTTCTCTCCACCACGGTTCCATTTCCTACTAATACTGTTAGGTTATCTAACCAAAAAGTCTATGTTCAGTGAGTTGGAGGCTTTCTATAAAGGTCTTCTCACTTTGCCCTCTTGATCCAATTCCTTCCCCCAAGGTGGAGAGAGTGAAGAGGCGTAGTCTTGGTGGAGTGCTCCAGTGCATCACGGTGGATGGTTTGTCCATACAAGGTGTCAGGTATCTAATTAATGATATGAGGTAATATGAATTATTTGAAAAAATAATGACTGTTTTTTACCATTGTTATCATTCTGTATCTGATGATGTGTAGTCTGAATATCCTTTTGAGGATGTTCTAGTTATGAATACAATTCGTCCTTGCACTTGGATGCTTGTTGCGGACCGATTAATTTCTGTTAAGGGATTGATGATGTCATAATCGGCCTTGCTCTTTATTAACATTTAAAGTTTTGTCCAATGCTGGTTTCTTCTTGATTAGTGATCTTTATGATCCTGTCCCTCTCTTTTAGTTTGGTTTTGAGTTTTCTAACCGTAACTAACTTGCTCATTGTCCTCGTCCTTTGTCGTGTTTCAGAGACCTGGTTGCCCGTCCTGTGGTCGGTTTTTAAAGGACCGTTTTGCACCGCATTTGTGTTTTAGCTGCAGTCCCTGTGGACCGTTGCTAAATTGCGATGTCTAAGCAGTGGGGGGGGTGAACTAATGGCTGACTTTTTGTCGTTACAGGCAAGGGAGAAGGTGTTGGAAGAAGAGAGGAAGGCGAAGAAGGAGGGTGGTAAGAAAGGTAAGAGGAAGGCCTCATCCGCGGTGGATATGGAGGCCTTCCGGTCCGAAATGTTGGGAGAGATGCAGAGGACAATCAAGGATTTGGTCCCAGAGTTGCTTCGCAGCATGCTTCCTGGGCCAGGTCCTTTGTTGTCCTCAGCATCTGCTTCAGAGCAGGTGATCCCCGCCTCTGAATCCGAGTTCCATAGGTCCGTTCCGTTGTTCGAGGGGGATTCAGAGGTGGCCCCGTTGATGGGGGCGGTCCACGACCCTGGCAGCAGGCTTGGTGCCGCGCCGAGGGGCCGTGGACAACGGTTGTTGCTGGGACCCGCGGTCTGCTCATCAGACCCTGGGTATCCGCGCGCCGCGGGTGTCAAAGCCTCCTATGGCACCTTCCCTGGCCAGTCCGGGTTAGCTCTCTTTGCTGACCCGGAGCCTAACCTTTCTGGCCAGGAGGAAGAGGATTACCTGCTAGGGTCGCCGTCTGGGGACGTGGCCATGGAATATGACGTCTGCGCACCCCTCGCGGGGAATACAGGCGACGTATTCCATGGTTCTACTCACGCAGGAGTAGAGTCCACGGTCCAGAGGGTGACCCTGGGCGGTGCTGATGGCCACGGTTACCGCGTACCTCGGCTTGCCGAGAGTATCGCTGGTGCTGGCCAGGGCCGTGGTGGGGCAGTGTCTACCCCGCGCTCTACCCCGCGCTCTACCACGGCGCCGGCTCCTGGTCAAGCCAGGGAGTTTAGCATGCCTGTTCTTTCGGGCCCGCATGCTTTCCCTGGCTTGCCAAGGGTATCAGCATATTCGCCGTCTAGTACAACTGCGTGCGCTCAGGAGGAAGACGAAGGCCCTCGTCTAGTAGAGCGCTCGCAGTTAGCCACGGAGGAGGATTGGTCGGACGCTTGCCAGTGGCTGGTAAGTGTTCGGACAGATCTGACCGTGGAGCAGTCGGCGAGCCAGCGTGACCATAGGCCGTGGTTAGCTGGTAAGCGGACTGCCACCGCTATGCCATCTCTGCCGCTGGCTGAGCATGTCGTTGACATGTTCGTGGCGGCAGAGACGTCCATTAAGGCGAATGGGCGTCTCGCGAAGGCCCCTCGCGAGGTGGCTAGGCGTTGCCGCATCGTGCCCCTGGATTACCAGCGGTACGGTGTGGTGCCTAAGCCAAGCGTAGATGATCACGCGGCTTTGGGCGAAGATGCGCGGCCAGGCTCACGTTCTGACACGGGTGTCCTGTGCTCGAACGCGTTGCGTTCGGCTAATACCGCGCTGCGTGATGCGGAGGAGAGTGGGAGAGCGTCGATTGCTGCTCTGTCCCACGTCTCCCAGCTGTTACAGGGGGTGGTAACAGCATTCGCTTCACGCCAGCCAAGCCCGGCCACAGTCCAGAGAGCCATCCAGGATGGTATCAACCTGGCTCTGGACTGTTTGACGCGGGCGGTGACCAGGAGTGTCCGGGCGAGGCGCACATTTGCCCTTGACAATCTGTGCCCGTCCCAGGACCTGTATAATAGGCTGCTGCGAACTCCTATGACAGGTCCTGGTCTCTTTGGAGGTGAGGGATGTAGGCACCTCCAGGAGACGGTGACTCTGGTCAACAACCAGAGGGCGCTGCGTGAGCAGTTTGAGGTGCTCCGGCGGGAGCGCGTTCGCGCAGCACCCCCTGCGTATCGTCCCCTGCAGGCTCGAGGTGGCGCTGGCCAGGTCAGAGGCCAGCTACCAGCGCAGCGTCGGTCTAGGCTGCGTGCGATTCGGCCAGCAGCGAGGGGGGCGCAGGCTCCCCTGGCGCAGCCAGCCAGGCAGCCACCCGCGCACCGTGGTGTGCGCGGTGCTGGGCGTGGCGCGCGGGGATCTGGTCGCGGTAATCGGGCCTGATGGGCCGGTTACCGCGGTGGGAACCACTCCGGTGTTTCAGGCCGAGAAGACAGTGCCACTCTCGCACTCCTTATGTCCACCTCTCTCCCTAGGTGGACCGGTGGGCGGCCGTTTGGCCGGCCACTTGCCAGAGTGGAAGCGGTTGACTCCGGACCGTTTAGTCTTGCGATGGCTTTCAGTCGGGTATCCAGATCCAGATCAAGGGTTGTGTATAGAGGACGAAATAAATTCCCTCTTACAAAAGGAAGCCATTCAGCCGGCGCAGAGGTGCCCGGGCTTCTATTCAACCCTGTTCTTAGTAACGAAAAACACCGGAGGGTGGAGGCCGATTCTCAACCTCAAGCCATTGAACAAGTTCATAGAGACGCCCAGTTTCAAGATGGAGACTGTGCACTCGGTGTTGGCGGGGTTAGAGCGAGGAATGTGGACAGCGTCAATAGATTTGAAGGATGCTTATTTCCACATTCCCATAGAAAGGAGTTTCCGTCGCTTCCTGAGATTTGCATTCCAGGGCAGACAGTGGGAATTCAGGGTATTACCCTTCGGAATTTCCACGGCTCCTCGGGTCTTCACCCGTGTGGTTCTCGCGATCACTGCATACCTCCGCAGGAGAAGCATAGCAGTCCACACGTACATAGACGACTGGCTGTTGAAAGCACACACCCGGGAAACGTTATCGGCCAATCTGGAGATTGTTTTGAAAACTCTCACGGACTTGGGCTGGATAGTCAATTTCCAAAAATCAGAGCTAACTCCATCCCAGAAGTTTGTTTACCTGGGCATGTTCTTCGATCTGGAGAGGGGATATGTTTATCCCACTCAGGAGAGGGTTCAAAGACTCATCTCAGTAATACAGTCGGTGTGCGACAGTCGTCATGTCCTGGCACGGGTTTACTTGAGAATGCTGGGATTGATGGTTTCATTGGAACCAGTCATTCCGCAGGCCGCCTTGCGCAGGCGCCCGATCCAGTTGTTTCTCATGACACAGTGGACCCAGAGTTCAGGTTCGCTGGACTCGAACGTGTCAGTGTTGGCGCCTCTGATTCACCACCTGCAATGGTGGTTGAATACAGGGAATCTCTTGCCGGGGGTTTTGCTAACCCCTCCCCACCCTCAGGTGACTTTGTATACAGATGCATCGATGGAGGGGTGGGGAGCTTGTCTGGAAGAGTCCACAATATCAGGGCTTTGGGATCTGGATCAGTCCAAGGAACATATCAATCTACTAGAGCTAAGAGCAGTAGTCCTGGGCCTGGAACATTTCTTACAGAAAGTTCAGGGCAAGATTGTTCTAATTCGTTCAGACAACTCAACAGTAGTGACTTACATAAACCGCCAGGGCGGAACGAAGTCGCCCAGTCTCTGTATGATGACATGGAAACTGCTTTGTTGGTGCCTAGATCATGGGATCACCTTGAAGGCAGTTCATATTCCGGGAAGGTTAAATCTGCTAGCAGACTCATTGAGCCGAAGGATGAGTGTTTTACCCACGGAATGGCAACTAAATCAATGTGTGGCGGATCGTCTGTTCGACCATTGGGGGAAACCCAACATCGATTTGTTCGCAACGAAGAAGAATGCGAAGATGACGACGTACGTCTCTCCGATTCCAGACCCAAGCGCTTTCGCAACAGATGCGTTAGCTATCAGCTGGGGGGGAATGTATGCATACGCATTCCCTCCAGCAATCCTGATTCCAAAGGTGCTTCAGAAAATCAGGCAGCAGGAGTGCCAAGTGCTTCTGATCACCCCGGATTGGCCAAGCCGATCGTGGTATACGGATCTGCTGGACCTTCTGGCCTGCAGTCCGGTTCCTCTGCCTCTGATGGACGACCTTATCTTCCAGGGCAAGGCCCTTCACGACAATCCGTCAATGTTCAGATTGACTGCGTGGATGTTGTCAAGGAATCTAGAATTAAGGAGGGCTTTTCTGAGCAAGCGGCCATGTTTATGGCCAAAGCCAAGAGGGGGTCAACCTCCAGAGCATATAATTATAAAATCAACAGATTTGCAGAGTGGTGCTCAAAAAGATGTATTGATCCAATGGACTCATCTATTCAGGTAGTGGCTGATTTCCTCTTTCACCTATATGATGCCTATAGCCTCAAGCCTAACTCTATTGCGGGTTACAAATCAGCATTAATGACTGTTATCCCTTGCTTGGCTAATAGGGGGAGTGATGAAGTAAGTACATTAAATGTATTAATTAAAGGCATGGGCAATCTAAGACCAAGGAATCCTCCTCTGATTCCGTCTTGGAGTTTATCTCTGGTGCTTCAGGTACTAGGAGATAAGCCTTTTGAACCACTTAGTTCCATTTCTATGAAAATGTTAATGCTTAAAACTGTATTTTTAATTGCTGCGGCCTCGGCAAGGCGTAGGAGTGAGATTCACGCCTTATCAGCCGAGGATGACCGTTTTGTGGTTACAGGGGAAGGCCTTAAGCTTCTACCTAGGATTAATTTCTTGGCTAAGAATCAGTCATTGAAATATCCAGGTCAACCTATTTTTTTGCCATCTTTAACTAGATATGATCCTAATTCTAAAGCATGGTGCACCGTCCGGGCGCTGCTCCGGTACAAACAGCGTACTTCGGAGTGGCGTACCGACCTATCAGCGTTATGGTTGTCATATATTGAACCCCATGGCAGGGCGTCTAAGGACACCATTTCTAGGTGGATTGTGGAGTGTATTCAGTTTTGTCACAAATCCGCCACCGGGAGACAGGTTGATGTGGCCAAGGCTCACGGTGTCCGCGGTGTCGTGGCATCCACTGCCCTGTTTAGTGGGGTCCCTGTGGATGACATTATGTCCGTGGCTCAGTGGCACTGTGAGTCGAGTTTTACAGACCATTACCTCCGTGACACCTCTAACCCTCTCGCCTTGTCGATTTTGAAACATTAATCGTTTTTACATTTTGTGAGGAGTGCTTCCGCATTGCTTATATACTTCGCAATTTAGCGATGGTAACAACCACTTGTCGGGACTGCATCAGGCTTCTCTACTGGGATCATGATGACAGTTTCCAAGTTCAACAAGGTCAGTCTTGTTCATGTGTTGTTCATTGCTACTTGTATTGTCACGTTACCCATTATTATTAATATGGTGATGGTTTATGTGGGAGGTGGTTCATCATAGAGAGTATACGAAAATGGAGCCTTTTCGTCTCTGTCCTATAGTACTGGGCACTAGTATGTAGAGAGCATATAGGACATTGAGGTCATCTAGTCTTCCTCCCAGGAGGGGGGGGGGGGGAGCGCATATGACATTCGGTCATCTCTCATGCATCGGTTGTGTTATCCGATGGTTTGTCAAATCCTGACTGTGTTCTCACACTTTTCAGACGTCATAAGTGCCTTAAACGTGTGAAAGCGTATAGGGAAGAGCTGGTCTTTTGACCTCGCCTCCCTCCCGCCAGATTCACTTTCGAATTCTGGCAATATCAAAAGTATTAGGGAGGTAAGTATACTCTTGATGTGAAATAAAGGAAATCAAGGATTTCTTTTTTCACGAGAGAGTTGATACTTACCTCCCTAGATACGGACCCGGCCTCTCCACCCCACAGAGGCTCGATCTTCAGGCTCTTGGTAGTTGCATGTGTTAGCCAATAAATTAGTCAGAGGAAGTAGTAGTCGGCGCATGCGCGATGGTGGGGCTGGCATCCGCCGGACTACCTCTGACTACCTGCCCAGTAGGGGCACCTAACTGTTTTTAATCTGAGTGTTTTATTGAGTGAAAGCCAATATTTAGCAATATCAAAAGTATTAGGGAGGTAAGTATCAACTCTCTCGTGAAAAAAGAAATCCTTGATTTCGTTTAAACTGTAACAACAATGCAGTCATTAAAGACTCAGAAACGTACTCATCCTCGTTTGTCTTTAACCAATCAAATTCGCCACTAACCATGGCAACCGTCAGTCTTCTTGATAAAGGTTTAGGATTCAGTCCTACGGTTTCAGAACCAAACATGGGCAGCCTCTATATTGATTTACAGGCCTTTTTCAGACGCATGCGCCTGAAACACTTCTTCACACACCCCACCCACACACTTCACACGCACTCCTACAACAGGGAACCGGTACGACATTCCCTCCCATGGCACCGGCTCCACCAACATTCCAAGACGTCATAATCAGAAAATTTGCCGCCAAAAAACCTTCAATGCCACCTCCAACCTTGGATGCGCCATTTGAAGCTTTTTTCAAAGCAATCAGGTACAAATTTAGTAGGCACGTTCACCACAGAACTAATACCAGCAATCTGAGCGAGCAGGAACAGTCAGCTCTAGTGCAACTCTAGCACAACCACACAATAGTGGTAAAAAAAGCTGACAAAGGGCAAGCAACCGTCATCCAAAACAGAACAGATTACATAGCAGAAGCAAATCGCCAGCTAGCGGATGAACGGTTCTATACAAAGGTTGAACAAGATCTAACATATAAACACACAAAACTGGTTGAAAAACGACTCGACCAATTAGTCAGGGATAAGGAAATTGATGCTACAACCGCCAGTAGATTAATTCCAAACCCAATAACCACCAGATTCTACCTACTACCCAAAGTGCACAAAAAGAAGTCAAATGGCCTAGTTCCCGGCAGACCTATCATCAGTGGTATAGGCTGCCCGATGGAGCTGATAAGCAGTTTCGTGGATGAACACATCAAAGTGCACGTCACTAAGACCAAATCGTATGTGAAAGACACCACGGATTTCATAAACCAGATTGAAGCCTTTGGCAAAACAAAGGCCGGCACTCTTCTGGTGACCATGGATGTCACATCACTATACACAAACATCCCCAACAACGAGGGACTTAGAGCAATAGCCAGATTCTGCCACAAGTATGGAGTACCAGGTGATCTATCAATCAGAGGTCTTCTCAACCTCCTAAAACTTGTCTTAGAATGCAATAATTTCGAGTTTAGCGGCGAACATTACCTACAAGTTGGCGGCACCGCCATGGGAAGCAAAGCTGCATGCACCTTTGTATGCATCATTATGGCGGATCTAGAAAAAAATCTCCTACAAGCGGCTCCCCACAAGCCAGCCTTCTATGTCAGATACATAGATGACATATTCATGTTTTGGGAACATGGCAAACCCGCCCTCGATGAATTTGTCACATACATGAATGCAGAGCACCATAGCATCAAATTCACAGTGGAGTCTTCTAAAACACATGTTTCTTTCCTTGACACCATGGTCAAACAAACAGAAGAACATGATATCATTTTCGACCTCTACACAAAACCAACAGACACCCATGGCTACCTCCACTACGATTCAGCACACCCCTCCTCCTGCAAGGATTCATCCCCATATGGACAATTCCTCAGGTTAAGACTCATCTGTAGTCAAATACAAAACTACGACAAAAATAGTAATGTTTCTACAAGGATACTTTGAAGCAAGGGGTTACCATATCAAAATTCTCAACGAATCCAGGGCAAAAGCCAGATCAAAGGACAGACACAGCATCTTACACCCACCACAAACACTCTACAGAGGCCCATTTTTGTCTGCGAGTTCACATGAACTGGCATCTTTCTGAAGAAAACCATCAAGAAGTTCTGGCCAATTCTGGAAGCTAGCAGCAAATGCAGAAATGCTTTCCCAGAGCCTCCTCTCTTCAGTTATAGAAGAAACAAAACAATCCAAGATATGATGGGAAGGGCTAAACTTCCATCAGATAACGCCCCTACACAACACAGAAACCCTCTAAAAGCATGCACCACTAAGAACTGTAACATCTGCCAATGGATGCAAAAAACAGATTCTTCTCTAGCTGACACACAGGCCTAACATACAGATCCAAGATCATAGGCAACTGCCAGACGCGGAACATCGTCTACCTACTAACTTGCAACAAATGTAAGAAACAATATGTAGGAGAAACTCTACGCACCTTCAAAATCAGAATCCAAGTACATCTGAGATTGATATCAAACCTCCACAGGAATGAATGATACGACACACCCGTATCCAGACATTTCAATAAACATGGACATTCTAGAACTGACATGCAGTTTAGAATTATCCAGGTACTCTCATCAGACCCAGACGATGAAAACTCCACCCCATGGAGAAAACAGAAGGAATGTCATTGGATACACCAGCTCCACACAATGGAGCCTATGGGCATAAACCAAGCCAGATAAGGGCGGCTTCTCCCCTGGGCCAACACGCCCACCACAGGCGGACATGCCCAGTACGTTGTTATTAAACTTTAATTCCAAAAGTGTCCCCAAGAATCCATCTTTTCAGTTAGATAATATGTATCTACACATCTTTTGGCGACGTCATCACCATCGCCATAGACGTCACACATTGACGTCATACCCATTGTCATCACCTCGCATCTTTTTAAGATGCTTCTAAATATGGCAGTTTTACATGGATTTCAGCACAAAGCTAATTCTCCATAATCTTTAGATTTAAATAAAAATTTAATTTAATTACATCATATAAAAGAACAACAAAGACGCATACTCACCAAGTTTGTCGTGCTTCTCTATTTTATTCCTCCTTTATTTTTTAAAAACAAATTTTCGAAACATAAGTAAATTCTTCATAACTTCAAATATCTAACCAGTTTTGATTTTGATTTTGTGTAACCGTGATCTATATTTTCCCATCGAAATCTCCAAAACATGTAGGATAGCCAGGGATTTCCAATACACTCCTTGTCTTTCAATCCAAAACACCCACACCATAGTTGCCATATCAGAAAAAAGTGGAGCCCAAAAATGCCCACTTCCAGTTGACAAAACTTCGCCTCTGATGAGTTCCACTCAAGAAACGAAACGCCATGAACTCTGAATCAAAACAGAGATGACTACATATGATCATTACCCACACAAATAGCCACGAAATTCTCCTCCAAAGGATCACTCTCCACGAACTTGACCTACAGAAACCCTTAGAAATTTGTCACCAAAATGACTTACAACCGGTAAAAAACTTAAACCGCCAAAATAGTTTTTAAAAAAACGCTAAAAATGGACACAACCAGTAATACTTCCACAACCGGTAAAAATTACCACAACCACCAAAATGGCCCAACCGCCAAAAATGGCAGAACCACCAAAAACCCACAACCGGTAAAAAATACACGACCACCAAAATACGGACACAACTGCCAAAAAAGCTCAACCGGTAAAAAAAGTCACAACCAGTAAACTTGACCCCAACCGGCAAAATACAGGTCAACCTGTAAAAATGTTGGACCACACCGCCAAACCTCCAAAAATTTCAAATGGTAGAACCGGCAATCTGGTTTTTCTCTGTCAATATATGGTCATGTTCGACCCAATCCACAGGCTCGCCCAGAAAGGGTATAAAAGGGACGAAAATTCCATTCAGACTTGGTCTCACATCGCGACCAAGGGTCAGGCTAAGTACCTTCTAGTAGCTCATATTACTGACTACGTTGTTATTTACTACCTAAATGATTCTCACTGTACTATATTTGAATTGTTGATCCTAGGTTAGATTTGCGAAACCTTTTCTCCCCGGCCAGACCATTCAAACAGATATGTGGAAGGAAGGTGACAGAGTACACTTTCAGTGTAAGGTAAGGAACCACAATACCCGATGTTTGCATTATAATGTTATCATAACATAATCTCTTAAAGTAACCATGATGCATTATATCCAGTGCTACCATATTCATGCTGGTGTAATATAGGAATTCACAATAGAAAAAACTTGACCTTTGCTAGACTGGTATACTTACTCCAGTTTGGAGACCAGTCATAACAATCTGCCTCTGTTGTGCAACTGTAATTGTCTTCAATGTTATGGCCAAAGATTGAGACTGGGATAATAGTACATAAGATCTGATGTCATATACTAACCCATATTATGTCATAATAGTAAGTAATATGATGTCATATACTAACCAGTATGATGTCATAATAGTAAGTAATATGATGTCATATACTAACCAATATTATGTCATAATAGTAAGTAATATGATGTCATATACTAACCAATATTATGTCATAATAGTAAGTAATATGATGTCTTAATACTAAGTAATATGATGTCATAATAGTAAGTAATATGACTTCATAATAGTAAGTAATATTTGACATCATGAGAACATACTTACCTCCCTAACAATATGATGTCATAATAGTAAGTAATATGACTTCATAATAGTAAGTAATATTTGACATCATGAGAACATACTTACCTCCCTAACACTCTTGATATACTAGTATATCGGCTCTAAGTTCAATAATATTCAGAAATATAAAAAGTTAGGTGCCCCTAATGGGAAGGGGATGTACACAGGCATGCACATGACAGACCCCACCTACTGCACATGCGCATATTGGTACTTCCGTTTTCTAATATATTGGCTGACAAGCTACATGTGGAAAACTTTTCCAGTCTCTTTTTTGAGAATTTTCAATACTTTTTATCATCTTTTTGGATTATGGCTGATTCAAAGTCTGCAGAGGAAGCTTCCTCATCACCTGTTAAGGTGATATTGTGCCATTTATTAATTTAGACTTGTAACTTTTATATGTTACCGGTTTTCGTTCGCGGCCGTTTTGTTGTTACCGCGATTTCAGGCGCTGGGAATCCTTGCTAAATTCTCCCAGCACCTAGGGCTATTAATCCCTTGTGCCTTGTGTCCACAGGTTCAACTTATGGATGGTAAGGGTTCCTGTTCTTCTCTTGAAGGTTGTTCACGTCTCTTTTTTTACTTATCATTATGATATGTCTAAGGGTTGGAGATATAGTAAAAAATAAAAGAAATATCTCCTTCCTTTTGTCCCATCCCTCTCATCAGTTTTCTACAGAAAGAAGAGTCTCGGCGGATGGATGGACGTGTTCTCCTGCACAAGAGGACGGTTTTGCCTGTGCTCAGGCTAAGGGAGTTTATTAGTTATGGCACATAATTACTTGAAAATATTCACAAATTTCTGCTGCCATTTGTTATTGCACTGTATTCTCCCTTGTATGTACATGGGTTCTCGAATATATATATATATATAATATTATATTATTCTGGAGTAATGAATGTCTTTAGTCTCTAGATGTTTTCTTGCATTCATTTCTGATGTCCCCTCTCCTTGAAGGAGCTGTTGCATTGAGGTTTGATGTCTTAATCAACCAGAGTTTTTTCTCTTTCCTTGATGTCATAATCTTAGTTTAGAGAAATCTTTTTGATGTTTTTATCATCCTTTATTATGAATGTGGAGAGATATCTAGATAGTCAATAATCTTTCTCTCTCATTTTTAATTTGGGATCCTGGTTGTGATTTGTTATTATTAACAAGAGAAGTCAGCTGTCCCATCAGGGTTGTCTGTAATAAAAGTGGGTGTCTTCTCCCTCGAGTTTGTTCTTGTTTTTTACTAATAGTCAAATAACAAGGTTTTACAAACTATAATACTCATTGACTTGGTATGCCTTCCTTTCTTCTGAAGGCTAAATTCTTCCCCAACCCTTTGTACAGTTTGTAGGCTGTCCGGCAAATGTGTCATTTGTAAAGAGTGGGGGGGGGGGTGGGTGGGGGTGGGGGTTGAGGGATCTAACATCTGAATTCTTTGCTTTTCAGGCTAAGCTGATGACTTGGGCGGGCAAGAAGGTAAAGAAGGAGGGTAAGAAGAAGGCCTCTGAGAAGGGTGAGCTCAAGGCCTTCAAGGTTGAGTTAGTGAGTGAGATGCGCAGGACTGAAAGATCTGATGCCTTACATGCTTCGTGGCATGTTGCCGGGCACAGGTGTTTCAACTTCCTGCACATCGACCTCAATGCAGATAGCCCCCGTCCCTGGATCATGCCCCACTAGCTCGGACAAAGTGTTTAGTTATCCAGGGGCGGCCATCTTGGACCCAGGCTTGATGTTCGCACCGCCTGGTGATCCAGCGGCGCGAGCAGCATCAGGCGGGACCCGACCAGCGGGCCTAACCACGATCACTCGCGGAGTACCCTCATCATCTGCTTTCGGGCATTCTCCTAGTCAGTCTGGTTTAGTTTTTCTTGCTAACCCAGAGTCTAACTTTCCTGACCAGGAAGATGATGAAGACTACCTGCTCGGTCGACATGATGATCATGAAGACATGGATGCGAGCGTCTACACTCCTCTCATGGGGAGCATGGCTGCTCGCACCTATGGCTCTGTTCCCTTGGGAGCAGGTTTCATGATTCAGCCTGTGGGCCGGTTTGGAGTAGACGGCCACCCGTATAAGATTCCATGCTTAAGCGTGGAATCTCATACGGACGATCCGGGCTGTGCTGGTGTGCCTGATACCCCACACACAAGCGCGACCTCGGTGCCCAGCCACCCTATGGAGAATGTTATGCCAGTATGCATTCCCTGGGCAACCGAGTTCGTCTATAGCCTCCACCTCAGCCCTACCTGCGAATGCCATTGAGGATGACGAGGGCCCGCTGCTCGTCGACAATTCACAGGTAGCCACGGATGAAGACTGGTCTGACGCGTGCGCGTGGCTCCTCGCTGTCAGACCAGAGCTCTCTGTGGATGAAATGGCCGCCAGTAACCCTCGGACATGGTTACAGGAAAAGCTGTTGGCCAACGCGACTCAGTCTCTGCCATATACTGAACATCTCTTAGATATCTTCTCGGCGGCAGAGGAGTCGATTAGACCGAAAGGTCGCCTTGCGAAGGCCCCCCCCCCCCCAGCGAGGTTGCTAGGCGATGTCGAGTTACTGCTAGTCAGTATGCTCAATATGGCCTAGCGACCAGACTGAACGCGGACGACCACGCCGCTCTGGGAGAAGATACGCGGAAGGGATCCAGTGCTGACACGGGAGCGTTGTGCTCGGACGCTATGCGCTTGGCTAATGCCACCTTGTGTGACACCGAGGAGAGCTCGCGAGCAGCGATTAGTGTGCTGTCTCATGTGTCTCAGCTGCTATCTGGGGTAGTAGCAGCCTCGGTGCAGCAACAACCTGGTCCAACGAGTCATCCAGGATGGGATCAACCTGGCAGTGGACTGTCTGACTAGGTCAGTCACCACATCACTGAGGATGAGGCGCACTTTTGCGTTGGACAATTTGTACCTGTCACAAGAGATCAAGATGCGCTTGTTGCAAGCACCGATGGCGGGCCCTGGTCTTTATGGAGGTGAAGATTGTTGGCACCTCCAAGAGACAGTGACTTTGGTGAATAACCAGAGGGCGCTGCACGCATGCAGAGAACATGTGCGTGTTCAGCCCTCGCCTGCTCGACAGCAGTATGCTCGTGGCGGTGCTGGCATTGTCAGAGGCCAGCAGGCCGGCCGGGTTCAGAGACAGCGTCGGCCGTGCCAGCAGCAGCGTGCTGCTGTACGTCAGCCAGTGCTTCAAGTGCAGCCAGCCAAACAGCAGGCCGCGCACCGAGGTGCATGCGGCGCTGGGCAAGGCACGCGAGGAGCGGAGCATGGTAACCGGGCCTGATGGGCCTGGTGGTACCACAGGTACCACTCGGGTGTTGTCACTCGTACTAGAGACACACCCACTTCTAAAATTCATGGGCACCCCATCACTAAAATTCATGGCACCCCGTCAACCTTAGGTGCACCAGTGGGGGGTCATTTGACTTGCCACATTCAGAAGTGGGAGCGGTTAATTCAGGACCGCTTAGTCTTGCAATGGCTTTCGCGCAGATACAGTCCAGAATGGATAAAAGGTCCGCCATTGCATCTGTCTCTGGTACCAAATTTCAAATTCCAAGAGATCCAGGCAAGCGGTTGTGCATAGAAGAGGAGATAGAGTCTCTAATTCTAAAAGAAGCAATTCAACCGGTGCAAGATTGTCCGGGCTTCTATTCAACCGTGTTTCTTGTGACAAAGAAAAACGGGGGGTGGAGACCAATTCTCAACCTCAAACCTCTAAACAAGTTTATAGATACACCGAGTTTCAAAATGGAAACAATAAAATCTGTGTTGTTGGGGTTAGAGAAGGGGATGTGGACAGCATCAATAGATCTCAAGGATGCTGACCCCTCCCCACCCTCAAGTAACAATGTTTACGGATGCATCGATGGAGGGATGGGGAGCTTGCCTGGAAGAAGCCACTATATCAGGGCTTTGGAATCTGGAACGGTCAAAGGAACATATCAACATGCTAGAATTACAGGCTGTAATTCTAGGTCTGGAACACTTCTTAAAAGAAGTGGATAGAAAATCTGTGATTATCCGTTCAGACAACTCTACAGTAGTGAGTTACATAAACCGCCAGGGTGGAACGAAGTTGCCCAGTCTCTGTATAATGACCTGGAAGCTGCTTTGCTGGTGCATGGATCATATGATCACCTTGAAAGCAGTTCATATTCCGGGAAGGCTGAATCTGTTAGCAGACTCATTGAGCCGAAGGATGAGCATTCTGCCTACGGAATGGCAACTAAATCAATGTGTGGTGGATCACCTGTTCAATCATTGGGGAAAGCCCAACATAGATTTGTTCGCAATGAAGAAGAAGGCGAAGATGACAATATACGTTTCTCCGATTCCAGATCCAAGCACTATTGCAATAGATGCACTAGCTATCAGTTGGAAGGGAATGTATGCATATGCATACCCTCCAACAATCCTGATTCCAAGGATTCTTCAGAAGATCAAGCAGGAGGAATGCCGATCATGGTTTACGGATCTGCTGGACCTTCTGGTCTGCAATCCGGTTCCTCTGCCTCTGATGAACAATATTATCTTCCAGGGCAAGACCCTTTACAACAATCCGTCAATGTTTCAATTGACTGCATGGATGTTGTCAAAAAATCTGCGATTAAGGAGGGCTTTTCTGAGCAAGCAGCCAATTTCATGGCCATAGCCAGAGTATATAATTATAAAATCCAGGAGGGGGCCAACCTCCAGAGCAAATAATTTTAAAATCAATAGATTTGCAGAATGGTGCTCAAAGAGATGTATCAGTCCAATGGATGCATCTATTCAGGTAGTAGCTGATTTCCTCGTGTCACCTGTATGATGCCTATAGCCTCAAGCCTAATTCTATTGCTGGATATAAATCAGCATTAATGACTGTTATCCCTTGCTTGGCAAAGAGGGGAAGTGATGAAATAAGTGTTTTAAATACTCTTATTAAAGGTATGGGCAATCTCAGACCGAGAAAATCTCCACTGACACCGTCATGGAGTCTTTCCCTGGTTCTTCAAGTTTTGAGTGATAAACCTTTTGAACCGCTTAGTGTTATATCTATAAAATTATTGACACTTAAAACTGTATTTTTAGTTGCGGGAGCATCAGCCAGACGCAGGAGTGAAATTCATGCCTTGTTTGCTGAGCCTGACCGTTATATAGTTACAGGTGAAGGCCTTAAGATTCTACCAAGATTGGATTTCTTGGCTAAGAATCAATCTTTAAAATATCCGGGTCAACCTATCATTTTACCTGCCGTAACCAGATATGATCCTGGTGCTAAAGCATGGTGTCCTCTCCATGCTTTAAATAAGTACAAGAAAAGAACTCAGGTTTGGCGGACGGACCCATGTTCCCTATGGTTGTCATATATTGAACCCCATGGTAGGGCGTCAAGAGACACTATTTCCAGATGGATAGTAGAATGTATTCAATTTTGTCATAAGACAGCCACTGGAATTCAAGTAGATAGAGCCAAGGCTCATAGTGTCCATGGTGTGGTACTTCCACGGCATTATTTAATAGTGTTTCTATTGAAGACATTATGTCAGTAGCCTAGTGGCACTGGGAATCAAGTTTTACCGACCATTACCTTCGTGATACTTCTAACCAGCTTGCCGTCTCAGGCCTCAGAAAATAAATAAATGTAGATGTATATATTTGTAATTAGTTTTCCTCCTCTGTTATTTGCAAATATCACATTTGTTGGTAGGGTATCCCTACTATTAGCTGGTACAATTCTCTTCAACCGGTGGGGAAAGAGATGAGTGCCGCACCCAAGACATCAGAGGTCAGTATATGTGACCATTTAATTTTTTGTCTTAGTGATGGTGTAATTTTTTATTCATTTAATATGGTGACGGTTAATGTCTCTTAATTGTGGTTCTTTCAGAGAGTTTTTGAAATTGAAGCAATTCTTTTTTTCCAATGTCTAGTAATACTTTCATCAAGTATTAGAGAACGTGCTAGTCATTTAGAGCAGCGGGCTTTTTTCCCTAACCTTCCTCAGAAAGAGGGGTGTGTGGGGGGGAGCGCATTTGCCTTTTGATCAATCTCTCTTCATCAGTCGATTATCTGATGCAAAATTCTATTCCTGGTTGTGTTTTCAGACACGATTTCAGATGTTTTAAATCTCTTGAAAATTCAAAGAGCCTAGTCTTTTCGAGGGTGTGCTGGTTTTCAGGACCTTGCCTCCCTCCCACCAAATTTACTTTCAAATTCCGGTTTTTGTCAAGAGTGTTAGGGAGGTAAGTATGTTCTCATGATGTGAAATAAGAAAATTTAGCAAATTTCTTTTTCACGAGTGAGATGACATACTTACCTCCCTAACAGGTTCCTGGCCTCTCCACCCCACGGAGGCCTGTTCCTTCGGTTATTTGAATAGTTGCTTCTATGGCAGCCGATATTTATACCGGAAGTACCAGTATGCGCATGAGCAGTATGTGGGGTCTGTCATGTGCATGCCTGTGTACATCACCTTCCCATTAGGGGCACCTAACTTTTTATAATTCTAAATATTATTGAACTTAGAGCAGATATACTAGTATATCAAGAGTGTTAGGGAGGTAAGTAAAATGACATCATAATAGTAAGTAATATGATGTCATAATAGTAAGTAATATGATGTCATAATAGTAAGTAATGATGTCATAATAGTAAGTAATATGACCTCATAATAGTAAGTAATATGATGTCATAATAGTAAGTAATATGATGTCAATAGTAAGTAATATGGTGTCATATACTAACCAATATGATGTCATAATAGTAAGTAATATGATGTCATAATAGTAAGTAATATGATGTCATAATAGTAAGTAATATGATGTCATAATAGTAAGTAATATGATGTCATATACTAACCAATATGATGTAGTAATAGTAAGTTATATGATGTCATATACTAATCAATATGATGTCATAATAGTAAGTAATATGATGTCATAATAGTAAGTAATATGATGTCATATACTAACCAATATAATGTTATAATAGTAAGTAATATGATGTCATAATAGTAAATAATATAATGTCATATACTAACCAATATGTTGTCATAATAGTAAGTAATATGATGTCATATACTAACCAATATGATGTCATAATAGTAAGTAATACATGTCATATACTAACCAATATGATGTCATAATAGTAAGTAATATGATGTCATAATAGTAAGTAATATGATGTCATATACTAACCAATATGATGTCATAATAGTAAGTAATATGATGTCATATACTAACCAATATGACATCATAATAGTAAGTAATATGATGTCATAATAGTAAGTAATATGATGTCATAATAGTAAGTAATGATGTCATAATAGTAAGTAATGATGTCATAATAGTAAGTAATATGACATCACATTGTATTATTAATGTGTAATGTCATGTCCAAGCAAGGAATACTTTTTGTAATAAAATGATTCAGTTAGTCAAAGCCATAGACACAGTAAGATAATGCAAGTCTGTGAAATAGACTAGACCTTGGCTAGACATCATGGGCAAGGCAGAGAATAAAAATTTCAACTACATATTATCAGTACACCTGTTCTCATGTATTGGAATGCCTTTTCCTCTAGCCTAGGTGACTAATACATATTCAATGTCATATTCCCAATAATATGTACAATCTCGCTATACGTGTCTGTGCTGAAATGAGTATGTATGTTCAATATAGGAATTATTCCCATGCAAGACAATGTTTATAGGTAAACCACTACCATTATCACTATCTCCATCACCGCCACTAACATCTCCACCACCACCAACAACAACACCAGTATAATAACCACCACTTTACAGGCCCTGGATAAATAATTTGAGCAAAGCTCTGTTCAACAGAACTAGATAAATGTTCTCTATGGTTAATTAGCTCACCTGGCCAGAATGGCCAAGTGAGCTTATGCCATGGCGACCGCCCGTCTCCGTCCGGCATCCGACCATCAACTTTTGCTTAAAAACGCTTCTCAGTAACTGCTTAGCAGATTTCAACCTAATTTGTCTGGAAGGATCCTATGGGAGTAGGCTTCAGAACTTATATACAGAATATTTATTGGTCCATTTTTTCGTTATCCATCTTGAATTTTCCAAAAAATGGTGGCAAATCGTTTAAGGTACTACTCATTAACTGGTTGAGCAATTTCAACCAGACTTGGCTGGAAAGATACTAGGCTGGTAGGTTTAAGAACTTTATTACAGAATTTTGATTGATCAACTTTTCAGGTGGCCATCTTGGATTTTCTGAAAATTTCTGTAAATCAGTTAAAAGACTGCTCCTTAACCACTTGAATGAGCAAGCAAACTCGGCTGGAAGGACTTTTAAGTGGTATGCTTCCGAGCTTGTATACAGAATTTTGATTGATCAATTTGTTCAGTGGCCATCTTGAATTTTCCGAAAAAAATGGCTGAAAATCGTTTATAACGTTGCTCCTCATTAACTGCTTTGGCGATTTCAACCAGACTGGCTGGAACACGCTTAGCGCGCTAGGCTTCAGAACTTGTATACAGAATTTTGATAGGTCAATTTTTCCGGCAGCCATCTTGGATTTTCTGAATATTTTGGGAAATGTGTTAAACGGCTGCTTCTCATTAACCACTTGGCCGATTACCAAACTCAGCAGAAAGAACCCTAAGCCGGTACGTTTCAGAAAATGTATACAGAATTATGACAGCTTGATTTTGATGGTGGCCATCTTGGATTTTCCGAAAAATGGGAATTTGTATAAAATGCTACTCCTCATTAATCGCTTGGGCAATTTCAACCAAATTTGGCTGGAAGGATCCTATCATGATAGCCTCTAGAAATGTATTCAGAATTTTGATAGGTCAATGTTTTGGCAGCCATCTCTGATTTTCTGAAAGTTTTCCGGAACCATTTAAAAACAGTACTTCAATCAATAGCCCGATTTCAACAAAACTTGGGTGGAACGATCCTATGATGGTAGGCTCCAACATATTAAACACGAATCTTGATTGGTCAATCTTGTTAGCTAACCTGGCCAGAATGGTCAAGTGAGCTTATGCCATGGCGACCCTCGGGCGTCCGTCCATCTGTCCGTCAACTTTTTTCTTTAAACGACTTCTTCTCAAGAACCACTGTGCCGATTTCAATTATATTTGGCAGGAAGTATCCTTAGGGCATAGGGATCCAAGTTTGTTCAAACAAAGCCGATCGGCCAATTTGGCCGGTGGCCATCTTGTTTTTTGGACCGATTTTAGGAAATGGCTTTAAAAATCGTCTCCAAAACCGCTTGATGGATCGATTCAAAACTCGCGAAATATCATATAGGGCAAGAGCTGAACCAAGTTTGTTCGAAGGAACTTGATTGGCCAAATGGTTCGACGGCCATCTTGGATGACCTAGTTTTCATGAAAACAACTTATTCTGCAGAACCGCTGAACGGATCGGGCTGAAATTTTGGGAATATGATTATGGACTAAGTTTGTTCATGGGAAGTTGATAGGTAAAAAACATGGCCGCCGTGGACCAATCAAATTTTAGCGTGTTTGGATGCCATATTCAATTTTTTTTATTTGATGGATTTTGAAGCCCAAATTAGTTTTCTTAACTCTGCTTACTTGTCAGTCAGCTGTTGTATAGCGATGACACCATCCGTCTTCTGTATGTCCATCCATCCATCTGTCTGTCCGTCACCAACAATGGTAGCTCATTTTGTTATTTCTTGACGGATTGACACCAATAAATATTTGCAGTCTCACTTTCATAGGGCAAATATAGGTTTGTTCCCACCGTCCATTGATTTATCACTATGTCAGATTTTATTGCCAAACTAGATATTAAATTCCAATTAACAGATTAACCTTTCCAATACTGCCGAAATATTTAAGATATGTATTATGTGCTCTGACATCTATGCTCTTAAAAATATTTTGAAATGTATTTGATTGAAAGTTGTTGCTGCCTTAGGCAGCAGTGAAAGTTGTTGCTGCCTAAGGCAGTGAATTAATCAACTCCAGCTCATCCTACCTCTGCTGCTAACTCGGTGATTCAGCCAGATGTGCATGTGTTAAATGGATTGTGTGTTGGTGGGAAATAACCTGCTATAAAGACCACCTACCTGCCTTTAGAGACCATTTTCTTCAATTGTATTTAAACCTCTAATAACCGTCTGACTGAGTTTTTGCAGATGACATATTCCAAAGGTTATATCTCTGAACCTGATAAATATTTTGAAAACAATTGGACTGAGATTTTTGGTAGCTAAGCCGCCAACAACTTTCAGTCGTATTGTTTTCAAAATATTCAACAAGTGAAGAGCTTTTGAAAATTGAAATTATTGGCTGCACTGGCTTGCAGGAGTGAGACATTTAAGAAACCAGCTGTAGTTAGCACTGATATCATCTATTTTTACTTAAACATTGTTCAAAATCACTAATGCAAAAAAACAGTCCAGAGATTGTTGTCAATATCTCGAAAACTAAATCATTTGACTGAAAGTTATTGGAAATGACACCGATGGATGTAAAACTTAAGTAAGATTAGTTGAAATGCCAATGTTCCAGGTAAGCGATACAGGCCCATTGGGCCTCTTGTTTTATGGCCATCTTGGATTTTCCAAAAATGACCCATCATGTCTATTTAAATGCAAATGGTTTAAATGCCAATGGTCCAGGTGAGCGCCACATACCCTTGGGCCTCTTGTTCCTGAGTGGCAGATTGCCTGATTGATATCAGGTAACTATTTAATAGATGTGAATGGGTGAAAATCACAGATGA
The DNA here is from genome assembly GCA_034401795.1 of Chaetoderma sp. LZ-2023a. Taxonomy (NCBI): domain Eukaryota; kingdom Metazoa; phylum Mollusca; class Caudofoveata; order Chaetodermatida; family Chaetodermatidae; genus Chaetoderma; species Chaetoderma sp. LZ-2023a. The sequence goes on from CM067360.1 coordinate 49,394,761, forward strand.
TTTGTCCAGGAACAAGCTGTATGAAATGTATAAATATTTCCAAATAACATCCTGTGATATTCGTGAAGCTAACCTTAAGATGTGCGCTGTTATAACAAGAAGTGTAATGAATTAATGGTATTATTGTTAGCCTGATACCTGTGTTTATCCATAGGTAGTAGAGAATGGTAATGACTGCTTGACAGGAGCATATATTGACCTCGGTGCAGCAGCTCAGGAGAGTCGTGCAGCAGAGGTTCAGGACAGTGCTCATACTGACAATGTGGAGGTAAGAATACACGATGAATCTGAGAAAGCAAAATGGATAGAGATCAATCTGGATTTTGTCCACAATCCGTCGACCCTTTCAACAGTAGGCTGACGTCATATTCATTATGCCATGAATGACTCAATTTTGTTCATCTTAAACGCTTAATAGTCTGTCAGGTTGTACAAATATTATGTCTACTATTTAATAAGCATACTGTTGAATGTTTTGAAATTAATTTGACTGGGTGCTGTTTCTGCCATGCACCAAGTCAAATTTTTTTCAAAATATTCAACACCTTAGCTGTATAGTTTTCTGGAAATTGAGATTCGGAGAGTACAGGGATCGATCGATCACAACTGGGGCAATGTGCAGTGTTGCCCACAACATCTGATTTTTGGGGGTCCCAAGGACCCCACACCCTCAGATTTGGGGGTCCCACTGTAAAATCTGGGGGTCCCATGGGGTCCTCATATGAAATATGGGGTCCCATGTTTTTTTATTAAAATAAACACAACACATTGATCTAATTATAAAGCACTTTATTAAACATGTTGAAAACAATGCCAGTCATTCCAGTGGTAAATTCTCAAAAATATGTATTCTGTGATCTACAATGGTGGCTAAAATTGATCTATTGAAAAGGCCCTTGTATATTTAACTAATAACATTTGAACTGCATGTCAAGAAACAATAACTTAAAGCACTGTACTTGTTTGTTGTCTGATAAACCAACCAACCTACATTGACAACCTTGTATGATTAACATTTCCAAAGACCACGACATTAGTAATTAGCAAAGACTACTGCATTAATTTTTCTATTAAACCCTAACTTGACTTTGGACAAATTGAAAAATTACGAGTATCTGGGGCGAGTTTGCTCAAGGACGACTTGACCTACTTCGATATAATGCGCGCGTATTTTTTATAATTTAACTGGAATGACCAAATATAGTGGAATACATAGTTTAAGATTAGACAAAACAATAATTTATCAAAAATAATCTGTATAAATCAGATTAAACTGCGTAATTAGTGAAAATGTATCAGCCAATAACCGAATGTGTCTAATTCATAGGGAGTAACTATGTAACGCGATTGCTGATTGGTTGAAGCATAGATAACGCATTAGCGTGTATCCAATAAGGACGCTTGTATCGGGGAGCTTTGAGCTACACGCTGTTTGGAAAAAAAAAATCAATATTTTAACGCATGCCTACCTGTAAATCGATGATATCGTTGAACATCGCTGCTGGGATGAGCTTTTTAGTTGAGAAATTGGGAACACCTAACGATCGAGTATTGTTAAACATTATAAACACTAATCCATCAGTCAATCAATCAGCCGCTATTGCTAAATAAAAGACGGCTTATCGCGCATATTGATACCGTTATTCAAACAGCAGTACAAAGACAGTGCCGCTAATCCGTATATTCCTTCATCCATTTAGATATTTAGATAAGTAAATAGAAAAAGATATTTTGCCTGTAAGTCGTTGCTGCTTTAGGCAAGTAGGCATGCGCAAATTAATTTCAAAATATTCAGCAGATTAGTGATAACAACGTTGTGATCTGTCCAATGTTCTGAGCTGTGAAAGGGTTAAGACGCCCAGTCATGTTTGTATACGCTTGATCAGTTGTATTGGATTCTCAAGCATGAGTTCCTCTAGAGGGAGATTCCGCTGTTATCCAATCAAATACTGACACATCACACTGACGTTTAGCACAACAGACAGAAACATGGCAGGTATTTTTGCAATTTGTAGGCCAAACAAGGCGACTAACATCGGGCTTGTAAACTCATTATTTATCAAAAATTAGATCAAATGGAATACTAAGGATGATTTGGGGATTGTGTTTACAATTAAACGTGCTGGTTGAATCTGATTTATGGGCATGAACAACTTTGAGTTGTGCAAGAAAACATACAACAAATCATAGTCTTACACAACGCAGTAAGTTCGTTTTTATTGAACACAATACATATTAGGTATATTTTTTAAAGTAAAAACATTCACAAATAAATATACACACATGATAATATAATCGATAATTAAGCACATGCAAAGTTACCAGTTTCCATTACACTTTTTCACTGCGTCCCTCGTGAGTCCTCGGGGACGCTGAGGGTTAATTTTTATGCATCCCTCTGCCATTTTCATGCGTATATACGCGCAAAAGGACGCATAAGGGCAACACTGGCAACGTGTGAGTGGAGCTTAGCTAGAGATGGATGACATGTATCTAAAGCTGGATTCCTCAATTTTACTAAAATTTGGCTAATGTTTAGGTTAGTTGGCACCCAAACATCAAGATCTTGTAGGGGCTAGGGAAAGGAAACCTGGTACAGTTAATAGCATGAATGTATTGATGTATTGATAACTTAGGTTTGATGAAATTTTGCTTTCCCGTTGTATGTCAATGTTCCCAAGCCCATATTCCTTCCCACTTTATGCCATATGGATGCTTTTTGATGTTTTAGCGGACAAAATTAACCCGTTTTCGTAGGTCATCAAAACAGATGACAGAAAGGGATAATGGAGACTGGTACCCGACTCCAAATTTTCTGCAATAGTAATTCAATAGGGAACCGGGTACCAATGAACTGTAGTCGACTACGATCAAGTTCGACTGGGCATAGCAACTGTGCATGATAGTAAACCAGCAAACTGACTATAGTTAGCGAGTCAAACTTGACCCTGGAATGCTGTTGTATAATTTTCTTTAATTAAGCTTGACAACCGAATCAAAAATTAATAATTAGTACACCGCCTGAAATTACTAAAGGAATTAAAAGGAATTATGTTCAGTGGTTATTGCCTAACACTGCAACTAAGTATATACTTGGTATTTCACGACAGACTCGGGGGGGGGGGGTCTGCAGCGAAAGAAAGAAAATTATATAGCAATTCGACAGAGTAACTAGCTGGTTTTCTCAATGACAAAGGTGTTACCTCGCTATTCTTAGCTGGTTTACCATAGAGCTTTGTGTTTTGATTAGGACTTAGTGAACACATGCGTGAAGCGATCAAGAAAAAACACAATGGATACATGCGTGAATGGATTATAACTGTATTCTTTTACTGCTGAATGATGAGTTTTAAAATCTTAGTCTGCTCAATTTTTTTTCAAATACATCGTAGAAAACCCGAGAAATTTTTTTTAAGTCGCAATTTTCAATTAAATCGCGAAATCGTGCAAGCCTATATAGCTGGTGTTCATTTTAAAACATATATTGAAGTAAGCTGTAGTGGTCTATGACAGTGACAACCTTCAGCAACATTGATTCCTAAATATACACCAGAAAGGCCTCTAATTTCTTATTATAAACATTGTGTAAGGCCAGTTTTCATCAAGCAAGTAATTTGTTTAGTTAAATTCAACAAAATCTGGGGGAAAAGTCATATTTTAATTTCAAGCATTATCAAACAGGTTCAATTACCATCAATTGATTGAAAAGTATGGCCAATCAGCATTCATGTAAATATGGCATCATTCTCTGACCAAAGTTACAAGATCTGTCGAAACATTGATTCGATAGAAGAGCTCTGATTTTGAATCTAATTTGACTGCATGTCATTGCAAGGCTAAGGCATCAATAAATTTTAGTCCAGTTGTTTTCAAAGTCTATCTCTAGCATGTACTGAATGCCATGTATTGCCTCTATATTTAGATTGATCAAGTGCTGTTATATTCATGCATTATTTCACAAATAGGAGGAATCTGGACCCGCGCTTGCCAGTGATCGTGTGTTTAATGACCTGAGACAACAGTTGAGTTCTAATCCAGACCTGGTGAAGATGGTGAAAGCTATCTTTCAGTGGGACATTACAAAAGATGGCCAGCAAGCTGTTACATGGAGTGAGTAGCTGATATTCGTGTGGTACAAGGAAGCCAGTGTGCATTGGCTATCATGTATATTTACTGTTGTGGTATTGTTTAAGTTCTCTGAACTCATAAATTATGGCATTAATATAAGGTATATCTGGGCGTAATTTGTTAATTTTTGTGCACTTTAACAAAAAAAACTTTAAAAGTGAGGTCAGCCGTGTTAGTCTGTTAATAATAATAACAACAGGATTCTAGGTGGTACCTTTTAAGACAAACCTTTTTTAATAAGCTTACACACATAACTGTGCTTCATCATCTGCATCATCAGCTCATCAAAATAAACTACGTCTTCAATGGTTTCGACTGGTCATGAAATCTTATAAAGAATTTCTTATGCCTGATCATTTGGATCGAAATCCGATTTCGATCCAACTGATCAAGCATAAGAAATTCTTTAGACGATTTCACGACCAGTCGAAACCTATTCATATACCACGAGAAGTCTGCATTCAGCTATCCTGTATCCCGTACCTAGATGCTCTATACTGGCTGATGGCAGCAAGCACATCACTAATTCTATGCAGATCCAGCGAAACACTGGTGGATCTGATGAAAGACACTGGGTTAGGAGAAGATCAACACCCGAGAAAGAGAACCAGGCCTAATGAGAACGACATTGATGAGAACACAGTCTTCCACGAAAATCCTAAGAAGAGACCAACTATTCCAGCTGAGCTTCAGGGAAGCTATAAGCAATGGAGGAACTCCTCTTGCAAACTAGTCAAAATCCAACTACAAATGGATAAACTAGAACTCTCCATTGCTAGTGGAAAAGTAATACCCCTTTTACAAATAAACTGCCGGTATGTGCCACCATCTGATGATACCACCATCGAAAAGGAGTGGGAGAAACATATCAAGGAATCTAGTCTACACTTGACTGGACAATTTCTAGATTTACTACGAACTCGTGCAACCACGCTCACTGACAGAGTCAAACGAGTGAAAGCAGGATTCAAAGCCGCTGCCGAAACTAGTGACGTAGTACTTGAAGCAGAGAGAGCAGTCCGATCCACTATATTGAAAACAAGGGACAGGTCAACTAGCCCGCCAAAGCGCCGACGAACTGAAGGAGCAACCCAAACCAAACAGAGGACACAGAAGAGAAGGCCGGAGAAGTTGAACAAGCACGAGTTCTGCAACATATGGGACAAAGTGCAGAAGAACGACAAGAACTTTGATACTTTAAACAAAGTTCTAAATCTGCTGAAACAGTTTGAACGCTAACTGTCATGAACTACATTCAGACAGACAGCAATCACGACTGTCATTTTTTAAACTAGAAATAAAAATTATGTCAATAAAACATGTCAAAAAAACAAAAAAACCAAAAACCCTGTGAAAGAGAACTCTCTGAGATCTGCTTTGTTAAAAGACCTTTCTGAGAAACAACTCAGTCAGGATGTTGTACATGTACTATCATTAGGGTTGGGATTCAGTCCCACAGTAATCGAACCAAACATGGGTAGATTACATTCTGACCGTAATAAATTATTCAGGAGGCTACGCCTCAAACTACATTTCGAACACCCTCCTTTCCTATGGGGCAAGGATGAAAGCAATGTATCAACGGTGGACACACCCATACCGCCACACCCACCAGTCTCCACATTCACAGAAAACCTAATCAGAAAATTGAAATCACGCAGCCAATGGACACCACCAGCTGGCAATGACCACGTTTTAGACACCTTTATCAAAAAAGTAAAACATGATCTGAATAAAGTAAAACACAGGCGTAATTTCAGATGCAACATCTCCCAGGCTGACAGAAAGCTAACACAAATGCTAGCAAATGACAAATCCATTGTCATTAAGAAAGCCGATAAAGGACAAGCCACAGTCATACTAAACTCTTATGACTATAATGCTGAAGCCCTAAAACAACTCAGACACACGCTACTATGAACTCGTGACAGAAAATCTGACCATCAAACACGCTGAAATGGTAGAAACAGCCATCACTGGGCTGGTTCTGAAAGAGGAGAACACTCGTGACACCGCCTAAGAGTAGACAACCCACGCACACTGTGAGTCTATCTTTTACCAAAAATACACAAAAACACTACACCCACACCAGGCAGACCAATCATTAGCGGCAATGGCTGCCCTACTGAATACATCAGTAGCTTCATAGATGAACATCTCAAAGTTCATCTCCCGAACATTCCATCATACGTCAGGGATACAACTGACTTCATCAATAAACTAGAAACTTTTGGTACGCTACTGCAACACGCTATTCTAGTCACCATACACAAACATCCCACACAATGAGGGACTAAAAGCCGCCGCACAACATATCAGAGAATTAGGTATGCCTGGCGACCGTAGACCAAGATCACTCTTGGAGTTGCTATCTAATGTATTAAGATGTAATAATTTTGAATTTAATGACAAACAATACCTACAAATGGGAGGGACAGCTATGGGCACAAAAGTAGCACCAACATATGCTGTTATCTTCATGGCCCAACTGGAGAAAAAGCTACTGCTTCATTCTCCCCATAAACCGGCCCTCTACCTCCGATACATCGACGACATATTCATGATCTGGACATCTGGCCAACAAAAACTTGATGAATTCATCCACTATATGAATACTTCTCACCAAAGTCAGCTTTTTGGATACATATGTATACATTGATACTGATCGCTCACTCTGCTTTGATTTATACTGTAAACCTACGGACACACATGGCTACCTACATTTCCAATCAGCACACCCACAGTCCACCAAAAACTCCAGCCCGTATGGACAATTCCTTAGACTACGCAGAATCAGCAGCAAGGAACTAGATTTCCACAAACATGGCCATGAACTCATTGGTTACTATCAAAGGAGAAATTACCCTCCCAATCTTCTTCTAAACAGCTATCAGAAAGCATGCGCACATTCAAGAGTTGATCTCCTAATACCCAAAGTTAAAAACACAGAGATAAACACACGTATCCTATGCATAATGGACTTTCACACTCAAATCCATAAAGCAAGCAAAATTATCAAAAAGAACTGGGAACTACTAGATAGTAGTCCCAGATGTAGAAGCACATTCCCAACTCCACCGATGTTTGGCTACAGAAAGAATCAAACTTTCAGAGACACACTTGTCACCGCCAAATTTGAGTTTCCCGCCAAATTAGGCCTTCAAGGAAAAACTTTCCAAAATCCAATCTGTCCATGCACAAGAAAAAATTGTTTCTTCTGCAAGAATATGGCCAGTATACGTGAATTCACTAGCACACACGGGTCTAAAATACAGATGTACGGTCAGAATATACTGCGACACACGCAATGTCATATACCTACTCATATGCACACAATGTCACAAACAGTATGTTCCACGTATGAGTGAAAGAACATCTAAGGGATATTAAAAAACACAAAGATACCCAATCATACTGGACAAAATGTGTCCTACAAAATTATACAAATTCTCCCTCAGACCCTGAGGATACTGATAGAACTCATATCAGGAAAGAACAGGAGAAGTACTGGATACAACAACTGCACACGTTAGACCCTATAGGGATTAATCATGCAGATTGGTGATTCCACAATATGAGTTGTTCTTTAAGTCTTCAATGGTGCTACCATTAAATTATGTTGTTTTTAACAAACTAGAAGTTTAAATGCCAGTTTAGATAAGTTAGCCATCACCATATTATGTGAACTTATTGTGTGCGCTAGATAAAAGAGTTTGTGTAAAAGTATAATATCACCGCTAGTATCTTCATGATCTTAGTCATTCAACATCTAGATTTTTCATGTGTATTGTGTTTTCATAAACTATTTTGCAGCAATGGATTTGAAGAATGGCGCCGGTGCTATCCATCGCGGTGAACCTAAACAAGGCAAAGCTGAATGTACTATGATCCTCTCTGATGAGGACCTGGTTGCCATGTCAACTGGAGAGCTCAATCCACAGCAGGTAGATGGTCGTTGTTTTGTATTGATGACTGATAGTGATGTTTGTGTCCTCTCTAAATATGCGAATGGGGAACTACCATCTTGTGCCTGGATTGGGCTATTGACCTGTTAACACTCAAGCGGGCGTAAATGTCTTTTGCAGTTGTCTTCACAAATGTACATTTGGAGACCAAGAGAAGTTGATTTTTGATAATTTTTCACTGGAATGATGGGCTCGATGCCAGAGCCGGTCATTCCAGTGAGACGTATCCAAAAATAATCTCGAGGTCTGCAAATAGACATTTTCTATGAGAAAATTAACAAAATTTTGATGAAATTTGAGGGTTAAATGGTTAAAGACAGATTCTTACATTCTTAATGAACTATTTTACAACGGCAATTGTGCTTCCCACTCTTAGATAGTGGGGTCAAAGGTCATGATGACCCAATATTAACCTGAGGTTTCACGCATGGTTCTAATGACCGCTATTGATTAAGGGATCAAAGATCACGTTCATATTGAGACAATTAACAAAATTTTGTTTTGTTTCTGGATGATGGCTCAAGTTCTACATAAGGGATCTTGGCCAAACTGGAGTAGATCTGAGGTGGAAGAACACTATTGATTTTTAGGTCAGAGTTCAAAATCATTAACTAATTAACATATTTTCATTTCAAGATCACTAGAGTTCTACTAATCAGATTTTCACCAAACTTTGATGGGATGTTGATGTTGTGTTAAATGATCTCCATTGAATTTGGCCTCAAGTCAGGTCATAGCAACCCAATTAATCCTTTCATGCCTTAATTTCTTTACGAAATGTTCTGTGTGGACTAAATTAATTTTCCAAATTCTCTGTAAATTTGACATTTTTCTTACTATCATAAAAAGATTTTGTTGAAATAAATTAAATTATATTTATGCTCACTTCAGACTGTAGCGTCCCAGGCCGCCCCATACTTTACTAATGCTATTTCTGTCACTGCTATGTGATTATAAATTAATAAATAAATAATCACTGCATCTGGCGCTTGGGCTAGCTGCCAATCTTCTTAAAATAACTTCAACGCATATACTGGTACTGTATTTCACCGCACAAATATGCCTGCATAATACAGACGGCTAGCAGGGAAAGGGAGAGCACTCTTCCAGGAAGAATTTGGTCGTGAGTGCCTCTGGTAATGTATGGGGCTGTTACAGTCTGGAGTGAGCAGTATGGCCTGGGACATTACAGGAAAGTAAAGGGTTAATGAAATTGTATTGCAGATGGGGGAGCATAGATCTAAATTCTGGATTGTCAGTCTTATTATGCAGTACTTTGGTTTATACATATTGATGTTTCCATAATTATACTGTCCATTGTTTTACAGGCATTCATGAGGGGACAGCTGAAGATTAAAGGTAATATTATGTTGAGTCAGAAATTAGGACAATTGTTCAAAGCACAAGTAAGTGGCAAGAAATCACCTGCAGCACCCCAGCAAGCACCTGTCGTTTCTAAGCCAGCCCATGCTGCCTCTAAGCCAGCACCTGAAGCTCCATCTTCCTCATCATCTTCCACAGACCAGGTAAGTAAGCACATTGCTGTTATCAGCTTGGATAATACATGTACCTTGATTTTATGTATCTCAAGACCACTTTTCCTAATCCATACCGTGAATCAATGCATTTTTGTGTGAGTTATGTTGAAGTAAATCGCTGAAACTGTAAATGCACATGATTGATTCAAATAATAGTATTATGTAGGTGTAGGAGATTATATATATGCCTTGTTAAACTCTTGTGTCCAAATTTGCTGTTTTTCCGCTTATCATTCCCTGTCATTCGTCCCTGCCTGTCATTGGTCCCTGTTGCTGGACCATGCACTGTCATTGAGGCATACCCCGTCATTATGGCATTCTCAGTCAATGATCTATACACATCATTGGGCCATACCACATCATTGGCGCAATCTCTGTCATTGAGGCATTCTTCATCAAGACTACCACAGAAACCAGTTTTCTCCGCCTTGACCAATAATGTGCTAGATACATGTATATAAATTAAATTATTATTGTTACATTGTTGAATGATTCTGTAATGGAGTATGTTTTAAGTAAACAACCAATAGAGAAATCCATTTCTAGCTTTGCCCGCCCATTTCTAGCTAAGCTCCGCCCATGCTTTGCCCATGTTAGGATCGATCGAACCCTCAATTCCCAGAATCCCAATATTACGGTAAGCTGTTGAATATTTTGAAACTAATTTGACTGGATATTGTTGACAGCACTCAGTCAAATTACATTCAAAATATTCAACAACGTTTATTAAATTACTAAGCCATGCAATTCGTACACTTGATGGACTATTAAGCATTCCTGACGAACTTAAATACGCCATTGATTACATATTATGATTGTGATGTCAGCCCACATGTGACATAACTGATTATGATGTCATATACTTGAGTGACAGATCAGATTCATCCATTCTAACATGTATTTAAGGTGTTTACCCTTTCATGGTTAAGATCGGCCTTTGCAGTGGTCTTGAGTAATATTCATTTGCAGGCCCAGCTTAATGTTATCAGACACCGAGTCAGTCCTGTGTTGTGTTGAACTTTCAAAAGTAATATTTTGCTATACCAAAATAGACATTTACAAAACAAGAATTTAAGTTTTCTTAATAAATCTTGACCGTTAATGGGTTAAAAAGTCTGTCATATTAATTAAATGTTTTCAAAAATACATTTAACTATCTCACATCCGTCACAGGTAGTGTTTGTAAAATGTAGCAGTTATCGCCCTTGCTACATTTAACTAAGTGTCAGTAGTTAGTTAGACATGTACTTACTTTTCACACAATTTGTCTCATGTCTTTGACTTCTATATTTTCACTTCAAGAGTATACTTACCTCCCTAATACTCTTTGATATTGCTAAATATCGGCTTTCACTCAATAAAACACTCAGATTAAAAAAGTTAGGTGCCCCTACTGGGCAGGGAGTCAGATGACAGTCAGGCGGATGCCAGCCCCACCACCGCGCATGCGCCGACTAGTACTTTCTCTTTGCTAATTTATTGGCGGAGGGTCTACACATGCTTTGTTGCTTTAAGCTTTTCTTAGCTGTTTAAGACTTAAATTCATACTCTATTATATATCCTGTGTGAGATGGCAGATCGTCTATATTCGCCGGAGGAGGGCCCAGGACCTAGCCGTCAGGTGACTTCTAGTATATTTTAGCGAGTTTATCCCATTGTAATGTGTTTCCGGGACTCGCGTTTATCATGATAAGCGCCTAAAATAACTAGTTTATTTCAAAATGGCGCTATGAAATACTAATCTCTCTTTGTGTTTATGTCCACAGGTATCTACCTAGGAATGTTAGAACATCACATCTTCAGAGAGTTTGTTTTTCTCTCCACCAAGGTTCCATTTCCTACTAACATTGTTAGGTTATCTAACCAAAATTCCTTTCCCAGTGAGTTAGAGGCCTCGGATGAAGGTCTTCTCACTTTGCCCTCTTGATCCACTTCCTTCCCCCTAAGGTGGAGAGAGTTAAGAGATCATAAGGTTGGTGGAGCGTCCGGTTCATCAGATCAGTTGGTTTGTCTATGCTAAAGACTCAGGTACTCTAGTTATGATATGAGGCATTTCAATTATATTTGACAATATTTATAAAATCTTACTGCCATTTATCATTGTTTATCTGATGTTTGCATAGTCTGTATAAACTATCCTGTCTAGTTAGGATGTTCTGGATATGATTGCAATTCATCCTTACACCTGGAGGTTTTGTTTCGGATCGATTTAACTTCTTATTTTTGAAGTTATGATGTCATAATCAGCCTTGCGCCTTAATATCAGTTATAAGTTTTGTCCAGCGCTGATTTATTATCATTATTAGCTTGGGTCTTATGGCCCCTTCCTCCTTGTTTATTTCGTGTTGAGTTCTAATTCAATATCTGTAATACTCATTCTCTTCATCCTCTGCTGTGTTTCAGAGGCCTGGTTGTCCTTCATGTGGAAGATTTATCCTTGACAAGTTCTTCCCCCAATTATGCTCCCAGTGCAGCCTGTGTGGGCCATTGCTAAAATGTGAGATCTGTAAAAAGGGGTGGGGGGGAGGAGCTAATGTCTGAATTTCTCTCATTGCAGACCAGGGAGAAGGCTCCAGAGGAGGAGAGGAAGAGTAAGAAAGAGGCTTCTGGTAAGAAGGGTAAGAGGAAGGCCTCGTCCGCTATGGATATGGAGGCCTTCCGTATTGAGATGATGGGAGAGATGAAGAGGACAATTAAAGATTTGGTCCCAGAGTTGCTTCGTGGCATGCTTCCTGGTCCAAATCTTTCGTTGTCCTCTTCATCTGCTCCGGAGCAGATAATCCCCGCCTCTGAATCGGTACTATTTAGGGACCTATCAGTTTTCGACCATGATTCAGAGGTGACCCTAATAGAGGGTGAAATCCATGGTAAAAACACTGGCAGCAGGCTTGCCGCGCCGGTTGTTCATGGTCAGGTGTCGCTGGAACCTGCCTGCCTATCAGGCCAGGATTATCCGCACCCTGCAGGTACCAGTTCCTCCTATGGTACTTCTCCTGGCCAGTCCGGGTTAGCATTCTTTGCTAACCTGGAGTCTAATTTTTCTGGCCAGGAAGAAGAGGATTATCTGCTGGGTTCTCCTGTTGCCGTGGCCATGGACATTGACATACGTGCACCCCTCGCGGGGACCACAGGCATCATTGTCCACGGTACTACTCGCGCAGGAGTAGCGTTCACGGCAAATAAGCTAGCCCGGGCTGGATCTGATGGCCAGTTTTACCGCATACCTCGGCTTGCCGATGGTGTAGCAGGTGCTGGCCAGGGCCGTAGTGTGGCAAAATTTTCCCCACGCAATGCCACAGCGCCTGCTACTGGTCAAGCCAGTTCCTCCAGCCACATACACACCTGTGATTGCTCAGGAAGATGACGAAGGCCCTCGACTTGTAGAGCATTCGCAGGTGGCCACGGTCTGATGCTTGTCAGTGGCTAATCAACGTCAGACCAGATCTTGCCGTGGTTCAGTCGGCCAGTCAACGGGACCAGCGCCCGTGGCTGACAGGTAAACCAACTGTTACCGCTATGCCATCTTTGCCGTTAGCTGATCATATTGTTGATATGTTCACTGCAGCGGAGACGTCCATTAGTGCACATGGACGTTTAGGGAAGGCCCCCCGCGAAGTGGCAAAGCGGTGCCGTATTACAGCTGATCAATATCAGCTATACAGTGTAGTACCGAAGCCAAGCACGGATGACTGTGCTGCGCTGGGTGAAGATACGCGGCTCCCCCTGTGTATCATCCCCTGCAGGCTCGAGGTGGCGGTGGCCAGGTCAGAGGCCAGCCACCAGCGCAGAGTTGGCCACGGCCACGTGTGCTTCGGCCAGCAGCGAGGGGGGGCGCAGGCAGCCGCCCGCGCACCATGGTGCGGGCCATGGTGCGCGAGGATCTGGTCGTGGTAATCGTACCTGACAAGGTGATTACCACAGTAAGAGCTACCCCAGTGCATCTGCACCAGGAGACGGTGCCACTCTTGCGCTTCTTATGTCCACCTCTCTCCCTAGGTGGACCAGTGGGAGGCCGATTGGCCAACCACATGCAAGAGTGGGAACGGTTGACTCAGGACTGTTTAGTCTTGCGATGGCTTTCAGTCGGGTATCATTCCGACTGGATAACAGGCCCACCATCACGACTGTTTCTGGTGCCGGTCTGGACTCAAATTCCAAGAGATCCAGATCAGCGGTTGTGTATAGAGCAGGAAATAAATTCCCTCATACACAAGGAAGCAATTCAACCGGCGCAAAATGGCCCTGGCTTCTATTCAACTGTGTTCTTGGTAACGAAAAGCACTGGAGGGTGGAGACCAATTCTCAACCTCAAGCCATTGAACAAGTTCATAGACACACCCAGTTTCAAGATGGAAACTGTGAGATCGGTGTTGGCAGGGTTGGAGAAGGGAATGTGGACAGCTTCAATAGATTTGAAGGATGCTTATTTCCACATTCCAATAGCGAGGAGTTTCCGTCGCTTCCTGAGATTTGCATTCCAGGGCAGACAGTGGGAATTCAGGGTGTTACCCTTCGGAATTTCTACAGCTCCTCGGGTCTTCACCAGGGTGATTCTTGCGATAACAGCATACCTCCGCAGGAGAAGCATAGCAGTCCACACGTACATAGACGACTGGCTGTTAAAAGCACACAACCAGGAAAGTTTATCAGCAAATCTGGAGATAGTTTTGAAAACTCTCACAGATTTAGGGTGGATAATAAATTTTCAAAAATCAGAGCTGACTCCATCCCAGAAGTTTGTTTACCTGGGAATGTTCTTCGATCTGGAGATAGGATATGTTTATCCTACTCAGGAGAGGGTACAGATACTCATCTCAGTAATACAGTCAGAGTGCAACAGTCGTCATGTCCTGGCACGGGTTTATCTGAGAATGCTGGGATTGATGGTTTCTCTGGAACCAGTCATTCCTCAGGCGGCCTTACGCAGGCGGCCGATACAGTTATTTCTCATGACACAATGGACCCAGAGTACAGGTTCACTGGACTCAAGCGTGTCAGTGTTGGAGCCTCTAATTCATCACCTTCAATGGTGGTTGAAGAGAGAGAATCTCCTGGCGGGGGTAATGTTAACCCCTCCTCACCCTCAGTTAATGATGTATACAGATGCATCGATGGAGGGGTGGGGAGCTTGCCTGGAAGAATCCACAATATCAGGGCTTTGGAATCTGGAACAGTCAAAGGAACATATCAATTTACTGGAATTACGAGCAGTAGTCCTGGGCCTGGAACATTTCTTACAGACAGTTCAGGGCAAGAGTGTTCTAATTCGATCAGACAACTCAACAGTAGTGACTTACATAAACCGCCAGGGCGGAACGAAGTCGCCCAGTCTCTGTATGATGACTTGGAAACTGCTTTGTTGGTGCCTGGATCACAGGATTGCCTTGAAGGCAGTTCATATTCCGGGAAGGTTAAATCTGTTAGCAGACTCATTGAGCCGAAGGATGAGTGTTTTACCTACGGAATGGCAACTAAATCAATGTGTGGCGGATCGTCTGTTCGACCACTGGGGGAAACCCAACATAGATTTATTCGCAATGAAGAAGAATGCGAAGATGACGACGTACGTCTCTCCGATTCCAGATCCAAGCGCTTTCGCAACAGATGCGTTAGCTATCAGCTGCGTGGGAATGTATGCATACGCATTCCCTCCAGCAATCCTGATTCCAAAAATTCTTCAGAAAATCAGATGGGAGGAGTGCCAAGTGCTTCTGATCGCCCCAAATTGGCCAAGCCGATCATGGTATACGGATCTGCTGGACCTTCTAGTCTGCAATCCGGTTCCTCTGCCTCTGATGGACAATATTATCTTCCAGGGCAAGAACCTTCACAACAATCCGTCAATGTTCCGATTGACTGCGTGGATGTTGTCAAGGAATCTAGAATTAAGGAGGGCTTTTCTGAGCAAGCAGCCATGTTCATGACAAAAGCCAGGAGGGGGCCAACCTCCAGAGCAAATAATTTAAAAATCAATAGATTTGTAGAATGGTACTCAAAAAGATGTATTAATCCAATAGATTCATCTATTCAGGTAGTAGCCGATTTCCTCTGTCACCTGTATAATGCCTATCACCTCAAGCCTAACTCTATTGCTGGCTATAAGTCAGCTTTAATGACAGTTATCCCTTGCTTGGCTAATAGGGGAAGTGATGAAGTAAATACATTAAATACTTTAATCAAAGGCATGGCCAATCTAAGACCAAGGAATCCCCCAGTGATTCCGTCTTGGAGTTTATCACTAGTGCTTCAGGTGCTAGCTGATAGGCCGTTTGAACCACTAAGCTCCATTTCTATGAAAATGTTGACGCTTAAAACTGTATTTTTAATTGCTGCGGCCTCGGCTAGGCGTAGGAGTGAGATTCATGCCTTGTCAGCCGAGGCAGACCGTTTTGTGGTTACAGGGGAAGGCCCTTAGGCTTCTACCCAGGATAAATTTCATGGCGAAAAACCAGTCTGAAATATCCGGGTCAACCGATAATTTTACCAGCTTTGACTAGGTTTGATCCTAATTCAAAACTATGGTGTCCAGTCCGAGCATTAATCCGGTACAAACAACGTACTCAAGATTGGCGGACGGACCCAACAGCGTTATGGTCGTCATATATTGAGCCCCATGGCAGGGCGTCAAAGGACACCATCTCTAGGTGGATTGTAGAGTGTATTCAGTTTTGCCATAAATCCACCACAGGTAAACAAGTTGACATGGCCAAGGCTCACAGTGTCCGAGGTGTAGTGGCTTCCACTGCCCTATTTAATGGGGTACCTGTGGATGACATTATGTCAGTAGCTCAATGGCACTGTGAGTCAAGTTTTACCGACCATTATCTCCGTGACACCTCAAATCCTCTCGCCTTATCGATTTTGAAAAGCTAATCTAGCTGTACATATTTTGATGAGGTATCCTCATTTTTTATATATTTCACATTTAATCAATGGAAACATCTACTTTATGGGCTGCATCAGTCTTCACCAATGGGGAGATGATGACAGCACCAATCTTCCACAAGGTTAGTCTTGTGTGTGTTGTCCATGGTTTTTTGTAATGTCACGTGACCCTTCGTTATTAATATGGTGATGGTACATGTTTTATGGGGTTCATTATTGAGAGTATACGAAAATGAAGCCTTTTCGTTTAATGTCCTATAGTACATGGCACTTGTACGTTGAGAGCGTATGGGACATTGAGGTCATTCAGTCTTCCTCCCAGGAGGGGGGGAAGCGCATATGACTTTTGGTCATCTCTCAGCCATCGGTTTGTGTTAGCCGATGTTTCTCTTCTATTCCTGATTGTGTTTCCACACAATTTCAGAAGTTTAAGTGCTTTAATCGCAGAAAAGCGCATAGGGAAGAGCTGGTCTTCCTCCCGCCGAATTCACTGACAAATTCTGGCAATATCAAAGAGTATTAGGGAGGTAAGTATACTCTTGAAGTGAAATAAACGGAATCTCGGATTTCTTTTTTCACGAGCGAGTTGATACTTACCTCCCTAATACGGACCCGGCCTCTCCGCCCCACTGAGGCTCGGTCTTCAGGCTCTTATTATGTTGCATGTGTGTCAGCCAATAAATTAGTCAGAGGAAGTACTAGTCGGCGCATGCGCGGTGGTGGGGCTGGCATCCGCCTGACTGTCAGGTAGGGTCACCTAACTTTTTTAATCTGAGTGTTTTATTGAGTGAAAGCCGATATTTAGCAATATCAAAGAGTATTAGGGAGGTAAGTATCAACTCTCTCATGAAAAAAGAAATCCGAGATTTCGTTTAGCTTATTGCAATGTTTCAATACTATCATTAGATCATTACTTTGGCAATGTCTGTTTTTTCCCATGTATAGCCACCACCAGAGCTAGCCAGTGATAAAGTGTTCACGGACCTAACAGAACGTCTAGAGGCAAACCCAGATTTGGTGACGCAAGTGAAGGCAGTATTTCAATGGGACATTACTAAGGATGGCAAACCAGCTGTAACTTGGAGTAAGTCAGAACTAACTCGCTAGCCTGGGGAGACTAGAGATTGGCCAACTCTATTTGTGCATTAACCATTTAACACGCAGAGACAACAAATTTCTGCTGAATGTTTTGACAGTAATTTGACTGGGAGTTGCTGCAGTTAAATTATCTAAAATATTTAACAGGTTTCCTTTATAGTTGTCTTGAAATTGCGACACTGGAATTTCAAGAGTTAAGGAGTTACCTAGCCCTGACTGGGCTACTACGCGATTGTATTGTAAACATTACATGGATAACATAAACTAGCCAATAAGTCATATTCCACAGTTTTTAGGAATGTAGTATAATTTTGAAAATAGTGTCACTTGCTGCTTTTCAAAATTGTATCAGTTATTATCCAAATGTGAGGTGAATAACATAAATTCATCCTGATGTAGATCTGTTATAGTTTTATTCAATACATTTTGATGTAATTGTGCGATATGCTTCATGATGTGGCTTAGCTAATTAACCTGTCCAGCGGAGCAGATATGTGTTATGTTTCACCTGTCCAATGGGAAAAATTACTTGCCATGGCCAGGTCAAGCAATGTTACCAACTTTGGCACACCGTTTGGTAATGTGAATACGGAGGCCAAGTTCGAATTGCGTCACTTTACGTCCAGAGTAATTTGCACTTGAAAGTATGGAATTCAAAAAAAAATTTCCATTTCTAGACAATAACTTGTTTGGCAGCACCTATTTGAACCAACTTCGGCATATTGCTTAGTAATATGAATAAGAGCCAAGTTCAAATTCCGTCAATTTATGTCATATTTACCCGAAGTTGTCCTCCCTTGAAAAAATATAAACGTTAGTTTGACAGTTTCCAGCCAGTAACTTGTGTTATACTAAACCGATTCAAACCAAATTCGGAATATAGCTTAATACTACCGAGGCTGATGTGATGCTTGTGTTCCATTACTTTTCAACAATATTTGCCAGTTATCATCCTTGAAAAATACAAACTTTGTAATTTGTCTGTTTCTGGGCAATAACTCATGCTAGACTAAATGGATTTGAACCAAATTCAGAATTTAGATTAATAATATTAAGACGGAGATCAAGTTCCTATTTTGTTTCCATCAATAATTGCCTGAGCTATCACCCTTGAAAAATACAAACTTCATTAATTTAACATCCCCATACACCAAATACTGTAATGTAAGCACATATACCAGTTATAGGGAGCCGACCAGTGAATTGCCCAGCTTCCTTACATGTCCTTTCAAGCGGGGATCAAAGGGATTTGTATTGCTTGCAATGCCTTGTTATAACCTGAAATGGGTTAATTACAAAACAATATCATGCCGTTATACATCACGCTCAATCTATCATAGTTAAGATTAAACATTTGACCTCCTAAAGGCCTAATCTGAAAGAAACAGTTCCAATGTAATAAACAGCCTGTTGAATATTTTGAAATAATTTGACTGGGATCTGGTGCTGCCTATAGCATCAATAAGTTCCTGTCAAATGAGATTTAGCATATTCACAAACTTACCTAGGTATAATAATAACCTTGAAATGGGAGTTTCATGGATCACATAGTTAATCAACCCTGTGCACACATCATCTTATAAAATTTACCACTGGAATAACTGGTTCGGTTACATTTCTCAAGACCACTGGAGAAGGCGTTTTGGCTGGTAAGGGTGTTAAAGAGTTAATCTAATTGTGTTTTTGTTTCAAGCTATGGATTTGAAGAATGGCGCCGGTGCTATTCATCGCGGTGAACCTAAACAAGGCAAAGCTGAATGTACTATGATCCTCTCTGATGACGACCTGGTTTCCTTGGCAAGTGGACAGCTCAATCCACAACAGGTAGAGACTTAACTCTTTCACACCTACGGCACAGATGTAACAAATTTCTTTCATAATAAAACCTGTCCCTAAATTCAAGACTTCCATCTACTATGCTCAGCCACTTTGGCATGATTGGACCATGTTAGCTTATGTGTGTATGCTCATCTAAAAAATAAGCCAATCAATATGATATACTGTTTACAAGATATTGTGAATGGATGGACAGGCGGATGGACAGTGATTACTATAGTCCAGATAACCAAGCTTTTTACAATGGATTTTTCCATTTTATCCATCAATCATATGTCATAATCAACTATGGGACTTGTAGGATGATGTCATATTCAATGACGTCATGAATGACATAGATAAGTTTGTCACGAATGCTTAATTGATGATGGACTAAGCGTTGTTGTATGTTGTTGTAATAATTGTATGTCTGCTATTTAAAAAACATGCTATTGAATATTTTGAAACTAATTTGACTGGGCGCTGTTGCTGCTATAGGCAACACTATGATCTATGATCACCAAGGTTACGTCTTGGTTATGCCTTTGGGTAAAGGTGTCTGGTGTGTCAACTGTGCTGTAGCTTTCATATCACTAAAATTCTAGGTAATGTTAATTCCTCTTTGTTTTGCAGGCCTTCATGAAAGGACAGCTGAAGATCAAGGGTAACATTATGCTGAGTCAGAAGCTTGCACAACTCTTCAAAGAGCAATCAAAACTCTAGCCATGTGACCTGATTATCATCGTCATCATTATCACCATCTTCATCAGCATCTAGATACACTCCAAAGAGAAAACCTATCAAGTCAGACATCTGTTGCAATAAAAGTCCTGTCTACATAGAAATCACTGGTTTCAAATTGATTGTAAACCATTGTCTTTGATTTGTCAAGATTATGATTTCTTGTGATCATTCTAGAGATATTAGAAAGCAATTTGTTAAACGTATGCATGCATGTTGGGCGCATGCGGGCATATATGCCTACATATCTATGCATGTGTGGATGCCTACCTTGCCATAACATTCTGTCTTCTAAGTGCTACATTATGATAATAAGCTACTTTCTGTGAATATTTGACTAATTTACAAGACAATCAAGTATCAGTTTCTGAGTAATTTTGTTATGTATTTTGTTAATGTTTGTTGTGAGGGATCCTTGCATTCATATGATCTGGTGAAACAGTCAGAATGTTCAACTCTTTCCTCTTCATATGTCGAGAGAAATATCTTTTGACGACCAAAATTAATCATTCACAAGAAAGTAAGTTTCCCTGTCGTCCTTGAAATTAGCATTCTGGGAATTCGGGGTTTCAATTAGATTCCAACACGCATAACATACTGGGCGGAACTTGGCTAGAAAATGGTGGGACATAGATAGAAACGGGCAGGACATCACTAGACATAGATCCTCTCCTTCTTCTTCTTCTTTTCGATCGCTGGTATCACACTTGGAGAGCCGTTCTCAAGATGAAATCTGTGGTTTTCTGCAGTTCTTCCACAGGCCCATACAGCTTTTCAAGAAAAGAGGTTGACAAAGGCCAGATCTCTTCTCTCAGCAGCTGATACGTACTGCAACATTGAAGTATGTGCTCTGTGGTCTGTTCTGCTTCTCCACAAGGACAAGCGGGCGATGTCGTAAGGTGGAACCGCCTGTACATGTGTTGGTTTAGTCTGTTGTGTCCAGTTCTGAGACGAAAAATGGTCACTTGCTCTGGCCTCGAGAGATGATGGTAGGCATCTTCTGATTGAGGTGTTCTATAGAGTGACTTGATGATAGTCTTCATCTCTGTATGGGTAACCATGTTTTCTGTCTGATCCTCTTCTGCACCCACCTTTGCCATCTTGTCTGCTTCCTCATTTCCTTGGACTCCACAGTGTGAGGGGATCCACTGCAATGCTATCCGAAAGCATTTGATGGTTTGTAGTGCTTCTTCAAGTTGTGGCAGCTTACCTTTGGTGATAGCCTCAAGGATGGAGCGGGCATCAGATAAAAAGACAATCTGTGCAATACGGTCTGCTGTTCTGCTGATGGTATTAGCTGCATGAACCAGTGCTTCGACTTCAGCTCTGTAGTTTGTGCAGTGTTTGCCTGTCGGTATTGCAGCTGACTCATGTTGTCCGTTTGGATACTGTATGTGCAGTCTAGCACCTCCGCTCCTAATTGCATCTTTGGCTGATTCATCTGTGTAGATCCTTATCCATGTCTCCCGAGGGTACATTTCTTGGCATCTTTGGCTGATTCATCTGTGTAGATCCTTATCCATGTCTCCTGAGGGTACATTTCATGGCTAGGGTCAGGGCCTTCTTGCTCACATCACTGTTCATCTTTGGTTGTGAGATGAGGTACTGTGGTGCGAATAGCTATGCTCTCTAGTTTGTTTTCCCAGGGTGGATCCTCTCTATTGGCTAATTAAACAGTATAGGAGTTATCACCATTGTTGAATATTATTGTCAGTAAAGGGTTAGAAGGAATGGGAAGGAAAATGTGCCTTTGGAAATGTTGATAAATTTAGATTTCACAGAAAATTATGTAGTTTTGTGTCTGTGTCTCTGTGTGCATGTGTTAAATGCATAAATTAATGTTAGCAAACATCGTGTAATAAATTTAAAAAATAGTCTTGCAAACATGGCAGTTGTGATATAATTAATTCTGAACAATTTAAACCTCGATGTAAATTTCATTATTGATGCGAGCAATGGATAATATAAGAATTGTGATAATATAATGTAAATTGTTTTTTATAAATTAATTATTAAAAATGTATAGGTTTTTTATATCTCATTTCATATCGGTGTCATCACAAAATATATCATCGCTACAAGTCTCAGTTTGTGTGTTGTTAATTATGTTAGGACTCCATATCGGTTTCTACATTATTTAATATCCAAGACATATTCTGCTAGAGATTTTGAAACTAATTTAACTGTTGCTGCAGAAGTCAAATTAGTTTCATAATAATACACTTAGATCAATAAGATGTTGAATCTTAACTATCTGTATGTATGGTAGCTATATGTAAAATAGCCATTCTTTAAAGGTCAGCAAAATCAAGATCTTTGTTCATTTAAAAGCCTAAAGGTATTCTCTGAAAATTTACCATTAGGAGAACTGGCTCGTTTATCAAGCCAGCCATTTCAGTAGTAAATTGTCAAAAAAAACTCCTTGGCCTGCAAATGGACATATCTGTAGACGGGATTTGGCTTCTTTTGTCCGTATCATGGCCAGTTTGGAACAGTAAGCTCCAATGCTGTGTAAGAATTGAGCCAAACCAGATGAGTTCTTTAAAAACAGCTCGTACAGAGATGCAAACAGCCCAGAATGCAATAAAATCTTCACCTTATTCACCTTACTGACGGATGTGCTGTTTTAATGCTACAAAATATGTCAGATTTCTGTTTAGACATATGAAATCTATCACCCAAGCTTTTGCCATTTGAGTTTGATTAAAATTAGCCAGGCAATTAATGAGCAAGTAGTCTTTTCACACTTTCATGGTCAAGCCTGTCAGAAATGTCTTCTATAGAGGTTTTGAGAAATATACATTTGTAGGCGAAAACTTTGAACAGTTTCCATAGAAATGGTTGGTTCAATAAATGGAGCCAGTTATTCATATGAACGATTTCTAAATTAATCTTCATAGATGATCTTGATAATTAACCCTTAAATGGGCATACTGGCCAAAACTGTGCTATGTTCCTATGGAATGTCCATTTACAGGCCAAGAGAAAACAATTTTTGAAAATTTACCAACTGAGCCAGTCATTCGTGATACATTTTCAAAAATTGTATTCTCTTGGCTTCTAAATGGACATTCAATAAGAAAATATGAAATTTTTTGGACCAAATTTGACCATTAAAGGGTTAAAAGATTAGAGAATTTTCTGACTTAGAAAATCCAAGATGACTGACCAAACCTTCCATGAAGAACAGCGAGCCGAGATTACACACCCCTGCCCTCCCATTTTTATCACATTTTAACGATTTTTCAAATTTCCTGGATTTTTTCAGATCATGCCCACAGTTGAGAAATCCTAGTGTACAGTCACACCCTTATTTGCTTTAAAATTTAAGCCAAATCTGAGATGGACCTGTAAATTCCAGGATATCCATAATTATTTGATCTGGTTTAGCTGTGTTTTTATCTGGATCACTGCCAAGTCTTGAAATCCTATTTTACAGTAAGTTCCTTTGTCGTGTTAAAATTTGAGCCAAATCTGATCTCTAGTATTTAAGATACAGCTCCAGACAAACAGTCTAATCCTAATACAATACCCTCTTTTCCCTTACGGGGCGAGGGTAATCAGATTTCTGTATAGAGTCTAAATCCTAACACCTAAAGTCCTTTCACTCAAGTTCCAAGCAAGCTTATTTAAAATCTTGAA